>OX419343.1:19119961-19152461 GCA_948470475.1 Galaxea fascicularis | reverse complement strand
AAAAATTACGCCTCGTTTTGGTCTAGCTTGAGCCTGCGATGGAATTGAAAACCGGTACCTGGTCAGCGGTCAACTTAAAAAAAAACAGCTGACCTCGACAGCTCATAACCTGAGCCCGCAATATGGTCACGTGATACTAGTCAGCAGATACGTTGTTTTGACAGGTGTCAATTGACATTGACATGGATGTCTGATATCAAAGATGTCCGCTGTAAACTAGATGGTCAGCTGGAGTATGACCGCCATGTTGGATTATTATTATTATTATTATTATTAGGGTATTATTAATTATTGTGCGAGGTCGTCGTCGTCGTCGTCGACGTCGGTCGCGCCCACGAGCAATACCGCTAGCCAAGATTACCATGAGAAAAGCAGTTGACGGGTTTGGGGCTCCGCTTTGCGGCCCTTCGGGCCGCTGGAGCTCCGCTAATAATAATAATAATAATCCAACATGGCGGCCATACTCCAGCTGACCACCTAGTTTACAGTGGACATCTTTGATATTGGACATCCATGTTATGGTCAAATGACACCTGTCAAAACAAGGTATCCGCTGACTAGTATCCCGTGACCAGATCGCAGGCTCAAATTAAGAGCTCACCGAGGTCAGCTGTTTATTTGAAGTTGACCGCTGACTAGGTACTGGTTTCTGATTGGATGGCAAGCTCAAGCCAGGCCAAAACGAGGCTTGATTTTACGTGCGCTCAGCTGCGGCTCGACGCCGGTTCTACTTCGTTAAGAAAACATCTTTAAAGTTGACACTTGTCATGTTCAGGTGGAAAACGGTTTGGAAAAAAAAACATTTTTTCGGCGGTTTTAATCGAACACAGGTTTGTCATTTTAGTTTATGGGTCTTCGGGAAAAAAGACTGTGTGGTTTGCCAAGGTTTTAATCATACAGGCGCTGTCTTCGGGCGTTGCTGTGCGTTAAACTGGACGATTTTGCTCCTAAAAATCCTTAATTGAGGAAGCTTCCTTGGTAGACATGAGAAGTAATACTTTTGCGTGAAATGACGGCTTCTGCTTAGGCTCTGGGTTCGGATTAATTAAAATTAAAACGTGGTGGAACGAACGCGATATATGAGCAGGGAATCCGCGAGCCGGTAGTTTCGCGGGCGTCAGTTCATAACTGGCGCACACGAAACTACCGGTTTGCGGCTTCGTTGCTCGCATATCGCGTTCGTTCCAGTTTGTTCCACAGATTTTAGAGCAAAAGAGAGACTGCTTGTAGTCTAGTCTCTGTGGTCAAAGTGGGCTATCGTCGCGCCAAACAATTTGATCGATAGTCAGCACTACAAGTGTCAAAAAGGGATAGGAATGACAGAATTCCATTCACCCTCACTTTCCATCCTCATAATCACGCAGTTAATAACTTTAAATTACTCTAAATGACCCGAGACTGGTAGAATCTTTTCGCAACCTCCACCAATGTCATTCAAACGTGACAAAAACGTAGGCAACTTTCCAATTAGAAGCACACTGAAAACTAATGAGAAACCCGGTACTTTCAAATGCTCACGATGCAAAACTTTTCCTTTCATTCTTAACACTAGCAAAATATCGGGACCTAAGAGATCTGTTAAGATCACCGACCGTTTCACATGCACCTCCGCAAATGTCATTTATTGCATAACCTGTACGTTATGCATACCTTTTACTAACCGAGCCAAGCAAAGTTCGGACGGTTTATGACCTCGGCCCAAGTTGGTAAGTTTGACATTAGAAAACTCTCACAAAGAACAACAACTCTTTGCCAAAAGTAAACGCGATTTTTAACAGCTGCAGCATTGGAAATGCCAGCAATATGTTGTCCCTCGTAGCAATTCTTAGTAAAGCAATGATTCTGTGTGAAATGACGGCTATTATGTCAGCTCTGCGTTCAGAGTGATTCTTGACTGACCTAAACTGTCCGTAGGTTAGTATTCCTGATTTGTCTTTTATAAGGAGACTCATGCCAAGAACACTGACTAGCAATTTGCCTAGGTTTAGGTTATGTTTCATTATGGATCCTTTAACTCGTCGTTTTCCCTGCTCTCGCTCATTTTTGGGCACAAAGTTGGTTGAAGAAAACCCAAGCGAAGTCCGGACAGTTTATAGCCTCGGCTCCGATTGATAAGATTACAAGAGCTGGATTGACATTGGAAAACTCTCGCAAACAGTAACAATGCCTTACCTGCTTTACCAAAAGTAAACGCTATTAACAGCTACAGCATTGGAAATGCCAGCAGTATGTTGTCCCTCACAGCATTTGTCGTTGCACTGTTAGCCAAAAATCGAGGACTTTCAAGGCTAATTGCAGTAAAAATTTCGTCTTTTGTTTTATGTTTATGGCTGACAAAGCTTAATAAAAATTCTTGATCAGTTTGTCGCAGTCACTTTTCTCAGCGAAAAGTAAAGTCGATTTCGCTTAACGTTTTTCGATGTTATTATAAAAAGGACATCGACGGGAGTTTTCCATCACCTTTACTCTTATGCGGATCACAAGAATGGCACCATAAAATGTTCAAAGCAAAGCTTACTTTTCTTCTTTTATGGGTGGTGTCGAAGATAACCCACTTTGGAGTTTTTCCATTTTGTTTTGTTGTAGAATATTTTGGTTTGATATATTAAAATGTCACCGGAACACTCGTTAGAATTTGTGACTCAGGCAAAGCACATTCACATGGTGTCCCCCGATAACAGAGAAATTTCATCATCGAAAATTGAAGAACTGAAGACTGAACTGGATAAGCGAGGACTTAAGAAAAGCGGCAACAAATGTACTCTTGTGCAGCGACTTCGCGACGCCACTGAAACGGAACAGCTAGGCTCGCAAGCAATTGAAAGCGACTCAACGTATTCACAAATCGAAACCCCTGCCAATGGCCAGACAGTTATTCAAGATACCCCGAATGTGGATGATATCTATTCCTTTATCGAGATCAAAGTAAAGAAGGTTTGCCGCTTTGAAATCGAAAAACTTAAGCTAGAAGCAAGTACAGCCTATTCAAACGAAACTATAGCATCTCTTCGGGAGGAAAATAACCTTCTCAACGAAGAATCCAGGAGCTTGAGTCTCGCTACGAAAGTGTAAGGGAAGAGGCTAGACCTCTCAGTTGTTATCTATGCATGGCATTGTGGGTACTTATTAAATATTCAGTTTTGCAAACATGGCTGCTTAGCACATGACATACACAACATGGCGTCAGCGGTGAATCCTAAAATTCAAGCCTGAAAAGAAAGCCATCGAAAGAAAAGATCACTGAACGAGGATCGATATAACACTCGCCGACTTAAAGAAGCGGTATGGAATGCATGTGCTCAGCAAATACACCGAAAATGGACTGGTCAAGTGGCGACCTACCGGGAGCTTGGAGATCGTTCAAACAGCATTGCGAATTTACGTTTGGAGGTCCGTTGAAAAGCAAGAGCGAAGAGCAGTTCTGCAACTATCTGATGATCTGGGTAGGTGACAAGGACCGGGATATTTACAATACCTGGACACTCAGCGCCGACGACAAGAAGAAGCTCCAATCGTATTACGACAAATTTGAAGCTTACGTAAAGCCAAAATCGAATCAGGTCTTCGCGCGATACAAATTTCACAACAAAATACAACAGGAACGCGAATCCTTCGACCAGTTCCTAACAGACCTGCAGTTACTCGTGAAAGACTGCGGATACAAGGATCCAGATGAGATGGTCAGAGACCGGGTTGTAATTGGATGTCTTTCACAGAAAGCTCGAGAAAAACTGATTCAAGAAGGGTCTGACTTGACTCTAGAACACGCCATTGACATCGTAAGAACCCAAGAAATTTCTTGCGCACAACTACAGACCATGGCTGGTGAGGATCACAAAGTACACACAGTGGAACCCAGACCGAAGAAACGGGGCGATAACACTAAACGCTTCAGCATTGAATCGAAGACAAAACCAGTACAATGCACCAGATGTGGACTAGAACATGAAAAGAGTGGTGAATGTCCAGCGCAACGACGAAGATGTGCAAAATGTAATAACCTAAATCATTTTGCAAGAGTCCGTAGAAGCAAGTACTCAAAGGATGTACACTGTGTCCATGAAAGTAGCAGTGAGGACGACCTGTATGTAGGCTGTATAGAGACTATAAATGCAGTGGACATAAGTGAGTGGTGCGAGGAAATCAAGATTCATCAGAAAGTGGTCAAATTTCAGATAGATACAGGAGCACGTTGCAATGTGATGTCACTTCAAACGTTTCATCAGATAGGAATGAAAGCAGAGTTTAGAAAGACAGCTGCACAGCTGAAGTCCTATTCTGGTCACGCACTTGAGGTAAGATGAGTCACAACCCTACCATGTGAACATAAAGGCAAACAGTACCAAGTGAAGTTTTACATTGTCGATCTGAAAGTGCCAGCGGTACTCAGTGCAAGCACCTCCAAAGAGATGGGACTGGTCCATAGGATACACACAGTTACCTCTTCGCCTGGACAAGCACAGCAAGACCAACAGGAAGAGGCTAACAGTCCACCAGCACATGACAACATGTTGGAAAACCAGTTGAACACTGCAGACAAACAACACCCGCTCTTCCTGACATACTTCAAGAGTATCCTGATGTTTTCAAAGGATTGGGGTGCCTACCTGGAGAACATGGAATCAAGATTGACAGTACAGTACCACCCATCGTGCACCCTCCTAGAAAAGTCCCAGTCGTACTCAAAGGCAAGATAAAAGAAGAATTGGATCGCATGGAAGAAGCTGGAGTCATTGTCAGACCGACTGAGCCGACTGACTGAGTCAGCAGCATGGTCACAATTGTGAAGCCCTCAAAAATCAGAATTTGTATTGACCCTCGAGATCTCAACGAGGCAATCAAACGTGAACACTATCCCATGAAAACGACTGAAGAAGTTGTAGCAGAAATTCCAGGAGCCAAAGTGTTCTCCACACTGGATGCGAAATCAGGGTTTTGGCAGATCAAATTGAATGAAGCCAGCTCCAAGCTCTGCACCTTCAACTCTCCTTTTGGGAGATACCGATTTACAAGGCTCCCGTTTGGTATAAAATCTGCACCCGAAGTGTTCCAGAAGTCCATGTCCACCATCTTTGAAGACGTTGAAGGAGCAGAGGCCATAGTAAATGACATAATAGTCTGGGGACGAGACGTTGAGGAACATGACACACGGCTTCGACAAGTGTTGAACAGAGCCCGAGAAGTAAACCTGGCTAAGTGCCACATCAGAAAGGATGCTGTACCGTACATAGGACACCTGCTTACTAAAGATGGTCTCATGCCTGACCCAGAGAAAGTCCGTGCTGTTAAGGAAATGCGACAGCCGCAGAACACAAAGGAACTGAGAACATTCTTAGGATTCATGCAGTATCTGGCCAAGTTCATCCCAAACCTGGCTGAAGTGAGTGCCCCACTCAGAAAACTCCTTGAGAAGGAAGTTGCATGGCACTGGGAAACCCAGCAAGAACAAAGCTTTCAAAACCTCAAATCGATGGCTTCAAATACACCAGTACTTGGCTATTACGATCCTGCCAAACCCGTCACACTGTCAGTGGATGCCAGCTCAAAGGGACTTGGTGCTGTATTACTCCAGGGCGATCAGTCAATAGCCTACGCATCGAGAGCGTTAACGCCTACTCAGCAGAAGTACGCACAAATTGAACAGGAAACCTTAGCCATTGTGTTTGGAACACAAAAATTCCACCAGTATGTCTATGGCAAGCCAGTTAGGGTCCAATCAGACCACAAGCCGCTAGAGCACATCCTAAGCAAACCACTCCACCAAGCACCTCTCTGTCTTCAGAAAATGATGCTATCTTTACAACGTTATGATCTGAAAGTCGGATACAAACCAGGAACAAAGATGTTTCTTGCTGATGCATTAAGCAGAGCATTCCTACCTGAACCAAATGAAGTTCTGGTGCCAGACCTAGAGGTCAATGAAGTGAACTTGACAACACATTTGCCTATCTCACCTGAAAAGTACCTTGAATTTCAGAATGCTACCGCCAACGATCCAGAGATACAAGCACTGCAAGATGCCGTATTAGAAGGGTGGCCAAACTCAAAAGCTGAATTGTCAGTAGAGATCAGACAATGCTGGACATTCCGAGACGAGATTTCATGTATTGACGGTCTGCTATTTAAAGGGCAAAAGCTTATTGTCCCACAGGCGCTCCGACCCATGATGCTGGAGAAAATACACGAGTCACACCAAGGAATAGTCAAGAGTAAACAACGCGCTCGTGACGTACTCTTCTGGCCCGGAATGGCGACCCAAATAGAAGAACGGGTGTCCAAGTGTTACAAGTGCAGCCAGCATCAAAGAGCACATGCCAAAGAGCCAATGATTATGCCTGAAATACCAGACAGACCATGGGCAAGGATAGGCGCAGATATCTTTGAGCACGATGGCCATAGCTATTTATTGTGCGTGGATTACTTCTCCAAATGGATCGAATTGGACAAGCTGGATAACCTCACCAGTGGCAACACAATAAGTTACCTAAAGAGTCAGTTTTCAAGACATGGACTACCAGATGAGCTGATAACCGACAACGGACCTCAGTTTGCAAGCTCTGAATTCAAGGGATTTGTGCAGTCATACGAGTTTATACATACCACATCAAGCCCACACTATCCACAAGCAAATGGGGAAGTGGAAAGAGCAGTGGGGACTGTAAAAGCATTACTCAAGAAAGGTGCAGATCCATATCGAGCCCTTCTAAACTACCGAAACACGCCACTAGAAGGAACCCATTTATCCCCAGCATAACTTCTGATGGGACGCAGACTAAAGACAAGCCTGCCTACCACCACAGCACTTCTCAGGCAACCAGGTGCCTCAGAAATAAAGCACATCTGGAAAAAAAGGAAAGAGAAAGAAAAACAGCAATATGATAAGCATTGCGGTAGAGAGTTACCACCACTTCACACTGGTGATGGTGTCAGAATGCAGCATGGAAAACAGTGGCAAGCTGCAACAGTATTGTACAGACATCCATCACCAAGATCATATGTTGTTCAGGCAACTGATGGAACCAGGTACCGCAGGAATAGGAGGTACTTGCATTTCAGCAGGGCTCCAACCACAATGCCAGAGGAAGGCATGCCATCCTTAGATACGCGACCAACGGGCTGCTTAATAGACACAACAAGCGATGGAGTAATTGGTAGCAGAGAGACAAGTAGCAGTGTATAACCTCAATCGAGGTCCACCGATGCAACAGGTGATGATCAACCATCAGCTCCATGTGAACCATCTACAGTCGCGATATCAGACCAGCCAGCAGTCAAGACCAGATCAGGATGACGGGTTAAATCCCCCCAGTATCTCAAGGACTTTGTACAGTAGATTTCTTATCAGTTAAGAGTGACAACTTCATTGAACTTTGTTTATGGAACATTGAATCAAAGACATTTGGAATCTGTGGAACTTTGTTGATCTTGTTTTGTTATTGTTATTATTGTAATTTTCTTTGTTTTGGCCCAGGAAAGGGAAGATGTTATGTATGCATGGCATTGTGGGTACTTATTAAATATTCAGTTTTGCAAACATGGCTGCTTAGCACATGACATACACAACATCAGTGACAAAAATAAAAGTCTAATGACAGTGATTAGACTTCTAAGCAAGGAAAGTCAGGCTGCAACGAAAGAAGAAGGGATGAATATTGCTAGGGATGCTGACAATGGCATTGTGCATAATCAGCAAGGTCAAGGTCGGGGTCAATGTCAAAAGTATTCAAAGTCAGATAGAGTCACTCAGCAACGAAAAGCTACTGAACACAAGAAATCTGAACATCCAAAACACTCCAAGCAACAAACGAGGAAAACTGCGGATGACACATCTCCAACCAAGTCTGAGAATGATCGGATCACGCTAGTTGTAGGTGACCCCGTCATTAAAAATTTGGAAGGAAGAAAGCTGGGCAAAGCTGTGGGGGACGGAGTACTTGTGAAGCCTTTTGTTGGGGCAACTGTACACGATATGAAGTCTCATATCATTCCAACAATTAAAAAGTCTCTAGACCAAATTTGCCTGCACATTGGTAAGAATGACCTGCGATCCAGTGAGCCTAATATGGTTGCGGATGCAATTGTCGATCTAGCGAAGGAAATTGAGAGTTCCTGTGACGCCGAATTTGTTTTATCCGAAGTAACAATTCGAAATGATGCTCACTGTGATGCGGTGAAAACTGTTAACCGTCGGCTGAGGCAGTTCTGTAGGCAAAATGGATGGTAAGTCACGCTAATAATACCCTGAACGGACTCAACAAAGGCGGATTACATCTGAATAAGAAAGGTCATGACTTATAACATAGAAATTTTGTACTACATTTTTTATTGAATAGTTGATCTCTAGGTCCCTTGAATGCCGAATCTCCTGTATCAGTAGAGCCACCATATATTTCTCAAGGCGATACTAGTTATGACTCGAGTATACGTACAACAGCGGCTTCTGAAATCTCTTATCTGAAATCCCCCAAAACCATGATTTTGGGGGACGCTGTCACTGAAATTAGAGACATTTGTATAGATTTTGAGTTATGTTTCAAGGTCCATAGCTTGGTCTCTATTCAACCTAAAAGAATCACGCTTGGTCAAACGACCAATCTCAATGTTATCTTTCATGTGATGGTGTCAATTTATCGATTACTTCAAAATTTGAAATTCGCCCCAGTTCCCTTTTGAATTTCGGAACGGCCAATACTATCTGATGGGTGACTACCCAGTCCGACTCCAATACAAGCTTACTTTGTGAAATTTCTGACATATATGGGCAACATCAACTGAAAGCAGAACCAACTCGCATTACTGAATCATCATCGTCGTTAATTGATGTAATATTTACAAATTGTATTAACAGGGTAGCTAGTCTGTTCAGGAGTTTTGCATGTTGGCATTAGTGATAGCAGCCTTATTTATCTTTATCATAAACTATCTCCGGAGTTTACTTTCAAAGGGCATTCCACTAAAACTTACATAAACTTTTGTAATTTTAACCGAGAAAACTTTCGCAGCGATATTTCTTGACAGGATTGGTCTAGTACCAGTGATGACCCGAACGTTTTGTGGGCTGACTGGAATGCTAAATTTTTTACTATTGTGAACAGTCATGCTCCAATCGAAACAAAATGTGTTAGGTCGGGCAAGGTACCTCTGATCACATCACACCTACGGAAGGGTATGCGCGATCACGATGTTGCCAAACGGAAAGCGATTAAGTCTAAAGATCCTCAAGACAGGGCTGTGTACAAAAGGCTACGCAGTAAAATCAATCAGTGGAGAAGTTATACCTGCCAAATCAAGCTAATAATGCTAATGCGTTTATTCAGTCTGCAGAGTTTACCGCTTTCCTTCCCGGTCCCAGGAAGTGGACCCGCTGACTGGGGGACTTGTTGAGGTCGGCCATGTTTGGTGTTCTAGCACGATACGAACGATTTGTAGACTTATCGGCTTAGTTTTTCGCCTTGTTGAGTTCTTGTAAGTATTGTCGCTTCGTTTACTGTGTTTAGTTGTACTGTTTTGTCATTTTCTGCATCTCATTTTATTGTAGTATGGTTCCTTCATCGTTGACATTAAAGTAATATATGTGCATCGAGAAGGCTATTTCTTCACAGTCTAATGGCGACTTACAAAAGCTGGCAAATGAGTTAATGAACTCACCTCCCGACAGAAAAATAGTGCGTCTGTGAAAGAATTAAAGCTAAACGAGAGCTCAGTCACCAATTCTCACGAGATTTCCAACGCAATTAATGATCACTTTTCAACAATTTGAACCAAACTTGCTTATGAGGTACCCCTTGTTACTGATGGATCAAGTTATACTGATTACATTGCTGGCAGCAACAACAGGTTCTCTTTTAGTCCAATTAGTAGTAGCAATGTTTTCTCTCTCGTACAAAAATTATTTCAATCTAAAGCAACGGGTCTGGACAATGTTTCTGCAAAACTAATTCGGGAATGTGCGGATCTTATTTCGATCCCTTTATGTAACATTTTCAATAAGTCTTTAAAGGTGGATTTCCACGGTCGCGTAATGTTTACATGTGTATTACGTACGGACGTAAACTTTAACTGGCTTTACGTGCGTAAATGACGTAGAGACGATATATGAGAGCTCGCATTTACGCGCGACCTTCCATACATCGTTTCTATTTTATTTACGAACGTCCACGTTTGAGTTTATATATCAAGCTTTAAGTTTATCAGTTTATTTGGAATCTTTCGACCTTCGCAGAACCATAATGTAGAATACTCTGAAACTTGTTCAACGACTGTGTTGTTACTAATGTCGGCAACTCGACCAGGCCGAGAGGTCGTCCTCGCTGCACGGAAGCCGTAAAGAGGGTGAACCTTCGCCAGGCGACATTTTTATTATGGAATGAAAGCCTGAAGAATCTCTGGGACTCAAGGCAATCAGCAACAGCAAGTTCGCAGAGATGATGTTCCCCAGAACGTGGGGAGGGTTGGAGATGAAACTAATGAACCACTTGGTTCAACTAGCACTCCGAGACAGTGAGAAACTTAAGAAATCTGAACATCTGTAACGGGCTTTCTTATTAAATTTTTTACCTGAATTTCTAGAGTGTGTGTATCGACAATGTCATATTTCTCGATCAATGAGAAGTTCTCTCACGCATTTCCAGGCAGAAGGCAGTTGATTTTACAGTCAACGCCGGTAAATCCAGTTCAAATGAATGAACTACAATTTTCTTCGCTGCTTGGTCACACGATTGACAACGCTGCGAGGTTCGGCATTTGCAGGCAGAAGGCAGTTAATTTTACAGTCATCGCTGTTAAATCCAGTTCAAAGAAATGAACTACAATCTTTCGCTGCTTGACCACACGATTAACAACGCTGCGAGGTTCAGCGACATCACCTCCACGTCTCGCGATGGCCCTATTTACATTTTGGCCTCTAGCAAACGGTGAACCGTGAGCATTTAACGAACGGTTTTCCGTACTGATGTGTCTTTCGCTTAGATCTTCCCCAGTGCCATCATTTCCATTGAATTATCCAGGAGTTTTCCCTCGCGGCAAAATAAAACCTGATACCCAAATAAGGCATGAAATGTCAAGTTTGCCCGGATGAAAACAACAACAGAAGCGCGCGTTGCAAACTGGGTAGGTCAGACTCTTTAAGTTTTGGTTTATTTCCTGATCACTGCAAATGCGCTAGGGTGACACCATTATTAAAATAAGGTGAGCGAACTGATATTAATAATTATCAGCCAATCTCTGTTATCTCAGTAGTAGCTAAGGTGTTCGAGAGAATAGTGCATGATCAATTATATAGTTTTTTGGCTAATGAAGAGATTATCACTAACCAACAATCGGGTTTTCGCTCCTTGCACTCGACTGTCACTGCTAATAAGAGACGGACAGTTGGGCTTTCAATATAGATCGCGGTAATGTTAATGCAGTGGTTTTTCTGGACTTGAAAAAGGCATTTGAGACTGTTGACCACGATGTTCTCTCAGCTAAACTTAGTTTGTATGGAATACAGGAGTCTGCTTATAGTACCCAGAAATGTGTTGTTAACGGTTCGCTTTCTAAAGTTTGTTCTCTGGGCTGTGGGGTCCCTCAGGGAATTATCCTGGGCCCTCTTCTATTTTTGATCTATATCAACGATTTGCCAAATTGTTTATCGTTGTGCCAAGCTAGGATGTATGCAGACGACACTCACATAAAATATGCTAGCTCGGACTTACACTCAATACAATCTTGTCTGACTTAGTCTTAACATCCACAAATGGCTTCTCTGCAACAAACTCACTCTAAATACAACTAAAACCGAGTTTATGTTACTTGGTTCTGAGCAAAAACTGAGTACTTTGTCTGAATCGATACATTATGTTCCTGTACAACAGGTATCCAGTACTAAATCATTTGGGATTCGTGTTGATGATAACATGGCGTGACATAGTCATATCGACAAACTATCCAAAAAGATTGCCTCCGGCGTTGGCGCCATAAAGCGAATCAGACCTTTAGTTGCAAAAGACTTCCTACATTACATCTGTAATGCCTTGGTACTGCCCCATTTCGATTAATATAGTATTATCTAAGGGAATCGCGGCAAAACGCTCTCCGAAAAATTACAAAAGCTTCAGAATTATGTTGCTCGCATTTTGACTTCCTCCTCCTATGATGCTGATGCTGGGAACCTGTTACAACGACCTGGATAGAAAGACCTGAATGCACAGCGTCAAATTCAAATAGCTTTAATGGTGTTCAAAGCTCTTAATGACTGGCTCCTGACTGCTTATCTTCTATGTTCGATGAGCGGAGGACGTCTAGGATATGTCTTAAGGGGCTCTACAAACAAATTAAATGTCCCCAGAACAGACTACCTAAAAACGAGCTTTAGCTATAGACTGGGGTGTAACTCTCTGGAACAGTCTACCCAATTTAAAGAGGAGACATTTTAGGTGTATATTTTTTGTTGTTCGGAATTATTATGTAGTTGCATTTTCTATTGTATGAATGTTTACCGTGTTAAAATAAAGATTTTGATTTGATTTGAATTGATTTGATTTGAATGGTGGCTGTGGCTCCGCAGCAAACACAGTAAAAACAATTATGATGACAATACTATAGAAAAGCCCTTACTGGACTCATAATGGCTCGAGTCCTGGCATTGCCATTTAATAGATGTTAGTTTATCTATAAGGAAATAACTGCGAAGCTCCTCTTTCAGGCCTGGCTAAATATATATATATATATATTATTCAAAACTAACCGCGTTTTTGAGACAAAAATTCTAAAGAATTTGTTATCCCGAGCGAGGTTAGTTGGGCTATTTTGAGTATAAACTGAATAAAGAACAATTTAAAGACAACCATTTTTGCATACTACGGGTTACCATATTTTCTTAGCTATGGTGCTCTGCGCACGCGCATTCGCCGCGCGGAGCCCCGCTAAATAAACAATAGTCTCCATTTGGCGCGAAAATATGCTCGGATATTCATTCGCGGACATTATCTGTTCCTCGAAGCTCACAGTTTTCCTCGAGCTTTGTCTCGGAAAACTGTGAGCTTCGAGGAACTGATAATGTCCAAGGACAAATATCCAAGCATATCTTTAAAGCCAGATGGAGGCTATTGTCTTAATTATCCTTCAAATATTTTTCGCAATAAGCATAAATATCACCGGATATTCTCCAGTTTTAGCTGGGAAATATTAAGTCAAGTGATGCGTTTAGACCAATCGTGTGCGAGCGAAAATCTTTGATGGATTATGATAACTGTTATTCATTTCTTCAATGTTTCCTTATTCCGGTCTTCGGATTCCGAGGACCGGAGGCCCCTCGGCCATCTCACCTTTTTGCAAAATTTAAAAGTTGCAAATGAAAACAAAAACAGTTGAGTGAAGAAGTGGAATTTCAAAGGCTACTTGCTTAGCCGATGTATACTTTTTCTTATTTCTGTTTGTTTTCGCACAAAATGAGAAAAATCGAAAATTGCGTTAACAAAGAAACAATCAACAAGAAGCTTCTCCCTTCAAATTTAGGTATACATGAAGCTAGCCAATGCAAGGGGAATTAAAATTTACATCGTAACAAGTTTACAAGCATCTAAAATGTGAGTGCCCGAAAAGTCAGTTTCTAGCTTGTTTAATATTTAAATGAGATTCGTCTGATTGATTGAATTGAAGCTGCGAATGCTTGACACTTTTTAAACCAAGTCGGTTTATGGTATAATTTGTTCAAGCAAAATGGAAAATGAACAACAAACCTGAAAATATAATAGATAAGGGATTCAAAATATGTATTAGTTTCTCACGCTAAGTATATCACAAATAATTTATTACCTCTTCCTGTTTTTAAAACGATTCTTTCTTGTTCCTGTTTAAAGTTAATGCGATGGGGATGTCACTATGTCACATAAATTGTCAACAGAAACAAGTAAAATATTAATGATGGTTTACAACTGCTAAAGTTTGAGGCAGTTATTGTTTGCAATGTAAATTGTGATGCAAAACAAGGGGTTTATGATGATGCCAAAATGACTTATAAAACATTTGGGAAGTTGTGTAATGTAAAAATCTATTTTTGCTTTGTGAGTCATTTTTAGGACTTGTGTGTTACCACGATTGAGACTAGTCAATGAACTCGGGATGCCTCCACTTAGTAACTACCTTTCAGAATCTCTCTGTTCGTCTTTTAAAACACCAGAAAATCCAAGCTATTGGAGCTCCGCAAAGATCCTGGTCTTGAAAAAACTTCATTGCCCGCAGGCCATGTTTTTACGAGAAGAAGAATGTTTGACATCCACTGAGACCTTGATAGCCACGTTATTGAATATCAGCCAATGGCGAACGCCATTCTCGCCGTCCCTTAGATGATTGTATATTTTAATTCGAACTTGAACATGATCTCGGATAGATTAAAATGTCCTTCAAATTGATCGTTTATTTTTAGTGCACAGTCATTATCAAAGAAAGAAACTTCCTGCCTAAGTAAAAATGAAAATGAATTCCAATGAAAAGCTGAAAATCCAAAGTTGGGTTACACGTTTGGCCTAGGCTCTTGGAATTGCACAAACTTTGAGACTACACTGTGCTTGAACATAGGCTGCTGCTGTCTTGAATAAAAAAAATGAAAAACATAAACAATCTGCAGGCTTCTTCATGCAAATTTCAGCATAATTTACTCCAGCCGTTAAAATAATATCTTTTTCAGTCACACAGGTAAGGTCAGTGTACACCAAGCAAGTCACCATGCTCAGCGATACAGGGGTTCGGAAAACATCATTATGTAGTCCTTCTTGTTTCAAAACATTTCCTTGTATGATCACTCATCAAGTCTAATGGGAGAAGGGGCCTTGAGCTCCAGAGAAACACGGTTGGCGGATATGTTTTAAATGTCGTTATGGATAAAAGGAAGTTACACATTTGTCTGACTGCTACAATTATTTCAGGAGCCAAAATGTCACATTCTCCTGAATGAAGGGCGCTTGCTGCCGAGCGCTCCACGTCCCGCTATTTAAGCAGATGGTTTGAGCCCTAATTCGACAGATAACGGCTATAAGGGATATTTCTACAGTTCAGTCGCCGATTGAAATAAAACACAGGTTGCACCCTTTAGCGAGTATTACCTGTAACGGGAACTCAAATTTTAGGACACAACGAGTTTGAAAGCATCTACAGCGTTTCTCATTTAATGAGATTGGTTTGACCGATTGAATTGAAGATTATAAAAAAGGCTTAAACTCGGGTTCCGAATGTTTGTCACTTTGGGCCAATTCGGTTTTTGGTACGGTTTGTTCAAGCGAAAAGAAACGTGAGCTACAAAACTGAAAATATAATACAGAAGGGCTTTAAAATTGTGTACGTGTTTCTTACGCTATATACCTTATAAACAATTTCTTGCTTCTTCCTGTTTTTCAAACGTTTCTCTTTCTTCTCGGTTACCGTTTAGGACGCCATGTGGTGACTATTTTAGCATTCAGCAGGTGTTAACAAGGCACAAATGAAGACCTAAAACTGCTAATTATGCCTGTTTGAGACACGTTATTATTTGCAGGATACAATGCGATGACAAGTTTTGTAGCCAAAGTTTGTAATATTCACCGACGGCTGTGGTGAGTAAAGAGGTAATTGGCAACATAAAGAAGTATCGACAAAAATGAGTAAAACCGTTGAGGTTCCGGTTTATCGCTGTAAGGAGAGAAAAGGACGATGATTAAAATTTTATTTGCTTATTAGCTTTCCGTTAAAAATATAGAAATCCAACAGAAATCAGAAGTTGTTTCATTTGGTTTCCAGTTCGTTGACGGCAATAAACAGCCGATGTTTTGTTGTGGATCATTACTGTAATTGGCGTCGAAGTGTCTGTAACCTGCGGCTGTCTTCTGTTTAACTGATATCTACCTGCAGCATTTTGAAAGAGATTAATCTTGTAAAAGCGAAATTTCCTCATAGCCAATAGTCCTTTCTGAAACTTCTTGAGTTAGTCTATTTGATGGCATTACCCAATGAGTTCGCGCTGCAGTTTTGGTTTAAATAGAACTGTATTGCAAAATGCTCTTCGATTATGTTCTCGGTACATTTGGGTTTGTTGGAGTGCATTCTTGGATTAAATGCTACTGCTGGACCCAAGTTCTGTCTGCTCTATTAGTCTCCGAAGATTTCGTCTCCGCAGCCAGTAAAAAACTATTATCACATCGCAAATAAATTTGTAACATTTGTAAAACTCGTAAGCCGGGCGCTAAAGGTCTAATTACTAGACAAGATAATAGCGAAAAACCATTGAGGTTTCTAGGTTTTGCCAATTCTGTACAGCCGTATCGAAAACTCGTTGCCTAAAAATATTAAGAAAACCATATCATCAAAACATCCTTAAATTTGTAGTTACCCTGATTCCTTGGTATAAGGGCGCTTCACAGGAAGGCTAGCTCTCTAATGGCTCCATCATCGCGCTCAACCATACCAGCTGCGTTGCAGTTAGTCCAGGGGGCTTGTTACCGCAGTTGCGTAACCGGTTCAACACTTTTATTTGTTTTTTTTTCCTTTGTTTCATTACGTAACGCTTTAATGTCCATGTACGCTCACACTTCTTTTGTTTGTCTTAGCTCTTAAAAGCCAATCTTTTTTGTGCAAGTTTTTCATTTTTCGCCTTTATTGTGTAAGTCAGGTCTAGTTTTATGCTTTTCGCTGCTGCTAGTTTTTTCTGTGTCACCGATAAGGTACGTTTGTATTCTAGCCGCATGTTTCCTGTATTGTTCCAAGCTTTCTGTCGTCTTATCCTTAATATATTTTTGTAATTTTTCCTTTATAAGAACCGTTCTGGGACGGAGTTTGTTTACCGTACGGAGTGTCAAGGTGACCTAAATAACGTAGAGTGCTGAGTTATTATACAGCGGCTACATTGGTTCTTATCGATGACAAGTTTTAACATAATTTTCCTCCAAGCCGATTCAAGTTCTGAGATGGCGTCAGGTCGCGGATCAGAAGATGAGCAGTGAATGTTGAGTAACGCGTTGGTTAGTGAAGATGGTTCAGCGCGGATCGAGCAAATAACACGTTCGTTATACGCTTATAGAGGTCATTTGACGAGACTGTATAATGCCATTGAAACGTTGTTTCCAAATTTTGAATCTCATATGGTAGCTCTGGAGAGGAAAAGTACTTTGCATGGTCTGTTCGCGAGATACAATGCAAAGGCCGAGGAACTTTTACATTTGGTGGCTGGTTCAGACAGATATGAAAGGGTGTTTCAAGATCATTCGCGAGAATTAGAGCTGAAACGCTTATTCGATGAAGAGTTTGCTCTGTGGTTCAAGAACTCATATGAAATTGCAACTTGTCAAGCTGAGCTGTTTCCGGCTCCACACGAGGGCACTCGTGGGACTCCTCACACCACCCCACGCCCATACCCTCCTCGCGAGACTTCACACGAGAGACCTCTGCAACATCAACGCGAGGATACTCGAGAGCCAATCCCTCAGAGTTCACGCGGGAGTTCACGTGCTGTTCCACGAGATGCTGATCTGCAGAGTTCTTGTGGAAGTTTTCGTGACATGCCTTTAGATGACGAATCAGTCTTCTCTACTCGTTCTTATACCTAGGAATCACGTGGTAGCTCAAGAATTAGTAAAGCTTCACAATCATCTAACTCGCAATGGCTAGACTTCAAGTGAAGAGGGTTGAGGAGGAGCAGAGGCTCTTGAGTCGTCGTCACCAACACTTAGAGCACGAAAAACAGCGTTTGGATATGGAAAAGGAGCTGCTTGAAACGAGATATGAGGCTGAACAGGCTCAGATCGAAGTGGACTTCAGTGTTTCGGGCGGAAATTCTGAACACACGTTTGAGGCTCTTAATCACTTGCCAAAGCAAACGTCTTGCGATGTTGTTGAAAAATATTTCCAGCCTTTTGAAGATGGCTCTTTTCCCCCGGGGCAATCATTTGGAGTATCGTCGATGATGATCCTAAGAAGTATCCTCGTTTTATAAAGAGCTTCGAAACCAATGTGGAACGCAGAGTCACTGAGGAAGACATAAGACTCTCCTACTTAATTCAGTTTTACACGGGTGTCGCGAAGGACGCAATTGAGAACTGTGTTATTTTGCCTGCTGAGCAAGGGTACCCTGAGCAAAAGACATTTTGAGCAAGAACTTTGGCCAGAAACACAATATTGTTCGTGCGTTTATTGAAAGGGTGATTACGGGTCCTCAAATTCGACCATCTGAAGCTGAGAAGTTGTCACAGCTAGCAAGAGACATGGGGATCTGCGCTTTGAATTCTGAGCATATGCGCTATAAAGCAGACATCAACTCCATGGACACTCTAAGACGGATCGTCATGCGCCTTCCTCCTCATATCCAGGCCAAGTGGGCAGAAGAGTCTAGTAAGCTGATTTAGGCAGATATTGAACTAATGTTAGCTAACAAAGAATTCTAAGACTCGACCTTTTAATTTTTAAACCTAAAAGAACTAATTTGAAGCTACAACTCAACCTGATGCGGGCTAGCGACTTTCACCTAATATCAGAAAGAACTCAACAGACACTGTAATGGCAACTGTAAATGTAACAACTGTAAACACTAAGACAAGTAATATGTTTTTAACAAATGGAATCTCATCAGCAGCAATATTATCCATTCATAATTTTAAAATAAGTTATTTATTGCCAAATGATGTCTGATTACCTAAATATCAGGTACTAGAAAGAGCTCTTTCTTGTGAGAGGGTCACAACTGATACTGTGAATGAAAAACTTTGTGACACTTGATTGTAGAAATTGTAACAAAGTTTGAATTTCTGAGGCCGGTGGAATAGGAGTTCATGAGCTTTCAGTCTAGACTTAATGTTATGTTGTTATATCATTTATGTTGTGTCACATTACGTTACAGGAAGACTTCTTTCTTGTCATGCATAAAAACTGTAACTCTAAATAAGAAGTATAGAAGACGGATTTTGAAATGTTTACAATTGTTGTCGTTTTCTACATTGAACAAACTGTGTAAGAGAAAACGTAATTGTGCTTTTTGCAGTGTAATTGTAACCGAGGCCGCCCCAGAACTTTTACTGCAAATTGTCCGCAAAGGCGTTTGAAGGTTAAAACAATAGTATGCTCAATTCCATGTGCTGCCTATTTTAAAACGGTTTCATGCGCATGTTTAGGCCGTGTAAAATGTAATCCGTTTGCACAGTGCAGTTTGCAAAAATGGCCTCGGGTTGAGTAGTCGCACTATAAAAGTTCTTACCTGTCAATGTTTATTTGATTCATAATGCCGTTGATGTGTGTTCCACGTGTGGAATAACGAGACTGCCAATGTCGTATGTCATGGACATGCTCTCAACAAACAAAAGTTCTTCCGCAATGGCGCTTTCGTCCATTGACGAAACATCGTGTTTTAAAATCGATGCAAGTATTTCATCAGTCTAATGATGTCACTGTTCCTTCTCCGTGATTTCTACTGTTACTGTGAAGAAAAGGCCCACTTGACACTTTTCTGCCTTCATCGTCCCGCATTTGTGGCACTTTGTAACTCTTAAGCATGTAGTTTGCGGGATCTTTTTCGTGCATTTCCGACATCTTTGAAACTTGTCACACTTTCTGATGGCGGTGATCTCTTTGATCATGACGGTCTCCTTCGCTGATTTCTTGGTTTGGGAGACTTTAATTTTTGCGAATTTTTCATCGTTGATTGTTTTAATTTCGGTCTTCAATGTTGTGGAAATTTGCTTTCGTCCGGACCAGATGCGCACTAGCAAAGAACTCATTTGGTACGAGTATCCTTCGATTACATCGTTGATGTATGTTTCCCACACATCAATCGGTATCGTTCCAGTCTGGTCGACGATTGTCGCAGTTGCCAAATTAAGATGGTTTTTGCCAACTTTGGTCGGTTCTGTGATATTTGCAATCTTTCCACGAACGGCTACTTTGTTCCACTCGTTCTTGCCCCCTGTTGAGGATTTCCAGGATGGACAACGGGTCTTCTTCCGCCGTTCTGATTTCCAAATACTGGAACGCGTATTCAGAAGGTTGTGATACCGAGGCGATGTCATGCCGTTGACCCCAATTTTCTCTCGGTTTTCAGTAAACGTGAAATCTGTAAGCCTAATTGGTGTCCGATTCGTTTGGCGTTGCGAAAACAGCTGCCGTTTGTGTTTTGAGTAAATGAGAACTTCTTTCGTTTCGTTTGCTGAAGTTTGCAGCGCGGTAAAGTCGCGTACTCCATAGTATATTTCTTGTTCTTCCCGGGAGAAAGATGATGGACATAACCTATAATGCTACTGGTACCTGGTCGTTTTAAACTCCAAGTGTCTTTGAAGACATTTTCCTTGCTGACTCAAAAGACTCAAACTAGAACGCAGTTTGTCAAAGAAATGATCAACTGCTTGTTTGTGAAAATGTCAGTAAACCAGTGTATTGTTTTCGGGCCCATGCTTTGATGTCATGTCACGTGTTCTTCACACCAAGGTCACAACAACAACAACAACAGTATGTAGATCTATGCAATACCCAGGGAAATAGTTTCAATTTTTATTTTGGTCACCATTTTTTACATGAGCATGTCAAAAACTGTATTTTGTAACGTCCGGGAGACTTACATTTTGTTTGAATTTTGCTGATGGCCTCAACAACTGAAGCGGTTCCATTAATGTTCTTAGTAGGCTGAATTGGTGTTACATGACTTTTATCATAAACCAAGAGACAATACAAACACTTTGATTTCTTGGTAGGTTTAAAAGATACCACTGATCAGATACAATAACAGGAAAACCACATTAAAAACCCATTGCATTCACTATTATTTACTATAAGGGCATAACAAGACTTGGTATTCTGCTGGGTTCACGATCACGTCTAAATACGCAATAATGCTTATGCAGATGCTTCGTTACATGATTAACATTGGATAACTTATTTGATATAGCATACTTCTTCATAAGTGCACTCAGAAATGTTCGCTCGTAAATTGATCTCACGTAAAGTCCGCGGAGCGACCCTTTCATGTAGGGTCTACCGCAAGCGGTGTGCGCATTTGTATGTGGTTTGAGCGGAGAAGAATGATAGTATTCGTGCTTCCTTTCAAGGACAACGCTTGATATAAATCCCCCATGTTTTTTAACCGTGTGCGTGCTCTCTAATCATGAGCATGCGTAGAGACAATAAGAAGGGACGCAAGCGTTTTAGGACCCAGACGGCGATTTGTGACTGAACGCAGACAAAAATAAGGAAGGGCATTTTTAACCTTGGGCTCCCTTTGGGAAGCTCAAGTAATTAGTAATTTGCTAACTAGTAAGGTGATTCCCTTGTTTTGCACTGCGCATAACATTGCGTCATCAAAGTTTGTCGGGTTTGTTTTATCGACTTCTTTGATCACTTTTCGCTTCGCCGTGGATAAATTGTTGCAAAGAATGAATAAGCGAAAATAGTAGTAAAAAGCGAAAGACTCGTACGTGTAGTCGACCATTTTAGAATTCGCCCAAGTCCCGTCGCCGAAAATGATCATTTTCCCTTTGTCGTCGTGTTGCAAAGGAACGACCCCTCCTTTTTTTATTGGTGTTGTTTACTCGTAACCTGATAGGTACACTAAATACAAGAATTATGGGTCCGTACTACCTTTTTGACGAGGTCCGGACCCATTTTTTCTGTACTGTAAACGCCCCCAGTAAGACCCGCTTTTAAACCGCTTAGTCCGGAAGGGTCCTGAAATTTTTCTCAGGAACTTGTTGAAAGTTGTTTTGAATAGGAGCGAGACAGACTAGGGCTCTATTGTTGATTTTATCACACCTTCCCATATCCATTTCCCTTAGCCGAGGAGTAGTTTTTCTAATTTCTGTTTGTTCTCGCACAAAATGAGAAAAATCGAAAAATGCGTTAACAAAGAAACAATCAACAAGAAGCTTCCTCTTGCAAATTTAGGGCCAATGCAAGGTAGGGAGAATTAAAATTTACAACGAAATAAGTTTACAAGCATCTAAAAAGTGAGTTCCAGAATATTTAGTTCCATGCTTGTTTACTGTTTAAATGAGATTTGTCTGATAGATTAAATTGAAGCTGCGATTGCTTGACACCTTTTGAACCAAGTCGGTTTATGGTCAAAATGGGAAATGAACTACAAAACTGAAAATGTACTAGAAGAGGGATCTAAAATATGCATTAAATTAGTTCCTTACGCTAAGTATCTCACAAATAATTTATTACCTTTTCCTGTTTTCAAAACGATTCTTTTTTGTTCCTGTTTAAAGTTTTAGGATGCGATGGCAATGTCACCATGTCACAGATATTGTCAACATATTTCATATACATCATTCACAGAAACAAATAAAATATTAATGATGGTTTACAACACGAACTGCTAAAGGTTGGGACAGTTATTGTTTGCAACGTTAATTGTGATGCATAACAAGGGCTGATGATGATGATGCTACAGTGCCTTATAAAGCATTTGGGAAGTTGTGTAGTGTAAATCATTAAGACGGTGAATTCGGGATGCCTCCATTTACTCACTGCCTTACGGCACCTCTCTGTTCGTCTTTCAAAACACCAGAAAATCCAAGCTACTCGAGCTCCTGCAAAGATAAAGCTTCCGGCATTGTCTGCCATGTTTTTACGAGCAGAAGAATGTTTGACATCCACTGACAGTTTGATAGACACGCTCAGCCAATCACGAACGCCATTCTCTCCGTCCCCTTGATGATTTTATTTTTAATTCGAACTTAAAAATGATCTCGGAGAGGTTGAAACGTCCTTCAAATTGATCGTTTATTTTTAGTGCACAGTCATTATCAAAGAAAGAAACTTTCCGCCTAAGTAAAAATGAAAATGAATTCGAATGAAAAGCTGAAAATCCAAAGTTAGGTTACACGTTTGGCCTTTGACTACACTGTGCTTGAACAGAGGGTGCTGCTGTCTTGAATAAAAAAAAAGATAAACATAAACAATCTGCAGGCTTCTTCATGCAAATTTCAGCACATTTCACTCCAGCCGTTAAAATAATATCTTTTTCAGTCACACAGGTAAGGTCAGTGTACACCAAGCAAGTCATCATGTTCAGCGATAAAGGGATTCGGAACATAACATTATGTAGTCCTTGTTTCAAAACATTTCCTTGTATGATCACTCATCAAGTCTAATGGGAGAAGGGGCCTTGAGCTCAAGCGAAAACGCGGTTGCTAGATATATTTTAAATGTCCTTATGGAGAAAAAAAAAGTTACGCATATGTCTGACTGTTACAATTATTTCAGGAGCCAAAATGTCACACTTTCTTCAAGGAAGAGCGCTTGCTGCCGAGCGCTCCACGTCCCGCCATTTAAGCAGATGGTTTGAGCCTAAATTCGACAGATAACGGCTATAAGGGATATTTGTGCAGTTCAGTCGCCGATTGAAATAGAACACAGGTTGCACCCTTTAGCGAGTATTACCTGTAACGGGAACTCAAATTTTAGGACACAACGAGTTTGAAAGCATCTACAGCGTTTCTCATTTAATGAGATTGGTTTGACCGATTGAATTGAAGATTTTAAAAGCTGGATAAATTCGGGCTCCGAATGTTTGTCACTTTGGGCCAATTCGGTTTTTGGTACGGTTTGTTCAAGCGAAAAGAAACGTGAGCTACAAAACTGAAAATATAATACAGAAGGGCTTTAAAAATGTGTACGTGTTTCTTACGCTATATACCTCATAAACAATTTCTTGCTTCTTCCTGTTTTTCAAACGTTTCTCTTTCTTCTCGGTTACCGTTTAGGACGCTATGTGGAGACTATTTTAGCATTCAGCAGGTGTTAACAAGGCACAAATGAAGACCTAAAACTGTTAATTATGCCTGTTTGAGACACGTTATTATTTGCAGGATACAATGCAATGACAAGTTTTGTAGCCAAAGTTTGTAATATTCACCGACGGCTGTGGTGAGTAAAGAGGTAATTGGCAACATAAAGAAGTATCGACAAAAATGAGTAAAACCGTTGAGGTTCCGGTTTATCGTTGTAAGGAGAGGAAACTACGATGATTAAAATTTTATTTGCTTATTAGCTTTCCGTTAAAAATATAGAAAATCCAACAGAAATCAGAAGTTGTTTCATTAAGTTTCCAGTTCGTTGACGGCAATAAACAGCCGATGTTTTGTTGTGGATCATTACTGTAATTGGCGTCGAAGTGTCTGTAACCTGCGGCTGTCTTCTGTTTAACTGATATCTACCTGCAGTATTTTGAAAGAGATTAATCTTGTAAAAGCGAAATTTCCTCCGCCAATAGTCCTTTCTGAAACTTCTTGAGTTAGTCTATTTGATGGCATTACCCAATGAGTTCGCGCTGCAGTTTTGGCTTAAATAGAACTGTATTGCAAAATGCTCTTCGATTATGTTCTCGGTACATTTGGGTTTGTTGGAGTGCATTCTTGGACTAAATGCTACTGCTGGACCCAAGTTCTGTCTGCTCTATTAGTCTCCGAAGATTTCGTCTCCGCAGCCAGTAAAAAACTATTATCACATCGCAAATAAATTTGTAACATTTGTAAAACTCGTAAGCCGGGCGCTAAAGGTCTAATTACTAGACAAACTAATAGCGAAAAACCATTGAGGTTTCTAGTTTTGGCCAATTCTGTACAGCCATATCGAAAACTCGTTGCCTAAAAATATTAAGAAAACCATATCATCAAAACATCCTAAAATTTGTAGTTACCCTGATTCCTTGGTATAAGGGCGCTTCACTGCTAGCTCTCTAATGGCTCCATCATCGCGCTCAGCCATACCAGCTGCGTTGCAGTTATTTCAGGGGGCTAAATTGTCAAATTTTCCGGGGGAAGGGGTACTTGCCGCCGAACAGTACCCTGGCTTTATTTCCTTAACCTTCCCCTTTTCCTCCTCTTAGACACCCGAGAAGTTGTGTAGTGTAAGTAGGGAGACTAAACAGTAAACTGGACATAGACAATAGGGATTCAGTCTGGTGCGTTATGAAATGCAATAGGAAAACAAAACGACACACGAGTAAAATGAGTAATGTACTACCGAGAAGATATGCCCAGAATTTTTGCCCTAATTTCAGTTGCCAAAAATCGCAGAAAGTTTGTATTACCTTTTAGCATCTTGCTGCGAAGCGGTGGCCGATTTAAGAGCGGGGTTCACTATTCGTCGGTCTGATTCATTTGTAGGGAAACGAAAGTTAATACGAGAATTCGAAGTTACCAAAATACCTCTGGCTTACGTTTGCATGCGGTAAGCACTCAAGAAAAATGTCGTGTCATTATTAGTAGCGGAGCTCCGCGCGCGCGGAGCACCATAGCTAAGAAAATATGGTAACCCATCGATTCAGGCTGCTATCGATCCCAGAAATTTTGGTTATGACGTCACCGTACGACCGTCCGGGCGTACGTCCACCCTTCTGTATAAGCCAGAATGAAACATTCCAGTTAACATTCCAGTTAACCCTTTCGTGTGCAAGCTCGCATTTTAGCGCGCGTCCATGTGGACTGTTTATGGACAGATCATTTGCCCATACACACAGTTCTTAACCTGCGTTTTTGTGGCGGGAATTTACATGGCCAAATTATTTAGACAGTTTTAAAACAAAGTCAGTTTTGTCTATTCTTTGGCAGAGTATCAGTGAGAAACAGTGGGAGAAAGAACAAGAAAGGGCACGAGTAAACAGGCAGAGTATCAGTGACAAACAGCGGGAAGAAGAGCACGAGTAAACAGACTGAATTGTACTGAACAACTGGAGAAAGAAGAAGAAAATGCTCGAGAAAAGAGGCGAAATTGTATTGAGGAACAGCGAAAAAAAGAGCGTCTCTTGTCAAGCTGTCAAAACATCACCAAGTGACGCGGAGTTTCAGCTTTTCCTTGGGTTTGCCTGCAGACGCTTGCATGTTTATAATTGATGGGTCTTCGAGAGAAAATATCCTGTGGTTTGGCAAGGTTTTAATCATGAGTTGTCTTCGGACGTTGCCGCTAAAAATCCTGAATTAAAGAAGCTTCCTTGGTAGGCATGAGACGTAATAAGACTTATTTTTGTGTGAAATGACGGCTTCTGCTTAAGCTCTCCGTTCGGAGTGATTGTTGACTGCCTTAAACTGTCCGCAGGTTAGGGGCGTAGACAACGGCTTAATATGCTGTGATCACAGTACATATACTGCAACATTTTAAGCCAGTAACTACGGTCGGTAATATATTAACTGGCCTAAAATGTTACAAAATTACCGACTAACAAATTAAGAGCGTGTCCGTGTAAGAACCGACCACTTAAATTTCGTTGAAAAATGGATTGCCCTCATTTTTTATACAAGCAACATATGCAATGAACGAAAATGGCCTTTATTTTGCCAGATTCGCTTTCTTCGTTTTTTGACGAATTTTTTTGTAGGTAAGTCGAAAACCACACAAAACCGGAAATTGAACCCCTAGATTTTGGTGGTTACGCGATGCATGCTAAAAACTCGCACATTTAACAAAATAACCGATTTTTTTCAGAATCACTGGATAATTTTTTCTTCCAAGTTTCCGAAGAATTAAAAACTACTCGCTTATCTTAAACATAAGCAAAGTTACGATTTTTTTCCCGAACCCTCTTAAAAACGGCCTCAGCATTTTTGCCAACATAGCCTCCAAACAAACAGATTTTTTTCAAAAGTGGGACCTCTATACGAATGATGACTGTAATCACCGTAATGTACTAAGGCTAAGCTACAAATATCTGTATTAAAAGTTGTGGGCACTCATAATTTTGAAGCGCAAAAAAATTGAGCAAGTAGCCGAAAATTCAATATTTTGTGGAGAAATAACGACTCTCGTGATTTGACTGACATTTTTGTTAGCGAATGGTTTGATGTTACCTGATTAGATTTAATGAGTTTCAACGTTTGGAGAACTGAATGAGACTTATTTTATACCAAAAATCGAGAAATCTTCGGAACCTTGCCTTGCTTTTGATCAGTCTAGCACTGATCATTCGTCACCGTCTTTGCGGTCACACATCACGCACCGCGAGTTCCTGGTTGAAGCAAACCAAACTGATTGTTTTCTCTTGATATAAAAGCCATTTCTTTTTATTTTCCTCGTTTGCTTTTGTTTTTCTTACAATTTTCTTCTTTAAAGAGATGCCGCGTTACATTGCCGAAGTAAGCATTACTGTTCACATTGTCGACAACATTTATTCATGAATTCCGTTTCACTAAAAACACACAATCAAAAATATTTAGAAATTGCTTCTGAAATGACTTTTCAAAGCTGATTGAAAATTGAGTTAATGTTTTTTCTACTGCATGTCCAACTTAACTAGTAATTTGGATATTTAAAAATAATTTTCAGATATTATAGACTGCAGTTTTCTTTTCTTTTTTTTTTTTTTGATAAGTTGTGAATTATATTTTAAGACCTCCATGGCGTGATGCCAAACAAGATAAGAATTTAATTCAATGAACGTGTATTTCTGTCTCCTTTTTTAGCATTTTCTGTAGAATAACTAAGTTATCATAATCAAATTAGTTTATAAAAATATTTGTGTTGTTTTCACGTTATCAAAATGTCGTCGAAATTGTGTTCTTTCCACGCTATCATAAAAGGTGATTTTTGGGCCAGTCGAGGCCTTGAGACGCTATTTCTTTTGAGAGACTGTAATGACGATATTGGAGGTCACCTCGTCAACTGTCATTTGTCGACGGAAAGTCTGACCGAAACCGATCTTATCTTAGCGAGAGCCGGTTTATTCTCGGTTACCAAATCTCAGAAAGGAATAATGTCTATTTGTCCAAGACATAGGCATTCTTTAGGGAAGTTTTGGCGACCACCAAGATCATGTCAGTACCCTGATCATAAAGGAAAATCTACTGCTGTGGGAGGAAGGCATGTCATCGGTTTAAAACTGTCAAAGGAAATCTTCAGTTTGTTTGGTGAAAATGCAGCTGTAGGATCTCGTAAGTACAAAATATTAGTTTCAATGCTATAGCTGCTCTTTAAAAAGAGGAAACAACCAGCCGAATCTTCACCACCCCTTTCGTTTCCCTTCCAGGTAATAATTGTAAATAATTGCTTATGTGTCCCCCGAATCATTTTAGGGGAAAGGGGACTTCTACTTGAAATGCTATGGGATGCTGGGGGAGTAAATCTCCGTTTAGCGTTTTCAGGATGAAACGCCACTAATTTTAGCCGTCAAGGTATCCTTTAGGGTTGTTTTCGCAGAAACGCTATCATGTTCATTTTAGAGTGGTATCTTTCGGGGGTTAAATAACGCTCTAGCCACGCCCAGATTGCTCTCTTTTCAATTCAAATGTTCTCATGAAGGGGGATACCATGACCTTGCAAAGTAAAAAAGATGCAAAGAGAATGAGAATTTGAAACCAGGCCATTTTTCTTAACTTTTGCATAATCGGATTCACACTTTTGATGTCTTCCTGTTTAAAACAGCGTCTCCATGGTAACCACCTTTTTCTTTTGGCTACAGTATTTTTTGGAAACTGTAGACTTTTCCGGCGTCTTTTTAATCTGTAGTTCGTTTTGAAAAACCGTTTTGCAGATTATATGTTGATTTGGGTAGTTTTGATTTGGATGCCCGGGAGAAGCCTCAACAGATCACCATAACTTAATGTTATGCACACAATTTGCATAATTTATATATTTTACATTGTTTTCATTATTTTACTCAGCTATTTGTACCACATGCCGTAAGAAACACAACGAACGAGTAACTAGCGAAGCAAAGTGGATGCGGCCATGGAAAGAAACCCAGCCTGAGTCAGCTTCTGTAGAAGAAACGGAGTCCGAGAGGTTTGTCTTGAAATCAACTGAAAATTATGATACTAATATAAGATACCTCAGTATGGATCGTGATGTGCTTTAACGTTCCTTACAGGTCGCGTAAGCGTGCTGCCATGACAACTATCAATCAAGTATTAGCGTCCACGCCATACCGAGAAACATCAACACCACTGCGCAGTCAAGGCGAATCTCCTTGGATTCCAGAGACTCCCTTGAGCATATCAGAAAACTCCAATGCAGTTGATACCTATAACGCAGCGATTAATGAAATTGCCCTCCTTACGCCAGGAGTTTCACGGGAGCCTCTTCCTTTTCAGCTGAAGACCCCCTGGGAAGAAGCAAGGGAAGCCGACAAAAAGAAGATCATAGAAAAAGCGAGCCAAGATTGCCTCCTTGTATGTGAAGCAATCGCGCCCAAGAGTGGCGAAAAATTATTCCAATCTCTAGACTTTTCACAGGAAGAAAGAATCGATCGCCCAGCCCGTGATGATGTGGTGATATTGATGACCGCGTATAAAAATGCTACATCAAAGAACTTAAAGAAACAAATTCTCAGCCTATATGCTTTTCGATACCCAGTAAAAACCCTTCAGGCAATCCATTCACCTTATGGAAAACTTTCAAACTGGCAAATAAAGCAGGCCCGCTCACACGCAAAGATCCATGGCCCTGGCACAGTACCAGTGTCGGAGAAAAAACACCGTGTACGCCTTGATATGGAAAAGGTGGACCATTTTGTCGAATTTGCTAATCGTCCTCACTTTTATCAAGATGTCGCATATGGCAATAAAATCCTCAAACTTGATAGTGGCGAGAAGATTCAAATGCCTAATGTCGTGCGAACCGTAGCAAGGTCTACCATGATCAATCAGTATTTTGAATTTTGCAAAGAAGAGCAATTCGAACCCTTGAGCCGATCAACCTTATTCAAGATCTTAGAAGTGCGGCAAGCCTCCCAGCGTAAGTCTCTTCAAGGGCTTGATAACATCGCCGCTGATGGTGCTGCTGGTTTTCAGACTGTAGCGAGAATCACTGACGACTTAGACAAAGGAGGAGGAAACATGGAGTGGTGTAACAATGCCAAAAGAAGGTTGAGAGACTCAAAGCAGTACCTGAAGACAGATTATCCTGTCCACTGCAAGCCGGATGAGTCAAATTGTGCCGACCACTGCAGAAAGTTTGCCCTAAGTGATGGTTGTGACCCAGACTTCCAGGCTGTGTGTACTCATCAGCATATTGAAAGCTGTGACCAGTGCCAGACTTTGAAAGCAGTCTTGGACGAAGTGGAGGCAAAAATCCGAGGTTCGTCTTGGAGTGCGTATAATCAAGAACATCGAGAAGATCTTCTTTATGACTTTGAGCGGGCACGATCAGATTTACAACAGTGGAAAGCACATATACTTCGCTCAATCAATCAGGACGAAGCCAAACAGGACGTCTTGAAAATGGAGGATTCAAGTTCAGCATTGATAGTTATGGACTGGGCCATGAAATTTTTACCGTTGAAGTATCGAGAAAGGCAATGTGACTGGTATGGCAAAAGAGGACTGAGCTGGCATATTTCCACAGCGATTTCATTCAATGCCAGTTCTGGAACTCTGCAGCTAAAATCGTATGCTCACCTCTTCGACTCATGCCAGCAAGATTGGTTTGCTGTTTGTTCTATCCTTGAGAATCTCCTGAAGGCAATCAAGATCGAAAACCCAGAAATAGCATCTGTTTATCTCCGATCTGACGGGGCAGGATGTTATCACAACAACTCCCTTATCGCTGCAGTTACAGATATTGGAGAACGAATTGGTGTCCGTATCCTGCGGTACGACTATTCTGAGCCACAACATGGTAAAGACGTCTGCGACCGTATTCTCTGTCCCATGAAAGCGTCCATAAGCAGATACTGCAATGAAGGACATGACATTTTATCTGCAGATGATATGCGTAGCGCACTTTCGGAACGCTATGTGAAGGGTACTTCAGCATGTGTCTGCCTTACTGACGTCAGCAAAAAGACACTCGATGTTCAAAGTGTTGAGGGATTCAGCAGTTATCACAACTTTGCGTATGAAAAAAGTGGGGTGCGTGTCTGGAAGTCATACGGAATTGGCCCGGGAAAATTAATTCCCTTTGATGGCCTATTTAAAAGGCATCAAAACTCCACTGACTTGGTGGTTCTGAAGGACTTTTTCCCTTTCAAGGATACTCGTTTATATAAGTTGGCACGTACGAGCGGTGCTGAAGAGGAAGGGATTTTTCCGTGTCCTGAATCTGGATGTCAGATGATCTTCGAAAAATTCGGCGATCTCGAAGCTCACTTAGATGTTGGAGACCACACTCCAGGAAAACTGAAAATGGAGTCCACCTTTGACAAGCTTAGAAGAGAATGGGCTCAGAAATTCTCCACTGTTGACCAGGTAAAGAAGTCTGCTAGTGCTGACAGCAGCACAGCAACAGCAAGTAAGAGTGCAGGTTCCAGATGTGAACTTCCACTTGGATGGGCGCTGCAAAGTCCTCGGCGAGGGGCAACTAGATTTTCTGCAAACGTGAAGGAATACCTAACAGCAAAGTTTGATATTGGAGAAAAAACAGGAGATAAAGCTGATCCAAAGCAAGTAGCTTCACATATGCGAAACGCAAAAGATGACACCAATAGTCGACTTTTCAGAAGAGAGGAATGGCTAACCAAAAACCAAGTTAAGGGATTCTTTTCCCGCCTTGCCGCTGCGCGAAGGAGGCGTGGTAACGAGGACATTGACCTTCATGATGCCTACGCAGAGGAGGAGGAAGAAGAAAGAGAGAAGCTCCTTGCTGATATTGCCTCAGACCTCAGCCCGCGGCATCCCATCTGTTACGATACTACAGACCTGTGCAAATGCGTCAAGGAAGATAGACTGCAAAAGTTTAATGTTACAATGCTCAAAACAATTTTACTTCACTTTGATGTAGCGTTCAACTCGAAAGATAGGAAGAAGGACTTGGTGCAGAAGTTGTCCCATTTTGTTCAAGAATGTAACTGCTTCTTGAGCGAAAAACTAAATTGATCACAGACGATGTTTTTACTTTGATTTTCCTTTTAGCAATCTATGAGAGTTCCAGTGGTTAGGACGTCAGTGAACTAACATCGCTCCGCGTTTGCAGGATGTGAAATGTAGCCCGGCAATGTCATGGTGCATGGTTAATGATTATCAACTCCACTCTGCAGTTGCGATGCCGAACTACAATCATGCTCAAGCAAAAAAGTTGCTTTCCATGTTCACTTAAGAGAAACTGCTTTTTTCTTTTGTTTTACCTAAGAAAAATGTTTTTCCAGCGATTTAACTTTAATTTGTAAAACTCTTTTACAACTTGGACGCGAAGTTTTGAACCGGATCGGGTATTTTTTTATGAATGCGTTACGCGTGACAACAGTTGCAGTGAAAGAAACTTGTTCGCTAGCCAAGAAGAAGTTAGTTTGTGCTTCTTTAAAGCTTTTGCATTGGTAAACGCACTTAATGCAACTTCCAGTGAGCAAAGAAAACATACAATAGAGGTAATTTTTGTTAAACCCGGTTCCGTTTCTTGGAGAAGAAATACAGCTATTAGTGAAACAACGGCAAACGTCCTCTTTTATTGAAGTTACAATGACGTTGCAGTGAAATGAACCATAATGCACCCATTTTATTCAGGGATTGTTTTTATTTTTCATTTTGGGATATCAGTTTCGCTAAAGATCTCTCCATAAGCTTTCCTTCTTCATTTATTACCAACTCCGCATTTCGTGAAAAGAGACTCAACGAACAAAATTAATGATGTTGACATTGACCACAAC
>OX419343.1:19112461-19114961 GCA_948470475.1 Galaxea fascicularis | reverse complement strand
AAGTAATCACTTGTTATAGAGACTCGAATCGTGTGGAGATGATTGCTTTTTAGTTGTTTTTTCTCGTAAGGAGAATATAACCTGTACATGTTCCCAAAAGTTTTTTTTGAGCAGGGGAACTGCGAGAAGAGTGATGGCCAGTCTAAGATAATTGGGATTTTCTCCGCTCCCATCGCGCATGCTACGCAGGCTGGCTGGCGAGAATCGCTTCAGTACCAGCTTGGATGACGTTCGCGCCTCTTCTTTCATTGAAAGTTCGAGTCGTACATTCAATCAATTTCTCCCCCCAACTTCTGCTTCATTTGTCCAAGCATATTCTTTGGGATGCCGAGTAGAATTCTTTATATCCCCTAAACTGGCTGAGAAGTGGTTTTCATGTCTGAAAAAAGGCACGCATAGAATTAAGGAGAGACTCGATCGATTCAGGAACTTAACCCTTTGACACCTGAACATTTTGCAGATTTATGCCGTTTGAAGGGAATCGAGCCATTTTTTGGTCGTTGGGTGGCCAAAATGGATCCACTCTGTCCAAAATGGTGTTTTTAAGTCGAGAAAAAGCCCAGCATTAGTTTCGAGTGTCAAATTCCGGCTTTTGAAGCTCGGGCATGAGCAAAAAGCTTGAATAGTTTCACTGTTACCTCAACTTTAACTATTTGCTTTCTCCCTTCCGCGCTTCTTTTGCTTTTCTTTTCCCATTTTTTTTTTTTTCCGTTTTGTCGGGCATTCACTGGGCTTCATTTCAGGGGGAAACGTTTTTGCGAGAGGCCAGAGGATTATGAAATTATTTCGAAGGAAGTACGAGTGGGTAGTGGGACAAGATTTTCAGTATAATTTTCTGGTGACAATTAGATGTTTTTTTTTTTGCATTTCCTCTGGCCTGTTTCACTGAATGGGGCTCATTCCGTGGGATGCCTGTGGCACTCAAGGTGAAAATTCGGTCGAGTTTCTTTTCTTTTTTCTTCGTATCAACCAATTGCAATGTTTCCCTTACCCCGTTTCCCGCGGGAAGTTTTGTGACAATAAAAGACATCTCTCTCCAATTGTCCCGTTCAGAGGTTTGAGCTTCTTTACGCATTGATTGAAGCGTGTGCGTTCTGCCTTTGCGTCACCAAAGCATCTGGCTTTGCAGTGGGTCAAATTTGACTTTTTATCCCTCGGGCGATTTCCAAGATGGCGCCCACGTTTACAGAGGTAAGAGTTGACCCCAGGAAGCAAATCTCTGCTCTTTTAGCTCGTACATGTGCGGAATGCATGAGGTAAACTTTGTTCTTATAAGCTGTACAAAATATTCAACAGGAGTGAGACAGAAGATTCGCAGATTCCACCAAACCGAGTAGCGACACAAAAAGTTGAGATTGACTGATCGTACACAAAATAACAATTCATAGAGCAATGCATCCCACGGAAACGCCTTTAGGCGTCTTGTTTGGGTAGGGTTTGAAAGATCTCGTCCTCCTACACGAGTTGGTTGTCACCCCGTTGAAGTCCTGAATTTTGTCTTTCAGGCTTCTTTACGCAATTGCATGTAATTGCGTACACAACTGCGAGGATCAGTTGTCATTTGATTGTCTAGTACCGTCGACAATGATGACGTCACAACTGGTACAAAGAAATTGGTTCCACACGAGCACCTATGAACGCTTCTAGGAGTCAATGGGTTAAATTTCACCCGCAATGTTCCAAGTAAAACCTTTTTAAGGTGCTCAAATTTTCATTCGGCAAAGACGAAATCTAAAAAAACAATAACATACAGAATGCTACTGTTGTGAAACAATCCCAAATCAAGCTTTATTAAACGTCAAAACTGATTCACTTGTAACTCCTTTACAGGCGGTCACGTAGTGCATAGAAAAAACACGAGATCATCTTATGGGCAGACCACACTTGGATTCTTAAACAAAACACTGGAAAATGGGGCAATAGTCACACGGGCAAAGGATGATCTCGAATGAGGAAAATGCGAAGAAACTACAACTAATTACTGAGACCAGTCACAACAAACAGAAACAAGTGTAAAGCGAACCATTCACACGAAAATACGCGAGAGTAGGTTTTGATTCGCATTTGTAAAGTAAGTGCTTGGTAACCACAATCATCCAACGAAGCAAAATAAAACCAAAGCAAAGTTGAAGTTTTGTAGATGCTCAATTAGAACTATTTTTAAGTACTCACGAGACTGTGCATTTGTCATTAACGTTCGCATACGTTCGCTACAATAGGGAAAAGCTTTTACCTGATGACGGACACAAACGTTTTTGAACTGGGAACAGGAATTCATATCACCGTGTTCACGATTTCAGGAGAGAGTGAGGCCAGGGGCTCGTTTCTTGAAATTCACGAAAACTTTTCGGGCCCTAAAAGCCATTTCTAAAACTGCGATCCGCTCATTCATAAAAGCTGGTCTTTTACTGTAAGATACAAACAGACGAAAGGGCAAAGTTGTTGCAAAATTTTGATGCCTGGAAACGTCTTTTGTTCTAAGATAAGTAGAAAATTATGT
>OX419343.1:19059961-19109961 GCA_948470475.1 Galaxea fascicularis | reverse complement strand
TTCCTCTATTTAGTCTCCCTTCTACTACCCCCCAGTATGAGACGTGTACAAATGTAATAAGCCACCAGCCTCTATTTAGATCCCCCCCCCGGGCACCCATAAACTGTGATAAATTACTGGAGTAGGAACAGCTTTGTGTGAGCGTTTCAGTCATATAAAGCGCACGCTGGATTTTATACAATTATAAATCGTTTCGTTCACACTGATTGATTTGTAATATTGTTTGTCACTCTACAGTCGCTGATAGTATCTATCTCTTTTTTGCCGTGGGAATCTCATTTAAAATTTGGGGGAGGATAAATTAACGTAGAGTAACCTGATAAGCTGTTGTGTCGATATCATGCGCTCTGATCAAGTCAGGACTGACTCAATTTTTGTGGTTTGAATCCTACCTCAGTGGCCTGGAAGTTTTGCGCAGCAGGAGGTGAGACTTCTTGTACTCTCGTCAACTGAAGAAAAACAAGCTAGGCGTTAAATTTCGTTTACCCAACTTTTCTATCTTCTATTTTCTCAGACAAGCTGAATCTGCAAAGGGGCAACGAAAAGCTGCGGGGCATAAAGCAACTTCACTATGTAGAGTAATTAACTGTATGGGGAGGAACATAAAATAGATGGGACATCATTATTCTGAATACTTACCTTCTGCATTTTATTTCTAATAGAAATTGCAGTCTGATCCAGTGAATGATCACCAGTCTGTAAAAAGTAAACATGACATTACGATACATCCACAGAAATAGAAGCAAAAAGAATACTGTTTTAAGATTATTTATGACAATGTTAACACCTAATTTTGGATGTCTGATGCATGTACCTTACAGTAATAACTGTAGTTTTTTAAATGTGAATGTAGAAATTTTGTTCAAACCTTACAACAGGCTGCTCATTTTAGTGGTGAAAGGTTCTAGATTTTTTTATTTAATCCTTTTTTATAACTGCATTTTTATTACATGAGCAGAGTGCATGCAAAGTAAGCCTTGTGAGCCATCAAAACGCTCAAATTCCCAGCACTGCATCACTGTTCTTGGCCATCTGTGGAATCAGACTATGCTTGCAGCTGGTGCACCATGTACCAAGTCACCAGTGACATCACTGGGACACACGTCACGGAAACACAGGTATGGTGTACCAGCCATGCTTGCAGTTTACACAATTCAGTGGAAGTCACCTTATCATGCATATCATGTTTTTTTACAAGAGGGGTGAGGAGCAAACATTTTTTTTTAAATGTCAAAGATTTTTAATTAATACTTTAAAGGAAAAAAATATTACCAAAGAATCCTTGTTTGAGGGTACTCTGAAATCGTAAATGAAAAAGAACAGGTAATTAGCTTTTTAAAATTAAAAAGAGAAATGGATAGTCAGTACTGTTAACATCAGGGTTTTCATTTGAGGCCGGAGGCCGGACGTTTCGTCCGGTCGTTTGCCATTCCACGTCCGGTACTTGAGATCAATATCGGCGATTTTTTTTACTACTGTAAACATTCACGTCCGGTACTTTCAGAAGTATGTCCGCTACTTTACAAAACAGTTGAAAACCCTGTAACATAACTCAAAAGTAATGGTGACCAGCTTTCACTTTCACATGGTCACATTGCAGGGTTTTACAATACAGTTGTTAGAAACATACAGTCGAAGATAATAAACAGAACCATTTAAGGTGGCTCAGCATGCCTAATCATTGCTGAACAAGTTATGAAACTTGTTTTGACAAAATAGGTTACTATGGCAACAGTATAATATTAACTAAAAACTAGCTCAGTGACCCTATTTTCATTGCCAGAAAACAATTAGCATGACAAAAAAACTGTCTGCAAAACAAACATGGTGACCAACTGACAAGGTCACTTTGTAGTTACATATATGCATGTGACTTAGTGTGTTGAATATAAATGCTAATGAAGTTTTTCCTAATGAAGATTGAACTTTTTTTGAAGTTAGAAAAATATTGTTGTAGGGATTCAGAACCATTCACATAAAGGTGGATTTCAATGTCTCCTGCAAATTCATGCTTATTACTTTTTAAAAACCAAGCTTAAAGCTAAAATTAAGGGTGTTTCTAATGGTAACTTTTCAGAGTGTTTCTAACAGATTGTAGTGTTGCTGTGGTAGCCTCCCTATACTACAGTAAGTTCAAGTTTAATAGAATGTTATTCCACAGATCATGGATATGACTGTAATTTGATTATACAATTAACTGGAATGATATTTTCATAGATTGGGTTGATCAACTCACCCTGGTTCAGGCTGTGGTCCAATCGTGACTTGTGACATGTACACAGTAAATGGTTTTTCCTGTTCAGCTCTTTCACATTGCTTGGGTACCTCAGCAGGTGGGGTTGGGGGTGGAGGTGGAGGAGGGGGAGGAGGAGGGGGCAAAGTTTGCAAGTATGCTGGAAGAGTGGCATGGCTTGATGGCACAAGTGGAAATTCCCATGGGGGTGGAGGTGGAGGGTACTGGTAAGGATGGAGGTGCTGTGGGGGGTGGGGTAGGGTTGGATAATCATATGTGGAGCTTAAAGGCATAGTGTATGGCATGCTATTGCCAGGAGGAAAGGAATATGAAGATGGAACTTCTGTAGTGCTGCTTGATTGATCAGCAGTTGACTGTACTCTGTGTTTCTCCACGCATGATTCATTGGTTGAGTCATTGTCCTCTTCTGCAGATCTCTTGAGTGAGGTATCTTTGTCATGTGAAACTGTGGTTGCCTTTGGCTGCACACCAAATAGCTCTGCAAACAAGTATTACAATAAAATCATGAACTGAAAATAAATTTGCTACATTTTGAAAACATGCAGTCATAGTTTGAGTCAGAAATAACAAATAATCTTTAATATTTAAAGTGGTTCACAAAAGTTTCCAGCAATGCTACTTTAATTGAATGGATTTTTCCAACCAATCTTCACATGTTGTGAGTTTAACAATGGTACCAAAGAAATGCCCACAAATTGAAACAATCACAAACAATAAAAATTGATGACTTGCAAGACATCCCCTCACCGCTTAATCTAACTTTAAGGTCCCTTCTATGGTTTACTTGTGATTGGATGAAATTGACACCTGCCTTGGTTCTGCTCTTTCTGTTATGTAAACATACAAAATGGCATTGCACCTCTTGTTTTCTTTGCTATAACTTTCCTTCTCTCTTGAAGTTTCTCTCTTGTATCATCAACTGTTTCAAATTCTGGAGCATAGCAAACATGTAAAATGCCTCCAAAGAATGATCTGTCATCCAACTTCTTTTTAGCAACTCTAACAACAATCAAACATACCACAGAACAGCAAATCAGCAGCTCCATATTACACAACAAGCTTTGAAATAAATCCACACAAACCAAAGCCAGTTGGATCTAAGCTATAATACAATAATTGAAGGGGTCGCAGCATAACCATTCTATGTCGAATTTTTGTCTGTTTTTTTTTTTCGTCCAAATAAGCTGAATTTTTGCAGCCCTGCACTTTTTTCTGCTGGTTTGCGCTTTGTTTTCGAGTAAAAACGGATGGAAAAAACTCGGCGGTGCTTTTTGAGATCTTGTGTTCAACAAGAAACAAAAGAAGCCTTTTGTCTTCATGAACAATGAAATCAGTGAAGCATCGTGTTGCCACTACATGTACTTGTTTGTTACGATACAATCATTATATATTTAAAATTAACATGATTTGATACCGTTTCTTCGGTGGCGCAAGTGGCAAAGCACGGGCCGCACGATATACATGTAGTGGTGTAGCTGAGGTGACGGTTCGATTCACAAATAAGCGAATTTTTTTTGGTTTGCTATTTCGTCTCTTCATCTTTCCCTCCACTTTTTTTTTTAAAGTCAAAACTTGTGCTGTCAACGCAGCTTAAATTAACCCTTAAAGCTCATGTCTAGACCTTACCCTCGAACTTTCGGAAAATCAAGTTAAAAATTTGAGTTTTTGTGTCGAAAGCCATCGCCGATTCATAAAATTCCATTGAAATCTCAACAAGGAAAGACGACAAATCAGACAGCGACATGTAATTGACCCTAGTCTGGAATCAGTCAGGAAGATTCAGACTGTTTGACTTGAGCGATTGCGGTCTATCCACTTTTTAAAGTTGCACCCTCCATGTGCATAGTGTTGCCCTATTTTGTAGACAAATAATCTCTGATATTTAAGGGGGGACTAACTTAACTTTAGACTTAGTGTTGTTGCCAAGGGATTTTTACGGATTGTATTTGTAAGACACTGTTTTTTGGTATTTTTGCCACTATATTGGTGAAATGTGCAAAGGTGAACATGTGGAATTTATAAATTGTTATATGATTGTGCATGAGCAACTTGCCCTTGCCTTAAACACACTTTTGTTATTTTCAAGTTTCTTTTGCCAATCAGAGATATTGCAGCCTTCTTCACAAGACAACGTAAGCAATTGTTGCTAACATACATAACTGCAATGATAATGATGAAATGGTATGAATTTGCATGTTTATGATGTCCTAAATCTCACAGTAACCTGAATTTCAAAAAATCGATATGTAGAGTTTTGCACCTTGGTGATCTTTAACCATTAGCACTATTTTCAATATCCAGAAGTGTACGCCACTTGAGGTTTAGGTTTTTTCTGTTCCAGTCACGTGACTTACCAAAATTAATATGGTTGTGACTTGAAAATCTTGAAAACCTTTTTGATTGTAAAAACATAGCCAGACAGCTTGCCTGTGCAAGTTAGGATTTCCAAGATACATGTATGAGGGTTGAGAAGTTTCCATAGCAACAATTTTAGCTAATTTTGTAGTTAAGTTAGTCCCAGGGGGGGGGGGGGGTACTCCCTTGTTTGGGCTATACGGGGACGTGCCGCTGGATAGGGTATGGTTTTTTGGCCTCGATGTCCTAAACAGGGTATGCAATTTGACTTGCCTCTGTCCTAAACAGGTTAAAACCTGTCCTAAACAGGGTATGGTATTAGTCTCTTTCTTTTCTAAGCTTGCCACCCGGGGCCTGAGAGAAGTTGAAAGAACATGCGATCGAGCGGCAGACAGGCGATGCGTTTCTTTTCCTGATTTGCATAATATCAACTGGAAACCGACGGTTAACCGGAGATTATAATGTCATCAATCAACATCAGACCATTTTTTGGACAAGAATGCCATTGTTGTCGGTATCTTAATTTAAAATATTTTTCCACGTATCAGTATTATAACAAGCGCACATTGACAGAACAGATCGTACTAGTTGGTCTAGTAATTGAAGAGAAATCATTGCTCTTCGATTTGCTCTTAAAAAAACACTTTGCTACACTAACTAATTTAGACGGAGCTGAATGCTTGGTGGCTTTTTGTTTAGTTCAAGTGAAGAGACGAAACAACTGGGTCTTAGAGGCATCGAGCATGATTTCTCTGATTTAAATGGTTTATTAAACAGTTTAAATTCATATAAAACCAGAGAGTGTGCATTTTGTAACTTGTCCTACACAGGGTCGTGAAATGGAGGCTGTTGTCCTACACAGGGTAGGGTATTAAAGGTATTTTTGTCCTAAACAGGGTCAGGATTTTAAACCCCCAGCGGCACCCCTATACCCAAACATGGGTCAAGTACCCCCTTGGGAGTTAGTCCCCCCTTAAAGCAGCTCACAGAAGTTTCCACAACACAGAAACTCAGTTTGCAGCTGGATAGATTACAATATCAAGTCCATGATCTTGGTATGGTGTGCCAGCTTCACCTATAAATTATTTCTACTACCAAGTGTCTGTCTAGTTGACACAGAACATCCCTTCAACATTATGGTAATACTTCTTCAGGCATTGGTCCAATAATTTCTTCAAAACCTTATTTTACATTAGTGGAGGACCTATGTTCCATCAGGGACAAAGAGGACTGATGATGATGATGATGATGATGATGATTTTACATGTACCGGGTACTCTCAACAGAATCCCAATAACAAGGATCATTTGTAACCTTGTTTCTTTCACCAGGATTTGAAGTTTGAATTATAAATTCATTCCATCCCAAAAAATATATAAATATACTGTCATTGTAGTTAAAGTACTTAACAGTAAGTGATTAAAGGTGGCGGTGAATTGAATTTTCTTATAATTAACATTAACACCACAAAATGTCCAACTCACAAAAACTTAGAAAATTTATACTTGCCCGGAATTAAGTATACAATACACAAAATTAATTACTTCTGTTCTCTTTTGCAGGGGTTTCATTGAGGGCCAGGTACTGGGTAAATTGACTTGCTACAGGTGTATGACCATAGTTTTGCCCACCTGTCATGAGCAAATCAATGCAGTTTTGTTGTGATGAAAAAGTTAAATCCAAACATATATTTGCCCTCCAGTGAAACGGTTTTGCATTTACTGTGCTCAAAACCTTAATGAAACACCAGCATATGCATAAGTTTAAGGTGCCAATTTTAATCCCTGCTTTAGAATGTACTAATTTAATCAATTTTTCAAGAAACAAACAAGATACACATGCAAATCATGAGCTTGGCATGCATCAACTTGCCAGTAGCACATACCGTGCTGAGTTTATCCTTTGAAACTTAATCCAGTAAACCTCAGTGAAAGGTTCTGTGGGGTATTCATCAAGAATACGATATCTGTTCAACACAAGAAAACATAAAGAAAAAACATTTAAAGTCAAGAATCACTAACCTTTTGATACAAAGTCTTATTTAGGGTCAAAGTTTTAAGTGGTAGAGCTCAAAGTCTGCAGAATCCCACACACAGCCATTTCAATTTCGTTTTTTACTGCTTTTGATGAGGAAAATGAGCTTACAATGCTACAGTAACAGCAAGATTTATGGTACACTGTATATTCAAGTTTGACAGAAAATGAGAGGCACTGTTGACTGTGCACAAGGAATGTTGCACACACCATAACAATACAGGTATTTGGAAAGTGTGTTGTAATGACTGTGTTAAATAAAAATTATATTTGGAAATATTTCTGCACAGGGCCATACATTAATACATGCATCACTGTCATACCAACCATGTTCTAAAAACAAATTAAGTTTGAGTCACAGTACATGTATGTATGCACAATAATTATGCATACATGTTGTGACAGCCCTGTATATTAATTATTAATGTACAGGGCAGTGTGAAAGTACAATGTAATTATTGCCAATAATTATGTAAGATATTTGTCCCATAGTTATTTACCCATAAGCCAAGCTATGTTTTATTTTGACTTAAATCTGCTTGATAAATACACGCAAAGTGTATTTAATGTATTTACAAGTGTATCTATTGTATTTACAATTTGATGGTGCTGAAATTCAGCACAGAAATCACAGTAGGTTTCAATCACCATAAAGCTTACTCATCAATTGCTCCATAGATTGCGAACAGTTCCAGTAATTCTTTTGTAGCACCTACAGCAGGAATGCCTTGAACCAGAACGTACTTGGATTCCAAATTTATAGTGTAGACCTTCAAGATTATTACAGAAGAACTCATAAATATTGTTTACATGTACTTTGAATAAGTATAATAAGTCACCTATAAGCTTATGTACAAATATTAACGAACTTTGTCAATTTTACAGTCTTAATTTTTCCAGAAAAAAACTTTTCCACAAAGAGACAGGTTACAGATGAAGCTCTTAATCAGTATTTGCTCGCATCATTTTTCCTCCCGAGTCATGATCATAGACTTATTGTTGAGCAAATTATTAAGAGGTAATGCAGAACGCAAACCTTGACTGCTCTCTCCCATCGAGCCTCTCGATATTTTGGGCGATTATAGGTCCAAGCGGATTGTTTATGATGCTTCTTTGTGGAGGAACTGGAATCTCCAGCGGAATGAGAGGAACAGCTCGTCTCTTCTGCCATATTGGCAAACAACGTGACGATTACATAACAGCATGAAGTTCCGCTGCCTTGTGTAGATCGCGGGAGACAAAAATCGAGATCTGCTCACAGAAAACTTGAAATATTGGCTTCTTTTAAGTTATTAATTTTTTAAAGTTATTTTTTTCACTTGTTTGCCTTCTTTTGAATATGACGACGAAAAGGAAGAGGCAAGCTGCTAGTCAACAAGGCCAGAAGTCAAGCACGGGATCAAATCACTCAAAATCAGCGCGAGTCAAGCCAAAACACAAAGAAGATGGCGCGAAAATTGATTCACATGGGCTTATTCCATTCTCAAAGTATGGCCTTGGTTATGCTTCTCTGGTGCTGATTATCGGTACGTGCAACATTTTTTTTATTATCTTTTGGGTAATTCTCTTTTACAATAAAATGATACCAATTTTAAAGATTTCCTCTGAACAGTCAATTCAATAGGGTAACTTTGTAATACTTATTCATGCAATTGTTTATACAGTGTATCTTGAATTAAGCTCTAAAAAAAATTTTTTTTTCATTGATACAGCTATAAGCTTTGGGATTTTTCAAAGGTGAGCTATCTAATACAAGCTTAAGAAGTGAGTCTACTGATTTGACAGTACTTCTGACATTTTGAAATCAAGATGTTCTGTTAACTGGAAGACTTGATCGTGAATTGAGACTGACGTAGGTCGTTTGAATTGTGCTATTTTCTCCAAGCTGCCACGTTTCTAGGATGTTCGAGAATGAGCGATTTTTCTCTCATTTGTCTGCCTTGGAGAGGGAATTGTCTTTTAGAACTGAAATGGTAAGATTTTCCCTTTTTTTTTTGCTTAAAAAACTTTATCGATAGTAACGCTCACGTGTTATGTATTTTAAATTAGTTACATTTAAAAAGCTTCAGTGAAAGCAATAATTTTGACCACCTAGCGATAGCCTTTTCTGATTTTTGCATTAAAATAAAACTATTTATTATGGTTGTCATGGAAGGTGGTTTTATTCCCTGAAAAAGAATATACAGTACAGTCTATGATAAATAAAAGTTATACAACTGTTTTGATAAAAAAAAATTTAATCTTCCATTATTAAACAGTTTCATTTTCTGCTAGTAAACTGGCTATAACCATTTTTTTTTTTATTGCAGCTGTAACAAATTTTTCCTCCCATGAACAATATCTTTTATAATCAATGCCTTGCTCAAAGGATAATGAGTACATGTAAATTGTTTAGCAGGAAAAGATTTCTGCACAGCTCCATAACACTGATTATACATGCATCCCTGGCATACTAGCCCTTTTCCCAAAATGAATAGAGTTGAATCATAAAATTCATGTGTAATTTATGCATGGGTCTGTGCAGAAATCTTGCCGTGCATTCTAACAAAAAATTAGCACTAAAAGTAAAAGGCAATTTCATGTAAATTGTGAGATGCATATTTATTAGTTCTTTCAGTCACTCACTCACTCACCCACTCTCTCGCACATTACTACTCACCCATTCAATTACATTTGCAACAAAACCATCAAAAGCCTGAGATGTTTAAACTTGTCTCTTGAATAACAAATTGATCTACATGTACATGTATGCAAGGCCTGTTACCATCTAATTATTTCTTTTTCTTTTACATTGTACTTTCAGGGCCTTTATTACTCTTACTATAAAACTATAGTGGAAGCTCCAACATTTCTTGATGGTGTTCATGCTGTTATGAACTGTAACATCACAGAGTATCCTGATACTATCAACACACTCAAAAGATTTAATTTATACCCAGAAGTAAGTGGACATTCTGGAAATGGTCACCAGAAAGTTTAAATTTGTACTCACCAATTAGATAGATACTTTATTAAAATACATTGCCGCTCGGAGAGCTGAATTGGGCGATTCCAGAAAATATCCATACCTATACCACAGACGGCTTTTAGGATTTCCGAAGGGGAGGGGGGGGTTCACGATTATGGAATTCTGAGGGCATGGGGGATAACGCATTTTGGAATTTCTTAAGGCAAGGGGCAGTTAAAACATGGAAGCCGTCTGTGGTTGGGTATGGATATTTTCTGGAATTGCCCATTGCGTATTCTACATTCTATAATAAAAATTTACAAAAATTTACAAAAATTATAATATCTAAAATCTAATAATGGTAATAATGATAAAATCTAGTAATACAAAAAATTATAATGATAGTATCAAAAACCTATTCGCCAGAGAGCATGAGGCCATAATAAAACTGTTTTTGGCTCTGTTGGTCTTACACCTTGGTTTGTTAAAAGTATGCGTGTACCTTAAATTATATTTGCACTCGTTTAAGGGTGGCAAAAGCTTCTTAAGTTTCAAGCCACTGTCATTACAAATGCTCTCAAAAGTGCGCCGACAAATATCATTGTGATGCTTCGCTACGGTTGGGAGATTCACTAGCGCTAATGCATGCTGATACTCAATGCCAGGGCAGATGATTCGCATCGCCCTCTTCTGAACATGCTCTAATTCTTGCATTAGATAGGCCGGCAGAGAGTAATGGAAGACAGGTGCGGCATAATAAATGACGGAACGCACACATGTGACGTAAAAAAGACAGTCTGAGATTGTTCTGGGAAACTCTCTTGAGCTCTTTTGAGCTGGATAAGAAAATAGAGCCTTTTGGCTGCCTTCTTAATCACCTCTGTGATATGCGGCTCCAAGTTAGATCGCTTGAAATGGTTAACCCTAAGAGTTGAGCATCGCCAACAACCTTTATACGCTCTCCTCCGATAGCAACAGGAGGGAAATCACAACTGACTGAGGCGAATGAAATACGAAGCTCTTTACATTTGTCAATATTAATTTTAATTTGACTGTTCCTGTTGGACCATTCAGCTACCTCATCATCTATAGTTTGTGCATTGCTCACTTGTCCTTTCCTATTTACCTCAGATGCCAAAGTGTCATCTACGTATTTCCAAATTGAAGCATTATTAATTGGTACAATGTAGGTTGTTAATCATGATTAAAAACAACCATGGACCTAGTTTGGTCCCTTGAGGCACGCTGGAAGGAACTGTCCTCCACTCTGATACACATCCTTCAGTGAGTTTGATTCTCTGCGAGCAACATGAAAGGAAATCCATAATCCATAATTAAATCAAAATTGATAATTATTGTTTTCTGGCAGGTTGTTCTAGGATTTGCTTTCCGTATGTATGACTGGTTAACAACAAGTATGAATATCGACACTAAGACATGCTATACTGTAAACAGAGGGTACAATCTACCTCCTGTTCAGAGCTGTGAGGGTAAGTAGAAAAGCTTGGGTTTTATGCCACTGTGCACTAGCCATGTTTTTTTCATAGAAATTAATGTCTCACAGCATCTGTACTCGGATTTTCTATAGTTGAATTTTCATGATAAGCAGAAAGTCTCAGCTTAACCAAATTAATTTTGTGAACCATCAGTATCATCAGTATCCATATGGCACATGTACATGTACTTAATGGTCACTTAGTTTTTTAGAGGATCCCCTTGTACTACATGTAGGCTTTGACAAGAAACCACCGTCTCAAAAAGGGTGGTCTTTTTGGTTAAGGTTTTATTCCTTCTCAATGAACTTTTCAACCAAATCATGCTGTGTTTATAATAAACATGGATGCCATAGACCATGTGGAAAACTCAGCTGAGTTTCGTCATCATTGTAGTCGCATATGGTAATTAGCCACATGCTTGTGCTTGTCACTGAAGTTAAGCCCTGTTAGCCGGGGTTACAATTAGTTGGATGGGTGACTCCTCTGATACCCAGTGTTGTTACTTTTTTCTAGTCTTCTTTTTTTTATTAAAAGTTAATTTTTATTCCTGTGCTTTGAGGAACCATGTGACGCTAGAATCACCAAACAGTGTGGCTAGCTGATCAGCCACAGTTCCTTGTCCTATAAGTGCTTGTTTGCTGGGGAAACCTTTTAAGTAAAGATTTCATTCTCATGCCAGTGTAACATACATGTAGGTTGACTACAACTGATTGCAAATAGATTGATTTGTTCTGTTCATTGCTTTGGTTTTGGGTTTTCAACTGTGAATACAATGTAATTGCATTCCAGTCAAGTGTGCTTGAACCATCATGTGTTTGGCTACCTACCAGAACCAGTCAAAGTTTGTAGTGATAAATTGGTCCTGAGGGTGTATTCAGAAATTATGACTCATTTACGCATGCCATGTTAACACCTCCAGGCGTCTTGTTAGAGTTAAAGTTGGTATTTAGAGCCACATCCCTGATCTAAAAATGTAAATTAAAAAAAAGTTTCAACAGTATAAATTTTTGTTAATGCAAGCACTTTCTTTTGTAGAGCAAATTTTGAATTGTACCTCACATGCCATTTACAGAACTGTATTGTACTTGATTTTTTTCTTGTAATTCAGGTATGGGAGAACTTTCATTCTTTTATGTTTATGCCATTTTTTATCTGAGTGGCCTGATGATGTCCATGTTCTTTTTACTTTGCTTTTATCTCAGGTAAGAATTATTTATTATTACTAATGTATAAATAAATTGCTATGAAGAAATTAACTTAAGGCTTTTTTATGAACATACTTATCCAGTCCTTTTTACTATGATGCATGTGCATTGTATGCAATGTACATAGTTTGGGCCCAGTCATTTGTAGCAGTGCAATGATAATCCAGAGAATCAACAGTTACATGTAGCATGCCAGTGTTCTGATTGGTCAATGTTCAAGTTTGTCCTTCAATCTTATGGCTGGTTTGCTGAGCTAGTTACACACAAATTGATTTCTGCATTAACAAGTTGTTGCCTGAAACAAGATCATAGTGTCAGCTTCTACAAAACACTGATGGACTTCTAAACAAAATAATGTCCACGATACAGTACATTGTGTACATGTAACATCTCATTAGGCGGGGAAAGTCCACTTATGTTTAACATGTCTTTGTAAGTACATTTTGTGTTTTATAATAAAGAAATAAAAAACACACTGAGTGCATTATTGAGTTCTATAACCATGCAGGAATTTTTTGAGAACTTAAGAGAAGTCCCTAGAGAATGGGGAATCCTCCTTGCACTTCTCAAACCCAAATGCTTATAATACATGAATTTCTTAACAGTGTATGAGGAACAAGCTTCTTATTATTTTTGTTTCATATGCATTTCTTCAAGCTTTTTTTTTTGACATGTGTAATCCCATACAAGCTCACTCAAATCCACTTCTGAATTTATTAAGTCAGGTTTTTATCTAGGTTGCCTATGTTGATGCCAACCCGAAGAAGAATGTCTTGAAAACTAATTTACACATGTATGTCTACTGGTAATGTACACTGTAAAGTAAGAGAATAAAACTGTGTTTCCTTATTTTAGTGGCAGCATTTTTGGTGGACTGATAGGAACACTGTCATACTTTTATAATCATGGTGAGGTAAGACAACATTACCATTTATCACTCATGATAAGTAGCATGGGAGGGCATCTCCCAAAATTTTGTTATTTATTTATTTATTTTCACAATAATCCTTTAAGGTCATTCTTTACTCTCATTTTACCAGAGTGGTCCAAAAAATTGTCGTGGAGTATTAGCCACTGTGGCTGAAATGAAAACAAAACATTATTTGCGTAATAGTTTTGACTACAAGAACTAAATAAGGCATGGTGCAGCTTGAGGGAAATAAATTATGAGTAAACCAAAAACAAATATTATTTTACTTAACATTAACTTAGAAAGAATTTTCACTAAACATAAATGGGCTAATATGTATTCTCACGAAATTTTGGGTTCATGCTGGGCTGCATTTCTAGTACTAGGTGCTAGATCACTAGCTGTTGGTAAAATTTTGAGGGAAAATAATGATAATTTTAGTTTTACATGTCAACTTTTGTCCAATGTATTTAGGAACTAACAGCATCCCCTTTTTTTAACAGAGCACTAGAGTCATGTGGACTCCACCATTGAGAGAAAGTTTTTCGTATCCATTTCTTGTTTTCCAACTTCTAGCTGTCACTCTTACAATCAAGTATGTTAATCCAATTACCAGTACTGCTGTTGCCACTATTACCAATGTGTAGTGTTCTGGCAGATAACATGGGGATCTCAGGTCAAAAACTCTACAAGGTCAACTGCATGAACCAGCAAGTTAAAAGAAAATTTATATTGGTCTGGTTGAAGCTTTTGAAATTTGTCCAGCTGGAATTCCTCATTGACACCCCTCCTTAAAAATCTTCACTGAACCCTGAGTCATTCACCACCATCCCTCTCACCATCATTACTTCCACCACTGCTACCACTACCACCACCAGTGTGATCACCATCGCCTCCAACAAGTGACCCTCACTGCTATCACCACAACTTCCACTGCTGGTGCTGTTGTGTTGCTATTACCACAATCTCCGCCTGCTTCATAGTCATTATTGGGAGGTCTGCGCGTGTATAGAGGATGCTTTGTGGTCTTCCGTCGTTTTCCTCTTGATGGCATCACTTCTTTAGAATAACTTGTAGCTGGATGGCTTATTGAATTTTGTTGAAATTGTTCTCATCAGATCCCCTAAAGCTGATTGGCGGCACTTGACATTAGTTGCCATAACAACAAGTGTGTTTATGATTCCTTGGCAGGTATGGTCTCATTTGCCCAGAGGAATGAATACCTCTTAATAACTGAGTTCGAAGTTTGTACTATAACTTATGGACCAAGTTTTTTTCTATTGATTTGTGGCCTTAGCATGAAGCACGTGGGCCATAAATCAACAGGAAACAAAGAGGATTGGTAACTTACAATACAGACTGAGAAAACATGGTTATTGAGATATTTATTATAATAACTCTGATGATAATAAATTGAGCATGCAGGAAAGGGAACTACATGTACAGTACATGTAGTTAAAGTGGGCCATGCACTGGAATATGGCCTGCAAAATTGACCAATCACAGTGCACTTACTACTGTATGTTGTGTTAATCAAGTTTGCTCCTTTTTTTCAGTTTGCCCAGTTTGCACTGCTAACCCAGGTACAGTGTCCTGTTTAAAAGACACGATCGGCTCTTTTGATTTTTTACACACATTCAGTGGTGTTTGTTTTCATGTTTATAGAAAATTGATTAAGGCCAAGAAAAAATTTTTTTGTTTTTGTTTTTTTTTTGTTTTCGTTCTGCCAAATCTTAACTGTCTTTTTATAGGCTGTAAAAGTTGCAAAATCTGGCCATCATCTGTCACTCAACCAAGCTTGGAAGGGGTGTTAGTCTATTACTGATTTTATGTCACTGATTTGCATTGCATTTGTGACATCATTTCAGGACTTAAGACCCATGCCCCTTATTAGTTTTGTCATGTGACAAATAACAGTTGGTTTTTCAAGTCTACATGTAGAAGGGCACAAAAAAGTCCAAAACTGGAAATAACGGCTGAGGGTATTTGGAATAGGTGAAAATGTTTAAATTAATGGAAAAAAAGGAAATTTAAAATGTTTTGGGGTTAGGACATATTATGCAAAGCTGTTTGTTTATGTTTTGCAGTTATGTGCATTATTTGGGTTATACTTTCTGCAATTTATCACATCACACAAAATCTCCACTATCTTGTTTGGATTGCTGGTAAGGAAGATTGATGAAATTGTGTTGACTTCATTACTTACATGCATGCATCCAATATGAAACCCTTTCATCATTCAAGGGGAGGTAACAGACTGGGCAATGCACTCATGTGGCTTTATCTTAGTTTAATTCACTCTTTAGATAGACAAAACGTTTGTACAGTTTGGTGGTGAGGTGTGGAAGAGAATTGTCGTAAATGGATTGTGTCAATTTTGAATTCAGTGTACGCAATGCATGATCCTTGCATTTAAAGTTATCACTTAAAAAATGTTACAAGCATGAGAGATCAAGAAACCAGCACGGATAATGGGGCAACCTGTAGTTCATGTTGAGTGGAAAGGGTACAGTCTGTGATGACCCTGTGAATGGTAATCCCCCTACTAGACACCATCACCCTGAAGTCAGTACAAGTGGTAGTTATTCATCACTAGTAAGTACCTGGCATGGAGTGATTAGGGAGAGAAGAGGGGGCCAAAAGTGTGGAGCCCACAAGGTTACCACAAGTCTAAAATGACATCAGTTGATGATCTGCAAGACAAGAAGAGCCAGGGTGGTCCACCCTTACCTACCAAAACCCTGGCAACCCACAGCTATGCAACTAGCAACTATTTGACAGCATTTAACTTTATTTCCGTCACACTGTCACAAGCCTAGTTAACATTGGCTGAGTTCAATAATTAATGACAACCTGCATTTAAAATAATTTGTGTATTTCTCTTGTTTTTCCGTGGCTACTTGTTTAAAAACAATTAAAAAAATATTTTTGTAGGTTGGACATGTACTAAACTTTGTTATTCAGTTTGGAAATTCCATGCTTCTCAGGTAAAACATCTATTAATTCTGCATGACATTTAGTTGCAACAAAGTTTACAGCTTCCCTTCCCTCCCTGGTGTTGATTTTTATCTGTTTTTTAGTGGAATGTAACCTTGTCCCTGTATAATTATTAATCAACTATTAAAATCAAAGCCACTTTACTAGTACGCTGCTGCAACTGACGTCTATTTTTTGTCTATGTTGAAACAGTTCTTTCTTCTTGTCAGCCCTCATCACAACTTTAGTGAGTATTGCAAGTTTACCTGGAATGATTTTGATTTGTTTTCCATTTTCTGAAACATGAGTGGAGAGAAAATTAATTTGTTGTTCACAGAACACATATGAAATACATGTAAGCTTATGTTACCCACATCAGTAACATTAGTATGGAGTATCGAGACAGCCTTCGTAGCTGGTGGTTTTGTCAGTTTTGGAGCACATGAGCAAGCAGCAAAGCTGCAACGGAAATGAGAGGGGGGGGGGGGGGAGGGAAAAATAAGCCACCTCATTCGCGGCTTCACCGCTCAGTCGTGTGCTCCAAAACTGTTAAAACCACCAGCTACGCAGACTAGTATTGAGATAGTAATAATATCGTGATTGTATCGTATTCTATTGAATCATCTGGTCATTCACTTGTGTAGAGTTTTTTTTTGGCACAAATTTCTCTGCCAAAGGAAAATCTGTGATACAGTCATTCATGCATGCATTATTTATCATACTTATTTTTGTGCCATTGCTTGGATCATTTACAGAAACCCTTTTATTCTTGCATCTTTCAGATAATAGCCAGACTTGAACCTTTTATATACCAACTACCCCATCAGCTTCTTATTTGGGTAAATACGATTTTTATGTTGTTCCCAGTGCTCGAAATTAGCGGTCGTCCGAGACAACCAAAAAGTTTACCGGGAAACCAATTTTTTGGTAAAATGTAGAGGCTGGTCATAAACACACAAGAATAACATGACGGTTTTGTATTGTCAATATCCGATTACAATATTAATTCAATATTAATTAATTAATAATAATTAATTTGCCTCAGCTAAGTGTTTTCCTGTGTTTTGGATATCTGTAAATTTTACAAAACATTGCCAGGTACGAAAATTTAAGAGACAAATCCAAAGTTTCATATCTGGTAGCGATCAAGATCAAAGATCACTTAACCCCAGACTCACACTGAGAACTATGGGATATTCAAACTTGACCGCCATGTGATTACATCTCAGGCTCCACATGGCGTGTAAATAAAGGTAGAATCATTACCATAATTGTTCTCAAATTCTTTATTTTGGTTGGATTTTTTTTGGTTTCAATTAGCAGTACAGAATACAAGTCCTTTCTTTCACAGAGTCAAAATGTGGCATTTTTTGATTGGTGTAAAGCCGCCTCCTCAAAAGAAAGCTAAATTGAGCGAGACAGATGCTGTACAAAGTTAAGGCAAAATTAACGCATAATTAAGATCACTAAGAAGACACAAATTGATGTTTTTTGTGTAGTGCACTTAAATGGGTGGGCAACTAAATTCACGGGTTTGGTTGTCCAGCTTTTGAAATAGGGACAACTTGGATTTTTTTTAAATTTCGAGCACTGTTTTCCTTACACACTAAAGACGTTTGTTTACCTGTCCTTGTGCTGGACACTGGTACAGAGATTCTAGTACAAGCTTTTGAAATTGGTAGTAAGTGGATCTGAGAAATGTTTATGTCAACAATTTAAGTATAGGTAACTGGAAAAATGTAAGTAAACATGCTGCAGGATACATTACAATTACTACACTGAACCGAAGTATTTTATTCGGCAACGTTTGCTTCATATTTTTTTTTTAAATCAAATCAATTTTATTTAAGCTCGATAGCATGTGGAGTGGTTGCCCAATCTCCCGAACCATAGGCTCATGTATTAAACATTAGAGTGTTGGTTTTTGAGGAGAGGGGAAACAATAGTACCTGGAGAAAAACCTCTCGGAGCAGAGAAGAGAACCAACCACAAATTCAACCCACATATGACGTCGAGCCAGGGAATAGAATTCGGACCACATTGGTTGAAGGCGAGTGGTCTCACCACTGCGCCATCCGTGCTCCCTGCAATTGAGACTATGCATAAAAACATGCAAGAGGCGCAAGTTGAACCGATAAGCTACCTGGCATACCGCCAAACTGGGAGTCTGCCTGCCTTGAAAACTGACTACCGTAACTGTTAATAAAGAATTTCACAATGACTAACTGGTTTTTTGCAGGCTGCTCAAGGGGCTGTGTTTATTGCTGGGACTGTGGGAATTAAAGTTGCAATAGCAAAGGTGCTTGGAATTGCAGATGATGTAAGTAAAAAAAAAAACATTTAACGTATATATGCAGGCTCTTTGTTGTTTGTATGATTTTACTTGCTTATTCAACTTCCAAGCTTGTTTTCTTATAAACTATCAGTATTGCGTTTCTGGGCAAAATGACATTTAACAGAAACTGCCCTCTCTTGGCAATTTGGAGGTTTTGAAGACCAAATGTTCATGAACTTGTTGGCTTATTTTACTAATGTGGGAAAGAACGTGAGCATAGATAATGGTAAATGTGGTCAATGGGGTAACGCTCTGGCGGTAATACCGACTTGGATAATCTTTTCAGTGTTGCCCACTTAAGTCTCGACATATTGCTAATTGCGATAAGTTTTCGAAACATTGGTGATGACTGACCTGTATGACCTGTGGTTTTGGTACAGAGGAATTTAAGTTCTTCGCTAGAGTTCAGTGGGGCTTGAAGTAGAGAAGCTTGAAACCTGTTTTAGTTTTAGCCTATAATTTTTATTTGCCTCCCGAGGACGTAAACAGCACATTCGGCCAAGCTATAATATTGTCTGCAGAAGGTCACTAATATTATAGTTTACGGCACTGAAAAAATGTCCTATTGATTGGATTATGAACCTCAGAGTCTCCGTATTATTAAAATGCTCAACAGAGCTTTTTCTTATCTTATTCTATAGGCACATATAACGAGTATCTTGCGCTCAAAGTTTACCGACTTTAGGAATTTTGACACGTCCTTGTACACTTGTGCTCCAGAGTTTGACTTCTTAGATCCAGAGGTAGGTATATTGGAATAAGGACATAGATAAGGTTTTGTTGCTTAATAATGTTCTGTTCATTACTGTTAAAAGAAGTCACTGTAAAACTTGTACCTTTTTGTGACATGCTAACGGCATAATTCAAAAATAACTGAGAAACTGCTGATCTACTTGTTACACTCTGTAAATGAAAAGGATTGTTCAGTCATTTGTAGTCGTGTTTTTTTTCTCTAGGAGTTCTGGAACGCTTTGAAAAAACTTGTGTAAATTTAGGAATATGGGTGTATCTGTAGGCACCAGCACTCACCCTGTTTAATCCTATCTTGCTTATGGTGTATGGGATTTACGTAGTTGTGGCCATCACTCTGCTTAAACACTTCGCTGATTTCTTTAAGTGAAGTCCTGTAAACCTTGTTTATCACAGGCAAACCAAGTGAAGCGTACCCCTCAAGATTGCATTAATGAATTGATTATTTGAAACTTGAACCCGCTAGTCGTTTCGAGAATGCAATAATGAATTGGTTATTCGAATATTGAACTCGCTCACTCGATCCAAGAATACGGCTAACGGGTTCCGTTTTCGAAAAATCAATTCACTGTTGCGACTAGTAGGTTTCAAACCAACTGGTCTTTCCTAGAATGCAATAGTGAATTGAATTTTCGAAAACGGAACCCGTTAGCCGTATTCTTGGATCGAGCGAGCGAGTTCAATATTCGAATAGTCAATTTCATTATTGCATTCTCGAAACGACTAGCGGGTTCAAGTTTCAAATAATCAATTCATTAACGCAATCTTGAGGGGTACGCTTCACTTGGTTTGACTGTAAACGGGCACCGATATTCCTGTTTCATAAGAATGTCTGAAGCAGGCGCTCTTTGATCGTGGCACCCACAGTGCCCAAATGTTTTAAGGATTTATAATCATGCACAGTATGAGCATGGGAGTGACGAAAGTTGTAAACTATGCCAACCGTTCTGTATCTTCGTTTGCATGTTTTTCCCGGTTTTCCCCGAATTCTTGATTGGTTGAAATACATGCAGGCGCTCAGGCACCAGTTATGAGTTTGATTATTTTCACAGTGCCAATTCTAAGCTGCTCACTGAAACCCCTTGGAAACAGTATTGAACTGTGCACATCTTGATTTTTGTGTTAAGCCCTTTACTTTGTTTCCTTGTCGAGGTTCGCATCTTCAATTGTTACTGTAGAAACCCTCTATTGTGAGATTGTCAGTAGGTAAAACGATTTTAAAGCATGGAACTGAAGTTGCTTTGACCTGCATTTTTCTTTTGAAGTCTCCACGAAAGTTGACGAAGACCTTGGTATTACCTGCTGCTGTCATTTCTATCACCGCTGTCCTTATGAAGGTAAAATCCTTCTTTTACTTTATTCCAAAATTAAACTTAATTTAGCCAAGTATTTTACAATCACTCAACGAAATGGAATATAAATAGATTTTTAATACAATGTGTGGTGTGAACCTCGCGTTTTGATTGGTCTAAAGGAGTTGGGGGTTAAAGTATGGACGCATGAATGACGTCATGAGCCAAAGAAAGTGCAAAAAAAATGCATCTTAAAAGCAAACAAATTCAATTTAACAGTGGGTGTGTTTTCTGGAGAACATCAGAACGTGATAAGAACGAAGGTCACGCTACTCGCCGGTAGCTCGTGGCGTATCTCTGTTCTTACTGCGTTTTGACGTCATCTGTGCATTATTACAGTAGACTGGCACTATCATCTGAATGAATGAATGAATGAAATCTTTATTGATAAATTAAACCAAGCACTTGCAGACAAGATTACAATGCAGTAAAAAGAGGAATTATCTATAAATCATTATTTACCCTATAAACATAAGACTAAAGTTAAAAAGACATCTATTTACAAAGCAACGCTTAAAGCGCTCTGTGCGAATGCGTGGTAGTATATAATCATGACCACGTTAACGTAGTGATTAATATGTACATTTGTTTGGTAGAAGATCTATTAAACAAGGTGTATCTGTATGTGTTTCTGTAATTTTTTCCCATAGTTTTTTATCCCTAGCTTGAATTACATCGTCGATGAATATAAGCTTATTGGTGTAGCCATATTTCCATGTTCGCTTGCAGAATTTATCGATCTTAGATAAGTACATAATATGTCACAATAAGTACATGCCCATACTTCAGTCGCTGACGTTGACTGTTGTCCTTACGTGCAGACGGTTGATAAGACGGTTTTGGGACTAGGTTCCAACACGACGATTATGAATGTTAATTCAGTTAATTCAGAAGCTGAACCAAGAGTGGCTTCGTTATTATTCCATCGGTAATTATTTATAGAGAGGTCTTCAATACTAAAAATTAGACTCGTAAAACTAAAACAAATGAATTACTCTGTCCAATCAACTGACGCACACAGCGAAGTGAACGAATCAGAATTTGAAGAATTAACATTGAACCGCTAGGTAAGCGCGTGGAAATTGCGTGCGAACAAGTGGCGATTGGTGTCATTGGTTGTAAAAGTGCCTCACGGAGCGAAGTAAAGCAAAACCAGGCTCTCAATTGAAAATCGTTCTTTTTGCATAAGAGTAATAATGAATTGTCTTGTTCGTTTTAGATTCTTGATAATGAATGGAGGTCATGGAAGGCTTCAAAAGACATCTCGGTAAAAGCAAAAGTTTCAGACTCTGAATCGGATGACGATGACGCAGATGTCCACAGGTAAGAGAGTCTTGGGGCTGCGAAGTTGAGATATGTCCAGGATTGAACGCAAATTCGAAAATTACAAAATTTACAAATGTTTGTCGAGTGCCAACTGATTGAAACTTACGAAAACAACGATTTTGACGAAAATTACAAAAATTCGCCATGTTAGAGGTAACCCAGAAGGAGAGGGCACAAGGACCCCAACGAAAACGAGAATTACAAAAATTCGCTATGTTACAGGTAAACCGGAAAGAGGGGGCACAAACGTTTTCCCAGCTAGGATTAGCGCTCTGGGAGCCTGTGGAAATTTCTGAGTTGAGAGGTGGGCGGATTTTGCTCTCGCCTTATTTCCTGCGCATCCAAAATTCGAGCGCGGAAAACTCCACGGGAACACTTGCTACGCAGTCTACTTATTTCGTTATTTAACTTTCGGTCTCAACATATTTATTTGAACCCCAAGCTACGTTTTTTAAAACATTACCGTTTAAAAACGGTAATGTTTCGCATGAAAACTCATCTTTCATGGAATACGGGTGAACCTGGCAATTAATGAAGCCTGGTCTTTCCGTTTCGAAAGCAGGGCTGTCATTAAGGGCCGGGGGCCGGGGATTTTCCCCTCGTATTTCGAGGTATATCCCCGCCTGCTTTGATATAAAACAAAATGTTGACTTCTCTACAACAACTCGAATCCCTGGCTATTAGTCACAGCCCTGGAAAGTATCGTCTGATTCCCTGAGTGTTGCTTGGTACAGTCATGTAACGTTTCACATCATTGTTTTTGTCTCAAGTTAATGCAAACTGTAACATTGAATCATAGCTAAAATAGAGACAGAAAGCTTGAACGTAGTCTCGTAATTCCCAACGTTTCAAAGCTACGACGAAGGGTGGGGAATTTTGCCAGGAACTTGCGAAAACGAAGGGCCTGTACACTTACATGGATGTTTCTCTCAAGGGAATGAGAAGCCGAACGACCTGAAAGTCGACCATATGCGTTAGAGCAACTTTTACTTTCCGGTTTGTAAGGAAAAGGTTAACACTATCTATTTGTTCAAAAGCTCGCAGAGTAGTGCAAAAAAGAGATGATTACTTAGCGAGTAAAAGTTGTTTACATATGGTTTTCTTTTTTACATATAGGAAAGAAGTTAATTTGAAACCTTACGCAGAGGTAAATTTTTCGCTCGTTTGTAGAGTAGATCTTCTTAGTTAACTCTCAGTTGCGTTTAATAACAAGCGATGGGAACGGGAGACGGAAAATCTTTTAAAGCAACAAATGTAAAAACGTGTAATCTCTACAACAGGGACTCTTTTGTGAAGCAAAATGAGGCACATACTATGTTTGTGGGATAAAATACAGGCTCGAGTAAAGGCTAAATATTAATTTTATTTCTAATTACAGGCAGGTTTAAATGGAGGCCTGTATTTCTAATTTCGAATTTAATTAAGTTTTTAACGCGTGCGGGAGCTGTTAACTAAGGAACTTAATACGCAAACGCCATTTGTTTATTGTTATTTTTATTGTTTTGATCCAGACGACTTGCTGTCAGCAGTCAATGCAACTTGACTTTAAACTAATGCATCTGTCAATGTCGCAGGATAGGGGAGGGCAGACCCAAGGGAACTTGACATTTTCGTGGAAGCCAGAGTCAAATTCCCCGCCCCTGGGGCAACGCGTAAATGTCAAAATCCCTACCCAGAGAAGGCCCTCTTAGTCAATTTTCCGTGGGTAGTCCACACCCCCCCCCCTACCCTGGGGCTTAACATTGATAGGCGTATAAACTCTGGTAGATATTTTAAATGAGCTACGTCAGTTAATTGTTAGTATCAATTTAAGAAATGATGAGAGTTAAACCCAAAAATAACGCTCCTGTTTTGTTCAAACCTACCTCCACTGCCACTGAAGTGAAACTGTAAGTAAGAACCTATGATCACGGATTCCTAGAATGCAAGGAATTGCAAATGGGAGAAAGTCGGGTCTTGTGTGTCAAGTGTTCCTTTGTGACTAACGAAAACACTGTTAACGAATTAAGTGCTCTTACCATTTCAAGCATTCTCATCAACTCTGATTTTGTTATTGAGCTGTTAGATACAACGCGAATTTTGACCCCAAGACTGAAAAATACCAATGTCGTAGCTATGGGCGCCCATACACATAAAGCCCCTTAAAAGGACGATTTCAAAATGTTTTTCTTGTTCTTTATGATATTCAGCATTTGTACCATGTACTGCAGTCGTTGGCCTTTGTTGTCATGGCGATCATCATTATGCGGTTGAAGTTGTTTGGTACCCCGGCGCTGTGCGTATTGGCTTCACTGTTGGCTTCAAGACAGGTGACATGACTTTTATTGTTGAAAGCGTAAGTAAAACCCTAAGCAGGCATTCAACTGTGCTCTTTCACGGAATTTGATGTCGTCTTTTGGGTGTTTCAGTTATTTGCCTCTGTTTGCGACAAGCGGAAACACCAAGCAGCAGTGATCGTTCTTATTGCTGCTATGTCGGTCCAAGGAATAATGAACCTTCAAGTACAATTTGTGAGTATGAATTACCAATCTAGTATGCAAAAAAACTTGGAAGAAATAACTTTTGCCTAAATGCGCTTTCATTTTACCCTTTTATAATAATAATAATCATCATCATCATGGGCCGTATCCTACCATCATACTGTAAGTACGGTTCCTCGTTTTTTCCCGTTGATTTATGGCCCGCGCGCATAAGGGAACGGGAAAAAACTTGGTCCGTAACTCACAGGCCTCAAACTCGGATAGTAAGAGGTATTTACTGTTTTGGTATGTTTTAAACCAGTGTGAAAAAATTCGCACACGAAACCCAGTACTACGCCGGGAGATCAGTAGTTCATACTCTCCAGACTTCGAGTTGCGAAAAAATCAATCTACTAGTTTAGTAGATCCCTATGGTAGATATGTGAGACCTTTTTCGTCACGCTACGTTGTTACATTTCATGAACAGAAACTACCTCAGTGAGGACCCTATTTCGATCATATCTTGCAGTAATATTGTAGTGAGGCAGAGGTTGACAAGTTGAGTCCCTGATGCCTTGTCGCAGTTTGTAAACGAACATTGTGACAGGCCCGGAAACAAAGCCTGTGCTACTTTAACTCACCCCGTCCCGGCTGGCCCAGTCAGTTTGATTATCCACATAAACTGCCACATAAGAGGAGTAAATCGTTAATTTGCGTTTTGCTCAGCAAGTGCTTATGCCTATTCCTCTGTCGTCCAAAAGTAAATGAAATGTGCTATAGTAACATTTGTTTTGTGGCCTCTTTTCCCTATAGGCCACGCAGGGAGAGTACAACAATCCAGAACAAGAAGAATTGGTGAGTAATATGTCAACACTCAAAATGTTTTTCTCCCTCCAATAGCAGTGAAATTGCTAAGCGATCAATAAGGAAAAAACACAAGCGATTTAAAATAATCAGAGGATTAAACAATGTGGTGTCTCACACAAACTCGGGAAAAAGGAATTGAGAGTTCTGCCAACAGGAGTCCAACCTCTGACCTTCCGATTAGTAGCTTACTTACCACTCTTGAAACTTCTTTTGATGTTGAAGTCTGAGGTCACCGAATTTAATTTAGTGATAATTGCTGCAGAAAAGAATGGGAAATTCTCTTCAGTTACTTCTTAAATTTTATGAGAAGATATTTGTGTGTGCTGTTGCTGTGGTTTATATTGCGAGCAGTTGAATGTTTTACATTGTGTGCGTTGTTTAGAACAGCTTTGCTGGATCTCACTTCTTAAATACATGTTTGTTGGTAGGTGGAGTGGATAAATACAAAAATACCAAAGAGTAAGTTAAAATGCATTTTATGATTTCCTCTTCAAATACAACTGCAAGAATTTCGTATTTTTGTGGGGTGGTGGGGGGGGGGGATTAACAGTGAAGGTTCCCCGGACATTCTCCCACGGAGGTCGGATCAGAAATGGTCTTTTGGCCTTGGAAGTAATTTCCCGAGAAAATGAGTGGGAAATTGAAAAGTCTGTTTTGTTCAAATCAACGTATTTCGATATTTAGGCTGAATTTCGCATTTCAAAGCAATCACATCATCGATATGTACGAGACGTTTTTCCCCAGGCGCACGGTAAAAATTACAGACAAATGTATGAGAAGTTAACAATCCCACCGGACGAATTTTAGAGCAGTTTGGAACCTCAGATTTTCACATTAAAATCCTTTGGCTAGGAACTTTAGTTTCCAGTTCATAAATTTTTCTACATTCAAGTTATTTGGCATTCGAGTTCCCAAATAAACACTGTTATTTCCGAAGCGTTTGCCTGCCGGCCAAGATGGCGTCAGAAACCGTGATAAGGTCTATACTATTAAAACGGCGAAGTGAACGATTCGCTGAAAGAATCACAGGCGAAATTTATAAACCTAGGCGTCGTAAACTAGGCACTGATATGATAGGAGGGTAACAATAACAGTCACAAGTTATTGTAACTGCTTCGACTGCCTCAATCACATGGCGTGTGAATAAGCGCCGATTAAAACTATCTAGCGGACTAACAGCGTCCGTGAGTGATATTGTCTCAAGATTTGATGGCATACGTAATGACTCGAATTTCTGAATTTGAATTATCCCAATTTCTTTGAGTTTTTGAAGTGGCATGCAGTTAATGGCGTGTCTTGATGGTTCTTGTTTAAAGGCCGCTTTTCTGAACTCAACAGATGCCGTGTTCGCTGGTGCCATGCCGACCATGGCCACAGTCAAACTCTGCACAGGAAGAGCGATTGTTAACCATCCTCATTATGAAGATGTTGGTATAAGGTAGCTTACTTTGTTATAGGGTTTCTGGTATTTCTTTTTATTTACAAGCATGATTGCACGAGCCGTACGGGACGGAACGCATTTTTGTAATTGGAGCCAATAGCTTCATTGTATATTTCCCTTGTACAGTTTGCCAGTGGTTTAAGTGACCTGGCGCTTGTTTTGTGAAAACCCCCGAATACGGGCCTGAGAACGAGAAATTGGATTTGTAATATTTTTAATAATCTTTTAAGAAAGCACTCCATACAATTGAGAAAGCATTGAGCTAGAGCGCTTTCCTTTTGTATGGAAAAACCGGTTGTTCCGGCGGTAAATGAAATGGAACGTACTTTTCCACTGGAAAATTTTCGAAAAAAAATGGGCGCTTTCCTTTTGTATGGAAAAACGGGGAAGAATTTTTCGGGTAAAAGGAACAGGTCAAAATGGAACGGGACGAGCGTGTTCCTTTTACACCGAGTTGAAACCCGCCAAATTTTAACACAAATCAGAAACCTCAAAAGATTATTCGCATTCTTTGAACATGTTATCAGAGGAAAAATGTGAGATTGAGATGTTTGATCAGTAAACTACATGTAACAGCACAATTACAAGCTTAAGCTTAGTTTACGAATAGCACATGTGCAAAATAGCTGACATGCATGAACCAAATTGAAATTTCACGCGTCAAAAAACAGCAACAGTGAACAAATAAATACATATTCATATACTTAATTAGTAGGAATTCTCACCTGCTGTCGTACACTCATGATCTATAAAATCATCCGCGTTCAATGACTGAAAATTGGAGTCTCTATTTTCAATGTGGTTCATGCATGTCAGCTATTTGTAAACTAAGCTTAAGCTTATAATTCCCCAGTTTATTGTGCTGTTACATGTAGTTTACTGATCAAACACCTCAATCTCACATTTTAAAGAGTAACTCGATGTAAAAGGAACGCCCTCGTCCCGTTCCATTGTGACCGAGGAAAATTTTTGTCCTGTTCCTTTTACCCGAAAATACTTCCCGGTTTTTCCATACAAAAGGAAAGCGCTCCTAGTGTTTTCATGTGAAAAGCAATGAGACTTGTATCAAAACAAAGTAATTACTCCAATCTATCACCGCAATGAGCGAATCAGAATACGAATATTTCCGAGTTCATGTCTGCCTCCTCTTCAAAGCGAGTCTAAGTGCGAAGTTTTTGTTATGAAAATTAGTTTTCATTCATATGTAAAGTAGAACTAATTACCATCACAAAAACTTCGCACTTAGACGCGCTTTGAAGAGGAGGCAGACATGAACTCGGAAATGGCCTATTGCTTTTAATTGGCACTAAGGGCGTAGAAATGCGCGCGCAAGTCCCGATTAGTTTGGGTGTTTCTTCTCATTTCTCATTGGTTAAGAAAATTGCGTGCGTTTTCCCAACCAATCACAGACCAAAGTAGGCTTTTAATAAACAAACCAAACGTCAACACCCAACTGAAAATCGCTCTGTCCTAGCTTTTCATATGAAAAGCATTGCGGTTTGGATCAAAGCAAAGTTAGCGCAGCCTTGTTTCCACCAAAAAGCCAGTTCACTCAGAACACATCTGTAAATGTATATTGCCTATTTGTGCTGACACTATCCCGTAAACTTCATTGGGCGATCAAATTCATACTCCCTATTGCGCGAGTAATCATGTAGCTCTTCCAGACCTATATTTTCGTTGGTCCCCATGAGCTGTAGCTTCTTTTGTCATCAGGGCTAGGGGGTATCGTTTGTATTGTCTCATCGTTAATCACAGACCGCGTCTGGAAAGCTACGGGGTCTCTCTATTATTTCGCCCTCGGGGAAATGGACAGTGGTAGCCTAATCGTTTAACAGGTGGAATAGGAGTCCGGCTGTATTTTGTCTCCCACTTTTGGCTCCAGGATGTCGCTCTTGCTACACGGGTTTTTAATAACACCTGAATGAAATTGCTAGTGTGAGCGTCCCATTAGCTGTAGTCGCTTTTTCTACAGTTACGTGAAAATTATCGCATATTAAAATTTCACAGGCTCTGTTATTGCCTGAAAATAATATTTTTCTCCTCTTCATTGCAGAGAAAGGACTCATAAAGTTTACCAAATCTTTAGTCGTAAGCCGCCTGCTGTTGTCTGGGAAACGCTGAATTCAATGCAAGTCACTCATGTAATTGTTGACACGCAGTGGTGCAGGGGCAGGCCAAAGTAAGTTTCTGTCTATTTATTTATACACGTCCATATTTTGAACGATCATTCATCTCATTGTAATGTGGGGTCTGTAATGCGTTTGTCTCTTAAAAGCATGAAAGGGTTTAAATAATTTGGTTGACGCTAAACCTGTTTGTAAGACTTCCGAGCCGGAAAATATTCTTGTTAGCTTTCTGTCGATTGCATGTGATTTGTGCTAACGAGCCTAATTTCTTTGTTAATTTTCCTTTAAAAATAATTATTGACCAGACTTCTGAAGGGGAGGTCTGAGGAACGCTTGCCAAAGAAGTTTCCATTGAAGCAAAATAAGGAATGGAAAGCGCGGACCAAAAGAGACATTTTCTGGCAAACGGACAAACCGCGACGGTGTGCTCTCTGTTTTTTTGTTTTTTTTCTTAGTGACTGCAATCGTGAGGTCTTCTCCCGACATCACTGCACCGTCGCGTGTGCTTTTTAACTGGGAACGTGGCTATGCCATTTCCGAGTTGTAGGTTGAACGCTGATTTCACTCCTTCGCTTGATCCTTTGATTCCATTTCCCTAAAACCGCTCAACCTGTCACGCTCAAATTTTTGGAGAAAACTAATTTTATTTCGGAGCGCTTTCAATTTGTGGTGTGCATTTATCTGTTGCTTGTTTTGTCATTCATGCTTATGAGGACCAATGAAACGAGTCACGTTCAGTTGACAGAGATTTGGTAAAGGCTGCCTGTAATATTAATTTTTATGAGTTGTCTTTATCTTACTAGACCTGGTTGTGGCATGGTAGACATATGGGACCTGGAGGACGAGGAAAACCGCAATCGACCAAGCTGCTGTAATGCCCTGGAAATAGATCCGACGCCTTTTAAAAAAGTGTTTAGCAACCAGAAATATTACGTCTTTCAACTTTATCACGGTTGATTAGCTTAGTATTTTTGTTGTTTCATAATTGACCAAGATATGCATAGGTTTGTGCGTTGTTTCAGGGCAAGCCTGGGTGTAATGTCTTGTGTATTCAGAGTGAAAATTTATTATGGCCACCGCGGTGACTAAAGATTGAAATAAAGTTCTATAGCGTGACGTAAATGCTCAAATATTTATTTCGACTCTGCGCGCCATTACTTAATGCTAAGCTTTTGTGCCAAGTTAGCTCCAGTTTCTCTTGTCTGTGCAGTGTAATCCAACTTGGGGGTTTATCTGACTAATGCATACACATTTGTAACCCGACGTGAGACTGTTCAAAATAATTTTAACTGCGCTACCTTACTCACAATTTAGCCTTCTCTTGACGTTAAATTGTCAACGTTTTGGGATGATAGCACCTTGCAACTACAACCTGAGGCAATTCAGGAGAAACCTGATTTTGCAGCCAATTTGCTGTACCAGTCCATTTTAGGTAACGTATTTTATTATATAAACACCAGTGAAATACCAAGTGAGCTTTCACACGTGAAGAGATCACCGTCGTTATGGTTACATAATAAATCGCGCCTTTGTTGTTTACAACTGGCTTTCCTCGGAATCTAGAATTCTAAGGGCCATCATTTTAGACTTTATCACATTGCAATAAAAATGAATTTGGTTTTCGTCCATGCTTTAAGGCCGTGTACTTCTTCCATGTTTAGTAACGACACGTTCTACTTTAAGACCATTGAAAATATTAAAGTGAAATGGTTTGGTATTTCACTGGTGTTTATATTATAAACAGACTATTACATGCCCGCTTATGGATATGAATTTTATCTTCGAGTGGTCAACACGAGAAGATAAAATTCATATCCATAAGCGGGCATGTAATATCCTCTATATATTCTCCACTTTATCCACAGAAGGTAAGAGAGAGATTAAGATTTGAGGTGATATCTTGGAGTTCTGGTCAGTTCAGTGTCCTTAACTTCAATACCAACCTTGGGGAGGTTTATATAGAAGTAGAGGCCTCTGAAAACATTTCCTCACAGGACACAAAACGATACTGAGGAGCTCCCATACAAATCCTCATGATTTTCGTTGTTATCCAATGATTACGTCGCTTGAGCTGGGGCTACCTGTCTCTTCTCATCTTTTCCCCGGCCACCTTTGTCGATAGTAAAAAGACAATCGAAAAAGTATGTCCAGATTTGACTTTCAACCGGGGGCTAGCTGAAAAAAGATAGCAGTTAATGGGAATTCTAGCCCAGTTGCCTCAAACCGAGCCGAAACTTTGTTTTTAAAAGGAGGCATTTGCTCAGAAAACCGGGCTGGAGTGCTGAGCTGAAACTCACCATGTAGTCGGCCCCTTAGTCATTTGTATTGTAATATTAAAAGAAAACGGTTTACCAAACAGTTAATAAGGTATCTCTATTCAACTTGAACTTGGATGAAAATCGAGTCATCCACAATGTAGCGCCTTTCTTTAACTCTGCTGTGTGATATAAAGTTACAGAAGCCGATGCCACTGTTCTCGTTTTCTATCGGCCTTTTGAAGTTGTGTATATATTTTTCAGAGTCCGCTGTAAATGATTCGACCATGTTTACTCTCTGGTCTGGATTTTCGTGCTGGTCAATTAACGTAAATGTCACTTTTTCTGGAAAGGCCAGGATAATATTACATCGTATTCGCCTTTTATTATTTTAAATAAAATGGAGAGATGGGTATTTTTCCACTACCTGTTCCTTCTATATTCAACGTTAATCTACCCATGATCGTAAAAGTAAGAACTTTTTAAAAGGCATTTATTTCCGCTTCATTGAAACCACTGATCTTCCATGTATATGCCCCGGCAATAGCCTCCAGTCTAGTTAAGTTCCCGTCAAGTTTTCTTTTGGTTTCTTCGAGGTCCTCCCGGATCTTGTTTAACATGACTTCAGTATTGTTTAATTTCGAACGAGCAAAGTCGAGGTGGAGTTTTGTGGCAGATTGAAGATGGGATGCAACCTCTCTCCGTTCAACCTACAGATAAAAATATCACAAATGGTTACTGTATATTATGACTGTGGTACGTTTATTTCACTTGCCAATCTATGGTGACGACTTAACGACCTTGCTGGCTGTCGTTTTGCTTGTTTGTTCACGACTTTTTTTTAGCAACGTTTTTGCAGCACAATGTTGAGGCCGTCCTGTTAAGCCTGGTTCACACTTGCGACATAACGGGAAGGTCACGCAAACGAAAAAAGTACCTCGTGTTGATGTTTTATGTCCCTAGTGTGAACAACACATAATAACATGAATACATCGACATAAGGATGAAACTGATCTTTTCTTTATGTCGTTATGTCACAAGTGTGAACCAGGCCTTAGGAGTTGTAAAATATTTCAGGACTTACCTACGATTAACCTCGATAGAATACACTGATCAAACCAACAAAACGCACTTTCTCTTTTTTTACTCATACATATGTGGGTAGGTTAGCACGTATACAACATGAGTAATTCCCACTAATCACTGAACCTGGCTTTAGTCTAAACTGTTCTGCTTTTACGTTTGGTCAACAATTATCAGATCCATTGACTGATTGTTTAACGAACGCAGGGTTGCTTCATCTATGACATAGTCACATAGAGCTCTCCTTCTATGCTCACGAAGTCAATATGTTTTCAAAGCCTTTAACGCTCGGATCCTTTCCAACCAAATAAATTGCATGAGAATCATTAACCTAATTGACTCCTATTTGACTTTTTCTCACTTTGCCATTTTTTCGTGACACCGTTTTAACAAGTAGGTGCATGCACATGGAAAGGGAATGTCCATAAGTATCAGTGGGATATTGCACACGAATAAATAGCGAAAATGTCTCATCGTTTCTTTATGATTTCCTCCTCGCCATTGACGCCACATCCTCTTGTCAAGGTATACCTGTACGTTTCTCTGCTTCCGGTTCTTTACGTCGTTTCTGTCCGAGTTTTAGTTAGCTCCAGCTTGATTCAGTTTCCTGTGTGTGTGCTCCGGTGTGCGGATCAACAAAATTCAGGTGTGCATGCACAACAACACGGTGTATACCGACTTTGGGAAGACGACCTAACCCTCTGTAAGCTCTCCTTCTTCTGTTGCACTGTGAAGATACGGAATCAGACGAGACGTTTTATAAAGGGACTATTGTAGTGTATTAGGAGAGTGGTCATTGCAAACATATACCCGGGAACGTTGTGTGTGAGAAAAAGCGGGAAAGTGTGGAGTGATGTACTTCTTGTGCTCGGCATAAAGCGTATCTTTTAAAGCCTTTGTGGCTTCACTACTCTACACTACACTACACTACACTACAACTATTAAAGTGTATATGACACGAAATGGTTTATTAGCTTAATGATGAAGAACGGCGTTTATTTCATTGTAATAGCATTCTTCGTTGCCGAGTTATTTAAGATTTTGGTTTATGCAAAATGAGGTAAAATCACAAAATATGGAATATCTGTGCTATTAGTAAGTCTACAGAGTTGAAATTTTGCAGGTTGATGTGCTACCAGAACTACACATTGTGGTAGTGGTTATGATGTCACCATAGCAACATACTTGTTACCAGACCTACCTTCTCAAAATAAAAAATGCCAGAGTCTAACAGACATTCTCATACTTGTGCTGTGTAATGTCCATATTCGCTCACACCCACTGAATGAACATCAACAGCAAATAACACTTCTTGGGGAGGGAAACTGATTTTATCCTTTGGATGGAGAGGGCCAGGAGCCCATTGTGTTGGCATGGAAATGTCACAGTGGACCATATTTTGGAACTTTGTGATGAGTATAGCAACTGTAAATGCAGAAAAAGTCTTCAGAGATATTCCTTTTTTTATTTTTCTTCATTTTGTGTCCTCTAATTTGAACAAGTAGTTGGTTACACATCAAACAATAATAGACAATGTTAGCATCAACAACGAGTACGAGTACGAGAACGACTTCAAGCCGTACTCGTACTCGAAGTCGTTTTCTCAGATTTCTATGTTAGCGATGACACCGAGTTCGAGTTTATGGAAAATAAAATTATGGGATTTCGCATGACTTGGCGCTAAATTTGAGTCGAGGTAGCGCTTCCACAACAATTTCGAAAACAAAAAATGACTCTAAAAAACGTTCAAGACTGCTTGTTACTCCGTTACATGGAAGGTTTGTTGGACGAAGAAGAATTTTGTGCTTTATATGATGTAAACAGTACAGATTATCCTGTATTTGAGCATGGAAAGTGTCGAAGATTCGACCATCAAATTCAACACAACAACCACACTGGATAAAGAAGTAAGTACAAGGCTTTATTGATATCTTTGACTGTTGGGATATTTTCGACCAAATAATGGCAATTTTCGGGGTTATTTCGTGAGCCTGTGAGGCCTGTGGAGAGACATGAAACTTTCCCTGGTAAATGCAAATTTACCCTGTGTAGGAAATATCGCGTTCGGTTGCTTTTCCTCGACTTCAAAAGCAGTATTTTACATAAAACATAATATAAGGAATGTTCAAGATGATGAAGAGAGGCTAGACTGAACGAAAAGAAAGTGCATTAAACGATCGGAATTTACCTTAGAAAACCAGCTCTTCGCAGTCGTTGTACCCACTTCGAGTTTCTGGTGAGAACTCGTCGTCGTGCAACTTGACAGGACGACTTGAACACGTGGAGATGCGCAGAACGGACGCGCAGTACGCAAAATTGCTGATCTCGTTCTCGTACTCGTACTCGTTGTCGATGCTAACATCCTCTAATATGGAAGACAAGCATACCTTCCACAAAGTTAACAGCAATTCACCTACGACTGATTTGAACTGGTATGTCATATTGAAAAGATGGTAGTAACATGGTTAGAGTTCAGTGTTGTGATCCTGTTTTGTTACTACACTAAGAATGTTTCAAGAATTCTCAAGAATTCCAGACTGTACAAATCCAACAGTCTGGGGTGGGTTATATACAAATAAAAGATAAAACGATCAACTGCAGCAGAGAGAAAATCTGCACACGTGGTGAAAAAAAAGATTAATAATAAATAGAAATAGCTAACACTCGTTATAGTTTATGAATATTTTGCCTTTTATTGCTATATCTATGAGCAGCATGTGTTCAACAGCAATCTTAAGAATTCCTTCATCTCTTTATGTTACATAATGGCAGTATGACGACGACGTTTGATGCATGGCACCAAGGTAGACTGCTTGTTTGTCTTTAAGACCACAGTAGTTCTTTGCCATTCTGCCACGGAAATGCTTATTTTCTGGCGACTGAGCATATATACTGAGTAGATGTTTGGTTGCCGGTGTCAGGTGAGTCCCACTCAACACTTCATATTCATAGGCATCCTTTTTGTGGATGTCAAAGTCTTCTCTGTTAGAAACATCTTAAACAACCACAAAAAGGCAGCCATGACTTCCACATGGTTCCTTCAACAAGTCTTGGATGAGAGTTGATGAATGCCTGATTCACACATCTAAACTGCCTTGAATTACGTACAGGCAAACCAAGCTTGTCAATTGGGATTAGCAATGAAGTTGTTGTGGTGATTGATGAAAAACATTTTCTTAGCAGCCATAACTTGTGTATAATAACAATTTAGTGAAGGGATTGTCCCAAGAGGAGAGATGACACATTTCTTGTAAATGTTTCTATACCCCAAAAAATAGTCACGTAAGTTACAAACCTCTATGAAATTGAAAGGAGCTTGTAAACACAAACAAAGTGTCTAACAAAGTGTGCACCGTGCGTCATTCACAACGGTAGACACATTGCTACGATTTGTATTAGTAAGTTAGCTCGGTAAGAATCAGAGAGTGCTGGGAAATTCGATCAATCAAGACCTCCTTCTGGCAAGTGGTTTTGGGTTCTGGAGGCTTTACCATCGCGCACAATTCGATCAGTAATCGGGTGGAATAGCTGAAACTCAAACCATGTACTGAGCTTCCTTTACTTTCCGTTAAGAGAGCCGAGATACATAGGATTGGCACTTGGATGGCTTTGCATTCAATAACTTTGCGTTCATTTGAACTAACTCAGTGCCCCACGTACCTTATCACAAAGTATTCTTGAGATTTTACGGTGGTGGGGGCATGTCAATTATTTTTGTTGCGCGATCGATACACCTGATAATCCTTTTTTACCTACAAGTTAAGTTTGCAAATAGGAAAAACTTTTTGTTTCGTAAACAGGTCATTTTTAGCCTCAAGCACGATCTCAAGCAGGCGTTCTACGTTTAGTGACGAACTGATTAGAATGCAGGAGCAAAGTAAGATGGCGATTTATTTTTACTCTGACCATCTTTTAGTGTTTTCTTTGGAGACCTTGATTGAACTCTCTGCGAAAATCTCTAAATGGGCAAACCAAAGACAAAACAGAAGGCTAGCTCCTCGCCGAAATCGCCTACTGCAACTTCTGTCGATGAACTTTGTGAAAACTGGGGGAAGATCAAAGCGAAGGTCGATGCGAAGCTGAACGTGTGGATCGATGAACGTCTTCCCTCCATCATACAATTGAAGATACAAGAACTTATCGACCCTGCAGTCAACAAGTTCACTATTACTCCTAAATTCTGCGAATCTGTTTCCGACAGCCTTAAATGTGATATTGAGCAATGCAGGAATGTAGTCTATACTTGCCGAGTTAAAAGTCTCGAACAAAACTCTTACAAGCCAGTTAGACGACCCGAGAGCAATGTGGAATTTGCCGATACCCGTGAGGATACAGATATCCTGTCTTTGAATTTCCGCCGGGTTAAAGAAGAATTAGGAGTTGATCTAAAACACGAAGATATAAGCCGCTCACATCGAGTTGGTAATAGATCACCGAAGCCCAGGCCTATCATTGTTCGACTTTCAAGGTACAATACGAAAGCTGAAATTCTCCAGAAGAGAAAGATGCTTAAACAGAACAAGAGGCCATTTCACGTGCAAGAAGATTTAACACAACCCCCGGCCGTCGGGATATTCTCGGGTACTTAAGTGAAGATATCCCTCCGAACCGTCGTTGACAAAGTATGGACTGTTGATGGCATTATCTGCTTGCGCCCCACACAACACACCTCGACCATTGAGCGCTTTACTACAATGGCTAAATATCGTGAAATCGTTCGAAAATATTCTCCACCATGAGCTGATTTGACTTACAGAGCCTCAGTTGAGTATTGACTCTGAGCTATTGTCTCATTTGTTTACTCTGAACATTGATATTTCAAGTCTTGTTCTCCACTGGATCTAGTTATTGTTATCTTTTCGTCCTCTTGCGTAGTGCATACCATAGTTAAATTTGTTTGTGTTTTTTTGCATCAATCTCCTTAACACCTAATTTTTTAACTACCGATTTTCTGAAGTAAGAAATTTGGAAAAGAATAGACCTTTTTACCTTTATATTTTCCATGTTGAGAGAAAAAAATCGTAGTCTTAACCTAAAAATTGTCCATTGGCCTGAGTCTTCAGACCTTATCAGCAGTTACATAGACAAAAGTGACCAAAAGCGCATATATCTGACTTGGTTTATTTCAAATCATTTGTTGCATATTCTTACTACCTGTCCATTAACAGTAACAGTGCGCACATAGCAACGTTTATTTTTCCACTTGTGCGTGGCAAATATCTCTACAATGTATTCTGAAGTGCACACACACCTCAAAAATAAGTAAATATCCTTCAAAAAGACAAAAACATTGTTTCGACTACAAATTGTGGAAAATTTCAGATCCTTTACAGAGAGGGTCAAAAAGCGTCCATATAAATTTCCATGTACCCTGTAACATTGAGACTAATTCAGAAATTCTTTACCTAAAGGGTCAATGGAAATTTCCATTTAGCTAAAACTGTGCGCTCCACAATTATGTTACGCACAGAATATGTCACTCCTTGCACACCCCGCCGCCTGTTTCCTACATGCAAATCCGCTCTCGTAGGTGCGGTTTTACGTAATGTAAAAACTTTTTTTACTCTCTTATGTAGGTATATATACAGGTCCCCTGTGTTGTATTGTAAAACATCCCTGATGAAGTGTGCGTTAGTCACACGAAACGCGTAGGATAAAATAAATCGTTTTACAACTCTTAGAGTTCGCATACGTGCTGCTCACTAGTTCAAACTTAAAAAAATTTAAAAAATTTAATAAAAACAAATTTTAAAAAATTTAAAAAAATTTAAAAAAAAAAAATTAATTAACTAAGGGGTCCATGGAAATCTCCATGTACCCTGGAACATTAAGACTAATAATTCAGAAATTCTTTTCCTAAAGGGTCCATGGAAATTTCCATGTATCCTGCCACATTGAGACTAATTCGCAAAGTCTTTACCGACATGGTCCATGGAAATTTCCATGTAACCTGTAACATTAAGACTAATTGAAAAATGTTTTTACCTAAAGGGTCCATGGAAGTTTCCTAACATTGAGACTGATTCAGATATTCTTTACTGAAAGGGTCTGTGGAAATCTCCATGTATCCTGTAACATTGAGACTAATTGAAAAATGTTTTTACCTGAAGGGTCCATGGAAATTTCCATGTACCCTGTAACATTGAAACTGATTCAGAAAATCTTTACTGAAAGGGTCCATGGAAAATTCCATGTACCCTGTAACATCGAGACTAATTCAAAAATGTTTTTACCCAAAGGGTTCATGGAAATTTCCATGTATCCTGTAATATTGAGACTAATTCAGAAATTCTTGTAATAATCACCTTAAGGGCAACCAATCAGCGCTGAGAATTTTCAATAATCACCTAGGTATGTAATTATACTAAAAGACAATATTTTCAGCTCAGTCTTCTCCTGTTCCCTATTCATCACTGTCTGATTGTGCCTTACAATTGTGGGCAAGAGATGTGACTTTCTTCTTGAAAGCATTAACAGGCCATTGTTTATCATAAACGCTCAGTAGATTCACTTTAAATTCAAGGGATGGCTCAAGGCAGGAAGAAACTGAAAAATATACAATAGAAAAAATAAGCATGTTTACTGTCATAGACTTGCTTACTTTGATGACCTTTTAACTCTTACAGCTGGGACATGTATATTTACCGTTCTATAAGTTGATCACGAACTAAACTACTGAGTTTTTTATTGACAAAAAAAGTGCTTCCAGTTCTTTAACACCTGTTTATGGTATTTATAAAAATCACAGAGGCAGGAAGAAGTATAATTTTTCGATAAGGCCAAGACTTGTTTTATTAATGAATTTGACACTAAATAACTTTCAACAGAATATGCATTAGCTTCATTCATAAACACGTACTTATCACTCACTATGGAGAAAAATGCCAAACGTAGGAGATCAAATCAAAGAAATGAAATGTAAAACAATACAAGATGTACATGTAACTCTAACACAATCCCTCTTGGTGGCACAAAAAGCTGTATAAGGTGCGTCATAATGCCCTCCTCTTTTTTGCAACAAACCAATTTGTGGCACTTCTCAAAGGGGTCCCAACAAAAATAATGGATGTTTTTTTCTACCACATCTGTCAAGATAGTATCATGTCTCACCCTGAGGACTTAGCTGGATTCAGTAAGAGTTTCTTTTGGACGCGAAATTCCGAAACTGATGGAGGGTTGGAGTAGCAAGGAGTAGCAAGCATCAGCTGTGCTAACAGGGCCCAGAGACGTAAACGTGCTCATAGGCTCTAGGAATGCCTCATTCACTGTATCAGCAAGGGCGGTAGGACTAGAGTTAGGTCCTGACTGAACGTGCGTGTATTAAGGCCACAAATTTGCCTCACGATGGCTTTCACTTTGTCTTCAATCCAGTTCTAAGGGGTTGGAACGCTCTTCTAGTACGCTTCCCCCCCCCCCCCCCACACACACACACACACAAATATAATGCAATTTGATCATAATACAGAAAGATCAGATTCAATATTACATGACATTATACAGGTGGAACTACACATAGAGGACCACGTGATATTTGAATAATCTGTGTTTGGAAGCTGATTATGCTTAACTGTCCTTCCATTTATTTAATATTTATCCTTAATACTGAGGTTTATTCCATACACTGTGGCACGTTTCTTTTGTGGTGTACATTTCTGGTGCCAAGTTTGAAGATGACCGCTCCGATATTTCTAGAGATATTCTTGATTCAGTATTTTAACATTTCAGTTACACAGTTTATGACGTCATCGCTTCCCTAATTTGCATAATATAAAAACTATAATATCTCTAGAACGAAAAAAGATATTCCAAAAAAGAAAAAGGACATTCTTCTGTATTTTGGAAAGCCTTTCAAATAAACAGCAATTATTTTTCATTTCATAGGCACTTTAATTTCAGAGGCATGTTGCTTCAGCTCAGCAAATGAAAGTTTGCCATCTGCAATCTTTCTCAGCAATCCTGACAATTGCCTGGTGTCAAGACCAAGGATACACTTAAACTTTGATTCCACCAGGTTTGGCTGCTGAATAGTACCAGAGAGCAGTTTTCTGGCCTGACACACACTGCTTGTCTGGTCCTTGATCTTAAAAAGCTCAAATGCATGAAAGACGTCTTCCAAGATTTGGAATGCTTCTTCTTCCAACCCACTTCCATTCTGCTGACGTTTTCCCCCCAAATTCATCTTGGAGAATTGAGTGGTACAACTTCACCTTTATTTAAATTTGAAATAATGATATTATACTTCTTCCTATAAAACCAGCACTGGGTTTACTACAAAATAATCAACTAACTAAAATGAGAATTGTTGTGAAGGCTCAAAATATTAACCTATAGCAGTTTATGCTATATTCAGGGCAGAATGGGACCAGAAAATAGATAGTTTAAAGGATGCCCAGAGATGCCGGCTATCCATCTTGCTCTTTTGTATATTATGTAGGTAAGTGGTTACTATCCTGTACAACAATTAACCATCTCTGATTGTTTGCAGACTCATAACTTTTCATTAAAAAAAAATTGCTTAACCTGTATACACTTACATATACAAAACAGATTGGGCTCAAACTAAGGTAACTTAATTTCCTCACAGCTTGCTCAGTAAAGCAATCAGTACGATTGGTATTGCCTGGGGTTTGATGGTTAGATATGCCTTAACAACATCTGCCTGTCTAAGCTAAAATACCTTTTCTTGCGATGTCATGTCGTGTTGAAACCGCTTCATCCTGTTGTGGTCGAAAGCGATTTGAAGCACCACTCTTTTTGGCATTTCTGTAAAATGGTTCACCTTCAATAAAAGAGCTTATAAACAGCTTAACGTTAACTAGAAAGCTCAAAACATGAAAATATAACTACCAGTAATCGTCATAGGACTGAACTGAGTCCAAGTAAAAATAATATTATTGATCTATAATTACATGGGTGATCACGTGATTTCAAGTGCAATTTGGAATACAGCCCTTTTCAGTGTTACGTGCATAGGAACTATTTTCCACGTCTATTGACTTCCATCTTTCGACATACTTTGTAACCAGGCCTGCTTTAACGAGTCACTGTGGCCGTAAACATGGCGTGACTCCCGACTGTTTCGGTTGCCGAATTTAGGCAAGCGATGAATGTTTTTGGCCTGGCAGTTCCCGAAGATTCCGAGGAAAGAAGTCGAGAAGTGATATTATATACGAAGACCGCCAGTGGGAAAGCTATCGGACAACCTTTGAGTGTTAACCACAAGCTCTCGAAAGACTTGAGGGAGATCAAACGCTGAATCACAGGTTCTTGCTGACTCAGTCGAAAATTCTGCCGATGAAATTGTATTAGACAATGTTTAGCACGTCAAAAAAACAATCTAAAGCGAACACGGTGTTTCTAGAGTGAATAACTGTGGGATGGATCAAGTTTTTTTAGAATACCCGGAAAGGATGAAAAACGGCCATAAATCAAGTGTCCCGATACGGATGGCTGTCGACGTGTACTTTCGCGGTGAGTTTTCTTCGCATGGTCTATTTGTTAGCCTTGCATTGTCAATAGTCAGTTTGTTTTCCTTTACGTCTGACCAAAAGCAAAGGGGTTAGTTCTATCCTAGGGTAAGTAAAACCATTTCAATTTGGTCCTATTTTTCTTACAAGTCTAATTTTATTTTTTAACCGTGCTTCTTTTAGGGCTTGACACTCCAAACCGTAGATGTAGCGGTGGTAAATAACTCGCCATCGCAAGTCTGCCGACAGACTTTTCACCATTTTGATTGGGCAGAATGGATGTGAAGGCCTGGTAACGTGTAAATAGCATGTCGAAAGATAGACGTCGAAAGATGGAGTCGAAACACCCGCCTTTTCGCGCTATGCACGTAACACTGAAAATGGCTGTAATTAAGCATGAGTAGAATTTTTCAAAGATGCACAACATTTGGGCTTATTTATTCCAAATGGCATGAGAAAAATCATATGATGACTTGCTCATAATATACATAAAGATATTTCGCAACGGTTAACAGTAAAGAACATGCAATCATGGAAAAATTGTGCCATCCAGGGCTCGCATTTCATTGGTTATAAATGAAACATTTTCAACTTTATTGCACTAATTTCACATTTCTGCAATCTGGTTTAGATTAACTGACGTGCTCTCAGCCAATCAATGCACTGAAAGTTTTGGCACATTTAAGGCAAACTCACCTGTAAGCAAAATGACTTCTGTATATTTATATTTCAAATCGTCTGGATTTTCCTGCAAAAGATGTTGCATTGCAGCTCTTCGGTGGTTTCCACCAATCACTTCTAGCTCGTAGGAATCTAGAAGTTCTACTCGAAACTCTTCATGTTTGGATACACCTTTGACAATCACCAAGAGAGGCTTCAAACCAAAGAGCACCTCATTGTCCTTGAATTCTGCTATATGTGATTTGACAAACAGGCCATCAATATCACGGAGCTTGTACTCTTTTCGTGGGGGGTTTTAATGTGGACATAAGGACTTTCCGTGAACCTAAGTAGATATGTAAAATAAATTGTATGAGTAAGCCTACCATGCTTCAATCTATAGATGTGTTCACAGTACTATATAATCTACCCTATCATTGGAAAGTTGCTTAATCATGTTTGCCACAAAATGTCAAATGTCGAAATAAACAGCACAAAGTCCTTACACAATGATATAGCATACCTTTGTTGCTCTAACGTTATGCCATCACTGTCTTCAATGGATGGTGTAGATATACTGCTGGGAGTAGTAAGGGGGGCCACTCTAGCACAATCAAAAGAATAAATTAAAAGAACAATGGGGCGAGAGAGAACAATGGGGGATATGGTAATTATCACATGCACAGCACGAGGGCAGGAAGGAGAGGATGACGTCATCATAGGGGTCAAAGTCCAGGATTTTGCAATAGGGTTGAGTAGGTATCAAGGAATGACATCATCACATAGGTATGCGAAAGAGATTGCTCAACTCCATGGCTTGTCCCGCATCGTCAGCTCTTTTTTTGAAGAAACACTGGCGGGATGAGGTCTTGAAAAATAAATTTGATTCTAATCGAAAAAACTAGCGGGAATTAATGAAAGAGATCAGATGAAAATGTAAACAAGAATGTTGAGCGTGAGTCAACGAATTATACTAAGTTTGTAATTCGAGTGTGTAGAGGGTATTCTTATCCGAATGACGAAATCAAACGAATGTTTTGCGTGCTTGATCAAAATGAATTTGTAAAGTCTACATGGAAGATGAATTTGTCAAACTTATCACACGGCGTTTTGTCGGCAGAACCACGCGCTACGCTCTCATTGTCAAATCAGAAGTAAACACGGTTTTTTTATTACCTTGGCTTATTGTAGAAAAAACGAAAACTTGAATCAAAGCGCCAATGGAGAACCATCTTCGATTACGATGGAAAGATTGAAAGCTAATGCAGTTCCAGTTTAGTTTAGTTTATTTATGAAATGTTTAATATTACAGAGACACACAGCGAAATGTGAACATAAATAATGAATAGACAGCGGCGCAGAGGGACCTCCACTACAAGAATAGTTCATTAGATGTTATTGTTACATGCAAATTTCAGTCAAACAATTCACCTGCAAAACATGCTATGGTGGTCACTGAGGCGAGAATACAAACATCTTTTCTCAAAGTTGACCGAAATCATTTTTACCGTAACAGTTTTTTTTTGCATGAAGTTGTATTCGGTTCCTACGGGCATCTCGCTTCCTCGAGGTCTTAAAAGCACCCTTTGGGCCGCCTTAAATTAAAGTGGTTTGATTCAACTCTCAGTTATAGGTATTAAAACAAGAGTCGGTTTAAGTTGTTTGAAACAATCATTTGAAGCGCACGACTAATGATGATGAATTACACGGACTTGACAATTAAACACACAATACAGAGACTTAAAATGCAGTGAATTTGAAATGGATAAAAGTCAACCGCATTTCTTTCAAGCAATTTCAAACAATTTATTTCGTTAACAAGACGCTATAACAAAACGTGCTCGTGCTTCGTAAAGCCCGTTACTTTAATAGACGCATTGTTTGATTTAATACGGTTCCCACTGTCTATTGCTCCTTAATCTTGCCACTAATGGAGTTCTCGCCTTGTAGGACCTTTTAACACTTTTGCGAACGGTGTCTGGCGGTGTTTACATCATCCATTCGTGCACGGTTGGTTCCTGGGGTGAAGGCGGCGTTTCAATGCTGACGGGAATTTTTGACCGCGTTGTAGCGAACGGTGTAGCAGGTAGTTTTCTTGGTGGTTGTTTTGTAATCTTTACCTGGGATGTCAACGGTGGTTGCGTTTTTTTAGGAGTTGTCTCTGCTGCGGGAGGCGTTGGCGTTGGTAATACCACTGTAGGTTTTACAATCGATTCGCTCTTCATTTGTTTTGATAGCCCTTGATACCGTTGCAAAAGTTGATCCAATAAAGTCACTTTTTGGTCTTCTCTCGATCCAAACGTGTTAATGTCGTAAGTTGTGGAGGAGTTGTTAATCGTTGTTCTGTTTCGATACTTTGCAATAATTGTTCCGGAACAAGCAGCATCTTTTGCGCGTGTTTCATTTCAACACTTTACCCAATAAATCCACGGCCAAAGGAGCAATCAAAGCGGCGAGAGCTGGTAAAAAACCTCCTCGATGATTAAGGACTTCTTGTTTTTTCTTGAGACTAGGTTTCTTACGCGTCAAATAGAGGAGCTTTGTCTTGTGCGGCTTCAATCGTTTAAATGATGAGCTCGGTACGAGAATGTTTCCCTTAAGTAGGTTTAAAGCAATTTCGCCAATGGCCTCTATCTGTCCTCTGTTAGCGTGAGCTATCATCTCTTTACGTTGTTTCCCATTGCTATAGAAACAGGTACAAAGAAAGGGTAAATGTTGATTGACTTTGGAACCATTGGAGAGCTGTGGTTTCTGTTTGGTCGTTTTTCCAGAACGCAAAACCATGTTACCACCACGTTGATTCGTTTGTCTTGCCGTACGATGCGACGTGTGAGAAGTCATCGTGTTAACTGCAGTCCACTGCCAATGGGTAATTCGTTTTATGCGTTTTCTTGTTGACGTAAACTACGGGATACGTTTGGGACAAAGGCAATATGTTGCTACGTAATCGTAGAGTAACTGGTGTTCGCGGATGCAAATCCAGCATGAGATAATCAAAGGGTTGCGAAGTGGCATCTTGAAAACTCTCCCATACGTAAGGCACTTGTCCCGCAAAGGCTTGTTGTGCCAGTGTCCGGAATCCCAATGTATCGCGAGGGTTATTAAACGCAATAATGTAGTGGGCATTGAGAGAGATACTGCGGGAAAACTTTCCAGGTGGAAAGAGGTTTTGCGTCAAATAAATGCAGGTGACGTCACAATGATGAGACACTTTTGTAAACAAATCCAGAATCCGTTCGTCGCCGCTGCAGTTTCTCATCAGGTCATCTAACACGATGATGCCTGGGCGACAGTGCGATGGAAATAAAGTGGAAATATCTTCAGGAATACCCTCCACCAATGTCACTTGGTTTCCCATCTCACTAAAAGAATCTTGCCAATGTCCATAGCAATACACAATCTTGCGAATGGGGCGTTCAAATAAACAATCCGCATGTTGAAGTAGTTGCCGCGTAAAGGTTGTTTTGCCACATTGGCTTGGGCCGGCTATAATAATACTGCTCGGGCACTTGAATTGAGACATGTTGTCGCAGGGAAACTCAAATGGACTTCTAAAGGTACGAAAGGGCCGTTATCGTTTAAATAGACATAAACCCACACCTATATATACCTTTTTCGGTTTTATTTTATTGATTGCTTCCGACAACACTGAAACGACTTACAACCTTGCTGTTCCCTTTGAAGGAACGTTTTATTTTTACACACCTATAAATAACTTTTTTTTCAACTTTTATTTTATTTATTGTTTCCGACAACACTGAAACGACTTACAACCTTGCTGTTCACTTTGAAGAAACGTTTCATTTTTAATTTTGGTCATCGAATGAAAATAAGTGTGTACACTCTTTGCAACTTGTGCATCGTTCCACTGTGAATCATATCGCTTAAATTTAGATTGAATGGTGTTCATGTCCACATTTCGTGCTCGATGAAGTAAATAAAACAAACAGTAGTCTCCACAAACATCTGAGTCTAATCCCTGCAGCGGTTTGTCGTTGTAGTACGTAGCTTGCCTCAGAATGAAAGTATCCATGTTGTATGTCTCGGGAGGAAATCCGTAACTGTCAAAGAATTCACTTTCGTGTGGTGATTCAAAGTACATGGCCACCCAGTGTGTTCCGGGTTTGTCGTGAGGGTCCGTGTTTGCAATGAGACTGGCTGGGTAGGTGTTGATGACAGGTAATTTGTCACTTGGAAACACGCCTCGAATCAGTGGTGCTAACACAGGGTCACAAAGACAGGCTTGCCATAGTTCTAGGGTAGTATGCATCACGTTTGAATTAAGATCCTTGTGACAGATCGTAGACCACACGCCTGTTGCGATCAATTTCTAACTGATTCTGAAATTCCGCGTACACGATTAAATTGAGAACTGCAGCAGTTGCAGTACCAAACTTCAGGTACAGGTTGACGTTACCCGTTCGATGGGGTATCAAATGGCTGGGATGTCCACTTCCCGCTGGCGTCAAATCAAAACGGAACAAGCCGTAACCGTTCTCCCAATCCTCTCTGTCAATGTCAAGACCGTGACCGCAATTCATCTCTCCACTACCGGAGAAGAGGGTGTTGTAACCATCGATCTTTTTCCCGCCTGTCAGGTCCAGAGCAGAATAGGGCGTTTCTTCTCCGTTGACAGTCAGGCGAATATCTTGCAGACCAAACAACTGAAAATTGAAAGGATTTCTTCCCAGATTGCCGTTATAGGCATCGTTTCGCACCATTCCGAAAATGATGCATTGGGGGATCAGTCCATGGAATAGGTCCGTCTCTGTATGATTTAACACCCCTTGAGGAATGATTTTAGCATGCGTGGGGGTTCTGGTTAACGTATAGATGGCTGGCAGAGCAGCGCTTCCCTCTTGACCTTGCATGATCTCTTTATGTTCTAGTTTCGTACTGTCCGCTACACGCACTGTGCGTATGCGAAGGGTGCTTGACACAATCTTTAGTTTGCAGTTGTTGGGAGTCTCACCCCCCATTAGCACAAAGGCGTCGCTGTTCAGATCCACCTTGACTTTAATTTCCAAACCACCCAGGAGTAACTTGTCCATATTAAACACGTCGCAAAGGGGTACTCCAACTAGCCCCACTTCTGCTCCGTTGTTGGTGAATGTTGCTCTTTTCACCAGACCCTGGTTATTGTCTGCTGTATTGTCTACTTCATCCATGTGCCTAGCAGTATCTTTGTAGTACAGAGCTTTGATAAGGTAAGATTTCTTAGCCTGTTCTGTAAAGTTTAATAATGTCTTGATGTAAGCATTGTAGGCTTGAGTGTCTGACTGTTCCGTCACTAACGTTTCGTTGATCTTGATGGTAAACTGTTTCACGATCAAATGGAGGGTGTTATTCACCAGAGTGTACTTTTTTCCTTCACCCGTGGCCGACCCATCTTGCTTGGTAATTTTTACCACCAGTCGTAACTCGGTCTTGTTAATGTCAATATAGTCCTTTAGGGGTTTGATCACAAACTCGATGGGATTGGTTCCCGTTTGAACTGGTTCATAATCCAACCATTTGCTACTGACGATTGACACATCTGTGACAGGTACTTGAAACAACTCCAAGCTTGAATTCCCACCAGGGGCTGAGAGAGGGTGTGCTGAGGCCATACTTAGTCAAAAATAGTCTTGAATGTCGAATGCGATGTTCTCCGTTTCTTGATCGGGTGAGTACTGAATGGTTTGGCTTTTATCGTACGCTTATATGCTCTCTTCCCACGACCTTGCTGTGTAATGTCATCAATGGTGCCCGTTAGTAAACTTTTTCCAGCCGCTTTGGTTCTCGATTTGGCAGCTGCCTTCAAAGGTTGACCATCCATGACGTCTTGAACAATTTGCATTCCTGTCTCCAACCCGGTGTTGAGCAATCGCTTTCCAACGTTCTTCGCTGTTGTTTTGAGAAAGGGTGTAGCTGTACGAAATAAGGAACGAAACATTCCACCTAATCCGTTGCCCCCTTGTCCATAAGGGTGCGTTCCTCCATAGATACTTATGTCCCCCCCTGCCTTGTTGTGGAAAGGGTATAACTTGTTGGTGATACGGGTAAAATTGATGGTTCATGGGCAACAACATGTTATAGAATTTCACGACGTCGAAATGCAACGTTACACGTACAGTACCAGACACAAATGTTATCGGTTGACCAGTGTCTCCTCTTATATGGATGGCCACTGATGAAAACACAGATGTACGGAGTGAATGATAGGTTGGTTGCTTGACTTCTTCTGTCACCGTGTCACCCGGCTGACCTTGGGGTACCAGTATTCGGAGCACGTTAGCTTGGGCGTCTCCTACCACTTGGGACTCGATTAGATCTGAATACACGTACATGGTCTGAAAAGAGTGTCTCGACAACATTCCCCACACCAAGTCTTCTTTTCTGGCAAGTGTGTTTGTGGTCCTCAACAGTGTAATGCTTTGATCGGGTTTCAATTCAACAAGAGGAGAGCTCTGAATTTGGTACAAAGCAGGAAGCTGGTTCTTGTGATTTAAGTACCCTAGGGCACGGGCTAATGTCTTGGGCAGAGTCACGTACCAAGCAGTGGGCAACCTCAACTCGAAGTAATGTTGAGCTTTCTCGTAAATGTAAAAGCACTCGTTTCCTCCTAAACTTGTAATCGTTTCTTCACTTTTCAGATAAAGGTCCTTCAAAGCGTTATGAAGTCTCATCACCATACCATCTATTACGTCTTTGACCGTACGGTAAATACCCCTTGGGAGGTGAATGGACATTGACCAAGGAACAGGCCCTGCCTTACAAAGCAAAGTGTAAGACAGTTGATTGTTTCTCACATTTTGCCACGTGTATGGATAGATGACGCGGATCATGGCCACTTCCCAGTCTTCACTTAGGTGCAGCTGGGACGGTAATTGCATCTTAAACTCGGACGGCTTGTTTTCTGGATACTGATCCAGGCTTGCATCACTAGTCAACACCATGTAAAAACTGTTTGTCATGATGATCGACGACGAAAGTGTAATACCACGTTGACGATACCGTCTAGAAATGAAAGCCGTTGACCACAGCCACCTGTTAAGTAGATTTCAACGGTTTGAAATATCTTTGTACGCAACGGTAGGTAGACAACATGTTCTTTCTCTTCGAGAACTGTTTCTCGAAATGTACCATTGCGTACCGTTTCATGTAAGAGAGGTAAACGCTTGTCACCCACTTGCCAAGGTTCCACGAGGTTGGTTTGTACTTGCAAAAGCGTCTGTTTACACAGGCAGAGAGATAACGAAAAAGGAATGGTAAAAAGGCCAGGAAATGTGATGGAGGTCTGAGGTGGTATAACACACCAATCGTGACCAAATTTATCTATTGGGATAAGGGAGACCTCTTTGTTCAAACGGATCCCAGGCTTAACGGTATGTTGGTCCGTTATCCACCCAAGTGCACGAGCAGTTGAAACGGTAAACATAATCTCTTCTTCCAGAGAGTTCAGAGTTACATTCCATTCTTCGTCCACTGTTATTTTGGGTTTAGACGGCGAGTCATCATTGTTCAGACACTGTAGGATTCCCTCCGTAACATCCAGGGCTGTTCGGTACTTGCCCTCGGGTAAGGTGAACCGATTGAAGTTATCGGAGCGTCGGACTAAGACATGTGAATGTTGACAACTACCAGGAACGTCAAACCACGATAACGGATACACGATATGATGTAGTCCTACTTCCCAATCTTCTCCATCTTTCAAATG
>OX419343.1:19039961-19047461 GCA_948470475.1 Galaxea fascicularis | reverse complement strand
AGAAAACTAAAGCCTCCCTTCATTATCGCGATCGCAGACGATCGCAGATTGCAGATCGCAGATCAAGTTCTGCGATCGTCTGCGATCGTCTGCCATCATATGGAAACCAAAGTTCCGCGATCTGCGATCGAAACGTATCCCATAATATTTTGTTTATAGCAACACTCATTTGTTTTAAACATAGCTGGCGTTGAACATGGTAACGTTTCTAACGAGGAATTCATGGAAGAATTTGCACGGTATAAGGATTTCAAAGACAAAAACAAAAAGGCTAACAGTTGGGAAAAAATCGGCGAGAAATTTAATTTATCGGCGGCGGAGGCAGAGGTCAAATTCCGCAACAAAAGAACCGCGTATGGTCGTAAGAATATTTTCCGAATCCAAAACCGATGTTTCCTTCGGTTTTGGAGCTGAAGTTGTTGACGCTTTAAGACTAAAAGAAGAAATAATTTTGCTTGCTGCAAAATTTCCTCCCCGCTGTCCGCCATGTTGTTTGCTTTGATTTTCACGCAAGCACAGAGGGCATGTACAATTGACATTTCCGCTGAACGAAATGAAGGGCTACAGTCGGCTCTGCAATCGTTTGCGATCGTCTGCGATTATATGGAAACAGATCTCTTTGCGATCGTCTGCGATCTGCGATCTGCGATCCGCGATCGTCTGCGATCATATGGAAACCAGCCTTAAGATAAAACTACTAGGTTTATCTGGTTATAATTGACAGTTACGTGACGTACTTCCGTTCATTGTTCAGTTTAAGAATAACCTGCTGCGTCCCTTCTCAGTCAGTCTCGTTCGAGTCACGCACTATACTGCTCGCTCGAATTTTTCGGTTTTCTCGATGGATGGGGAAACAACCTTGTGGTGTAAGGCCAGTGGTCTCACTGGCCCCACTGTAAAAGCTTTAACAGGAGATGAATTCGTATCCATGCCGGCCATTCAGGCAATGACGGCTGAGGTCATCAAGAACTTTACTCTATCACCTGTGCAACGCTGCCTCCTCAAGAAGGCTGTGCTTAAAGCACAATCCACAGCTTCTTTACAACTGTCCACATCTGGCTGTCAGAAGGACCGAGCCCACTAGCTCAAGACCTAGATGCACTTGAATCATCCATTCTGGCGTTATCTATGAAGGTAGATCTTGGACAAAATGTTCGACTCGTCGTTTCGGCTCACCGATACTCCTAGTCGACTCGTTGTTTTCCGAGGTCGACTCGGGGAATTGCCAGTTCGACTCGTCGTCTTGTCAGTTCGATTCGTCGGCTGGTCTCGTTTGTCGATTCATCGTTTCGCCATGTCGTTTCGTCGTTTCGACTCGTCCACTCAGAGGCGCTATAATTCGACGTAAATTACATGAAGTGCTACTTAATTCCATGCACTTATACATGACGCAGTTATTCATAATTTGCTCTGTGCCGAAAATTGATTCTTTGAACAGCTACCTACAGCACAGCATAGAATTTGTGTTAAATCGACTGAATGAGCAGTTTCATGATAGTGAAAATGGAACCGGATATCTAGTTACACACCTTGACAGAGTTTTGTATATTCTAGCGCGTGCATCTTCGTTATTTAACATTCCCACTCAACTGGAGTGTTTATTGCAAAGAGCTCGTGAAATGGTTGTTGTTCTTAGTGGTGATAACAACTCATCACAAAGGCGGTTGTTCAAGTTTACAGGATGCAGGGGTCGTCCCAGCATAGATATTCCTAGAGAACTCCTGGAACAATACCTTGAGAACAATTTTACACCTGAACAAATTGCTCGACTTTTCTGTGTGTCTTCCAAGACGATCAGAAGACGTATAATGGAATATCAACTGCACTTCGAAAAACATAGTTCCCCAACGGACGCAGAATTGGATGATGTTATGTGAGTATGAATCTTCCATTGTCGTATTTGGGATTCGAATGCTTGCATTATACTAGTGATGTGTATTCATGAGGCTGAATGCTATTTCCAGGAGCTTACATGAAAGTGCAGGGTTCGTACCCTTTTTCATGCAGAAACGAATTTGCAGGAGTTTTCCAGGACTCAAATTGATTTTCTAGCACTCTAAAATTCACATTAACCCTTTCACAAGTTGTGGTAGAAAAAAATCACTGAATAGATTTAAGTCTACTTTATAGTGGTGCATTCCTCAATACCCCTTCCCTGGATTTTAAGGAATGCACCACCCCCCTCTCTGAGGAGAACCTGTGTTACCGGTAAGAGGCCAGCAATTTTTCAAAAAGGTAATACTTTGGCAACACTTTATCCTAATTTTGTCACATGGACAGGCAACAGTTAAGACAGGTTTAGTGTCAACAAAAAGGTAGAAGTTGAGAATCTGAAGGAACATCCTGTTACACTCCGTGGGTTCAGCGGCTAAAAACGTAAGTTTTCACTGTTCTAATTCCTCCCGCTTTCACTCTTTCCACACTGTTGATCGCCGCGCTCCCGCTCTCTGAAGCCCAAATATGGCAACCCCATATTTGGAAGCAGCCTGCGGCATCACACAACACTATGTCACGTAGCGACCCATTACAATACTCCAGTAGCTCAAAGGATTGTTTGTGACCATGTGAACAGTGTGGGAGGAGTACTGAAAGTTGAATTGAGCAAGCCCTTGCTGCTGTCAGTCAAGATGTCAAGACAACGGTACGAGAAATACCTTGATCAAGAAAGGCAGAAGAAAAAAACTGAACAGGAACGGTCAAAAAGAAAGTGTGTGCTGGAAGAGAATTGATGCTGAGATTAAGTCACTCAATGACACACCCGATGAACTTTGTACCAAAGCAGAGGCTACTGCTAAGTTAACATTTGTCACTCAGACAAATTCTTTGAGGCGATCTGCAAAGGACAAACTTAATGATCTTGTTTCCTTAGACAAAAAATTAAGTTGCACGCTGGAAAAGCTGAAGGAATGATTCTATACAATCCTATCCTTTGGTTGTGTGACATTTGTACTTACAGGAATTGCTTTTTTGGAGTAACTGTGGAAAAAATGTAATATCGTGCTTGTGGAAATGGACTCCTTGAATATTGTTAAAAGTCCTGGAAAAGTCCTGGAAAAGTCCTTGAATAAAAGGTCATCAAACCTGTATGAACCATGTCGTGGCATGGTCGCGCATGGCGAGGCACGTTATGACGACCACACCTCTCTGAGCGACCTGCAAGCCCCCAATTTCGACTCCTCGGCAATAAAAACGCCTACTTCGCGGCCCCGAGATCGCGGGCACTCCCGCCCGGGTGTTGTACCAAGTGGAAGCTCGAAGTCTTTCGGCAAACACTGCTACAAGTGGAACGAGGACTCCAATAACTGCGCAGGGTGCAATTACACACACGCGTGTATCGTGTGTGATTCCACGCGGCACGGCGCTATGTTTCACCGTTCCCAACCTTCCTCCGGGAAAAGTCGTCTTCTAATTGACCAGTTACCTCTTTTATGGCAGCGGCCGATTCATTGTCTTCGACTAGTATTTCTGCGTCGCGTTCAATTTGGCTTAATCCTGACCCAGATTTGCTGCAAATCTGCTCTCTTATGCACAACTTGGTGTCGTGAAATGGACTCTGACCCCAGTGACAAAGACTTATTCTTGTGGGCATTGCACATAGCTTTCATCTTGTCAACGATCTATCTACTGTCTCGCCAGCTGACAGTAATAATTATCGGAGCGCCGAAAATCCTGCCGTGAAACTGGCCCTCGACAAACTCTTTTATGATGAACTCTGTTCTCATCGCACCCAAGAAGTTTCAAAGAAACCACTGCACGCTAACGCTATCGGGAGCGTTACCAAAAAGGATTCTGGCGAGCCCCGACCCACAACTGACATGAATCCGACCATACTTCCTGCGAATGTTACTACAAAACTATCGACGATGCCATCACTCTCATGCATCCAGGCTGTTTTTGTGCTACCGTTGACATTAAATCTGCTTATCGATGGGCTCCTATTTATCCTCCTCATCGCACACTTCAAGGGTTCCGGTGGGCCTTCAATGGCTCTTACAAATTATTTGCCGACAATTTCCTTTGTTTTGGTCTCAGGAATGCGCCTAGTATTTTTCACCGGATTTCCTGTGCGATTAACTATTTAGACGATTTTCTCATTGTTGTGCCTTCATGCACAAATGACTCTTATTCATCTTCTCCACTTGCTCGGCTTCCAAGTGAACTGGTCTAAACTCACCGGCTCCTCACAACGTGTCAAATTCCAAGGCATCATTCTGGATTTGGTTGCTATGCAGGCTTCTGTCCCCGAGGACAAGATATCAGCACTAGACAATTAACTTGGTTACCTTCTTACTAAGAACAAAGCTTCCAAAAGGGACTTACAATGTGTCGCTGGCCGCATGAACTTTCTAGCTAAAGTTGTAAAAGGGGGACGGACCTTCTTGCGTCGCGTTCTGGACTCCATGAATCGCCTTATGCGCCCTTTCTATAAAACCCGGATGACTTCAACCCTTCGTAAAGACTTCTATTGGTGGCTTAATTTTGTCCTTTCTTTAATGGCCAAGCTATTTTAATAGCTTGGCCATTAAATACTCGAGCAAAGGCCTTTTTAAATAAGGGTTCATGCAAAAACACTGCCAAAATGGACTGGACACAGAGGAACAGTAAGCGCAGAGGAACAGTAGGCACAGTAGAAAAAGAGGAACAGAGGAAGAGTAGGCACAGAGAAACAGAGGAACAGTAGACACAGTGGAACAGAAGGCGCAGAGGAACAGTAGGCGCAGAGGAACAGAGGAACAGAGTTTAAAAGTGTTGACGGACCTGCAGGACTCCTGCGGTTTGCAAATAGATTTCTCTTTAAGCCTTTATAGTTGCTGCCGCAGCGAGTGAGCCTGAAGTGAACAAGCGAGGCAGCTCTCTAATCGGCATAAGGTCATATTATAGGGGCTTGCAATCACTTTTTCCTACCAAGCGCAAGGAATTGTGGTTATGTGCGAATGGAAGATTTAGGATGCGCAGTGGTGTGGCAAGGAATTGTGATTATGCGCAAATGGAAGATTTAGGATGCGCAGTGGTATGGCAAGGAATTGTGGTTATGCGCGAATGGCAGATTTAGGATATGCAGTGGACTTGCATGTGCTTTCTTGACCTGTTCTAGGGAAGCGAGAATGGGGGCGAGTTCTTCGGTGTGTAAATTGCTCTTTTTGTCGCTTTTTGTTGGTTTTTTTACGATTCTTTTATCCTTCAGATCCATATTAACTTTACTTATGTAAAATTTGCCTTTTCTTTACTTCAGGACCAAATTGCTGCTTGCAGAACGTCTAAGTTCGAGTTACGAAACTTGCATCTCGTGGTACTGTGTGCTTCACCGAAGTGACGTCTTTGGTGTCGCCGTGTAAGGCTCTTTTCTTTTGCTTGTTGCTGTTTTCTACGCTTCTGTTACAAAAATACCGCTTCGTGATGAACAATGTCCAGAAAACGTAACCGAACTCCTGTTATATGTACAAGCAACAGTGTTCTACAACAAGAAATTCAACATCACTTCAATAAAACAGAAGGACTAATCATGAACACTGTTTCGGAACAAAAAAAATATGGTTCGTGGATTTTGCAAGCGTGGAATGACATTCCAGCAGAAATGATCACTGCCTCTTTCCTGAAGTGTGGAATTACGAACAATTTGGACGGATCACAAGATGATTTAGTTTACAATTCAACGGAGGACACTGATGGACTTGATGATTCCTTCATCGAAAACCAATTTCCTTCAGCCTCCGGGTCGAAATTTTGAAGGTTTCATTGTTTAAAGAACTGAACATTTTAATTGGATACATGCAGTGATACGCAAGCTACTGGCAGTGCTGTGAGTAGAAATTCATTTTGTATGTTTATTAGGCTTAACTGCTGAATACCCCTCCCCTCCTATTATTAGGCTTAACTGCTGAATACCCCTCCACTCCAAAAGAGATATTGAAAAGTGTGGCTACGCGGCTACGCAGACACACAGAATGCAGGCTGTCTTAGAGAGTACACGTAGGGAGTGAGTATGCTAGTATGGAAAAAAGTGGCTATGCGGCTACGCAGAAAACCTAGAATGCAGGCTCTCTCCGACAGAGAGAGAGAGAGAGCGAGTTAGCAGTGTGCTGGGATTGGCCCACCATATCGTCTTTACTCCGCCCACGGTAATGTAAAAATCAAGACTCTGCCCACAGAAAAATCAAGACTCTGCCCACTTCGTGGTGGACTCTGCCCACATAAAGGACGAGTGTCGACGTTGGGACAAACTATTATCCCTCCCCTTCACAGGCGATCATCACGCAATCTCCTCAAAGTCACACAATAATCCCCACCCCTACCCCCACAATCACAAAAAATAACGCAATGGTTTTTTAATTGCAATGGTGTTGTGTGATTTAGATTGTGTTACGTGTCAATCATGTATATTTAATTGACAGGTTTGGATTTTTTAATAATTCGCGAGTCCCCAATATCGGACGCTCTTTGAGACATACCGCGATAGGGGCTGAGTGGGACACGATCGATCATAACGCAATCTCTTAAAAGTCAAAGCAATAATCTCCGCCTTTACCCCCACAATTACAAAAAAAGTGACACAATTGGTTTTTTTTTTATTGTAATGATCGTGTTTTGTGATTCAGATCGTGTTATGTTTCAATCGTATATATTTTAATTGACAATATCAGGCGCTCTTTGAGACATCCGCGATAGACACTCATCGTCGTGACAAGCCTCCCTGAACGCTGTGGCTGCTTGCATCAAGAATCGATGTTTTTTTTCCTCTCCTCGGGCGAGTAGTTGATATCCGCGGTGAGGATGAGATCGAACAAAGCGTTGAAACCTTTGGCACCCAAATGAGAGGGAAACCGTCGACTTCCTACGATAGCGCTCACCGGTGTTAACTGAGGTGGACCACACGGGGTGAACATGTCGGTCTGGGGCAAGTGAGTAAGCCACTGTTCGCACTGCAAGTCGTATACGTACACGGGCTTGTGGAGCAGTTGCGCGAGTTCCACGCTCCATCCGGTATCTCCCTTCACGCGCAAATGCCAGATGACACCCAATGGGTCGCGAGCGCTCCTGCGATCAGCCCATCCGAACGCAAACAACGCGTCGCATCGATCCACGATGGAGACGTTGAGCATGATGAGTGCCTTGGAGGCGTCACTGTATCCCGCAAAATCTGGACGAACCCGACAGCAGGCTTGGTAGGCAAAACGACATTGCGGATCGGCGATGGTGACGTGGTCTCGGAGAAAGTTATCGTCCGTCAGGTTGTAGTCGTGATGATGATGATGATGGCCGATGGGAACGATGCGAGACGTTTTTTCATCTCTCTGGCTGATTTTCCAACCCATGGGGGTCAATTGACCTGATTGTACTCGACGTACGGTGTCGGCTAAGCGGTGATAGCGAGGAATGTACACATGGAGTTTGTGGTCATTGATGAGACACATATGCATGGCAGCTGCATCCACTCCATCGGCTCCACCCGTGAGGATCAACGACATGATGAACGAATGACGAATGCTGACGAGTGGGAAT
>OX419343.1:19028203-19039761 GCA_948470475.1 Galaxea fascicularis | reverse complement strand
CACGCGCTCGAATGAATATGCACGCAATCGTAATAACGGGGTATTTATCTATCGTATTGGATTCAAACATGGCCATCATTAAAAAAGAAAGTTATGAGGAGTTTTAGAGCTTGATTTTTAGCTCAACTGGTAACTTTCCGTGTAAAAATAAACTTAACATTTACATTTGCGTGTATGCGAAATCGTACCGGAACTGTGAAAAAACGTGACTGCTGCCACGCGCTCGAATGAATACGCACGCAATCGTAATATCTATCATATTGGATTCATACATGGTAATAATCAAAAAAGAAAGTTATGAGGAGTTTTAGGGCTTGATTTTTAGCTCAACTGGTAACTTTCCGTGTAAAAATTAAGTTAACATTTACATTTGCGTGTATGCGAAATCGTACCGGAACTGTGAAAAACGTGACTGCTGCTGCACGCCCGAATGAATTAGCACGCAATCGTAATATCTATCATATCGGATTCATACGTGGTAATCATTAAAAAAAAAACAGTTGTAACAAGTTTTAGAGCTTGATTTTTAGTTCAACTGGTAACTTTCCGTGTAAAAATAAAGTTAACATTTACATTTGCGTGTATGCGAAATCGTATCGGAACTGTGAAAAACGTGACTGCTACCGCACGCCCGAATGAATACGCACGCAATCGTAATATCTATCATATCGGATTCATACATGTCAATCATCAAAAAAAGAAAGTTATGAGGAGTTTTAGGGCTTGATTTTTAGGTCAACTGGTGACCTTCCGTGAAGCTTTATTTACATATAGTGAAGCGATGTTGGCTTATCGTGACACCAATAATAAAAGTTCGCCTTTCTTTTGTACTCACGCGCTTGTCTCTTTTATCTTGTCTCGCGACGTCCGGTAAAAAACCACTCGTAAGAACTGATTTTAAAAACGAGAGATAATTTCGTGCAATTCCCATGAAATTATCTGACTCGTGGAGCGAGGTGTCTCCTCGTCTCGTGAAGCCCACGAACGGTCTACCCTTGTTTGTTGCATCCTCGGACAACTTTTTAAAAGCAGAGCAAAGATGCCCAAACCCATCCCGACACATAAAATGAAAGAGAGACACCTGACATGTTGTTGGCTTTTTTTTATTTCATTTTCAACAGATTTGTTATTTTTTTTACATCGTCGCGTCCATTACAAAAGGCATTCGTATTTTCTCTTGTTTTTTTTTTTTTTTTTTACAAATTCGTTAATTTCCATTGTCGCATCCGTTACGGTTGTCTGAAACGGTCGTGGCATCACTCCTTGGTGCTCCAGACGGGTCTCCTCTCCTCCGTCTCCTCTTCTTGTCACTTGGCACAAAATAAGATGGTTCCTCAAATTCTATGGGTGTGGCTCCGCTCAAGGTGCAGGCAATGGAAAAGGCGATGCATTGCAGTCTTTCGGTTGGACTCTTCCCTTCTAGGTGGCATTCGACTTCTTTGGGAAGTAACTGAGGTTCTTGTTCTGCACTCATTCTTGTTCGTTCGAGTTTTTGCTTTGGTCTGGGAGCTACGAGGTGGCTGCCTCCTTTTTTGTACCCATCGGTGGAGGTTCGACCCCGGTGGATGGTGACGTCGTTCAAACACGTCGACGTCATCGAGTTCGCGTCCGTACACCTCCTGTCTACGTCATCGGAATGGGGCGTTGTTGTGCGTCATTCGCATTTTCCTGTACGTCGTCGGCTCCGCCTATCGTACGTAATCAAAAAGTGCTATATAAACTCGGTCGATACTCGCTTTAGCTCTAAATCAATCGATCGAACGCTTGACCGTGTCCGACTACGGGCCGATGAAGAAGAAGAGAAAGGCCAGAGAGCATGGTGATGACCATGCCGAGCAGAGTGGGTCGCCGAAAAGACAAAAACGGGACGAGTAAAGGTGGCGAACCAAGTCGAAAGACAAACAAAAAACAGTGTGAGATACAGCAAGAGAAATGTAAAAACAAAATGTCATTGAATAAACGGGTGTTGAAAAGATAAAGTCTTTTATTTTGACTGTGTTGTTTTGCGTGCACCCTGGTAATCAAGAGCATTTTTTGGCAAATTAGTGATGTAACTTTTTATAAAACGTGATTTCCTGTTTTTTGACATCCCCTTACAGGTTATGCAAAATGCAGTCACGCATAACGAACACAAGGAAAATAATTGGTCTCGACAGATGAACGTGGGAACGTTTTTTGATAAAGGGTTGTGCAGTATGATCGACATTGCATGCATGTTCTAAGATAGCTTATAGATAAATGTGTGATTAAAATTGATTGAACCTTTCCGGTCTTCGTTATATTTCAAACCAAAAAAAAGATTCGCGTAGAATTAATAAATATTCTGACCGATTGTCCTCTTTTAGTATTGTCGTTTAAAATATCCAGTGTAAATATTAGCCGTGTAAATTTCCCTCCTTCGCCTCGTTGAGTCGTCTCTAAGGAACCAAGGAATACAGAGTCACGAGTGCATTAGCGTGAACACATTGAAACAAAGAGTGAAAATTCACACGCGCATACAATTTGGAGTCCTTCCGAGTCCCGAACTGGAGCAATATTTGTATTGAATCTACTTAGTGCGTTCGGGTAGTTTCCCGTGTTTAAAATGAGAGACAAACGTCGATATTGACAACAACAACAACTACTTTAATAACCACGTGATATCGAACGCTTTACAACGCTATAAAAATTACAATGATACACAATGTCACTCTTCAGCTTCAGCGTTAAAGTTTTTACTTGGCGTCCATCGCTCGTGGCGAAAACAGTCACTCGATCATCACCGCAAAATACGACATGGTAACCCAAGGTGCATCCAACTGCTACCGCCTTGCCGTGATTTTCCACTCTGCGAGAGATCGCGGTGACCATTATGTAACTCTTTTGGATCCCCAGCATCATACGACACATGCCGTTCTTTCGGCTGGGAAGACTCCTTTTATACATGAGAAGCGTCGGCGAGGCAATGAATCCGATGGTAGCGGGAAGGTGTTGATTCAACGTTACGCTTGTCGGCCGAGCGATGAACCGAGGGACTAAGTATTTTAAGGGTGGTGCAGATATCGATTCCAAACAGCGCGTCATAAGAGACCGGTGCTTTGTTGCCATCCAGGGTTCGTCTTCTGAAGTCCCTGCCTTTCTCCTTCCAGTATCATCTGCCGACCCCTCGTCCTGCCTGAATTCTCTTGCAAACGTATCGGGTGCGGAAACCATGTTCTGTGTTTGTAACGCACTGTCAGCTACACTTTGACGATCACTCAGACAGTTGTATTCTTGTTTTATCGTTCTCTGAGCGATCTGAAGCAACTAGTCGGTCCGTGCTCCTCTTATACCCGCCAATTTCGCATCTTGGTCTCGTCATAGAGTCAGATGACATAGACACGACGTGACGAGGTGGCGCGTCAGAGGTTAACGCCCCACGTACGCCTCGCGTCTACGTCATCGGAATGGGGCGTTGTTGCGTGTCATTGGCATTTTCCTATACGTCGTCGGCTCCGCCTATCGCACGTAATTAAAAAGTGCTATATAAAACTCGGTCGATACTTGCATTAGCTCCAATTCATCCGATCGAACGCAGGCGAGATGGAAGACATTCCAGCAGAAGTCGCAAATGGGACCGTGACATTGGACATAAGGGGGCTCTTGTACTCTGCGCGAGAGTGCTTTGTATGGAATGGTCGCAAGTACCTCCTGTCCCCGGAGAATTACGGAGAATTCGGCGACCTTTTGGAGATGTCAGATGGGACCTTCGCCGTGCTAGATACCGTGTGGTCGCAAGACGTGACTGGGGGGGAGATGGTATTAGAACTGATCATCGTCATAGAAGTCGTGCCCGAGGGGGAGCAGAAGGTCTCGGGATCACCAAACAACAAAAAGGACATGATTCGAACGGTGGCCACCATTGGTAGGATGACACCCGAGAAATCGAAGACGTTCCAGTTGCTCGAGTTGCCGGAATGGCTATCGGACATCCTCGACGGTGCGCTATTAGATCAAACAAAACTTGACGAGCACGCCGCAAATGCACTGACGTCCTTGAAGTACGACGATCCAACCGATGGGGGCTTGACCGTGTCCGACCACGGGCCGATGAAGAAGAAGAGAAAGGCCAGAGAGCATGGTGTTGACCATGCCGAGCAGAGTGGGTCGCCGAAAAGACAAAAACGGGACGAGTAAAGGTGGCGAACCAAGTCGAAAGACAAACAAAAAACAGTGTGAGATACAGCAAGAGAAATGTAAAGACAAAATGTCATTGAATAAACAGATGTTGAAAAGATAAAGTCTTTTTATTTGGACTGTGTTGTTTTGTGTGCACCCTGGTAGTCAAGAGCATTTTTGGGCAAATTAGCGATGTAACGTTTTAGAAAACGTGATTTCCTGTTTTTTGTTTTACATCCCTTCACAGGTTATGCAAAATGCAGTCACGCATAACGAACACAAGGAAAATAATTGGTCTCGACAGATGAACGTGGGAACGTTTTTTCATAAAGGGTTGTGCAGTATGATCGACATTGCATGCATGTTCTAAGATAGCTTATAGATAAAGGCATGGTCAAAATTGACTGAAAAGGTTTCCGGCCTTCGTTATATTTTAAACCAAAAAAAAAAGATTCGCGTAGAATTAATAAATATTCTGACCGATTGTCCTCTCTTAGTATTGTCGTTTAAAATATCCAGTGTAAATATTAGCCGTGTGAATTTCCCTCACCTCGTTGAGTCGCCTCTCGAGTGGATTAGCATGAACACATTAAAACAAAGGGTGAGAGGTCACACGCGCATACAATTTGGAGTCGTTCCGAGTAGCGAACTGAAGCAATGTTGCATTGAATCTACTTAGTGCGTTCGGGTATTTCACAGTGTTTAAAAAATGAGTGACAAACGTCAACATTAACAAGAACAATAATTTTAATAGCCACGTGATATCGAACGCTTTACAACTCTATAAAAAGATTGGATAATACACAGTGTCACACTTTGGGTATAGTGTACTGTAAAGTTTTCACTTGGCGTCCATCGCTCGTGGTGGAAACAGTCACTTCATCGCCATCGCAAAATATGCCATAGTAACCCAAGTAACATCCAACCATCACCACCACGTCGTGATCTACCACGCTCCCACAGATCATGGTGGCCATTGTGTAACTCTTTTGAATCCCCAGCATCATACGACACATGCGGTTCTTTGAAGTGGAAAATCTCGCTGTATACATGAGAAGTGCCAGCGAGGCAATTGATCCGATGGTACCAGGAAAGTATTGATTCACCACCACGCTTGTCGACAGAGTGACTGACCGATGGAGGAAGTGTTTTAGGGGTGGTACAGATATCGATTCCAAGCAGCGCGGCATCAGAGACCGGCGACTCTGGTTTGTCGCCGGACAGCGTTCGTCTTCTGGAGTCTCTGTCTGTCTCGTTCCAGAATCATCTGCCGATCTCTCGTCCTGCGTGAACTCTGTTGCCAAAGTATCGGGTGTGGAAGCCATGTTCTGTGTTTTTAGCGCACTGTCAGCAACACTTTGACCGTCACTTAGACACTCGTATTCTTGTTTTATCGTTCTCTGAGCGATCTGAAGCAACTAGTCGGTCCGTGCTCCTCTTATACCCGCCAATTTTGCATCTTGTTGTCGTCATAGAATCCGATGACGTAGACACGACGTGGCGAGGTGATGTGCCAGAGGTTAACGCCCCACGTACGCCTCGCGTCTACGTCATTGGAATGGGGTGTTGTTGCGCGTCATTGGCATTTTCCTATACGTCGTCACCTCGCCACATCGTGTCTACGTCATCGGATTCTATGACGACAACAAGATGCGAAATTGGCGGGTATAAGAGGAGCACGGACCGACTAGTTGCTTCAGATCGCTCAGAGAACGATAAAACAAGAATACGAGTGTCTAAGTGACGGTCAAAGTGTTGCTGACAGTGCGCTAAAAACACAGAACATGGCTTCCACACCCGATACTTTGGCAAGAGAATTCACGCAGGACGAGAGATCGACAGATGATACTGGAACGGGGGAGGCAGGGCCTGCAGAACACGAATGCACATCATTTTGGCGGGCGACAAAGCAGAGGTGCCAGTCTCTGATCACGTACTGTTTGGAACTACCATTAAAACAGTTAGTCCATCGGTCAATCACTCTGTCGGCAAGTGTGGCGTTGAATCAATACGTTCCCGGTTGCATCGGGTCAATTGCCTCGCTGACGCTTCTCGTGCATACAACGAGTTTTCGCACCTCAAAGAACCGCATGTGTCGCTTCATGCTGGGGATTCAAACGAGTTACACGATGGCCACCATCTTCTCTGGGAGCGTGGAGATTCACAGCAAGCCGATGGCAGTAGGATACATCTTGGGTTACTATGGCATACTTTGCAGAGACGATGAAGCCAATCTTTATATTTATATTAATTGATTCAACTCGAATTTTTTTTGTTTGAAATATAAAGGCCGGGGACGATGATATGACTGCTTCCACCATGAGCGATGGACGCCAAGTGAAAACTTTACATTACACGTTGTAACCAAAGTGTGATATTGTGTATCCTAGTATTTTTGTATAGCGTTGTAAAGCGTTCGATATCACGTGGCCATTAAAGTTATTGTTGTTGTCAGTGTTGACGTTTCTCCCTCATTTTAAACACAGTGAAATACCCAACCGCACTAAGTGGATTAAATGCAACATTGCTCCAGTTCACCACTCGGAACGACTCCAAATTGTATGTGCGTGTGACTTTTAACTCTTTCTTTTAATGTGTTCGCGCTAATGCACTCGTGACTCTCTATTCCTTGGTTCCTTACAGACGACTCAACGAGTTGAGGGAAATTCACACGGCTAATAATTAAACTAGATATTTTAAACGACAGTACTAAAAGAGGACAATTGCTCAGAATATTGATTAATTCTACTCGAAATTTTTTTTTTTGGTTTAAAAATATAACGAAAACAGGAAACTTTCAGTCAATTTTTACCATGCCTTTATCTATAGGCTTATCTTATAATAATAATAATAATAATAATAATAATAGTAATAGTAATATTAATATTAATGAGACTGATGATGACGAGGATTTATATAGGGCTTTTTCCAAAGGCTCAGAGCGCTTTACAGCACTCTGTGGGACTTTACCAGACTGCTTTTTATAGGCGCAAATTGCAGCCACGCAGTTAACAATCCTATTAGAATGAATAATAGGATCAGCACAGGTGCCCCCAGAACAGAATGAGTTATAAACTATCACACCGTGGGACTACGGTCTCCTACTCTTTCTGAACAGTGTGTGGGTTCCATCAGTACTGTGTGGCGGGACCTCCAGTCTATCGTCCTTATCCGTGAAGACTAGAAAGTTTACTATGCTATATAAACTCAGTCAATACTCGCATTGCCCCCAAACAACCGATCGAACGCAAGTGAGATGGACGACATTCCAGCAGAGGTCGCAAATGGGACTGTGGCATTGGATGTAAGGGGGCTCTTGAACCATACGGAAGAGGCCTTCGTTTTGAATGGTCGCAAGTAAATCTTGTCTTAACTTCTATAACGTTCCTTCCCTAGTCGCAAGAGTTTTGCAATTTGACCCTGAGGTAATCTGTTTTGTCGGCAAAGTGACGATAGAACTCTATTCGTTTTTACGTTTGCATATCTCGTAAAACGTGCACTTCTATAGAGCTTCCTTTTTGATCAGTATCCAGACAAAACAAATTATGAGATCATCAAGCACAACTTTTGGCAGATTGGCGATGTAGAGCCTCCCCTTGTATTTTGCAAAGTAGATTGACTTAGGTTAGAATGTAATTCCCCGTTGTTGACTTCCCGCTACGATTGTGCAAAATACAGTCATGCCAAACAAACACTAGAAAAAATAATTTGCCTCGACAAATAAATGTGCAACGTTTCCACAAAGTGTTTTCACAAAGGATGTCTTTGCACCTCACCGCATTCAAAAATAACAGACAAACGTCAACATTGACAAGTACAACAATTTTAATGGACCAGTGATATCGAACGCTTTACAACGTTAAAAACCAAACACTATAATACACAAGGTCACACTTTGGTTACGGCGTGAAATTTGAACTCATCGAGTGTTTGTGTTTCTATGTGATGGTAACGTTAATTAAATATCCACATAATACGTCAATGTACCCCGAGAGGTATCCGATCGCTACCGCCTTGCCATGATCCTGCACGCTCCCAAAGAGCACCGTTGCCACTGTGTAGCTCGTTTGAATTCCCAGCATCATGCGGCACATAAAGTTCCTTGGAGTGGAAGAACTCGTCGTAAACATCAAAAGCAACACAGAGGAGACTCATCCGACGTTATTGGGAACATATTGATTCAATGCCAGGCTTCCAAACATAGGGATGGCACGAGGGATGACCACATGTAATGGTGGTAGAGATGACAATCCCAAATAACGCTTTCCCGCTAACAAAAATGGCACGCTTTCGTCTTCCTTCTGCGGATGTCATCGACATCTCCCGGGTTCTCGCCCTGTACTACTGTTTCTGCGTCTTTCGAAGAAGTATCGAGTGAAGAAGCCATGTATTGTCTCTTCAGAGCACTGTCAGCTATACTTAGATTGGTCTTGTTATTGTTCTCTGAGCGATCTGAAGCGGTTAGTCTGTCCGTGCTCCTCTTATAGTCCAATCCGTGGGATGGCGTAAACGTCACGGGAAAAGATGACGTCAACGGTCTTTCTTTTTACGTAATGCCCCACCCGCCATTTTTGCATATTGGTCTCGTGATAGAATCCGATGACGTGGACACGACGTGGCGAGGTGACGCGTTAGAGGTTAACGCCCACCTCGAAAAGTGTTTAAAAACGAGCGATTCGCGACTGGAGCAAGCAAAGACAGCAGTTAGACCCAAACCTGACCAAAAAAAAAAGAAAAGAAACAAAACCATGTCTCCAAGACGCAGATCGACCATCGAGACAAAACGCGAGATCTTGTCCCTCGTCTCAGGTTTTGTAACCCGTAGAAGAAAAGAAAAATGGTGCAACACAAAGTTGGCCCTTGCACTCATAAAGTTGTTGTCCAGCGGCGACGAAAAAATAATGGCGGATATCAACTTTGATACCTTGCTCCCGGGAGAGCATTTACGATATCTTTCTCCCGACCCGGATTCTCGCGAGTTACTGAAGATCGAGGATGCGGCGGGGGAAGTGTTTGAGTTGAAGACCACGGACGAGAAATGCAACGAGCCGTTGCTAGACAGCTGTGCCCGGGATGCGGATGCCGCAGGCGGTTGTGCCTGGGACCTCTTGAAGCGGGACTTGACCAAGTTACACCCAAGTCAGCTGGGGGAACTGAAAGAGAGACTTGCCATGCATTATCCCGCAGATGACTATTGCCTGGCATCGCTGTTTTTGAGCGAGACCACTTTTGAATGGCTAATGGACACTGGTGCTCAAATAGTCGATTGCGTTCACAAAGACGACCGCGTGATTGAAAAAATGAAGGAGAATTTGTCGAAGCTCGACCCGGACACGGACGACGACGTCTGGGAGGGAGCGTACGATGAGCAGCTCGTGTTTCGCAGAGCAAACTTATCAAAGTTGAATGAGTTGTTGACCTGCATCTTGACGTACCAGTTTATGTGCGAGTCTCTGGCTGCGATTCCGAACCAATGGCCCGGATTTTGTATCGCGAAAGATTTCTTTGACGAAAAAGGGCTGGATCGCCAAAAGTTAAATCGAATCGGCGAGGTTATCGATGTGGACGTTTTCACGAATCGATGGGTGAAGAAGAAACCCGGAAAGATGGTCGTGAATTGTCGCCTATATTCTAAGGATTCTTTGCGTCAAGAGTACCGGGTGCCAAGGGATGTCAGATTCATGAATTGGTTAAGCAACGCGGCCAACGCAATAGATGAAAAGGAAGCATACGAATGTCTCTCCGGATCGGCGACGAAAGGAAAATGGAGGGACTTTCAGTTGTGTTTAGACAATTGGTTCAGAGACTACGTGATGACTCGTACCACTTGTACATGTTGGTGGGAATCTTGCGATTGAAAGCGGCCACGGTTGCCGATGTAGCGATTTAATTACGTTGTTTAATAAAATGAGAAAAAAAAAACAAGATGTCTGAATGATGGTGTGTCCCTTCCCTTTGATGCTGAGTGGAAAATTGACAAAAAATATCTCCCCCTATTATTCCTTTCTCTCGTTCGAGTCCGGTGTCTGGGTTTGTCGATCGGGCGAGAGGTAAAACGAATTGGCTACGTCTATTGCTTGTTTGTGATTCGTGACGCCAGACGTGTTTCTGATCAAAGTTTCGCGTACGTATACGAGACACAGAGAAAGATAGCCTTGTCCTACTGCTGAAAAGGAGAAAAAACACACACAAACAGCTCGTCAGATTGGCAAAGACGAATGGAAAAAGTAAAAATTGGAAAGAAAGTACATTGCCGTACTGACAGAAATGGATGGCCAGCGCGTGTCGCTTAAGTGGGATCCGAACCAATAAGCTTACTAAAGAAAGTTAGCATTGTCTTAGTGTCTGAAAAGGAGAGAAAAAAAAAAACCACAAACAACTCGTCAGATTGGCAAAGACCAATGAAAAAAGAAAAATAGAAAGAAACTACACTGCCGTACTGACAGAAATGGACGGCCAATACGTGCCCCTTAAGTGGGATCCGAGCCAATAAGTTAAAAAGAGCTCAGTCATTGTCGACCCACAAGACACCCAATACAAACATTGTCAAACCAAGCGCGATTATCCTTTTTTTTTTACTTTATTTTAATGCACTCGTTTTCGGTCTATGGAACCGACCTAATCTCGTTTCACAACCAAAACCCTCCCTCGCACTGCGAGTCGCACTCCGCTCCATTTCCCTTTGTTGCTCCACGAATGCTGTCACAAATGCGTCACGATGTGTTCGAGAAGTTCCTCGCGTCGATCGAACTTCACTCGTCGACAAAACGCACACAAGAAGCTACTGCCAGGTTCATCGATCCGTTCCGATTCGGATACCTCTTCTGTCGCGATGCTTGTCTGCATTAGTTTCTTGCTGGGGTAATAGTTGGGATTGTATCTCTTCCTTTTTTCACGCTTGGACAGACCTCGTTCCTTCTCCTGGTCAGACGGAGCCGCTAATCGTCCGTTAGTTTGGTAGGCGAGTCCTCTTGCTCTTGCAGCAGATGACCTTTTGTAGCGTTTGTGACCCATCTCGATCACGGTGGTGTGCGTCCTGCCCGAGTGATGAGAAAAGGCCACGGGACGCTTGCTTTAATGCATTTTTTGTTGTCTCGTAACGCCATCGACGATTCGAGATCGGTGATGTCATGGCTTCGTCATCGATCCACTCCCATCGACGTCACGATGACGAATTGACGCCCATTGTGCATTACGTCGTGAACCCATCATTCATTCACTCCCATTGACGTCACGACGACGGTGACAAAGCGACATCACCGCGGGGTTATAAGAGCGAGACCGGTAGTGGAGTGGCCAAATGGCTCATCGCCCAGTTCGAGAGATGAATAATTGCCAGGTTTGTTCTCAGCCCTTCTTGCCAACAAACTCCATGAGACGCAGATGCTGTGAGAATGAATACCTCCATTTGACTTGCATCA
>OX419343.1:19005703-19020703 GCA_948470475.1 Galaxea fascicularis | reverse complement strand
GTATTCGTGGAAGTTCGTTCCAGATCTGCAGGAGTCGGTGATCACGTTCCAGGGCTTCGCTGAGCTCTTTGGGGAGCTTTGCTGACATCCTCCTTTCCCCCAATCTCGAGTGAACTGAAACTCGAGTGCAGTTGGACGAATTTATGTATGCAACGAAAGAAAGAGAGAGAGACACACACACAGGGAGTGGCTCACTGAAAGTATGATCCCTGACCTAATGGCGCCCAGATATGTAATATCTTGGATTACATCACATGAGACGCACCTCTTGCCGGTCACACCTTGCTGCTAGAGGGGATCGCTTTGCAATTTGCGAGCCCCTCGATGACCAAAAGTGCGACCGCATGCGTACAATCTAAGGTATCGATGCCAAAGGAAGGGAAACAGAGAGGTAAATCAAGCGCACTGCGCGCCAAGGATTGAAGAAAAGAGATATACAAAACCACTTGAGCAATTGCAGGTTGCTAGGCAATAGGTTCCAGTGGCGCACGAGTATCATTCTTTCCGTGGCCAGCTTGTCTCGCTTGCTAAGAGCGGAGTGATGCAGGGCATGCCAAAACACGAACACGCAACAGGGGCTTAAAGCCGATCCGGCAATCAGTTCATTCCACACGTCCAACCACCCGGCGGTGGAATTCACGGACCCAATGTGAGGAACGGACACGAGGCCAACCATGTCTGGGCTATAGAGGGCAGTACACGATCTCAGGGCTGTGCGGTACGACCAAACTCTGAACCTCTGCATGTTCACTGAAGGGAGTCGTGAATCGAAATGGTAATGTGGGAAAGCGTGATCGCCCTTTTTAATGGAATGGTCCGTTTATGGTGCGACGAGTGATTGGACCATCTTGTCGTTCTTTGACGAACAATTCTGTGGCCACTGACGCTTCGATCAAACCCGTTACGTCGCTCCTGACGTATGTGCGCCGCTCCCTTGTGTAAATGCCTTACCCTGGGATGCTCGTACAGGTCATCAATGACGATTTTTTTGTCGACGCACGTCACGTTCGGGTTCGCTCGAAGTGTTTAAGAACGCGCGTCCTCGGCTTTTCGAACAAACCAGTTCGGACTCCACTTTGGTGAGAATCATGTTCACGAGAGTGACCGAGAGGAGCATGTACAACATGGCCGAGTTGAGATCTGTGGTGCAAAAAATGCTCCGCTACCCAGGGATTTTGCCAGAGGGGTCGCTTCAATTTCACTACTTTCTCGACGAGTATCTTGGCACCTTGAAGAACAATCCTGTCAATTTGCTGCTCTTTGTCACGGAGGATTGTGGCCAGTGTCATCCTGCTGTCTTGGAGCGCATAGTGGAACTCGTGAACCAGGGCAAGAAGGCGACGCGCGAAGACTATCACCGAACACTGTGGGCTCTGGCCAAGCAACCCGTAGACCGATCGGCCGCCTATTTGAGCGTGGCGTGTTTGGCATTTGTGGAACCTCTGAACCCGTCCGAGGTGACGACTGGGCATTGGGCAGATGTTGTGGAGTTGGGAAAGGCAGAGTTTGCCGCTTGCATGGAACACATTGTGCGAGAGACGGACGCCGTTTCCAACGAGTACCCCATGACGCAAAACACGATGCTTCGACTGGCTGCCGCGTTTACCCATCTGGACAGCTGGCAATCGCGGTACCCCAAGTCGACCGTCTGTCCCGACAAAGCCTCTGGTGCGGTGAGGGAAGTGTTTGGCGATCGCTTTGATCTCGGGAGGAAGCGAGTGCGACCTTTGGTCCTAGGCCTGATGATGGTGACGCGATGGATGGAGCGTGCCAATCCAGCTGCAATTCCTGAGGAGGCAAAGGCTCTGGTGTGGCTACACGTGGGAGCGGTGATGGCCCAATCCAATTCTCCGAATGTGAGAGTCCATCTTAGTGCTATGGTCGCGTTGCTCGTCTTGGCTGGCCGGTTGCCCGTTGGCCGAGAGGCCGCCCCGCTTGAGGTTCCCGACTTGAGCGCAGTACCCACTCGACCGCGAGCTTATGCGATGCCAGCGGTGGCCCAAGACAGGCACACGTTTCGGGGAAAACAAAAGAAAGACTCGATCGGCCAACTAGAAGAGCACTGTCGCAAGAGTGGAACACCCATGCCGAACAATCCCGAGTACAGTCACGGCCCGTGTGCTCATGCCACCCCTCAGGGATTCGAGGAATTCGTTCAGCACCTGTGGAAGTGCGAAAAGGAAAATGGGCAAGGGGTCGTTCCCCTGTTTAAGGAAGAAGCCCTGGAAATTTACCGGGCGCAGCCGCCAGACAAGAGAAAACGGAAATTCATTGTCGAGAAAAGGCTCGGATCTTTGGCGGAGAGGGCACAGATTGGGTGCAAACGAAGGAGACCACCAAATAGGGGCGGAGAATCTGGCGCTAAGAGGCGATGTTTGGATTGGATAAGACCAAGAGCTCCCGAGGATCTCAAGAGTGTAGGGCAATGGGAAGTGGTTAGTCGTGGCATGCCCATTGCCCAGCGTCCCGCCGGAAACAAACCTCCTGTCGCGATCGATTCTAGAGCCAGGCGAGTAATCAAGGGTCCATTTCGCGAGCATTGGACGCCCATGAGGGCTGCATGCCTGACGAGATTGGCTCGAGACGTATTTGGTCTGGTTGGATGCGTTCCCGAGGTCACGCTTTTTGTCTCGGACGATGATGCCATTGGACTGGCGAGTCCGATGATCGGTCTCGCGCCTGTGAGCACGAGTTTAGTGTCGAAGAATGCGCAACGAGGGATGTGCAAGTTGCACGAATACGTGAATTGGGGTATGATCTCCCTCGCTAATCCCATCGACGTGCTGAAAATCGTGACGGCAAAGAATTTGGTGCAGTCTTCGGACAATAACACCTCTAATCTTCTCGTGGTGAGACATTACCAGCGAGTGTACGGTATGGACTTTGGTGGAACCATGAGCGAGTCCAAACTGGCGCTCCAAATCGACGAGTCTTTGAAATCCACGAGCTTCGGGTGGGCCTTTTCCAAGCGGCCAAACAAGACAATACTCTCGCAGATCGATCAATTAGCCCGTGAGCGCGCTGCCGAGATGATTGCGTGGCTGGAGTCCTTAAAAGGTGACGACGTCCGTGCGCGGTACGTGGCTTTGCGGAACGAATTTCCGATGAATCTTGCCCCGGACGATTACATTGAACGTTTGAATTTATTCTTAGTGTACTTTAAACGGATTGCATCCTTGTAAAGATAATATGTCGAGAATAAAATGTTGAGTTGTTTTTTCCTAGAGATGGTAGTTGTTGTACTCGGAAGAGGAAGGGACTAGATTAGAGACGAAGGCGGGTGCCATTTTTTTTTTCGAATAGAGCGAGAAAAAAGCGTACAAACGATCGTTGTAAAACGTTCTGTAGCACGACGTGCGTTTTTATTTTAAAACGGTTCGTCCAATGACTGTACGTTTGTTCGAAATAAGGATGTATGAAAAATCGCTGCGATTATGCCGCAACTTTAGGTGTGTGCGTCCCATCACAGGGAATTTGTTTCTATTGTCTTTGAAACTCGTCCCTTTCTTGCACGGAAATCTGTGACAGGAAACAGGTGCGGAAATCCAATAGACAATGACAAAAGCGCTCGCACTCAGCGTTGGATACCATCACGTACAAAACGCATTAAAAATACATAGAGCGAGTGAGCCTTTTCTATCTCACAACTGTTGCTATTATCTTTGAAACTCCCCCTCTCACGAGAATGATGACTGCATTTTCAATCGAAAGGGTTGTAAATAAAGAAACGTGCAGGAATTCCAACTGATTACGTGTCTAGAGTGTCGAGTCCAGTGCCGATGGCGGACAACACGCACGCGATAAAATTCCTGCACGCACGCTAATGTTAAAAATAGACATTTTAAAGTCCATTTATGCCTCGGGCATGATGACAATAGTGCACAAGAGTTGAATGGCATCACGTACAGTCACACACACACACACACACACACACACAAACACACACCAAAAAGAGCGAGCCTTAGTCATCCGGCTATTACGATGACACTTTTTTTTTATCCCATCGCTGCGAAATTGTTGCTATTGTTGCTTTGAAAGTCTCCCCTCTCGCGGGAATGATTACTGTATTTTCAATCGAAAGGAAATTCGTGCTTGTATATTATTTTTAAATGTTGGGCTTAGTCACGATATCGATCAAAGTCCATTAACCTCTCAAGCGGAATGACAATAGGACAAAAAAAAACACGCAACGCCTTTGTCAGGGATACTGCGATATTCGCCTTCTCGAAAATAGCCTGGCAATGATAGTGATGTTAGGTTTTGCGTGCCACGGTCAATACGCTCACGTACGCCAATATTAAAAAAAATTAACGTTTCGAGTCCATTCGTGATTGATGACAATGACAATAGCGCTTGCACTCAGAGTTGGATACCATCACGTACAAAACGCATTAAAAAATACATAGAGCGAGTCTTTTTTTTTCTATCTTACCACTGTTGCTATTATCTTTGAAACTCTCCCTCTCACGAGAATGATGACTGCATGTTCAATCGAAAGGGTTGTAAATAAAGAAACGTGCAGGAATTCCAACCGATTACGTGTCTAGAGTGTCGAGTCCAGTGCCGATGGCGGACAACACGCACGCTAATGTTAAAAATAGACATTTTAAAGTCCATTTATGCCTCGGGCGTGATGACAATAGTGCACAAGAGTTGAATGGCATCACGTACAGTCACACACGCACCAAAAAGAGCGAGCCTTAATCATCCGGCTATTACGATGACACTTTTTTTTATCCCATCGCTGCGAAATTGTTGCTATTGTTGCTTTGAAAGTCTCCCCTCTCGCGGGAATGATTACTGTATTTTCAATCGAAAGGAAATTCGTGCTTGTATATTATTTTTAAATGTTGGGCTTAGTCACGATATCGATCAAAGTCCATTAACCTCTCAAGCGGAATGACAATAGGACAAAAAAAAAAAACACGCAACGCCTTTGTCAGGGATACTGCGATATTCGTCTTCTCGAAAATGGTCTAGTAATGATAGTGATCCTAGGTTTTGCGTGCCACGGTCAATACGCTCGGTGTGATGCACTGTTTTTGGACCAACGATTGACAGATGAGAGAGGATTTTTTTTTCGGGAGGGAGAGGGGAGGAGTAAAGAACAAAAAAAAAATAAATAAAAAAGAGTACATAACACTGTCTTTACTCCGACAATGACAGTCGATTTATTTTTACATGCCGTTTTCGTGTCACAAACAATTCAGGTAATGTCTTTTTTTAAATGCTCTGTCGTCCATTTTGCTCCACGTTAATGACTCTCCTTTCTTGCTTGGAACCTTCTCACTCACCCCCAGTGAGATCTATAATCACAGGCAACGGCAGCCGTCTCTGCTCGTGGACTCTCTCTTGGAATCCACCATCTGTGTCCATTCCTTCTACGACTGGGTGGCATTTTATGAGACCCTTAACAAGGGTAATGACCAGATCGGCGTAAGCTGTACACTTTTCTAGAAGTACGGCGTTTTCTTGCATGAGTTTCTCGTATTCTTGTTTGAGTTTCTCTATCTCAGCGTCTTGCCTTCTGGTATATCTGTTTAATCCTCGAGGTCGTACACTTCGCATTTTAGGCATCTTTGTTTTAGTCCGTAGAATTTGAGCGGTGTGTTTCTACCGGCTCAGCGAGCAGAGTATTTATTCTCTCTTGGAAAGGCGGGGGATGATGATGCATTGCATGTGACTCGTTTGTTGTGACGTTTCTGATCGCGACTGGCTTTGGTAATGAACGTGGGCGGTTTAGTTTATGACGTCACGAGGTAGGGGGGGTCGCACGATGTTACGTCGCGAGTAAACGTCACAGAATGCATCGAGTGGTTCAAATGACAACCATTAGTAGGTATAAATATGTCGAGAGCGACGTGTAAATGAAAACGACACGATTAGAAAGAACCACAACCACATGGCTAGTTCGCAAGATTCCGCTTTCCAAAAAGAGTTCCCAGAGACGACTGCCCAAGGTAATTGTTTCAGTAATCGCTAACTATTGTCAGTTATATGCGTATGTAATATTTTTTGTGTGATATTTTCAGGGGATGATTTACAACAGCAGAAGAAGAGAAAGCGAAGAACAAGACGTCGCTGGAATAGACCTCAAAAAGACGCACAAATTTGCACTTGGAACGGGGAATACGATGAACAGGAATTTCAAGACGGAGCAAAAATCAAAGCATGCAAGTTTACTGCAACTTAGACAAAACACAGAACATTGTACGCATGTCGTTAGAGGTGCCTGCTAGAGAGAAAACCCGACAGTGCATTTTTTTGGCGATTTTGTGTTTGCAAACTCTTCTCCCCGAAAAAATATTTTTGTTCGTCCAGCGTCCGCAGAAGTAAAAGTCCAATAGAGGCCGGTCCAAAATTTTCTCCTCGCGACAACCTGGGAACGAGATCGTTCGAGGCTTCGTGGCGCGGTTTGGGCGAGAGTTTGAATACATTGCGGGGAAAAAAAGCTAACAATGGAAGGAAAATGGTTTATTAATTACTGGCGTTCACGCAAAACGAAGAAGAGAAAATATTTTACGAAAAGGATATTGTTTGAGGACGCGGTGTTAACAGACCACGTTCGTGTGGGTTTTATTATTATTTTTTGTCTGCCGTTGCTTTTGGAATTAAGAGCCACTAACGTGTTGGAAAAAGCAACCTGTCATGCGTAATCTATTTTTATTTTTCTATTTTTGTAGTTATTTATTTCTTTTTTACCCCAAAATATAAATAACGATAACTTTAAGTAAAATTATTATAAGACATAAATAACTAATGAAACGCCAACTACAATAAACTTTTTTTTTAAATTATTTTGTTTTCCTTTTTTTGTCTATTTTTTAGCCTTTTTAATTGCAAAGGCGTAGGTATAATTTTTGTTAATACTACGCGTAAATGTTTGTTTTCCTGTTCTTCTGCCTCGTCGTCTGCCTCATCGCCGCTTATCGTCTCTACTGGGTCATCATTAATCCCCACCGTGACGGACGATGAAGCATCGTCGGATATCGTTATCGTCTCCGGTGGGAATGGGTTCTCTGTCGAACGCGCCTCGTCGTCCGAGATCTCGATGATCTCGTCATCCGAGATCTCGATTGTGTCGTCGTCCGAGATCTCGATTGTGTCGTCGTCCGAGATCTCGATGATCTCGTCATCCGAGATCTCGATTGACTCGTTATCCTCCCAAAAGGCAAGATCTATATCCGTCTCTTGGATAAGCCAAGGGTCGACGATTAAATCCATCAACTGATCGTCAAGCTGTTCCATGACTAAGGTAAAAATTGGACAAAAATAAAATTATAAATTAGACTGTTCATTAAGAAAAGGTTATTAAATTTGGAAAAGAGTGTGGAGTTCTTGAATGAAAACATGAAGAAACCCAATTGAAAGAATATAATTCGATTTATAGGTGCCGCTAAAAGCTACAACCAGTTGTAAAATTGTTAAGACATTCGCCATCAAAAGCACCTTTTCTTTCCCTAAGACGCTGCTTCTAAGAAAATCTGTAAGATACAACACACAGCCCCTCCCTCTTCCCCTTTCAAAGTTGTTCGTCAAACTTTCGAGCATGGTGTTGTACTGTTAACAACTTTAATAAGAGAAGGATGGCGGGGGGGGGGGGGGGGGCGGGGGAGAGCAGAAGGTCATGGAAACATCATTATGGCTAACTGGCACACAATGTCTCAAGTATTTTTTTCAATTCGTTGTAGATCGCAATAACATAAACATGATAATATCACTAAATTGTAAAAGGTTCGAAGAGAATTAATTGAAATAAAAAATCTATATTTATGTATAATACCTATAGACTTAGATAATTCACCAGCTAAAAGAGATATGTGAAATGCCCAGCTCAGATTGTCGTATAAAAGAACACCCAAAAACGAAATTTCAGAAACACGAGGGATACGCTGCTCTTTTTTTATATAAAATTGAAAATCAAACAACTACTTTTTTGCCGAGGCTTGAATACCATAAAATTAGTCTTTGATAGATTCAAGGAAAGCCGATTATTTAAGGTATTAATGGTTCTGAACCTATTGGCCGTAAAGCCTGGTTTTCACTAGCAACAGAACCGTAAGCGCAAGCTGACAAGCGCAAACATAACAGCTCATATTTCACCGTGAAAACGACTTCGACGCAAGCATAAACACAAGCGTAAGCACAAGCACAAGGATCAAATTTTTTCCTTTGCTTGCGCTTGTGCTTACGTCCGAAGTGAAAACCAGACTCGACAAATTAGTGGGTTTGTTCCTCTTATGTTTCTGCTTATGCTTATGCTTATCTTGCTGCTGTTTTTGACTTGCGCTTGTGCTTGCGTCGCTAGTGAAAACCAGGCTTAAACTACAACAAAATGGTGATAGGGAAGCTTAAACAATTAAAAACAAACGCAAAACTTACTTCGGTTCACCACAAAAAAGTAACGCAAACAGCGGGTAGTAGATCCAATTATCGTACCACGGTACTTGCAAGATAACTAACTTTTAATCTCCCACGAGTCGCTTTTATAAGGTTATGTGCTAAATGGCCACTCACCAACCAAGATGTTAAAAACACTAAATGACCCGCAATCCGATATTTTTCTGAATATTGTATAAACAAAGAATCCTGCTTAATGCTGGCTAATTTGCCCAGATTGAGAAAAATATCGGACTGACGGTGTTTAGTGTTTTTAACACCTTGCGCTTGCTTTTAGCCTTTTGTACATTATGCTTTTGTTTCCCCACTAAAATGTTCCATCTTAATGCTCCATTTCTAACGCCTTGCGCTTGCTTTTAGTCTTTTGTACATCATGCTTTTGTTTCCCCACTAAAATGCTCCATCTTAATGCTCCATTTTTCCCACTAAAATGTTCGAAAATGTTCATTATACAAACGGTTTATCAGTAATTCATTTAAAAGTTTCCACTCACAAAAACGCACAAGTATGGCAAGCAACAACATATAAAAGGTCATCAGTACAACCCCCCCCCCCAAAAAAAAAAACATAGGTTTTTTGTGAATTTTGAGTTTTAGTCTTCATTTTCTCCAAAACAGTTAATTTCTATTTTATTTTGTTGCAAAAAACTAATTTTCTGGGAAAATGCCACTCAAATGCTCGAATAATGCTCAATGCTAAACACCTAACTCACTAAAATGCTCGAAAAAATGCTAGCATAATGTACAAAAGTCTACTTGCTTTATGCTGGGTTTATCGGACGAACCGTGATTCGGCGCGACGACTAAAATCTTTTTTTCAGTTCGACTGTCGGTCAAGGTGTTAAAAGCAATTAAATGACCCGCAAGCCGATATTTGTCTAAACATTGTCGAAACGAAGAATCCTGCTTAATGCTGGCTAATTTGCCTAGTTTGAGAAAAATATCGGACTGACGGTGATTTAGTGTTTCTAACGCCTTGCGCTTGCTTTTAGCCTTTTGTTCATTATGCTTTTGTTTCCCCATTAAAATGCTCCATTTTTCCCACTAAAATGCTCGAAAAATGCTCATTTATACAAACGGTTTATCAGTAATTAATTTTAAAGGTGTCCACTTACAAAAACGCACAAGTATGGCAAGCAACAATAACAACATCGTATAAAGGTTCATCAGTACAACCCCCCAAAAAACATAGGTTTTTGTGAATTTTGAGTTTTAGTCTTCATTTTCTCCGAAACAGTTAATTTCTATTTTATTTTGTTGCAAAAATCTAATTTTCTGGGAAAATACCACTAAAATGCTCGGATAATGCTCAATGCATCCTTGTAAAGAGAATAAAATGTTGAGTTTTTTTTTTCCTAGAGATGTAGTTGTTGTACTCGGAAGAGAAAGGGACTAGCTTAGATACGAAGGCGGGTGCCATTTTTTTCCCGAATAGAGCGAGAAAAAAGCGTACAAACGATCGTTGTAAAACGTTCTGTAGCACGAAATACGTTTTTATTTTAAAACGGTTCGTCCAATGACTGTACGTTTGTTCGAAATAAGGATGTATGAAAAATCGCTGCGATTATGCCGTAACTTTGTGTGCGTGCGTCCCATCACAGGGAATGTGTTTCTATTGTCTTTGAAACTCGTCCCTTTCTTGCACGGAAATCCGTGACAGGAAACAGGTGCGGAAATCCAGTATTCAAAGGGTAGCATTCTTGCACGTACGCCAATATTAAAAAAATAATAATAAACGTTTCGAATTCGTTCGTGACTGATGACAATGACAAAAGCGCTCGCGCGCAGAGTTGGATATCATCACGTACAAAACGCATTAAAAATACATAGAGCGAGCCTTTTTTTTTCTATCTTATCACTGTTGCTATTATCTTTGAAACTCTCCCTTTCGCGAGAATGATGACTACATGTTCAATCGAAAGGATTGTAAATAAAAAAACGTGCAAGAATTTCAACTGATTACGTGCCTAGAGTGTCGAGGCCGATGGCGGACAACACGCAAGCGATAAGCAAACAAAGAATCCTGCTTAATGCTGGCTAATTTGCCCAGTTTGAGAAAAATATCGGACTGACGGTGTTTAGTGTTTTTAACACCTTGCGCTTGCTTTTAGCCTTTTGTACATTATGCTTTTGTTTCCCCACTAAAATGCTCCATCTTAATGCTCGAAAAATGCTCATTATACAAAACGGTTTATCAGTAATTAATTTTAAAGGTGTCCACTTACAAAAACGCACAAGTATGGCAAGCAAGAATAACAACATCGTATAAAGGTTCATCAGTACAACCCCCCAAAAAAAACATAGGTTTTTGTGAATTTTGAGTTTTAGTCTTCATTTTCTCCGAAACAGTTAATTTCTATTTTATTTTGTTGCAAAAAAATAATTTTCTGGGAAAAATGCCACTAAAATGCTGGAATAATGCTCCATGCTTAAACAGTTAACTCACTAAAATGTTCGAAAATATACCAACATAATGTACAAAAGCCTACTTGCTTTATGCTGGGCTTATCGGACGAACCGTTTTTCGGCACGACACGTAAAATCTTTTCTTTTTTTTTTTAGTTCGACTGTCGGTCAAGGGGTTAAAGGCATTAAATGGCCCGCAGGCCGCTATTTGTCTAAACATTGTCGAAACGGAGAATCCTGCTTACTGCTGGCTAATTTGTCCAGTTTGAGAAAAATATCGGACTGGCGGTGATTTAGTGTTTTTAACGCCTTGCGCTTGCTTTTAGCCTTTTGTTCATTATGCTTTTGTTTCCCCACTAAAATGCTCCATCTTAATAGTCCATTTTTCCCACTGAAATGCTTTCCAAAACAGTTAATTTCTATTTTATTTTCGTGCAACAAAACTAATTTTCTGGGAAAATGCCACTAAAATGCTCGAATGATACTCAATGCTTAAACAGTTAACTCACTTAATGCTCGAAAAAAAATGCTAGCATAACGTACAAAAGTCTACTTGCTTTATGCTAGGCTTATCGGACGAACCGTAATTAATTCGGCGCGACACTTAAAATCTTTTTTTCAGTTCGACTGTCGCCAAGGTGTTAAAAATATTAAATGGCCCGCAGGCCGATATTTGTCTAAACATTGTCGAAACGAAGAATCCTGCTTAATGCTGGCTAATTTGCCCAGTTTGAGAAAAATATCGGACTGGCGGTGATTTATTGTTTTTAACGCCTTGCGCTTTCTTTAGTCGCTCTTATTATTATTATTACTCCAGAGTTTGGGGAGGTATGGCAAAGGGCTGTGTGACAGGCTCCACAGATTGCAAAACAGGGCTGGGAAAATTATAACTTTTAATTATAATACAAGATCCATGGATATTCTCCAAGACTGATGATGGGATACCCTTGGGCAAAGACGCTCTAAGCAACTCGCAATAACTGTTCTTTAAATCTCTAAATGACTTTTTACCCGGAGAGATTAAAAAAAAAATTGATGCAAATGCACGCTCTAAGCAACTCGCAATAACTGTTCTTTAAATCTCTGAATGACTTTTTACCCAGAGAGATTAAAAAATTGAAGCAAATGCTCTCGCCATCTGTAAAAACTCAACGTCACTAGCAAAAAAAAGAAAAAAGAAAAAAAAAAAACAGTAGACACCAACTCTCCAACAGAAAAAGGAAGGGTAAGCGATATTATTTTTAGCATATTTAAGCTCCGCCTACCCAAAGTCACGCGTGACAACGTTGTTTTTGTAATGGGAGGGGTTAGTAAGTAGGTAAATTGACGCGTGACACCTTTCTTGGACGAATTGTAGCGGGGGATGGGGAGGTAAAAATCAAAAACTTCATTGACCAATCACAGGGTTAGATTATAACATGTGACATCGAGACCCCGCCCACACTCATCACCGTGACAAGTCCTCTCGACCAATAGGAAAAAGGGTTAGTGGGTGAAGCCATCAAGCTAAAGAGAGAGAGAGTGAGCGAGCGCCTGGAGAGAGAGAGAGAGAGAGAGCCTGGAACAAGGAAGGTCGGCAGTCCAGCTATCATCTGCAAATTTTGTCTTTCATTCATTCTCGCAAAGAAACATACAACTCGTGCTAACACCTGTCTATTGTATATCCCGTTTTTTCATTTATTCCCGCAACAGAAATACAACTCCCACAACATGAGTACAATCTCACTTGATAAGAATCTCTCTTTATTACCCAAACCAAGTGTTAATTTCAACGGCAAAATCATTGCTCAAACACACTTTCGTAATCATCTACATTTTAGACGAACATTATTGTCTTTAAATCACGGTACACATGCCCTAATCTTTTCGTATACATATAAGACGACAACAAATATGGCGTTTCCTTTTGTTCACACAACTAAACGATCAAATCTCGAGTCAAAATTTCGATTCACAAGTTTTATCACTAAGTATAGCAACCACGTTTCTACTTCAAGTTCAGCGGTGCGTATAATATGTCCCTAGACTTATGCTATTTACTTAAATTGGTAAATCTTCTTGACATCGTCCAAGAACTCTCCATAGATCCTCCCCGCGATGCACATATCTCCACTTCAGTGAACTCTGCTAAATAGGAGGAATAATGCTCTTTTTTACGTCCATGAGTCGGTAGTTTCGCTTTCATTTGCCGCCAGTGGCCTTCAATCTTGTTCGTGTAAAACCCCTCTTTGTTGACAAATTCAACAGTATGGTTTACAGTCTTATGAATATAGCCGTGTTTCCCAAGGTTCACGTACGCCTTCCAGCCATCCAAAACGATGATTGTGCCGGGTGCGACCCATTCTTTTATCAAATTCAAGAGCTACCCATTTCATATCCGATCCACAAATACCTCAGGTTCTGCTCGATGCAATAAGCCCCTCTGCTTTCAGCCAAGACAAGGTGTAATCCCTATCCCATAGATAACGCAGCAGGTCATCGTAGCTAGTGAAATTCTTTTCTCTGTCATCTCTCTTGTAACTACCTTTAGCGTACCTGCACTGGATTTCCTGGTCCTTCAAATCTGCAGTTGAGCAGCCAACCTGTACTCCACTTACAACCCGCCGTTTTACTGTATACATTTTTGTCTAAACCGCTTACTTAAAATGACTACCACACGAGCAAAGACTGACTGCAGAGCTTAGTTTTCAGTGCAAAATCGCAATTAAACAAGAACGAATAAACCTCTATTGTCTCTTCCATTACGCAGTGATTTCTTTTGTCAAAGCACCGAAGTGACAAATTTCACAGGTTATCTAAGACTAGTTGAATGTGGTCCTGAAGGACAAACGAAATGTTGTCTACATAACCATTTGTTTTAAGGGATTTTCGCCACGGTGCAGGGATAGCATCCATTAAGGACATCAGATCAAAGACGTCTTTTGGGGAAAAGTCCAACTGACGCAAATTGCCTTCAAAGATAAATTGATTATTTTCTGTGACCAAGTCACCTATTCTGAATAATCCTTTACTAACCAAGCTTTGATTGAACACAGATTTACCATTGATGCAAATGAATTTGTTGTTCCAGATAACAGTGTTGAACACACCGTTTTGCATCCTGGGCGCAACACAAGCCCCGTTCGCTGCTCGCTTGGTTACCCTTCTTGATCAAGGAAATGGTCTATTAGACCCGCTTTTAATAACATTCCCTAAATGCCTCCGACCCACCCCACAAGAAACTGAACAAGCTGTGGAAGCACTCACTCACACAAAGTCCATTATCGAGTTGTGATGACATCTTTCGGGAAATTGCTCGTCTCCATGCTTCCCATGCTTCCTACACACTGAACAGCGAAGCCCATCGCATTCTCAACACGCTCAACGAAGAATTTATAGCAGATGTCAATGAGGCCATTACGGAGGGTCGCGTAACACCCAAGACAAAAAAAATCGACATTATCCTTCGGTCGCAGCTTCACTACACATCTTCAATCACGTAACTATCCAGCTCCTGCAACAGACACAACCAACGATGCCAAGTGAAGAAATTGGCAAATCAACCCTTCTACATGCAATTGAATACGTTGGATGGGCAGAGTCCCAAAAGCAAATCTTTGTGGAGGTGAGCTAGTGTCAATTATTTTGTTTCCCACTTTTCGTATTTATCTCTTTAGAACAATGATCGGCACGAAGTTAGGGTTTCGCTCTTAAGGGCCAGTGGAGTTTAATGAGTAGGTCTAAGCGCTGGTTTTAGAGATTCGGTATTAAGCGCGAATTTTATTGATAAGATCTAAGGAGTGCGTTTTACTGATTATGCCAACACTGCTGTTTTTATATATGATTATCCTAATGGCTTCACTAGCACTCTTAATTACCTTCATCTGAACCTTTTCTTTTCTTCATGTTTGTTTAGTTTCTGAACGAGTTGATCACCTCGATACTAGACGACACCAAACGCCAGCCCACATTATTAACTGTCACGACTGCCGGCACTTTATTTGGTGGTCCAGTACTGACCCACAGGGCGTTCAAACAGACAGCACCAAGGAATATCAGGGGGGTGGCTAACTCAGAGTTCACAGCTACTATTAGAGGCCATGAAGAAGCCGGTCTTGGTAAAGTCTGTTCCGTCACAATTCCACCTGTAACCAATCCAGTCATTGTTTTCGTAAAGAGGATCCTGACGAGCTACAGTGGCCTAAAGGCATTTGCT
>OX419343.1:18990703-19000703 GCA_948470475.1 Galaxea fascicularis | reverse complement strand
AACATTGAAGCGTATCTGACTCTGATCTTTCTTGGGGGTGACAACCGGGGGCGAGACGCATCCAGTTGGCTCATTATCTCTCTCGATGATATCCTGTTCTAGAAGAGGCTGCAATTCCTCTTCCATTTTCTGACGAACGCTGAAGGGTTGTCGACGCGGTGGCTGTGCGACGGGCTTAACCCCGGGATCCACATTGAGATCTACTTGGACCGTTTTTAGTTTTCCAATGCCCACGAATCGGTCCTTGTATTCTTCTAGCAATTCGTTTACATTTTCCATTCCCTTCGACTGTTCGCTGGGGCCTTGCATGCTTTCATCTGACACCGCGTTGGTCACGAGTATCATTCCAAGGTCTTTTCCATCCTCATAGCTGAGCAAAGATGCAGTCTGGGTGTTTCCCTTTATTAACTGCTATGTGACTACTTTCATCTTTGTTTTAGACTCTGTCAGTGCCTTGAAACTCCCCAGCACAGGCAAGAGATGTGCCTCTGTGGACGCTCCGTACGGTTTTATCTGACATCTTGATTTTTTTCAACTTTACGCGCTTATCCAGGCCACATCCCCTGAAAGTTGCCTCATCCATGGCGCTGACCGTAGCACCACTGTCTGGGAGTACCGTGATGTCGACGCCGCTAATCAACACCTTCTTCAACGGCCTGTTGTCTGAAGCACCCATGGGATTAGCCATTTCGCACGTGCACGTGGACTGTTCATCGCTTCTATCTGATGATATGCTAGATTCCTCGCATGCTAATTCCTTCGTAGCTTTGATTTCTTGCTTAGTACTCCTGCAATACTTTGCAAAATGGTTCCTTTTCCCGCATCGCGTACACTGTTTGCTGAACGCCGGGCATTTCCTTGACCATCCTTGATGCAGCCGCTGTTTCCCGCAATTAAAACACGATTTTCTGTCTCTCTCGTCCGCTCCAATTCTACCTACTTCTTTCTTAACAGTAACTCCTGATGGCATTTGATTCTCGACTTTGTTGGCGTGTTGATGTGCGCTTTCTAGGCCTCTGGCGTATTTCAGGGCCTCTGCCACCGATAGTTGGTCAACAGCTTCCTTCGCACTCTCTTCGATTTGCCGCTCTTGATCATAGCCATTAATATCTCGGTATCTAACCACCCAGCTGGGAAATCACAGTGTTGACTTTCGGTTTTAGTCTGCTGATAAAGGAATCCCAGCTTTCGTCCTCTTCCTGTTTTGGTGAATTTTTGTAAGTGTGTAAAACACTGGTTTTCGCGGAGGATCAGGCACAAGGGAGAGCCATTTAGCTGTCATTTCGTCAACATGGCCTTCTGAGAGCAGTAATTTAATTAGCTGTTGAGCTTTCTTGGCTGTAGTTTCAACCATTCAAGGAACACAGGAACAGGAGACCCAGAGGAACAGTAAGCACAGAGGAACAGATATGATGGTCTTGTTTGTCTTATCGAAGGATTTTAGCCTGATCAAATATTAAGTTCTTACAGTGTTTTCAGATAGTTGCGGACCCGACATTGTAGGGTTTTTTGATCGTATAAAGAGTCAATTTCTGGTGACTGATTTACTTGGAATTAGATGGTTTTAGGTGAATTTGCCCCTTGTTATCCCCAATTTTTTCTTCTGCTTTTTAACGTGAAACCGCCAGTCAATTCAGGAATGTTTGGACAGAAACCTGCTAGGAGTTGTGTCTTCAAATTCAACATTCACAAATTTTAGATGACAACGGAAGCGAAGGTTTCAAACAGAACAGCGCCAGGCTACTGCTAAAGAGTTCATGCGATTTACTTTTCGGAAATAGACCTGCAGTGTGGTCTTCAGACTGAGCTTCTCGAGGAGCTAAATGCAGAACCAGGCCTTATTGTCGAGAAGTACGCGGCTTTACTGCGCAACACGAAGGTGAAGTTATTGGACATTTTATGACTTTTATTTAAGAAACAACACCAGACATCTAGTCTCTAATATAGAAAATTAAATATTTTAGATTTAGGTTACATTATTATATTATACAAAATTCATGTAAATAGTTTTTTACTTTTCTTATTTGTTTTGGTTTTTAAGAATTGTAAAAAATTACTTAATTCAGCTTTTGTGGCTGCAATGTGATTTTGAATAATCTATCTATCTATCTATCTTTAAAACGCGATACCAGCTCGCTCGAAGTTTACTTTCCGCGCTAAAGTGTTTCTGAATTAACTTGATTTTGGCCACCTGTGGTCTCACGAGGTTTTAAAGGTTACTTGCAACAAAGCTTGCCGCGCGCCCTTAAAATGTAACGACCTTTTGCCTTGAACACTGGCACAGAGGCTTTCGTATTTGTTTTGGTTTACCTATTTGCGGCCAAGTTCATTTTATCTCATGCATTTGGACAGTTATGTGCTGTCACTTACGACGCTATTGGATTGTCTCTCGTAGGGAGAATTCTCCAAATTCTTTCAATATTTTATTTCTCTTACAACATATCATATACCGATCGCTTGTAACGCGATACCAGCTCGCTCGAAGATCACGTTCCAATTCCGCATCACCTAAAGTGCTTAAGAATTCAAATCACATGGTTACACCCTTTGCTACCTATGGTCTTGCGAGCTTTTAAGGTCACTTGTACACAACTCGCCACGCCCCGTTAATATAGCCATAGTTAACATAAATATTTGTTTCCAATACCAGTACATAGGCTTTTGTATCTATTTTAGTTCACATATTTGTGGGGTTGTTCAGTTCATCTTATGTATTCCCACAGTTCTGTATGTGTCATTATTTACGATGCTGTCGACTTACTTGTTGTAGGGAGAATTCTCCAAATTCTTTTCAAGTGTCATATTCAACTATCATATTTTACCGGCTCACTCTAAGATCAAGTTCCCCGTCACCAAACGAGAGTTGGACCACCTGTGGTCTCGCGAGGTGCATTTAAACTCGCCCCACCCCTTAAAACATATAATGACTTTTTGTCTTCAACCCTGGCACATGCACTGGAAAATTTGGGCCATTTACAGAGATAATAAAATTCCATAAAATCTAAATTTACAGACATTTTATAAGAGTTCAAATCTTTGCTACCTTTTCATGTATAACACAAAATGTCTGTAAAACCATTTTTGCAAACATTTTATACCGTTTTTGTGCTATCTTTATTTCTACAATGTGTATGAAATGATTATAAATTGTATCTCTTGACATAAGAGGAAATTGCTTAAAATTTAGACTTAACAAAATCCCTGAATAATGTTGGAAAATTTACTTTTGCAGAGTTTTTGTGATGTTTTATGCATTAAAATGTTTGTAAATTGGCGCAAGCAAGGCATTGTATAATCTCTGTAAATTGATACAAGGAGAGCATTGCAAAATCTCTGTAAAATGGCACAAGCAGGGCATCCTAAAAATCTCTGTGAATTGACTCAAGCAAGGCATCATAAAATCTCTGCGCTTTTGAACACTGAAAAGGAAACTTTTTGAAGACGATCTTCATAGGGTGGATAAATTGGAAAATGCATAAGCATGGACAGCCCAAAATAGAACTTTTTGAAAACGGTTATGATTGAGCAAAGACTGATGTGCCCATGTGTGTGTACCATGCATTCACAGAGGCAGCATTTAAGTGTGGATGGAAAACATTGTGTTTCACTACAAGATTAACTGTAGTGTGAACTGAGAACATTTAAATGCATTTTCCAATTACCTGTATTAATGTCGTGTGGACGGGGCTTAGCAGACCTAGTGAGAATGGGCCTTTTATCACTGTGAAGCTCTGATATCACATTGTGCAGTTCCAGAAAATATCCATACTCCCCCCACAGAAGGGATTGGAATTTCCTGGGGGTTGAGGTGTTCTGTAAGGCCCAAACATTCAAAGAAACGTATGACGACTGTTTAATTGGAATTTCCAGAGCGGTGGGGTGATGGGGGGGGAGGAAGGAGGGGGGAGGTCTTAGAAATAATCCCTTCCATGGGGGAGGTATGGATATTTTCTGGAATTACACATTGCAATAGTTCTAGTTTTCTAATCTGTAACCACCCATCACCCTTCTCATGCTAGCAAAACCTAAAATAGATCTCCAAGCAACAGTATCTTCTTGACAGGACAAGGTATATAGGCCAGGACCACGTGACTCAATGAACCACTTAAGATTTGCTTTGTGATTCTCATCATCCGAGGAAATGATCCTTCCAAACCAAACTCCTCTGCCCTGAACTTTGACATTGTCACCTTCTTCAGGATACACAGGGACTGTTACTGCCTTTGGAGGAGGGCCATCAAAATCAATGGGAAGGTAAAATGATGGGTTGTCTTTGATAGCTGCTTCAGGGTAGAGAAGGCACTTTCTCTTCAACTGGCTTGCAAATCGAACAGTATCCCTACCATACTGATGGGCTACAAGCTGCACCGTTTCAGTCCATGGGTGCTTCACCACTCTGCCTTGGTTGAAAGCAGGGATGTAATAGGTGCCATCAATGAAAATGTAGTATTTGTTCATAAAAGCACCAGCCAGAATTATGTTTGTGATTTTTAAATACCACTCTTCTGTTAGAGATGGTCCACCAGCTATAATACAGACATCACCTTGCAAAAACTTCATGATGGATCCATTGCAGTCTACTCTGACAACATGTTTTGCACATTAGGCCAGGGTGGGAATGATGACATCTATGCCAGGATGCAATCTCTGTAGGTGCCTCTTGTTGTCAGCCTGCTGATGATCTTGTATTGCGATCTTTTTCAGTTTTCCAATCAGGACTCCATTTTGATATGCATGGCAAATGTGTTCATTTCAACTGTCACTGCAGTCATTAAGCAAAGCTTTGGCTGCCTCGAAGGATGAATCATGGAAAAAAATTGCAGTTTGCACTTTGTCCAGGTCAACAGAGTGAAGTTTCTTGCCATCTGAATAGCTTGACAGTTTACCGTACTTCAGCTCGTGTCTTCATAAAAATAGCCTGATGTTTTCTCTTTGTCCAGATGTCCTCTCAATTCCCTTAACATTGTCGGTTTGTTGCTTGTGAATGCGAATTGCTCGCTCAAATCCTTCACAGGAGTAATTATCTGGACTGTGCAGATATGCAAACCATAGAACTCCTCAGCAGCTACTGTATGCGCCCAAGTCCAATTTTCCAGAGCACTGACATCAGCAGCACTCCAGCCTAATGATTGAAGTGACTTGTTGTAAAGCAGCCGCACCATGTTGCATAACAACATGTGGACATCATATGCTCTCGAAGGAATACATTCCGCCAAAACTTCATGTGCCACTAGGCTATACCTGGAAAAGTAAAAAAAAATAATCTGTTGATATTGCTGTGGTTCAATTGGTAAATTTGCATATAAAATTGAACGAAGGATAAAAAGCAATAACAACAGGGTACACCAGCAATGTTTTCACCACATCACTAAAATCATCACAGCCCCTAGGTATTAATTTTTGTAGTTCCAAAAATTCTGCTTGCTCCCACAATAAAGAAATTGGAAATACAGTTCATGTGCCTGGAAAAGGAGGGTCTCAAGGACCTTAAACCTTCAAATAAATATATAACTGGGTGACTCGTTGCTGGGTACCTAATAATGCCAGCTGTAGAACTATTCACTAAAAAATAAAGAATTGTGATAAACTAAAAGTGTGAAATCAAGAAAAGCTGGTTGGGATGTTTAATTATCCTGCAGAGGTTTGTTAGTTAATAGCAACATCCTGGATGAGATGGGTCATTGATAAAATCCCTACTATGTGCAAGCTTTATCTCAAATTAGCTAAAAAATATGCAACATGTGTTCCTGTAAATACACGAACAGGCTGACAAACTTCTTAACTGCTGACATATTGTGGCAAGTAAGCAAAACAAAATCCACGCATGTTATGTATTTGTATGCATTGACACACTGCAACTTATAGATCAGGTTACATAAGCTGACTTTAAAAGTTCGGCATGTTTCCAATCACCCAGTTTGCTGTCAAGTGTTTTTGCCACACCACTAGCCCTCTGCTCAGTTGTCCAGTTGACATATTTCAAAGAATCTGAGAAATCTCCATGGAGCAGTAGTCCCCCGACAGCAGGATCACGTTGATTAACATCGACATTAATGTTTTCCTCCAGATCAGCCCAGAGCTTGTCAAGGAATTCTCTCTTCAACATGTTGAACACAAGGTGCATACTGTCAACTGTCATGCCCTTTATGGGATCAAACCCATAGAGATGGTACAACTCAAATAAAGAGCTGACACCAGAAACTCCAGACGCAGTTTGGATTTGCTGAAACGCTGAAGGGTGTGTTCAAGGCTGAGCGGTTGGTGGCAGTAAAGAACGTAAAGGTAAGGATATCGAACGATTACCATGACAAATCTTCATAAAGCTGGGAAAAAGCTGTCAAAATATCGATAAAAATTGACTCTGCATGGATTTTCATTGTAGTCGAAAGAGCCTGTTTATTTGGTCAAGTGGCGTGGCTGGGGGTCCGAAAACAGCACGTGGAAGCCGGAATCCCACATTTTGGATCACGATCTTTTACGGTAAGTCTTGCTTTAGACACGAAAGTGTTAGCCACGTTCCCTTTCAGATATCCCTCCTCGTATTTTTTAAATAAAAAGCAAAATTTTAATGAAATTCTGCCAATTCCTGGTAGACCACCTGGCGCTACCGTTGTTGATTTCACGGTCACGCATTCAAAGAAATAAATTGTTTTTATTCGGAGGAGATTTTCGCATGTGACAAACTTTCTTCTATTGGATTACCTTCTCGCACTTAAATGCCTCCCATCTACTGTCCAGCTATTTCAGAAATCCATCTCCCCCAGAGGACGTGTTTGCAGAGAACCTCGAGAGGCTGACAAATACCATCGAGAGTGGACTTGCCGAACCCCTGTTGACAAGGAAAACGGTGGAGATGAGACATGATGTTTTTAGAAATGTCGTGAAAAGAACTGTTTTAAATTTAAACACGAGATATGGCTTTCAGAGGCTGACTTCCACTGAAGGTATTTTCCTGAGGGCTGGCACAGTGCTTATCCCACGAAGCGAGGAGATCGGCAAACAATTATCTTTCCAGTTGTTGTTCGCTTGTTTCTTGGACGTTCACACAAGTTGTACTGTGTAGAGGGCAGGGAGTTACCTCTGCGATGGACTGAGAAATTGACCATTACATTTGTCAAACAAACGCACTAAGAAGTAGTTACGTTTCTACTGCAAGGATTTTGCTTAATTTAATACTGTTAATCAACTCCACTGTGGTTTATGTTTATTACTGAGTATACAAACTTTACATCTTTTTTAGTGCAATGAACTTTAACTTTAAATTATTGCAAATGATTACAGTACTATTTTAACCTTCACTTTGTTACATTTGAATACTTTTGGATACACAGAATCCTAAGGTAGAGTTATACCATTTTGCCATGCCATTATATCTGAAATGATGTCCACTTTTTTTTCTTTAAAGGAGGTTTCCCTTATTTCATTTCAAAAATAGCATCTAGTTCTCTTTTTTGCAGTTTCTTGAGGTCACTCAGGGTGTAACGTTCACTGTTCTGGTGATAGCTGTTGATTGCAATTGAGTCACTGTTGCCCTCAGGTTGTCGAGATTCCTGTACATCTACTTGCTGTGTGGAAGGAGTTTGTGATACTTCTGCAGTAAAATGTTTGACAGCATTCTTAGCCACAAGACTCTTTCCCTGTTCCCAATAGGAGATGTCCCTTTTTTGGTAACTTCTATCTTCACGGGCACATCCCTCATACTGCAAGACTTCTATCCTTTTTTCTACTAGCAAAATCTGTCGACAACTATCCCATCAATTACATTTTCTTTGAAAGTATTTTCGCATGTCGTCATTTTTCTTTTCGACGCCTGCAAAATGACAGAGAAAAAAGAGGACAGATTTAAAAATATTAATTACCTGTGGATTAAAAGTGTGGCACTTCCATTGTACATGTCCATGAAACTTGAATTTGGCATGGTGTATGTAGTAGAGATATAGCTATACTACAAAAAAAATATAGCTATACTAAAGTTAGCAATTATTGAAGAGGCTGAGTAGCGGCCGAGGTGGATAACACCCTCCTTAATCTGCAGAATTCTTCATATCCTACTCAGCCTCATTCAATAATTGTTTTATTATTTATTCAAAATATTTTCAAACTCTTAAAGGAGAAAATGAGCTTCATTTTTTTAAAAAAATGTTTTTGTTTTTCTGCTCACCAAAAATAACACAACCTCATCCTCAGGTTTTCTCGGTCAACGGTTCAATAATCTGCAGTGGGCTGCACTTTTGACGTCATCGGTTCAATACAACAAAATTCTTTCCAAATTTGGTCAACAGCAGCTGGTTACAGTGAATCATGCGTGTGGTCTTTACCAACCAGAGATGAAGAAATATTTTGAATGAATAATAATAATACATACCCTGGCCAGTAAATGACTTGACAGATCCCATTTCTTGCAGTAAACCAGGAAGGTGGCATATCATGATATGTATGTAAGGCGTTATGGGATTTGCTTTGGCATATCCAGGCCCTTTCAAACTGCAAAGCAGAAGAGCCCAACCTTTTACCTAAAATAAGATAAATAATATATATAGAAATAAATATCTCAGTCAGAATGCATATAGTTGCTGAAACAGTGGACTGTCTGAATATATTAAGGGCCTTATTACCTTGCTTGGGAAATCCTGGACATCTTTCTCACATGGACTCCAACTTCCAAATATGTCATAAAGTTCTTTGAAATCCTGTATGTGATAAATGCAATATTTCAGAAAAACATAAAATAAATAACTTAATAAAATCAAGCAAATCAACTCAAGCCAGTATATTTGTACTTACTTTCCACAAACCTCAGAAGGTAGAAAGGAAGAAAATTTAGAGGGGAGGATTGTTAACAGTTTCTTCTTTCGTTTCCCATAAGGGATGTCCAGTCTAAATTTCCTTGTTTGTCTGTCCAAATTGACAAGGATACACCACACTCTCTAACAGCTTCAAGGAACTTTTTCAGATGAATTCCCCTCTGCTCTTTGTTTGATTTCTTGAAATGATCTTTCTACGTAGCAACAAAATGTATCCTTTATGTTCACAATAAATGAACAAGAAATTAAAACAGATTGCTGTATTTCAAAGTTGCTGTAATTTATACTATAGACTTTACACTACAGGCAAATTTTATTATTATTTGTATTTCAGTTACCTCATCCCAGTTAATAACTTCATAGGTAACTCCCTTCTCTAGAATACCTGTAATCCGCAGAAACATGTGGGGCTCATCAATCATGACCCTTTCAAGTGGTATGTCAAAAAGGGGCTGTGCACGGCATCCGGGATCCTTATACCATTCAGGGTTTAATTTGCGTTTCAGTTTCAAGAAAAACGTCAATGGCTTGGTAAGATCATTTCTGTGAAATATGGTAATTCTGTGAATGCCTACATCCAGTGACTAAAGATTTATTATGTAAGTAAGTATTCACTGATAAAATTGTATTGGTATTTGTTGTTATGTATATCTTTTGCTGATGTAAGTTATGCATTGTCACTGTAAAGCCCCACCAGGAGAGTGTCAATAGAGTTATTGCACTGTGTTGTATTTGACTCACAGATATTACCTTTCTTTATTGTTACATGTACACCAAATACATGAATGTTTACATGTGGCAGCCTTCATACCCATACAGAGTAGAAGAAACTAGAGGGGAAAAAAGATATACAGTACATAATTAATTTTTAATGAGAATGTCTTAAATTGAACTTACATGTATATGCTACTTTCAAAAAAGGTGGTTCAAAAAATTATGTCTGGGTTTGTTTACCTTGTAGTCACCACCAAGATAGAGCTGGATTTTCAGTTGCTTTCCATCTACTTCTAGGAATGTTTCTTTTGAGAGGGAGTTAACTTCTTTAATGACATTTTGGAGGCTGGTTCTTAAAGTGTCATAGTCCTCCTTACATTTAACCACTGAAATTGTATGATTTCCTGGACAAATTAAAGGTAAACAATGCTTGTTTAGTAATAAATGGCATTCTCTTCTCTAGACATGCTGCCAAATGTGCA
>OX419343.1:18978203-18985703 GCA_948470475.1 Galaxea fascicularis | reverse complement strand
ACCAAGATTTATATTTTAGAAAACCCTGTGTGTGAAATCATGGTGACACTGAAATGTGAAGATTGCATAACTGACATGAATGTTCAAACCAAAGTGCACTTAACAATTCAAGACTATGCATTTTGAATTTTAGCTCCTGCGTGATGCTTTATCTGAAGCACTTCCATATCCGAAAAAGAGAAAGACAGGAAACAGCCCCAAGTTGGAAAGCATACAAACTTGGAGTCCATCTGTGTCTGATTTAAATGTGCAGTCTGATTCTCTGTCAGTGTCTGGTGTAAGTGTGCCACCTGGGTCTCCATCAGTGTCTGATGTAATTGTGCCACCTAGGTCTCCATCAGTGTCTGATGTAAGTGTGCCACTTGGGTCTCCATCAGTGTCTGGTGTAAGTTTGCTCCCCGAGCCTCTGTCAGTGTCTGGTGTAAGTGTGACGCCTTATTTGCCATCAGTGTCTGGTTTAAGTGTCCAGTCTGAGTGTCCATCTATGTCTGGTTTAAGTGTCCAGTCTGGGTGTCCATCAGTGTCTGGTTTAAGTGTCCAGTCTGAGTGTCTGTCAGTGTCTGGTTTTAGTGTCCAGTCTGAGTGTTCATCAGTATCTGGTTTAAGTGTCCAGTCTGTGAGTCCAGTGGTGAATCCATCAGTTTCTGGTGACAGTGTAGCCTCCACACCTGTATCAGTAGCCATGCCATCACATCATCAGGGAGCACAGAGCTGCAAAGGCTGCCAGCACAAAGCTCAATTATTAAACTTGAGGAGAGTAAACAAGAGGCTGAGAGAGAAATTGACAACTATGAAGAATACTATCACTGAGCTTAAAAGTGTGAGTTAAAAAACATGTATTTTATTGGCAAAATCAACAGCATCTTTCTTTGTTTTTTTTTTTTTTTAGTGAAAGACTGGACTTCCATACATACTATAATGATATGATCCTGTTAAATTCTGTTATCTTCTTCTTATCTGTTATTGTCGCTGATAAGTCATCAAAGCATTCACAAATTTTAACTCAGTAAAGTCAGATGTATACTCACCTTTCAAACACCCCCTTTTTATCTTGAATTAGCTTTTGGCAGAAAGACAAACTGATGTAGAGAGTGAGGGAGAACAAGCTGTGGAAGTGGACTCTCAACCATGTGAGAGCAAAGCAAAACAATCAGCTCAGTATTATGCATGGACCAGTACTGGCACAGACACAGAGGATGACGATGGGGACCAAGACGGTGAATGGACCAAAGGAGAGGAAATTAGTACTGAAGATGAGGCCACTGATGATGAGGACATTACCCAAGATCAAAGTGACATAAAGTATGCATTTTCTTATTATTTAGTTACTTAGTTATACATATACATTATTAATTTTATTTAAAAGGAGCATATGTATGTTCATAGCAATTTTATTGAATGATAGCCTTTTTGCTATATTTGGTGTTTGAAGACCTTCAGCTAACCCTCCTAGTTGCAGCTCTTCACTGTATATTCATTGTTTGTCATGTCCTGTTTCTGAATTTTTGACTAAAATTTTTTTAACTTTGGCTATTAATTTTGGACATTTTTTTTTCAATAGAGTTGACCCAAACTCCGCTGACTATATGTACAACCAACCCAAGTTCATAGTCTTCTACGAGATGCTCCTGAAGATCTTCCTCTTGTTTTGCTTTAATTGCAAAGCAGACAACCCAGAAGTATCAATGAGGGAGAATGGCACGATGGTAACAGTCAGACAACGCTGCCCAAAGTGCATAAAAGGGTATGTTTGGAACTCTCAACCCTTCATGCCCCAAGGCAAATACCCTGCCGGAAATGTGCTCTTGAGCTTTGCAATATTAATGGCTGGTGCCTCAATAAGCAAAATCTCACTAATATTTCGCCACATGAGGTTGTCTGTGTACTCCTCACGTACCTTTTTTGCACATCAGCGATTGTTTGTTTTTCCTACTGTGATCCAACACTGGGAGTCATATAGAGCTGGCCTTGTGAGTACACTGAAAACTATGAAGGACGTCATCTGGTCCGGTGATGGCCGCTTTGATTCCATGGGGCATTCGGCGAAATATGGAGCTTACACGATGTTTTGTTCAACTCTCATGAAAGTTGTGCATTTTGAACTTGTACAGGTATGTAACTGTACATGACATGTGAAAATATAATAGACTGCTGGCAGTCCCTTTTTTGATAGTCGAATTGCACACAGTGAGCAACAGTACAGTGAGACTGGAGCGAGGAGAAAAGAGCGTGAAGTGTCTTCAGGTTTCACCAGTCTTGCTGTGCTATTGGTGTGAGCTCGTCAATGATAATAAGCACTGTCCAGAAAGGGACTGCTAGTAGTCTATAATAATAATAATAATAATAATAGAGAGTGTTAGCATTGACAACGAGTACGAGTACGAGTACGAGAACGAGTTCATCTCGTACTCGTACTCGTTGTCGTTCTTGTAAAAAATGTGTAAGCAGGACATTCGAGTACGACTTCACGAAAAAGACAAGAATCATGCTGACGCTTCCATATAAAAAGTTTTATTTTCCTGAAACATAAACAGAAAGGGCATAAAAACTTTGAAATCTGAGACCGTAATTCTTAGGTTTATGTAAACAATGCGACCTCTTTAAGCTTATGTGACAAACTTGGTTCGTACGGACTATGCACTGTAAGAAATAAAATGATGTGAATGAAAAATAATTAAAGGAACAGTAATATGTACGTCTCTGGCTGATTCATCTTGAAAGAAGCTGTAAAAAAAAAACGAAAAAGGTTAAGTTTATGAGCACGCTAGACGGAGACCATGAGAGCCTCTCATGTTTAAAATTTTGACACGATGTTGACAGAAGGAAGGAGGATTAATGTGCTATTCAAAACAAAAAAATGCCCAAAAATACCATCCTAGGCCCTCGATGAAGAGTTTAAGTGCTTATGGGATACACCTATGGCAGCGATAACCCGCTACAAAAGATAAACTTTACCTTTCAAAAACTCGTTCCTCGCACTTCGAGTTTTGAAGCAAATCTCGTCGTGGAACGAGTTGCCAGAACGAGTTGAGCACGTGTTCTGAGCAAAACGCATGCGCATTATAGTCAATGGTAAAATCTCGTTCTCGTACTCGTACTCGTTGTCAATGCTAACACTCTCTAATAACAACAACAACAACAACAAATGTATATATAAATCCAGTGGACAATATGCAGGGTTTTCCTTTTCAAATGGAGTTGCAGTCGACTTGAGCAAAGTAGGCAGAGGTTATGGGTGCACAAGCGAACATTGTTACTGCGAACAAGCGAACAGTGATTCCTTGGCACACTACTGCCGGCAATTGAGCCATTCACAGGCAGTGAAAAATCGCCGGTTGCCAGCCAAAAAGAAGAACCCTGAATATGGATACTGCTAAGATGCCTCAATCTTGGAATTAAAAGCCCATAATAACTTGTTAACTGCCATTATACAGACAAAGTACAGTCTGAACCACAACTTTGTTGTGCAGATGTATATCAACCAATTAAATACTAATTAGATAACAGAATGCGACACTCAATCTGAACTTTCCCAAAATCAGGATGCTTCAACTTTTCTCTGAACCACTGTTGTTGTAGGCTAATGAGACTGGTGGCAGCCAGCAAACTGAACTGGAAGGAGCGAAGAGGTGTTTTGCATTTCTGGAGCAGTTGGGCTTGACCATTGGTACCTTTATCTCAGACCGTCACAGAGGTATTGCAAAGTGGATACGAGAGACATGTACAAATACCACTCATTATTATGACATATGGCACGTGGCAAGGTCAATAACCAAGAAGCTCCTTACAGCAAGCAAGGAGAAGGGTTGTGAGGCCATTCAGAACTGGATGAAAGGAATTCGCCGCCACTTGTATTGGAGTGCTACATCTACAAAGCCAGGCTTTGGTAAACTCATCCTCGCTAAATGGAACTCATTTATGAGGCATGTGGCAAATAAGCACAATGATCATCCTGACCCCCTCTACAGCAAGTGTAACCATGAAGAACTTCAGCCAAGGAAGTGGATTAAAATTGGTGAGATCAATAGTAAATCATTATTTGTTTGTACACAAAGAAACACATGGACAAATTAACATGGCAGCTCAATAATCTACTTCAAGATGTTCTATCAGGGTTTTCAAGAAGTAGTGTAGCTGTCTGAGCTAACTAAAGTAGGCGACAACCTACTGAATTTAAGTGAAAATACAGACAAAGTAGGCAGCAGTAAGAGAAATTCTATCAAAGTAGGCAGCGATTTTTGTTGGTTGTCGGCTTCTAATGAAACCCGTCTTTGGATGTGCAAACCCACTGATGAGATTTACTTTGATCGTTCAGTCATCTGCCACTTAGAACTTATTGTCAGTAGTTCTTATCTGTCATGGAGTTACAAGTGTATTTTTTATTTTTTTCTCATTTTTACAGGAACCGCTGCGTATGACAAGCTAAAAAGTTTGTTGACCAGCAAAGTTCTGCTCCGTGATATAGAGAAGCTTTCTCCAGATGCTCAAACAAGTTGTTTAGAGGGATTCCATGCGACACTCAACCACTGGCATCCTAAAATGATTGGTTTCTCTTGGTTGGGAAGCTTTTGCAGGTATGCATTCATTTTGATGCTGCATTTTAGAAAAACTATTCAGATGTAATGAGTTTTGTCACAATTCTGTTTGTTTTTCCCATGACGTTACTGAATGGACTATGGGTTTTGGACTATAAATTATGATAAATCAAGTCCTCTTGATTTTCATTTGTTTACCCAGTTACCATTTGGATATGGATGCAATTTTCTATTTTCATCACATAACACAACAATTCATTTTTTTAGGCACGTCCTTGCTAGCCTCCATTTTAATGAGAATGTCAACAGACATACACAGTTGTCAAAGGATGGAGAAAAGTATTATAAAGTCACGTACCCCAAGTTTAAACTTGGTGAAGAGGTTGTCAGAGAAGTTGAATCACCACCTACATATGGTAAGAATGTGCCTGTATGTTACAAGGTCTTATTATGTAACATGCTCTGTGATCTACGAAAGCAGCAGTAATAATACCTGAATATATGCATGTTATAGTGTTAATTTGTTGGGCTTGAGACTGGTAAATCACACAGTCAATCCTCCAGTATGCTCACACTCTTGGGACCAAACTATGTGTAAACTTACAAGGTATCCTCTTACATGAGGTGATGAATATAGGGTTTCAGTCAAGAAATCACAAGGAGTGTGGTTTGTTGCTGTCCAGTTATAGGATATTTGCTAACAATAGTTTATTCAAAATAATGGCATGTTATAAATATTCAATATAGATGTCCTTGGCCAGCTATTGAGTTTGCAAGAATCTAAGTGTATAGATGGAGCCCCACATCACCATTTTTTGGGGTCACCATTCATCATTCATCATCATTCAACTCATTCTTGATGCATGAAAAATTTATGAAAAGATGTTGAACTTGATGGCAAGTGAAAGGAAGTGTTCTGTTAAGATGGATGACTAAAGCATATTGTCCAAGATTTACCCATGAATTGGCAAATCTATAGGATAGCTGTTAGCAATCTGTTGATGTTACAATAATATGGAGTTATTTTAATTTATGGATTTATTCATCTTCCTAGGATATGTTGAAAGCATGAAAAAGCTGCTCTATACATTGCCTAAGACTGCTATGAAAAAGGTATTTCAAAGATATGCAGCCAAGGTTCCAGAACCTCTCAACACACAGTTTATTGACAGAGTGAACAACAAAACAGCTGTCCAGAAACATGAAGAGAGAGCTACAAAAAAGAACAGTGCTTCACTTTTTCCTTCAGGTACTCTTTCATGTAACAGATGCTTCTACAACATTTAACATTTTTTTTCGCATTTACATTACAGCGACAACCTTTTGGGTTACAGTTGAAAGTATCTGATTCTTTTGTGTGCTAAAGAGCAATTTCCTTGGCAGTCAGTCTGACAAGCACTGTTTGCCATTTTCTGCTGCAGGTGCAGAACAAGAAAGTTTGCTTCAGAGAACCACTACTTCTACCAATAGATTCACTGATGTGAGAACTGCTCAGAAGACACGAAAATGTTCGAAATGCAAGAAACCTGGTCATAATAGGAGAAACTGTCCAGGGACTTGAATGTCTTACTATGAATGCTATCTAAATTAATATTTAGTGCCATACAGCAACAGCTTCTGAAAATTGCCATACTAGTCTTCTTAAATCTTGTAGACCTCATTCCGATTATTTTGTGGAAGGATGGAGAAAGTTATGTTAAGTTTCTAGGCCTGACTTTGCTGTGCTACTTTGCTATCGTTTTTTCTGGAATTCCGCTCTTTATTGCCCAACTTTCCTCTCCTTCCAAATTTCTAACAGGATATGTCCAATGGTGTTGTCTCCTGGACTTAGAATATGAGTCAATCAGGGATTGGGAGCAGCTTAGAATCACCCACCAGAAACACTGCGGCTCTTTGTACCAAGTTGAGTGCTACAACAAAAAGACATGTTCTTTCAAAAATGGAATTATTTACAGTCCTGGTTGCAAAGATTTACAAGTACAGTTCTTTTGACTTTACCCTGTTCATTTAGCGAACAAAGTCACCCTGTGATATAGTAAAAACCCACATATAAGAACCTAGATTTTTCCAAGTTAGCCTAAGCAGGTTCTTATATAAATGGTGCTTACCATGAAATCAGGCTCAACAGGTTCTTAAATAGGTTCTTACTTTCTTAAGAAAAAGCAACTCATTTTTTGTAGGTGTGGAATATCATTTATATAAATTAGGCACAAATTACCTCCAAAATGACAGTATTATGCACTTATACAAACCCTATAATGTTATGCACTTTAAAAGCTACACTGAATGTAACTACTGAATCTATTTGATAAAATAAGAACCTACTTTGAAATTTTAGCCTAAACTGGTTCTTATGTAAAGAGGGTCTAAATTGAACATTTTAGCCAAACAAGTTCTAAAATTCCAGGTTCTTTCATGCAGATTTCAGCACATTTTTAGTCAAGTGTTTATTTACATGATATAACTTGAATGTGGTATTTATGAATCTCTGTAGCCTCGTAATTGTCTGTGCATGGCCTGATATCTTGTCCTTATTTCGTGGTAAATGCATGCTGGCAATGGCCTTGTATTTTCCCATCCCATATACCCGCAAAGCCATCTGATAACCCAGCGATAAGCGACTGCACGAATGAACCTAAAAGAAGGAGAAGAAAGAATACAAAAAATTTAGGGAACTAAAATGTGACCATCCATTTAGTGAAAAAGGAAGCAGGGTAGCTAAGTCTGTGTTTGGATGGCTTTAAAATTGGACACAACATGTAAGAACCAGTTTTGCTGGAAAACTCAAGGACCCAATGCATCATGTTGCAAATGCTGTAGTACCACTGAATGACTATGAACTTCAGAAAGTGAAAATATTTAAGCAAAAGGGCGAATGTGCTCATATTTTGGGGGGAATGCAGTATCTCAGAATAAGGAGTTACCGTGGCAACGGGGTTTCCCACAACACAAACACGGAACATAC
>OX419343.1:18955703-18965703 GCA_948470475.1 Galaxea fascicularis | reverse complement strand
AGTTATTGCGAACAATGGCAAATAGTTTTTGAAAGAGAAAAAAACACGTTGTAGATGGTTTGAAAAAAGAACCTTTTATTTTAACCTTTCAACCTGGTTTTTTAAAAAACACAGTGTTTTAAACATTCAACTTGACTTTGGTTTGCATGATTTTCTTGACGATCCTTTCCGTGAGGGTCCGCTTGCCCGGCAATCCCTCAATGGCCTTGATCATGCGACGATTGGCGGCATGCTTCTCCCTCAAAGTCTTGGCCTTGTCGTAGTCGATGTCGTGTTGTTTGGCAATCTTGTCCAACCGGTTGATGCCCAGGTCCATGCATTTCAAACGTTTCTTCAAATGCATGCCGGGGCCCATGTACTGATAGCCCGGCCAATGAAATTCCACGCCCATTTTGCCCAACTATTTTTGCACATCCACCCCGCGGCCGCCCTGAGAAGGAGGGGGCTTCTTGCATTGTCGCTTACTCGTCCTCTTCATCGTAGTCCTCTTTATCGAGTCGGCGTCGTGTGCGCTTTCCTTGCTCCCAATCTTCCCACCCTGGTTGGGTTCTCAACCGCCTCACTGCCAAGGGTGTTTTCGACTTTTCTTCCATGGCCCGTCACCTTTTATCCATGGCCCTGGCGACAGCCCCCCATAAATCGTCCTCACCCGTGGCGCTTGAACGCTCGATCTGGGGCGTCTTTTTCAATTGGCGTTTACCCTGTTCGAGGTCCCACGCATCAAAGGGAGTCTTCCGTGTAGGCTCTTCCTCCTCCTCCTTTTTCACTTTCACTTCCTGAGGGGGTGGGAAGGACCAGTCGTCTTCCTCTTCCTTTTTGACTTCCACCCAAGGAGGGGGTGGGAGAGGCCAGTCCTCATCCTCTTCTTCTTCTTTTGCCTTTTTGAACAACAGTTTGGGTTTTCTTGGCACTTTGGGTTTCACGTCCGTCCCTATGGCTTTGCTAACCGTTGTCTTGACAGGGGTCCTACCTGTGGGGGTTCCCCCCTCCGTTTTTTGGGCCACTCTCACCATGCGTTGCATCTATTTGTCGAACGCACTGCTCACCAAATCCGTTTCCGGGGCGTCGTCATCGTCGGCTGTCCCCGCCGTGCCTGCTGCGGGAACGTCCAAGGTTCGCAGTTTTTTCGTGGCTCGATGCAGGGCCCGCGATACGGGCTTCAACTTCATGCATTAGGCGGCAGGCGACAGGTGGGGATCCTTTAACAACCGTTCCTCTTTGCCCGCCAAGGTGGCCGCATGGGTTAACAGATGGTTCTGCAACATACCGGCCTTGTGTTTAGCCACCCAAGGGGCGAATTTTTTGGTACGATCAACATTTCTTCCATGACGAGACGGTGATGCGACCGGTCACGCATGCCTGACCAAGAGGGGTCGCACAGTAGGCGTCGTCTGAGTTCACAACACTCACGTTGCCACCTCTTATACCCTTGGTTCTTGTCGGTCGGACATTCGAAGGCTCGACTGTTTTTTCTTCCTTGACCGCTTGCAACAAGAGCTCTCATCATTGGAGACATTGACATACCGCTTGCAGTCCCCGCCATAAGCCACTGCACGTCTGTCAGAGCAAGAGAGCGCGTCGTCGGGTCACCGAATTTTTCCGCTTGGCTAACTCGCGCAAGACCTTTTTATGCCTTTTCAACTGGGTCACGATGTCCGGGGTGACCCTGGCATGCCCTTTCAACGTGTTCAACACCAATTCACTGATGGCATTGATCTGATCGGCATTGGCGTGCCGAAGGAGGTCGTGACGGTATTGCCCGCGGGCATCTCGAAACAGACTTTCCAAAAACGGCAACTGACGTCTAAGACGTTTCATCTCTAGGGGAACCGTCTGCGTCGACCAGAGTCCACGTTGTCTTTTATACCCTCTTTTCTTGTGGCAACTTTCAGGGCTTTTTTGGGTGGGTCACATGAGGCAACAAGGGCTGGCTTTCCTAGCGATGAAACCTGGCGATTGAGCGTATTGGATCCACGATTGTTTGCCCCCTCTTGCTTTGTGAGCCTGCCAGGCCGCTCTCATTCTGTCGTATTGCCGTTTGGCCTTCGTCATGTCTGTGTTTTTGACGGCACCAATCATGTCGCGTGTGACCTCATAGGCTTTTTTGGGATCCACCACCCAAGGCATCTTGCCTCCTTGCTGAGTGGAGGGTCGTCTCTGCCGACGTGTCGAAGAGGTGGTTTTCTTCTTCTTTGTTGTCGCACGTTTGGCCATGGTCTGAGGTTGCGAGGACAGCGTCCCTTCCCTTTTATCGGATCCACGCAAAGGTGGAGCCATTGGGATGACGCACCAACCCCGACCTCCGTCTTTTCATGGCAGCACATTCTATACTGCTTGCATTGTACCACTTTTTGGTGGCGGCCTTGAGGGCTTTTTTGGCACCATACCCTGCGGCACCACTGACGGCTCCTAAAGCCGCCGCTTTGCCCGCTGCAATGGCCGCCGGCAGGAGGGCTAGTAGAGGGAATAGCCCTCCCTTGTGACGTCGCTGTCAAGTCGTCTGTCGTCGCTTGCTTAGTGACTTCTCGAAGGTACTGCGTTCCCTTTTTATGTCGGAGGGTGGGGCTTGGAAAAGGACCGGTGATGTTTTTCACGACACGAATCATGTCGTGCATGACCTCGTAGGCTTTTCTGGGCTGCACCACCCAAGACATCTTCCCCTTGCTAAGTGGAGGGTCATCTCCGCCGACGTGTCAAGGTGGTCTTCTTCTTTGTCATCATCACACATTTGGCCATGGTCTGAGGTTTCGAGGACGGTAACAATGTTGGAGTGATTTCATCACAATGAGGTAGAACCGTCAGAATAACGTGTTAACACGGTGTTCCCTCATTTTGTCACGCTTGTTATCCTCCTCTTTTTCCTTTTTGTGGCTGCCTCGATGGCTTTTTTGGTGCCGTACCCCGCGGCACCACTGACGGCTCCTAAAGCGGCCGCTTTGCCCGCCGCGATGGCTGCAGGCAGGAGGCCTAGGAGAGGAAACAGACCCCCTTTGTGATGTCACTGTTGAGTCCCGTCGTGGCGACACTCTTTGCTTGGGCATGTTGAGTGACCTCTCGTAGGCAGTGCGTTCCCTTTTTATGTCGGACGGTGGGGCTTGGCAAAGGCATGGGTGTACCCTTCGTCCTCCAAGAGGTCCGAAAAGACCCGGTACGTATCGTCGGAGGCCGGAAGCAGATCCAAGAGGACGTACCCAAAAGGTCGGGCCGTAACAGTTTCGTAGACATCTAACACATCGGGCCAATGTTTGGGAAAGGCTTGCCTGATGAGGTTGGTGAATCCCAACTGATCGCAAGGACTCTTGAAGGCCACGATGTAATGCGCATTACGCGAAATGGTCTTGGCGTACTTGCCAGGGGGAAACATGTCTTGACAGAGATACAGCACGGCGATGTTGTGATGGTGCGAGTCTTTGGTGAACAGATCCAACACGCGTTTGTCGTTGCCCCCTTCCTCCATCATATCGTCGAGGACCAAGACCCCTCCTTTCGTGCGACCAAACCAACATTGTAATTGATCGCTCTCGAGTATGCCTTTGTGCATGTGTACCCCCAGTCGAGCCAATGGGTGAAAGCCCTCTTGCCACACCCCGTAACAATAGTGGACGTTGGGCACCATGTCGCAAAAGTACCGGTGAGGAGCTTTCAAGAGTTTGGTGACAAATACCGTCTTGCCACACCCCGAGGGTCCCACCACCAACAGGCTACTCGGTGTCCGAATCATCCTTTTTTTGTTCAACTCCACAGCAAGGCGTCGATTTTTATACTGCCCGCTTTCAGACGTCTGAGCATGGAATTCAACGTCAGACGCCCCGTGAGAGGCGAGTAAGTGTAGTCGCCGTTGTAACTGCTCTGGTGCAACAACCCCACGATCATCCGATCGGGCACGCGGTGGAGAAAGATGCGATCTTCGTCAAAATCCGTCTGACCCGCAGCTAGGGCATATGTGCGAATCTCTGAACGCACCAAGGGGTACTTAGCATAATACCCCTTGTTTCTTTGGTATTGGCGAGGGGGTCGGACAATTGCACTTGACACACGTGAAACTTGATTTTGATGTCGGCATCCGTCAAACGGCCCCACTCTCCCACCCCGTTGAGGAAGAAGGCCGGCTCGTGGAAGAAGAAATGCACCACCACTTCTACAAAAGGTACCAAAGGTTTGCCCATGTAAAAGGCTTCCGAGTGCGGCTTGAAGTACAGTGTGCATCGTTTGCCATCCGTGTAGTGCCCTTGTTCTCTCTTCATGGCCTTCACGGCAGCTTTTTGCGTGGCACTGAGAGCCGTGTAGTCGGCATGAGGGCCCCCATCGTTTAGGTTGTTGGCCGTCAATGGGGTGGCCACATCCAATCCATCTTGTTGGAAACCCTGCAAGGGCAAGAGGCTCTCTCCATCCAGGCGGTAATTGTTGATGAGGGTCTCAAAGTAAGCTTTGTACGGGTAGGTGTCCGTCTGGGAACTGATCAACGTGCCATTGAAGGTGACGCTGCATTGTTTGATCATGGTGTGGCACAAATTCTGTGCGGGGAAAAGATTGTATGCGGCTGCCACGTTGTTGCCATCGTGTTGTCCACGTACTCGTTGACGCCCGACATGACAAATTGCATGGGTTGAATGCCCCCGCTGTCCGCTTTCACCAACACCATGCGATACTTCTCGTAGGAAGTATCTGTCGCGGGGACGTCAAAGATTTGCATGGTGGGATGCCAGGTGGTGTCCTTCCCTCACTCATCGTGCTCACCGGCATCCTCGTCGCCTTTGCCGTGTTCGCTTGCGCATCTCTTTAATATACGCGCGTGTCCAGGAAGGCACCATGTCAGGAGCCCACGGCCAAATCCGTCCCCCAACTTGAGGCGCCATGCCTTTCAGACCGTGCCATTGAAGCCCCCTCGAGGGCATGGGTGTCATGACGATGCGCCGCTTCACCATCTTCAGGGTCCCAATATATCGTGCACACTGTGTTTGACGCGTTTACTCACTCTGTCGAGGACTTCATCAGCTTTGCGTTTCAAGGCCTTCTTCACGTGCTTTTGTACCTTTCTGGCGACGACTTGACCCCCCCTTTCGAGCACAGGTCCGACAAACCGACTGAAAAGCCCCGAACCGTCTTGCGACGTGGGGGTGTACCGTGTCAGACTGCTTCCTCGCATGACTCACAACTGCTTTGGGTGTTGGGGAGTGTCCTTTTATACACGTCGACTGGATTGTCTGCACAGACCATGACAGAGTGTCTTGTTCTACTCTTTATATACGCTGGCGAAAATGCAAAGTCAAGTTGGAGGGTCCCTCCCCCAGATGCACCAAGGCACCGGCCATCTCGGCGATTTGCACTTCCATCACCTTGAATGAGGGTTGACGCACCGGCAGGTATTGCACGTGGGTGGGTTCGAAGTAGGCGTACCCATTTCGGTCCGTGGTGGAAAGTTGGACTTCTCTTAGAAGGGTTTGAAAGTACTCCGCATTGCTTTCCGGATGCTTCCATTCTTTGACGTCTGTGCTGTCTTTTTCCGTGTACTTGAAATAGTAGGCGATTCCCTTTTGCAACTCGAACACGAGGGACCGCTCAAGTGCACGCGATCCCCTCTGGCCAATCGAGGTCACCTCCGATCAGGTTTCAACCGTAAACCGTACAATCGCTGCCACACAAACTCCTTGTTCTCTGGCATCACTTTTCTCGGTGCGAAACCAATGCTACGGTGCTTGGAGGCATTATACCCAGCCACCAAGTTGGGGAGGATGTCGATGTACTTCAAGGTGTTGGCAGCAGTGAAATAGCGGTACATTCGGCCCTTGAGCGTGCGATTGAACCGTTCCACCACTGCGGCTTTGGCATCCCCTTTCGTGGAAAAATGATGAATGCCTTCTCGCTTCAACCAGGCCTGCATGGTAGCATAAAATTCTTTGCCTTTGTCCATCTGCAGGGTTTGTGGCCGGCGTCCACCGTCCTTAAGAATGCTTCGAAAAGCTCGCACGACCTCAGCACCTGTCTTATTTTTTAACGGACGCACCCAGGCGTATTTCGACAAGACGTCCACCATGGTAAGGAGGTGATGTATGCCGCGGTTGTGGTGGGCCACGCGCTGCATTACCACCAGATCAGCCACCCATTGCTGGTCGCGATGAAACACCAAGACAGGCAGCGTCGAAAACCGCCGACTCGGGGGTTTGTGCAACGTGTAGGCCAAATTCTTTTGCAACAAAGTGCGTGCCTTCTTCAGGGACCACCCGTGAGCGCATGCAAACCGGGCCACCCCGCCCAAGGCACCGGGCACTGCAGGGTCCTCGTAGGATGCTGCCGTTGTGCGCTTTATGGTCTTCTTTTTTTTCTTCATGGTCGTCGAAGTCTGTCCGTCACCCACAGGCAAAATCGACGCCACACCAACTCTCGAATGGTGGGCAGGCATAGCCCGTACGTTTTATGTATCTTGCGGTACCATTGCCAACTTTCTGGCCAAGGGTACCCCTCGTCCAACCACACCACAAAGGCCGTGAAGGTCCCCCAGTGCAACTCGTCGAGAAGGTATTCGAAGATGTCGAGGGGAGTGCAATCGGCGGCTGCGTCCATGGCGAACACATCCTTACTTGGTGCCCCTATGACGGCCACGAGCGATCGACATACCGTGCGCAACATGACCCAACGGCATCGACTCCAGACGTCTGCGCACATCGTCATGGTTTTTGCACACTGATGAGTCAAGGTGGTGGAAGGCCCAGTTTTATGACTTCGTGCGTCTGAAATGCAAGGTGACTGTTCTGTGCGTGCGACCCACTTGTGCCGTGGGCAACGCATGCCCCAACCCATCCCTCAAACTCACACTGGCCACCTCCAGTCCGTAATAGCGCACGGACCGAAATTGTTCTGGCGAGGGTTCGTAATACACATCACCCGCCCCTTGCTGCAAGTGCGGCACCTCTTGCAAGAGATCGGTTGTCCGATCCCCCACCATGACAGCATGTCCCACGTTGGAATAGATGTCACGTGTCACGCGTGGAATCGTATTTTAGCAGCACGTCACCGTGAGCAATGATGGAGTCCACCGTGTGACCCCACCTTGGGGCAGGGCCCGTGACCACTTGACGCAATTCGGGAATGGCATTGTGGCCTATGAGAAATGGCCAGGTTTGCGATGGGTCGGGCACCACCCAACCCATCTTCAAACACAAACTCTTGTTCAATTCAAAGATCGTTTCGTCGAGTCCATCGACAATCATCTCCGACTTTCAACAACCATTGTTCGATCAAGGCTTTCATGAACGCTTCACCCGATGGCAAGGGATGTCGAGCATTCAAGGCCACCATGTCACTGACAAGGACTTGGTTCTTGATCGTCCAGGGAAAGTCCGAATCCCCGTCTTTCAGTAATCGGGTGGTCATGACCAACAAGGCCTTGCTAGGTTGGTCGTGCAAGAGGGTGACGTCCATCCCATGATCGCACATGACCAGACTGCTCAAGGCCACTTCCCACCCAGGCTCTCCAAACGTCAGGGGAGTGGCTAATCGCACTTGAAAGGACGCCGCCGTGTTGTGGGAAAATTCGGGCGTCGTGTCGCTCGACAGGGTCACGTACATGTCCCTGAGTCCCCTCATCTCGACTGACCCCCGTGCCACGGCGTCCCATCTTTTTATGCTATTTGTCTACGGTCGTGGGTGAGGGGAAGGTCAATATGCATACACTACAACAAAAACACACCTCAGACTGAGGTCTTTAATGGTTTAATCTTTAAAAATGGACCGCACGCGATTACAAGGCCAACTACAATTACAGGGTTTCCAGCACAACATGGCCCGGTTTGAATCGTCGACGGTGACCGCCACCCTGAGGTCAAGACCGCACGTGCACAAAAGCCAATTGAAACAAATCGTTCATCTCGAACTGTTCGTTAGAATTCAACATCCTGGCCAAATGCTTCAACATCGTCTCCACCCGAAAGGTGTTTTGTCGCCATTCCCCAGCACACAGACCCCACCCATTATAGTTGTTGACCAGACGGTCCGAACCCAACGTGAAGAACACGCGGTCGCGATCCTCGATGTCCTCGTCCTCCAACAAACGATCCATGCTGGCGCGCAACCCTTGCGCCAGGGCTGCAGCAATATCCTGCCCGGGCTCCAGTTGACCTCTCTGTCGAACGCGCGCCTGAAACACGTGCTCCTTCACACCCATCCGCTCGCTTTGTCGATCCACCACGGGGTCCAGGTCAAAGTCAAATCGACCTCCAGCTTGCAGCAAGGCTTCATCAGTAACACCATCATTGAACAACTCTTCCTCTTCCAAAGCTCTGACCAAGGTCTCATCATCATCATTATCGTCGTACCACATGGCGTCAACCAATGAATCCCGTCAGCATCGACCCTTGTCTTATAGCCCTCAAACCCATGACGTGAATGCTCACGCCATGCTCACACCATCGGGCATCCACCAATCACAGCGCAAGGCACACGCCATCATCTTCAAAAAAGGTCGCGCATTCCACTCACAACTTCATTTCAGTCAAGATGTCGTCCGTGCCTTCCAATGTGGACACCGTCTCCTTCGAAAATGCTTTGGAACGCGAAAAAGCTCGTCAGCAACGCCAAACCCAGGGAGGGCAACGACTTGAATTGAGTGACAGCCTGTCCATCAAACACACGACCAATCGCGATTTGGTCCAGACTGATGACTCCTACCTAGTCCCCTCAAGAAACTCGAAAACGGACCCGCCCCATCAAAGCTCCCGTCAGTCACTCCAAACGTAAAAAGCCCGCACCACCGCCACCGCCCAAGACGGCCGACTCGAGTGAAAATCAATTCACTGTGGACGATGCATGGAGCACCGAAAGCCAAAAAGCCTCCGACAGTCTCGAGGAACTCTTGATGCAACTCCCCACCTACGAAGAAGTAATAGACCTTCTGGCCACACCCATCTGCCCTTTTCACCACGTCAGTCTGGAATACCATGTCTCCAAAAACGGATGGCCTTACGTCAAGTGCAGCACTCAACCGTGCATCTTCTTCACCTCCCAACAAGACCTTGTGCCTTACATGGACGCCATCGGCAAACAATTGCATCCAGGTCTGGTCTTCGAAGGAGGCAACATTGGACAGTTCCCCAACCACTTGTGTTGGTGCAGCGAAACCATGGCCCTGCGCACAAGCAAATCGGAAAAAAAGTCCCGGACGTCTGTTCCTGACTTGTAAAAACCGAAAGTGCGATTTCTTTCAATGGCTCAACCTACCGTGGTCCAAACGCATCCTGGACGAAAAAGACAACAGGGCTTACAAAATGCACGCTTATCGCACTCAACCCATTCCGCCGCATTGCCCCACTTGGTGCAACGGACAGCCTTTCCAACCCAAGACAAAAGAAGACATGCAAACCTATCGAGATGGACTTTTGACCGGTTGACTTTGTAACTATTTTTTTTTTCAATAAAGACATTCTCTTTCTGAAACATCGTTCATTTCTTTGTCTGTCACCATGCTCATCGTCGCGGGTGGTGCTCAAGGCACCGACGCGCTGGCAGCCCTATCAGCCTCCGAACACCGCATCCCCACCCGAATCGTCGTAGGTCCGTCCCACCGTGGCGTCCGTCGGGGCATTACACCCATCACGAACAAGGACATGGAGGAAGCCACACCTCACGTCATGCAAGCCGCCCAAACGCTCAACAAAATCGTCAAAAACCCCACCACCCTCGAATTGTTGATGCGTAATTACCACATCGTCCGAGACGCCGACTGCGTCTACGCTTTTGGGAAACTAGGTTGCAGGAATCAGGTCGACGGAGGCACCGGTTGCAGCGTCGCATTAGCTCGACAATTGGACAAACAGGTTTTTCTCTACGACATCATCTCTCGTCAGTGGTACAAATGGAATCGCAACGACGAACCTCAATCACTTCCACTCAGCACTCGACTCGCTCTTCATCCCAAAATCACGGCCATCGTTGGCACGCGCGCCTTGCATCTCTACCCGGACGCCAAAGCCGAACTACATCGACTCTTTGCCTAATGGATTCCGTC
>OX419343.1:18935703-18940703 GCA_948470475.1 Galaxea fascicularis | reverse complement strand
CAGCCGTCCTAAGATCCTAAGGCAATTGGTTCGTTACCTAAACCCCTCGACAATGCTAAAACAATAGTGACGATTGAAATCTATTGATAGAGTATCCAATGAGAAGATACCTTACAAGCAACTGTTACATTACTCAAGGGAAGACAATTATTGGGACATGTGCCCCACGCACCTAGTAAGAGCACTGCACGGACCAATGCACCAAGTCCTAACATGATTGGAAAGGCAAAAGTTTTAAAATGCATGAATTCTCGTCACCAAGTTTTACGTCACAGTATAAAAGCTTATTTTCGTCTACTAATAATCTTTAGTTGATCAGGACGGCGCGTATGATGGCCTTAGAAAGTATAAATCTATGGAAACTTTCCCGTCTCTTGGCGGATCACGAACAGTGCATACAGTGGTGTAAAGATCACAATCTACTCTCGTCGTCGATAAAATGCCCCAAACCTGAGTGTGGAAATACACTCAGATGGCAAAGACGAAGTGCATCGGGAGATGGATTTGTATGGCGATGCTCGAAGAGAAACTGCAATGGACAAACGACAATCCGCCAGAACTCGTGGTTTTCGGGCAGTAAGCTTTCCATTGAAAAAATATTAGCCCTAACTTACACTTGGGCACACAAATTTACTGTAACTCAGGCAGTGCACGAAACTTCGTTAGACGATGAAACAACATCTACTGAAACGGTGATAGATTGGTATAACTATTGCCGAGAGGTTTGTGCAGACAGAATCATGAAGCTTCATACGGGGCCAATAGGCGGATCTGGTACAACTGTCGAGATAGACGAGTCCAAGTTTGGCAGGATGAAGTACCACAAAGGTCGCTTTATCGAAGGACAGTGGGTCTTTGGTGGCATTTGCCGTGAAACCAAGGCCTCCTTCCTTGTTCCGGTAGAGCGCAGGGATAAAGATACGCTCTTGCCCATAATCCGCGCTCAAATATTGACAGGGACGCGCGTAATAAGTGACATGTGCAAAGCTTACGACTGCCTTAACGAAGAGGGCTTTCAACATCTGACAGTAAACCACAGCCTAAACTTCGTTGACCCAGACACAGGTGCCCACACACAGGGCATTGAAAATACATGGTGGGGTGTAAAGCGAAACATGCCTCGGACAGGAACATCCAAGGATCTGTTTGAAAGCTACCTACAGGAGTGGTTGTGGTGTCATCTTTACAAAAATGACCCTTTTGGAAACATTATCGAGCATATCGCCGATCTGTACAATGTACACTATGATTTGTGGCCTCTGTATGCACTGTTCGTTTATCCGTAAATACTCATGTTTAAAGAGGAAGAAACTGAAGGGATACTCTTTCTAGCATTTACCGGACTTGGCCTCAGAAAGAAAACGAGATCAACGAAAAAAACCGGGGAAAGAAGGTGAGCGCTCTTTGCCCAAATTTTTTGTTTATTAATCTCATAAAAATACAGTGTACGTAGTTACATTTCTAAACATAAAACGCGCCTTAGTTTGACCTTTTTTTCGAATGATCAGACTGTTAAACCCTTGGAAATCCGTGTAAATTTCCTAAAATTTGTTCGCATTTCCGTATTTTGGCCGCGAAATTGTTCAATTTTTCTAACTCCATGTGGAGTTAGAAAAAAAAAACTAAAAATGAAAGAACAAAGCACAGTCTCCCAAAGGGCGTCTAATGTTACTTCTATTGTTTCCGAAAAACAAAAGACTGTATGCATAAATAATGTAGGGACCTCTGCGGAAATCTTACCAGGGCTTATACTCACGTAGTGAAGAGTACGCCAAAGCAAGCAATTCCCCGTAGTTGAGAGCAAGGCTACGGCGGGAAAGCCGTACTAGTGCGTATGTGATGATGTCACCGGAAGTAATCTTCAACATCTTCCGCCGTACTAGAGCCTAGCCGTACCATATCTTAAAGTCCCTACTATTAACTGGGAGACCCTTGATGGCCTGAACCGTGACCCAAGGTTTGTTTGTTCTACATACTTATTAACAGGGTATATAGCCAATTAAGATTAAAAACTAGTAGTAACCACAGGTTAGAAAGTGCGGGCCTGAATCCACTTGGAGAGCTTTTGTTTAGATGTTGGCAATAGAGAAGATGGTAATGCGTACCTTGTTTTGAGAGCGTGACAGAAAATTGGCGTTACTTTCGATTCTCACTAGTTAGCTAATTAAAAATTCGATCAAGGAAGAAAGAAGGCGCCGGTCGCGGAGGAATGTTTATTTGCTCAAAATTGAGGCAAAATCTTTCAGAGATGCAAGATAGGACATTGTAAGTATACAGAAAGTAATTTGGGACCATTTGCTAGCTTTTAAGGCTGAAATTATCCAGAAGCAAGCTTTGTTTTCGCTTCCGTTTCGAACACCGAATAATTCACGCGTTGTTTTAATAATTATACGCTGTCTGTTCTGTTTTTTCTTTCGTTCTCTTTTCTACATCGCCGAGGTAATTTTTTCGTCTAAATCACGTAAGGAAAGCTTGGAATTAATGTTCCCATTCAAGGTTTAGCTCTGAGGTAATAATTCTGTGATTTTTTTTACCCCATGTGACAAACTGTTATAATTGACACATTTTCCGCATTCTGATCGTTCTTAGTTGCAGAACAAAATTTCAATTTCCGGTTTCAGCGTCCCTGTTATAAACATGGCGCGCACACGTAATACGCAATCCGCTGATCACTGTCAAGATTAGGGTTGCGGGCCTCTCTTGGGCCCGCAATGAGGTGCCTAGTGTTTGGAGTCTAATCTGAGATGTTGCTGTGTCTTCAATTCCAAAAAATTATTAATTTCAGAACACTAGTATTTCAATTTAAGGAAATATTTTACAGGATCCGTAAAATGATAACATGTTGATAATGATGATGATGAGGGCCAATATTCCATTTATTTCTTAATCCTAGGGTCTCTGGCCGCCTGGTACTTATTCCCTTTCTGGAAGGAAGGAGAAATCCAGATGGTCTTGATGCCCAACAAAGGGCTGAAATAAAGGCTGAGGAAGTTTTCAACCGGGCATCAAGTGCCATTGGGATGCTGGTTGGTCTCAGCCAGACCTTAGCCTACATCCTAAAGACTAGGGTAGCAGAACTAAGTAAGGCAATTGCACAGTCATGTCCGGAAATGGATGATAGATGTAGAAAGAACTATGCTGTTCTCATCAGCTTGGCTGAAAAGGTAAGGAATATTAAATTGACCATTTCATGTAGCAACATAACTAAGTGACCCTGAAATTTCGAATGTAAACAAGTTGTGACCCAGATGTTTCAAGTGGCATTATAAGGCTCAAATTGTGAACATCATCCAATAATTATCAACATAATAATCTATTTGCTAACATAAATGATGACAATTCCTTAACTGGCATAATTTCAAGAAACCAAATACATCTGGTCAGTACACACATTTGCGTTCTTTTATCCCTGCTTCAAGATGACTGAACTCATTCGAGCCCAAGAAATGATTTTGCCTTACCTTCAATGAGATTTCTTCCAAAAATATTTTGGGATTTTATTGGACCAAATTAAACTACAACTTGTAAAGAACCAACATTTCCTTAAAAGAGGTCAGATAACAACAAAACAGTCATACAAATTTCCCAACTTTTACAGTCAAATTTCAGACATGTTTACACAGCACTGAATGTGACACGCTTAGGTTCAGTTACATTATCATCTAATTGCTTTTACCTAAGGTCATTGAAAGGGCAGAAATGGACGGACTTCAACCAGAATTGGCTCTAATGTTTTTCAAGAGAAAGGTATATCCCAGTGCCGTAAGGGAATACCAAGTAGAGCAAGAAACGGAGATTGAACCAAACGTTCCAGCTTCTGGTGAGCCACTCCTCGTAGATCTCCTGGTTAGATGTATTGAAGTACACAAAGTACCAGTGAAACAGGCATAATAAGGCTTAAAAATTTTTTTCCACATCTATAGCTTTATTATGCAAAAGGCTACGGGTAGGCTGCAGTTAGGTCTTTTCTTTGGCCTTTTTTTTCGGTTGAAAGGTCAGTAACTGATGGGTCGCTTAACAGATGGAGTTTCTGAGACACAGAATAAAACCAGCAAACTAAAAACACAAACACTTGTTCTGTGGGTCACATACAAAAGATTTTTTCACCAGCTAATTTTATAAAACTCTCGTTGGCCGAGTGCAGATAGTAATTGCCTGTGGGTGAAGGAGTTGAGTTCAGGCTCCACTCCCACTTCATCTTAAACGAAAGTTTTCTTTCACAAAAAAAATACTTTCAAATGTTATTTAATATTAAATTTAGAAAGAAACATACAAGCAATGGAAAGAATTATGACCAAAAAGTAAAACGTTTAATGGTTAATAACAAATAAACAGTTAAGTCAGAGAATATCCCCACTCACCCCCACCACTGGCACAACAGAAAATTTCATGGAAATTTTCTCACAATCTTGCTTTTTAGAGTCTACCAAGTAGCATGAAAATTAGGAGGGAGTTTTACTTTGCAAATTGATGATTGTCACGACTTTTGTGAGAACAATTTTGGCGGTTTAAGATGGCTAAGAGTTTCGGCTGGGAATTAAGTTTTGCAAATTTCTGTTCAAGAAGCAGAACAATCAACAAAAAAGTAAACTTTTTATTAAATTTAATTTCTGGTTGAGTTACAGTAGGCTATGCTTATAGAAACAGTTTTACCATGTCCAGGCAGTACTTTTACATAAAACGTTCAAAACGTTAGAAAATGTGAAGCAATAGGTATTGACGTTTACGGTATTAATCTGTTCTGTGTAGGCCAAGAAGAGTTGATGAAGGGAGTAAATTTTTTGCTGCGTTTTATATTGTGGGATCTACGACAATCTGCTACGTATGAAAAAAGTTAAGCCTGCCAAAATTGTTATGCTATATGGTTCCGGCAGTTCATTGGCCATTTCATTACTTCAACTGAAAGAGTCAAACAGTGCTGTCTTAGGTTAATAATTATTTTTATTTCATGCATCAAACTTGTTCATTGCCGGTATTTTTCATTCATTTATATCCAAACT
>OX419343.1:18883203-18923203 GCA_948470475.1 Galaxea fascicularis | reverse complement strand
TGCCTGACACTGGCTTTGCCATTCACTTTGTGTCAAGTCACTCTGGTCTCAGCTACCCAGACAATGGCTACACCTTCAGTAAGAAAGTCAACCCCACCACCAGTATCTGCAAGTGACCAAGTCACCAAAGCCAATCAGATCCAAGCTACCCCAACACCAGCACAGAAGTGCCACGTGATCTCAGCCACTCCACCCCAAGCTACATCATCACCAGAAAAAATAGAATTGGTGACTGCAAGGACCCAACCCCAATCTACCCTAACACCAGCAGTTCCAGAACCAACTTTCACTAGCTTTGAATGACAGTGGCATTGTTTTAGATGGTGAGTTAAAAATCCATTTACATTATAAACTACAAATGTCCAGTTTTCCACTGGCTGACAGATAATGGTTGGAAATATAAAACATAACGTTTTAAATTTAAATAAGGAGTCAGCACTTTTTCATTGGCAAAGAATACTTAGTTTTACCTGTTATATGATTTAAATTTTATTATTGCCAGTGGAATCTGAAGCCATAGATGAGAGGGATCTTGAAATGATTGTTAATGGTGGAAAATCAAAGAGGGGCTCAGAAGGCTACTTGCCTCCAAGAAAACGAAGGAAGCCTTCAGGTATTCAATTAGAGCAAAGCTCACTAAAGAGAAGTCTTGGTGTTGTCTAAAGTTTAGTCTTTAATTTGGACTTAAGTTGAAAAAACACAAAATTTAACTGGGCCTGGGTTGATAACTGAGCCTGACTAGAGCTAAAGTCAATATAAAAAGAATTAAAATCAGGAGATAAATGAAAAATAAGTGAAATCTTACAGATATGTTGGAATTATGAAAATACTGAATCTACATCCTGGAAATGTACAGTTAGTGAGGCAGCAATTTAGGGGTGTACAAATTATGCTATTGTCAAGAAACTATTACATCAAATTAAAATTCATAAATGACCTAGCTGTAGTTGAACAATTTCTTGTTCTGTATTGCAGAGCTTTCTAAGTACTGTCTGTGCAAAACGGTAAGTAAATCTATCGAATGCCAAACCAATCTCCTTTTATGCACTTAAGATTACTGAAGAAGGAATTCATGAATTGTCTTGCATTAAATTACTGTTTAAAAAATGACTTCTTGTGGGATATCAGACTGTCCTGTCAATTTATTACAGTCAAGGCAGGTCAAGCGTACCCGGATTCTGCTAATAAATAATTGATTATTTGAAATATGAATCCGTTAGTTGTTCATGTAAAGTGTCAAATTGACCGACCGAAGAAACCTAGATGTTGTTAAAGCTGAACTCAATCAATTGGATAGTTTATGTCAACAATTCCATGACGCCCATAATCTTTATTATGATGAATTACCCACACCGGAAGAAACGGAAATCGCCTCTCGTTATCTTGATGACAAGGCAAGTGACATTTTCGAGTACCGCAAGGAAGTTACTAATTGGATTCTTGAGTGCGAAGCAAGAATAAGCGATCATTTAGAAAGATTATCGGATAAGCGGTCAGTTAAGTCACACTCATCACGTTCCTCGTGTTCATCACGCTCTTTGCAGTCTGCTCGTATGAAAGAAAAAGCCAAAGTCGCTGAATTAATGGAAGAACGCTCCTTGCTAAAAGAAAAAATCAAACTGCCAGCCGCTGAAGAACAATTACAAATCGACCTTGAAATAGCCAAAGCCAGAGAATGGGCGTTCGAAGAATTGGAAAGGGAACAAAAACTGAAATTACCGGAACTAGATGAAGGAACACATGATTCTTTTCTTGCGTTACCAACACCCACTACTGGTCGTAAACAGGAACAGCCGTCAATACCTGGCAATTTTCCGATTCGCTCCACCAGTATCAAAACAGAACGCGAAAAAAGAGAACTCTCACCGCTCAATTCAGAAAAACCTGAGTCTTATTACCGTGCCTTTCCCGCTGAAGCAAAGAAAGAAGTTGTCACACATCTAACTAATACAGAGAACGAAATGCTAAAGGAAGTTTTTAAAATTCAGCACGAACAAATACAGGGAATGGTAGCCTCCCAGAATCAGTTAGCAACTGCAATTGCCCTCCCAGAACCTGAGGTACAAAAGTTGAAAGGGGACCCTATGAAGTTCAAAACATTTATGATGGCATTCGATGCGCACGTTCAGTCAAGAGTAACCAACAGCGCAGACAGGCTCTACTACCTTGACCAGCATCTCGTAGGAGAACCCAAAGAACTGATAAGCGGATGTCTCCATATCGAACCGGACGAAGGCTATAAGTAAGCTCGACGCCTTCTTCAAAGGGAATATGGTGATCTGTACAAAGTCTCCACAGCGTACATGAAAAGGCTAACCGAGTGGCTAATTCTCAAGTATGACGATAGGCCTGCCCTGAAGAGCTTCTATATTTTCCTTAGTACCGGTAAGTACAATTGTGCTATGAAAACCATCTCACACTTGGCCGTCCTAAACCATCCTCCAAACATGCAGGCAGTAGTTAAGAAGCTCCCCTTCGCTCTACAAGCAAAATGACGCGAAAACGTAGTGAAAACGAGACGCAAAGACGGCAAGGTTGCAGGCTTTACAGAACTAGTAGAATTCTTAGAATATGCTGCCGAGTCTGCAAATGATCCAGTTTATGGCAAAGAAGCTCTTAATAAGGCAAGACAACGGACAAACGGCCCTCCACAGAGCAACAAAGGGTCCCAACCCTTCAAGCCTAAAGTCGATAGTTTCGCCACTGGCTTGGATACCGTCCCTAAGCCCCCGTCTTCACAAGGGACCGGGTCTTCAAACCAAAACGTCAACGTACGAAGATGTCCCCTGTGCGAAAAGTCACATGACCTGGAAGATTGTGATGCGTACAAGAAAAAGTCCGTGGAACAAAGGAAGTTCTTCTTATCGGAGAAAGCACTCTGTTATGCTTGTTACGGCAAGAATCATCTCTTGAAGAATTGCACAAAAAAGAGAACATGTAAGAAATGCAAAAGGCCACACCCCACTCTACTCCATATGGAAGGCTTCTCCCTTGATAAAGAAAGTGGCGCCGTTAACAGAGAAACGTTTGGCAACGATAAACCGCTGAAGGTGAACAATGCATGTGTGGACATCCCCCAAGAGTCTAATCTTGAAAACGATATCCTGCTGCAGACCATTCTCCCTGTGGTAGTGACACAGAAAGGCACCAACAAGGCAGTGAAGACGTACGCATTCTATGATAATGGAAGTGCAGGATGCTTTATCACCGAACGTCTCAGGACGTGCCTTGCTGCAACAAGTACCGTTACGAAGATTCAATTAGGAACTATGCACGGCCAAAGCCTTGTAGACAGCGCCATTGTCAAGGATCTTGTCATAACCGACTTAAACGGCAAGAATCCGGTTGAGCTTCCAAGAGCCTACACAAGACAAGAGATTCCTGCCGACACCGAACAGATCCCCACTCCAGAAATCGTCAGCCGTGTTGAGCACCTAAAGGAGATTGCTTCTGAAATTCCAGTTTTTGATCCTGAGTTAGAAATCGGACTTTTAGTCAGAAGTAACTGTCCAAATGCGCTGATCCCACTCAGCGTGGTTCCAAACAAAGGCGATGGTCCTTTTGCATTACAGCTGAAGCATGGCTGGACGGTCAGTGGTCCACTACATTTGACCTCCGAGCCGCTTACGAACAAAGTAACCGTGAACAGAATAACCGTCAGAGAAATTGAAAGTGTTAAAGAAATTATCACCCCTAAATCACTGCTAAAGATGTTCGAGCTCGACTTCAGTGAAAACGCCTCGAACAACCTGCCAGAAGAACTGGGCCACTCTCAAGAAGATAGACGATTTCTTATGAAAGTAACCAAAGGTATCCGGCTCACAGAAGGCCACTATAAAATCCCTCTTCCATTCCGGCAACCTGAAGTGGATCTACCGCACAACCGACAACAAGCCGTTAAACGAGCGCTATGGCAAAGAAGGAAAATGATCCAGAACCACCAATACCGGAACGACTATGTAGCCTTCATAAACGAAATAATCAATAAAGGTTATGCAGAGAAGGTCTCTAAAGAAATCTTAAAAACAGATCCTGGTAAGGCGTGGTACATTCCCCATCATGGTGTGTATCATCCTAAAAAGCCTGACAAGATCAGAGTGGTTTTCGATTGCAGCGCCAAGTTTGCTGGAACGTCCCTCAAAGACCAACTACTTCAAGGGCCTGACCTCACAAATTCACTAGTCAGCGTCCTAACTCGTTTTAGACAAGAGTCAGTAGCCTTTATGGCTGATATCGAAGCCATGTTCTATCAAGTCTTTGTTCCCGAAGAGCAACGTGACTTCTTACGTTTCATATGGTGGCCAAACTGATACCTAATGGCTCAACTTGAGGAGTACCGAATGACCGTTCACCCCTTCGGAGCTGTTTCCTCACCGAGCTGCGCTAATTACGCCCTGCGAAAGACAGCAAACGATAATGAAGAAGAATACGGAAGTGCTGTTGCAAGTACCTTGCGCCGAAACTTCTACGTGGACGACTGCCTCCGTTCTGTTAGTACCAAAGCTAAAGCCAAGGAACAGATCGAAGGTTTGCGTCAAGTATGCATCTTCATGACAACGAAAATCGCATACACTGCTCTTTCCTAATGAGAAAAGCTCGCCTCGCACCAATCAAAGCAGTGACAATTCCACGCCTGGAACTGACTGCCGCCACCGTCTCCGTTCGCCTTGGAGAGATCCTTAAGAAGGAACTACTGTAGACGAAGCCTTTGACATTGTCCAATATCACACTGACTCAGTCACCGTGCTGTGTTATATCAGCAACGAGCAGAAATGATTTCAAGTTTTCGTCGCCAACCGAGTACAAACGATCCGTAACCTCTCAGATCCAAGTCAATGGAAATACATAGATACAAAGGAGAATCCTGCCGATGATGCCTCTCGTGGATTAGATGCTAAAGCACTGAGCAAACAACAACGTTGGCTGAGAGGACCAAGGTTTCTGTGGCAGCCCGAAAAGGATTGGCCTACGCAACCGTCGTCACTTGGCGAAATTTCCAACGAAGATCCAGAAATCAAGAGACAAGTAAATGCCTGTGTAACAACAACCACAGACCTATCACCTGCATCCACCATAACAAAGCTATTCCAGCATTTCTCCGATTGGTATCGCTTAAAGAAAGCCGTTGCAGTATTCCTGAGAGTGAAAACCATTCTACAAGAGAGAAGGCTAAAGAGAATGAACAAACAACATGGCCCCCCCGCCAACGTTAACGATAAAGCTACAACGAGTTGCAAAAATACTTGAGACACTGTGCGCCATTTGGCCTTGAATGACGTTTCCATGATCTTCCGCTTTCCCTCCCCCTCCCCCTCTTATCAAAGTTGTTAACGGGGCAGCACCATGCTCGAAACTTTCAGGAACAACTTTGAAAGGGGGAGAGGGAAGGGGTGTGTATTGTATCTCACAGATTTGTTGGCGGCAGCATTTTAGAAAAAGAAGAGACGTTTTTGATGGCGAATGTCTCAACAATTTTGCAACTGGTTGTAGAAAGCCGAACATAGATTGCTCATCACTAACAGTGCAGGAGTTAGAAGAAGCAGAGCGATCAATAATTCGTTTCTCACCGTTCCAAAGCTTTTATAACGAGTTGAAGAGTCTAGACCAAGCAAGCTGTGACGAGCCTGGTCAGGAACAGACACTCCTTCAGAAGAGAAAGAACGAAGTAACAAAGACAAGCCCCCTTTATCGTCTCGACCCGTTTGTCGATAGAGGTCTGCTACGAGTCGGTGGCCGGTTGGATGACGCTGACATACCAGAAGAATCCAAACATCCCGTTATTTTGCCACGAAAGAGTCACGTGACAACGCTGATCATCTGTCACGCGCACGAGCAACTCGGCCACGCAGGATGCGGACATGCCCTCGCAAAACTACGCGAACGGTACTGGATTATTAAAGCTAACTCCGAAGTTCGTCAGCTGATTTCCTGGTGTGTGATATGCCAAAGAATTAAGTCCACCCCTCAAGACCAGAAAATGGCTGATCTGCCCGAGGACCGATTGACCCCGGCACCCCCCTTCACTTATGTCGGAGTGGACTATTTTGGACCGTACGTAACGAAAGAAGGTCGCAAGGAACGCAAAAGATATGGGGCACTGTTTACATGCCTTGTAAACAGAGCTGTTCATATTGAAGTCGCCCACTCCCTTGATACAGACTCCTTCCTCCATGCACTTCACCGCTTCATCGCCCGTCGCGGTCAGGCACGCGAAATAAGAAGCGACAACGGTACCAATTTTGTTGGTGCAAGACGAGAGCTTCGCGAGGCTATCAACGAGATGGATCAGAAAGAAATTATAGAAAAACTTTGCCAGCAAAACATTGACTGGAAATTCAATCCCCCTGCTGCAAGTCACATGGGCGGAGTCTGGGAAAGACAAATACGGACAACACGTCAAATTCTTGATACTCTACTACGTGAACACGGAAGTTGTTTAGATGATGAATCCTTGCAGACCCTTATGTGTGAGGTTGAATCTATCATCAACTCAATACCCCTCACTGTTATTTGCAGCGATGCTAAGGATCCCTACCCTCTATCACCGAACCAGATCCTGACAATAAAGACAAGCATTGTCCTGCCACCGCCTGGCAAGTTCCAATGCAATGACATCTACATGCGCCGACAATGGCGTTGTGTTCAGTACCTCTGCAACCTGTATTGGTCGCGATGGAAACGGGAGTACTTACCAAGGGCTAAGTGGAACAAAGTCAAGCGCAACCTGAAGGTCGACGACGTCGTTCTAGTTAGAGATGAAAACGCACCTCGAAATGTTTGGCCTATGGGCGTGGTAACCAGAGTAGAACCAGATTCTAAAGGTCTAGTCAGAAGTGTCGTCCTTAGAACGCATACAACGGAGCTGCATAGACCGGTTAACAAGCTAATCCTTATGCTGACCGCAGAGGAATGGATGGATGCTACTCAAGACACGGAAGAAGTTGCTGTCAAGCCCGCACAGACAGTAAAGGAATGAACATTATTTGAACATTTAATGCATGATTATGTTTAAGCTACAAACTGATTTAGGTTTTAGTTACACTGTTTGCTTAGTCTTCTGTCTATCCTGATTTATATAGTGTTAAACAACTTGTAATGTTTAAGGGACCGGGAATGTTACTGCCAAATATTTTCTGGTTTTTCGCATTTCCTTTCGAACCCTTTTTGTTTCGTTTGCGTTATTATCTTATAGTATCTGTGGTTTTTGCCGCGGAAATGCCTGCTAACGTATGATTTACAAACAAAGAAATCTATTATCCTTTGTATTAGTTAGCATTGTCGAACGTGCTCAAGAAACTTTTTCAGTTCTAGTCAACGTGTCATCGTGTTAAGATCAAAGTAAGGCTCAACGTCAACGCTTTGAAATCCCTAAAGCGGACACAGAAGTAAGTCTTTTCACTTTATGATATGTTACGTTTTATAAAGCCTTTTTTGCATCGCATATCCAAAGTTTGTTTTCGTAGTTTTTACGGTAGTTTCTAGTTAATTTAACTATAGTTTTCGCTGTATTTATTTCTTAGTTTTTGAAACCGCTTTGTACATCGTTTTCTTCGTTTACACTGCCTAATCATCGCTTCGCTTTGCATCGCTTCTTTCCAACATTGTTAACGTCTCATCGCTTCCCTTCAATAAACTTTGTCTACATTCTTATTGTCATGAGCATCATTGTTGTAGCGAAAGTTCTTAAAGCGCGTCAATAATTTTCTGTCTTAACGTGGGATTAAACGATCGTCCTATGAGTAACGTTTTGTACTCACAAAATGCCTTAAAAATGACAGTTCACCCTTCATTTGGCCTTTTTGTATTTGACGGAGAAGCAGAAACAACAGCTGATAGTGCTTCAAATAGTGCTTCAAAGTTGAAGCACTATCAATATATGATCATATAAGTGAACAAGAGTTCAGCATAAAACTAGGACATGTCAGGATACTTAATGTATTTTCAATGGGTTTATGCAGAATATTATCTGTCGACTTCAACATTGTCAGATGAACTACATTTACATAACTAGATCCAATATGTGTAGTAGAAATTCATTGAAAAATATGGAAACAATATATCTAACCTAAGTACTGAAATCCAAAAGGCAAGAGAGAACAAAGACAAAATTGCTGTCCGTAACAATTTTGTTAGTTTAGAACATCAAGGTCATGATACCAGTTGTTTTATGCTAAATCTACATCTGAAAAACTTAAGGCTGTAAATCTATTTTTAATTTTGTAACACATACTGCTTAATCAGCCAAAAAATATAGAAAAATAGGAGGTTTCATTTATAAAATAAGAGAAAATAGGAATCTGCTCAAAAAATAGGAAAAAATATAAGTAACTGGAAACCCTGCAACTAAGTCAGTGTATTTTAGCAGGCACTGCCCTTCATTCTAGGAAAGACTAAACCAAACTGGGCACTAACCAACTACAAATGACATAAGAGAGTAATAATAGCTCTTTAAGGCTGGTTCACACTTTGACATAAGCACAAGAAAAATACATGTGTGAACCGGGGTTACATAAGCATACGCACAAGGAATGGAAGTTTTTCCATTCCTTGTGTTTATGCTTATGCTTATGTCAAAGTGTAAACCAGCCCTTAAAGGGCCTTGCATCGTTATAAATGGGAAACTAGTCTAAAAAAATAAAGAAGTTGCTTTTAATAATGTGGAGTTAAGAAAACTGGGATTGAGCTCCATGATTCATGTGAGAAATTAAGCCTTTTTTACACGAGCCTTTGGCAACAGAGGTTTTCTGCCATTTTTGTAACAGTGAATGGTGTACTGATTTCTACGTTTCACCATTCGGCGAAGATAGAATAAGTGGTGTACTTTTGGCATAGCACACAAAATTTTTTTAAACCGAGACAACCATACAAAAGTCTGTTCAGCTGCCATGGTATTCCCACCTGGAAGTTCTCCTTTCAGTAAGCTTGGGTCATACTGTTCTCTGCAGGATTTGTCCTTGTGATTTTTGATGTGCAGGCTGTCGATTATCTTTTTAACAGAGATCCATGCTTTATCCCAAGGAGAGCGCCAAGGAAGAGGATTTTTGGCTGCTTTCATACCATCTAAATGGCACATATGATATGCCACAAATATTTTGGCCCAGTTGGCTGGATTGATGCTCTTTAAAATCACAAAAGGCCAAGAAAGAATAATGATGAATACTTGAGATGGACTCTTGGACCTATGAATGAAAGATTCAAGAAGTAGACAACTATTTCATCTCCTCTATTACTGGACTCTTAGAATTCTTGCAGGGCTTAACACATAATTGGATAGAAAATACACAAAATAAAGAACCTCAAAAAGTAGGCAAAGGGTACAGAAAGAACATGTTCATGTCATTTAACATTGCGATATTTACTTCAGCATTATATAATCAAAACCAATGATTATACAACCATTATATAATCAATGTTTCGTGAAACTTGATGTTTAATAGACTAATTAAAACTAAATTCCTTAATAGCCTTATCCTCAGTTATCATTTTATACCAAAGACATCACTAAAATAACAGTGACTTCATCTCCAAAAATATATTTTATTGTGAAGGGTGGTACACCATGATCCACCCTTCCATTTTTCCAAAGTCTGTTTATTTAATTTACCTGTAAAATTTGCTATTCTTCACATATTTGCCAAAACAAGTAATAAATCTGGAAATGTGTTTGGATACTCCACTTAAACAGGGGACTCCACTTGTCAATAATTCCTCCACCTCCGACTATAAAGAGGTGCCCACGTGACCATTTCTGGAGTCTCTGCTTTGACCCAGTGTCCTTATTGCAGGTAGTGGGTTGAGGCTCAATGCAGTCATCCAGAACAGCGTTGAACGACTCTTGCTGCTCTCCTATGAAATCTGAATTCCCTAAGAAATATTCATTGAAAAATCACTACAACTACTTTAACTTTGTTAAAGAATGGAGACAAAATATCATTAAACCCAACCTTTTTAAATTTATTTTTATTCTCTGTAGTATCTTTATAGTTGTAACAATAACTATAATATTATTTGCCTTTCACTCCTAGGCCACTTCCCATATTTAGCTAAAATGGCTAGAGCCACAAAGGACGCCAGAGGAACCCAAACTTTCAAAGATTCACCAAATTTCACATTGATTTGAATCGGAACTGCTCACTCCCCTCATAAATTATACATTGTACTTCCCCACACGTCTCTTGTACTTACAATGATTCAATGCTTGAAAACAATTGTAGATTAAAACAATTTCTTTCAACCAACCTTGAGCCTCAACTGCACTATTTCCAAGATAAGGGGCTTCTTCATTACCAAGTGATGAGATATAGCATCCACTTTAGAAATTTCCTTGTCCAGAAACTCTCCAGGAGTTGAATCACTAGTCTCATCACCTGTTTTAAGTAAGTAGTTTTGATATAAAAGGTGCCTGACCTGGCAATTACCACACTTGGTTGCTGTTCAAAACTAGAGCATAAGCATGATACTGACAAAAACTTAATCAATTCATACAAGCTGTCCCGGAATATAGATGTATTTATTGTCAGATGGTATCCCATGAGCTTTGAAGCACTGTATTTACAGCATGCCTGATAACAATAATTGCTTATATCGCATATGCAACTGAGATAGCATGATACACAGACCAGTTCATGTACCCACTTGTATTGCTAGTCTCAATTCCACAATGTTTCAAGAAACCACGAATATCAGTTTAAATGTCTGGGTGCTGGTCACTAAGGTATGCTAAATGTTCATCACAAAATGCCTTGCCGGATTTAGGTGAATTGATACAAACATTTGGATAGTTGAGAAGAGGAAGTCCACGGACAAAGTTCTATTCCACACAGAAGGAATAAAAATATTATTTTCTAAGAAAGGAATCATGTACATTCCAGAAATCTGACAAGTAAAAAAAGGAGATCTCTGTGTCTTAACAACAAGAAGTTGATATACGTTGAGACAATTAACAAGACTACACGAAAATAATTGCATTAAAGCTGACAAAGCTACCAAATAGGCAAGATTAAGTATAGAAAGGTAAGGGTAATTTCCACATAAACATTCAAAATTATTTATTGCAGCACAAAAGAACTACATGTACATCGTGGTCCATGCCTGTGAACTAGCTACGCGTAGCTGAGCACATTGACCACTACAAACATCAACTGTACATAAGATGATTATGCTTATATATAGAATGTTTTGAAATTGTACTTAACTAGACAAAGTATATTCCAAATTTCTTTAACAAAATAATTAGAGAGAGTACATTTCAAAATGTACCTTTCTCTGCATCATACAGTGGGCGAACATTAACTTCCACTGTCCATCTATGACCCACAATCTTCCACAACCTATAGGGCAAATATAAAATATACCAATTACATATAGATGGCCAAAGTTTGTTTCAACTGAGAGAAACCTCAAGTATAATCATTTCATAATTAATATTAGAGAATTGATTGCTAAAACCAATTTTGAAATGCACAATCAACGTAATCGTTGACAGCTTACTGGGAAGGTTTGTGGGTAACTGAATATCATTTAAGGAAAAGATTACACACAGTCTTTGACAGCTCAACGTAACCTGTCGCTTATACATCCTACCTTTTATATGCCTCCCTCCCCAGTTATTAAAAGGCCCATCTACCTGTAAACAAAGTATTACTTCCAATTATAACCCCCCTGTAGTTTACAATTAAAGGAAGTCAATTTATCATGATATTTTAAAGCTTCACTAAAAACCAGTTAATGAAAAACATATTTCAATCAGTTCCACTTATAAGCACTCTCAGATATAAGCCCCTTCATTGACAAACCGATCCAAAATCCCTTACAAAGTTGTAAGGGCTTAAAGCGGAAGTTTACGGTATTCAAGGTATAGTGTTGTACCCTCATATTAAAATAAATGTACAAATGAAATTTTTAGGAGCTAGTCATCTCACTCCGTGCCTTGCAGGCATCTGAACAATCTGCTGGTGAATGGCTGTAGACTGACTTGGCTCGGACCTTGTCTACTTCGTCCATTACTTTTTCACGATCCTCATTTGTTTTCATTAGACCAAAGAAGTTCAGTTTTCCCAGCTCTCTCAACTCAGTTTCAAGCTCTCCATTCCAAAAGGCTGCAGCTGCCTGCTTTTCTCCATAGTCCAGTGAGAACAACAACAAACAAAATATACATACATAGTATATACATAGTTTCAGGGAACATTACAGGATCCAAAGCTAAGCTTTGGCAGAGTATATATGGGCCAATAAAGATATGAATGGCAATACTAAGGTAATTAATGCTAATGCCATGGCAACTCTGATGTAATCTGCTAGAAATAGATTATTATTATTATTAAGATATGAATGGCAACTCTGATGATACTATTACTGTGATGTATAAGCATACCACTTGGAGTTCTTAATTTGGTTTATCACTGTGTGTATTTTTACTTATTATGTAAAATAAATAAAGTTTTATTATTATTATTATTATTATTATTATTATTATTAAACTTTATAATGTTTAAGATTATCCTTTGAGCCAAATCATACCTTTTTGGTTTACTTAATTAGGCTTAACACTGTCGGTTACTAATTTATACATTTTATATCACGTAAAAAAAGAAAAAAAATTGAGTCCACGAAATCCTTAGAAAAGTTTCAAATTAATTTTCTCACATGGGTGACGAATACAAGTGAACTGAAGAACACAAGTGCAAATCAATCAATCAGTTTATTAAATATATGGGTAACATGAAATCACCACAACAACCGTCTTTGAGAAAGCCAAGAATGAGGAAATACGTACATGTAAAGCAATCGTACAGCGGGGGCAGCTGTACCTGTAGTCAACTTAGTACACCGTCTGTATTAGTTAACAACAACAAAAAAGCCATGACGCATGACACGCATGAAAGCATGAGGGGCTTAAATGAGGATGAAACTAAGAACACAGACGGTTTTCTTCTGGCTTTAAATAGAAACAACTAGTCACTAGAAAATAGAGTCCGAATGCCTCATTGTAAGCAGTTGCAAAACCGGAAAAACTAATCCAACTGTGATTCCTGTTAGAGATAAAACCAAAACATATAAACCTCAATATAATTTATGGAAAACTACCAAAAAATAAGGCCATACCAGGGGGGTATCCGCGTCGCTCGTCTGGATTTTAAAATGGCTTATGTCTGTGATTTGTCAGAAATATGAGAAAGTATGAGAAGAATATATGAGAAGTATGCCGTTTGTCACGATTTCATTTCATATACTGTCGCAACTTTTTGGGCCATGTCGCTTGAGGGAATTTACCCTGTCAGGGCCTCAAGAATATCACAAAATGAAGCGCGAATATGAGTATTTAATGCGTAACAAAGCCGATCACTCATGCTAAGGCACATTCGAAGTCCAGTAGCTTCCTCTCGATGAAAAAAAACATCACTGGCCTCAACGAAAGGTCTGCCCTCAGGATAAAGGCTCCAGCCCTTGGCCCTATCGCCATACCAGTCATAAATATAATTAGTGCGGCATTTTTCGCATCATAGACTGAACTTCAGGCCCGCTACCTTGCCATGGAGACAGTGTACAGTGACATCGCAGGGCTTGTTGTGGAGAGCTACATGTAGAGGGGTGATGCACTGAAAACAGGTCGCAGTTGGAGGACACAACAATAAAGGACCAGAATCCATTCCGTAGTGGACAGGGAGAGACTTATTTGAAAGGGTTAATCCATCAAATAAAAGGGACGCTTCTTCTTCTGTAAGCCCTGTAATCTTGGAGATCGTCTCCAAACGAACAGACAGAGGCAACACTCGCAGATCTTTCAGAAAGAAACTGACATACTCGACTACCTTTGCTTCGTATGCTGCATAGAGATGCGCAGATAGAACTTTAGGCGGTAGGGCCCTTATTCCATCCAAAGTTAGCTTAGTGGTGGACATCACTCTAAAGGCGCCCAGAAGAGCATCCTCAGCCCCCAAAGAACAGTCCACTTCTCTGCGAAGTTCGTCGACGAGGCTAACAGCATCGTATGTGTGCTTGCGACCCTTTCCTCTCTGGCGTCCTCTCAGTGTCAGAGAAATCGTTTCGGCTGGTGTACGCGAAATATGGTTAGTTGCACATGTTGGACGGTGTGTGACGTGTAACGGCTTGTGACGTGTCACAAATTTCAGTTGGTTTTTGGTTGCCCCTAAATCGTGCATCAGATGGTTGCTTAAGGATATCAAAATTATATTCCTTTTTCTGCAAACAGATCATCTTCACCAGTAAAAATTCTAATTAGACTTTTGTCTTCAAAAATTCCCCTTTCCTAAACTGAACCATGATATCCTTCCTGGCTACCAAGGCCAGGGTGAAATTATTCCGCGTGGAGATAAGATTTCGGCTCGGAATTTAGTCAATGCAAACAGGTATTAACGACACGTTTCCCTTTTCCTGCAAACGGTTCATCCCAGTGAGTAAGGAAATTGTTCTTAAGGTATCATGGTAGGTGGATTGACAGTGTTTGGAAATCGCGCCCTTACGCTGACGCTTTGAAAGAAAACCTCATCAACCTATACATTTTCTGAAAGCTTAATAGTTATACAGTACAATCATATCTTTGAAATTTTCTAAAAAGTCAGTGTTGCAGTGATATTAAAAGAAATGCCCAGAAACACTGCTTCGCTTAAATTGGTTCGTTTCCGCGCGTGAATTATCGGATCGGCGCGATTAATATCGGAAATGTTTTCTCACACATCACCCTCAAAAACCGTGTCTGCGATTTTCCAGATGCAGTTTGGTTTTTTTTTTACAACCTCCTAAAGTTTGATATTGTCCATGCGGACGTTCCTTTGTACAAAACAGGCCGTAACTCGGAAACGGAAGTGAAATTAAACAAAGCCCGACACGATTTTTCGAACAAAGTATCCTTGAAAATGGCTGCCGATTTTCAGCTAATTCCGTCGGAAGACGCGTGTAAACGAACTAAAAATGTTCCCCCTTATATGCAGTTTTATGTTATTGAGAAAAAGACGAAAAACGTTTTATGAGATTTCTGTGATTAGGTGTTAAAAATCCCAGCATGTAAGAAGATTTAATGATGCATTGACAGATCCCGGCACAGGTCAGTTCACAACAACAATGGCTTATGACAACTTGAGTTAAACAGACGTCTTCAATTCTGGCACGAAAACCAGTTCGTTCTCTAGCAATATTTTCGTGCGACTAGCACTTGTTGCAGGTTGCTCTACGGCTTTATTGGCGGAACTAGTGCCCTCCAATAACCATTCGTCTTGACTGTAGTACGACCCACGGTCGCTCAGAGCCAAAGATCTTGCTTGTTCCACATTCCAGATTTTCGCTTCTTCGGCTTCTTCGAAGACGCAAACGGGCAAGACGTTTTCTTGCGTTTTCGTCCGGACATTAAGAACTTCAAAAGCTAAGCTTGTCAAGAACAAAAGCCAACTAGCGACAAAAACAACCGGATCAAGAACAGTTCGCGTGCACATCTCTTTCGTTCAAATGAACCATCACACCGCATTCGTGTTACAGGTGACAACCGAAGGTAAATTTTAATTGGAGATGACAGGAAATTGTCAACGCTTCGTCAGCGGTTAATGAGATTCAAAAATAGTTTTTCTCTTTATCTTAAAAAGTAAAAAAGCTTTTTTTCCCATTCTTTTTGCAAAATATTTATCTCAGTCTTCTCAATTTGAACAGCAAAAAAATTTTTTTTCTATTTTTCGTCAAAATCCACCTACCATGATACCTTAACTTCCTTTCATATGTAATTTTTTTAACAGAGTATGCTTGACTACTACCACTACCTCTATGGATTTGGTCTGAAAATGGGTGTGGGAAATTACATTTCTGGATTGAAATAGGGCCAGGATTTGGAGAAGGAGGCGGCACACACCCACATCTAGAATTCCCAGGAGTATCTCCCTCCCTGGGGGTTCCACCCTATCCAAGTGATAGTGTTCGTAACCAGCTGAAACCAGCAGTTGCTTATTTTATTTCATTAACATAAAAAAAATTACAGTCACGGCCTTAAGTTCATTTTCAAGAACGTTTTGTTTATCAATCAATGAGAATAAATATCGGTAACGACACATAAGAAAGTAATGCTTAAACGAAGTTAACATTGTAAGCGTTAAATACGTCTTGAACAAGTTCAAGGTCTGTGAGGCTTGCAATGAACTTGGCCTCAACTTTGTGGGCCCTTGCTGGTTGTCTAGTATCTCCTCGATTCCAGATTGCGTCTTCCAAAACATGGCTAGTGACGAAAACACAAATTACCGCATTTTAAAAAAAGATTCTTTAACAAGGGATCACAGTAAAATTAAGGTTTTCAATTTAATCATACGATTCAGGCTCCCGTATAATGGCATTATCAATAAGTGGTGCCATAAGCTTGGACAGGCGTGCATTCATTGTTGCCTTTACTATACCATTCTCTGTCAACTCAATGCAGCTGTCATCTTTGGGGTTGGATGGATTTCGCTTCAATCGGTACAAATTGTCTGTTGTCAGGTCCTATCCACCTCCATAAAAACACATTCCAACAGCTCGGATTCGTTCTCCAGGCGGTGCATTACTTCTTTCAGTAATTGTGACTTGTTTATATGTAGACGTACCCGACATAATTTGTATGTATACGTTTGCAGCACAGAGACGCTGGCAGAAAGAAACAATTCGTCTTTGGGAGGTGTGCCGGCTAAAATTTTGACAGGCATCACATTGCAATCACAGTGCTGACTGACACACTATTCGAACTCATTTCAGTGACCCACGTCAATACATAACAAAAAGGGTAAAACATTTTTCTTCTGTCAACAAGGATACACACATGATCCATTTAACTCTTATCGCTTAAATCTTTTCGTTTTACCCTAGGCCACTGACAATTTCGATTGGCCGCGCAACTAGCTAGTAGTATGCTCAGGTTAACCGACTCGCAATGCAAAGTCAGGGCAGACAGGGAAAAAGGCATCTAATTGATCAAATAGTTTATGTAACTTCAGTTAAAGCTCCGATTCATTCTTCTAAAATTTTGGCATGTAAAATTGCTGTCGGTGAGAATTTAACATCTTCCAGAGAAAACGAACGAGCTCTGCCCAGCGTGATACAGCATTTAGGGAAAACATCAAATTCAAGGACCAAACATAAACGCTTAGTTACCGGTATTCAGATCCAGAAGGAATTTTAGAGGAAATAATAAAAACGCAAACCCTTATTTAAAGAGCTGCACGCTTCAAAAGAGGTCAAAGAAAATGCCCTTGCATCAGAGGGGAAATCTTGCTGACCTTGAACAAAACCACAGAAAATGAATATGCATGCCATGACCTCTCACTGCGAAACAAGCAGCATTTTAACAATCACATTTGCTCAGTCAAACAGTACCATCCAGAGCATAATCTCCCCACCTGCAAAAAAAAAACGTTTGGAACAAGCAGCATTTTAGTGCGAGGTCAACCTAGTGTGGGCCTACCAAAACACAATTTTTTTTATAAAAACAGTTATGTTTGTGAAGTCATTTGCACAGATCAAAACAAATCCCTGAACAAAACTCGGCAATTTCCGGTGGCGCTGATCAACTTCTCGCTGAAAATGTTATCTTATACTGACGTCCATGACCATTATCTTTGTCAGTTATTACACATAATCGCAAGAACATTAAACTTTACTCCAATCAACATTTTTTGCCGGCAAACAAATCTGTTAATTACACCTAAGCACGAGCGAAATTAAATTGTCCAGAGCTAGGAAAGGTCAAGGTAGCAAAGACAGTTGGATAACACTATCAGGTGGAAACCTTAACCATCGATCCTTGACAGATGTAAAGAAACAAAGGATTTTGCCGCAAGACAAAACGTTTTTTGGCCTTAAATATTCTCGAAGGAACCCTGGAGGTTTCGTAGGTGAAGAAAATCGTTCACATTAGAAATGGCCTTTCCTGCTGACAGATTTTTTTCGCTGTAAACCAAACAAAATTTTGTGTAGTGCGCACAGAGCCTGTGACTCCAGTTTTCTTTAAAATATTATTTTTAAAATTTGATGCCCTAAAAAAGGTGTTACAAGACACTTACATTTAAAGCACAGCTTATAAATGAGAGATTAATCTGTTATCATAGAATTCTTATCTTGCAGTACTGAATCCTTGCTCGTTTGTTGTTTGAAGAGCTTCATCGAACACGGTTACCTTTACCTTGCAGAAATAAGGGGTTTTGGTGTAAATGTCTTCAGTTTTTTTTTTGGACATTTACAGTATCGATTGTTTGGTAATGACAGTTTCCTTAAAGACTCTCTGTTGACCGGCCTGCTTTGCGCACGTTTGTTGTTGTTTTGGGATCAACTGTTAATGGCGATTCGTATGTGAGGGAATGGCGAACGGCATATTACAGTCAAATATATTGGCAGTAATTGCAAGAAGGCTAGCTTTTGATGGGAAACAATGACAGGCGTGTGGTCCGTTCATGTTTTTAGTGTCTGAAGGATTTGAAACCCCTCATTTGATCGGCGTCGTGGACGCGATCGAATGTCGAATTAAGCTGTGTTACAGGAAGCGAGACGTGGGATAAGAAAAAACTGAAATAGGTCTTATTGCACTGCAAATCCACTTGTAAAACCAAGCAAAACGATGGTACTGCCTATGATCGCTTTTTCCACTAGGCCAATATAACATAAACAAATATAAGAAATGCAAATGCGGGACTGTGCGAACGCGAGAACATATGTTTGGCTTATAAATTGAAGAGGCTATGTTTCCATGTTCTACTTGTAATAGAAAACAACTTCTACCAAAAGATTCATGGCTTTTGACTTTATTGATGTTATTATTACGGCATCAGAAGCGTCAAACGGCGCCCAGCCAAAGAAACTCAAAATAACAAGATCATGAATACTAGCCACGAATTATCACTGACTGACTTGCAGTATACAACTGAGTATAATAACTATATTTGGGTGAACTCGCTGTCGTTGTGCTTTAAGAATCAGTGTAAAGCTTTGTTTGCTCATCCACTGGCCTTGAACAGGTTGTCTCAAGTACGTGTATTCTTTCTCGCTCTTCCACTGCGATTCTTCGTACCCAGCGCCATAGCAAACTTATGTGTATCACTTCTTGCTTAACCTCCAAATATCTAATTAACGACCAATGCAGAACAAAATATCCTGATCTCAATTATATAAAATAATCAAACTTCTTAAATCGAACAATAAATACTGAGTAAACTGGATAGATGTCTTGGATTTTGAGGGATTGAACACCGAGACAAACTAATAGGTCAACATCTGGAGGTTTTGTGGTCCACGAAACTTAAGATGGGGCGCGCAACGCATGCCGGTCGACAGAGAGTCTTTAATTTTACAATGGTTTGTAAAAGACCATCTTTTAAAACTTTACAGGGGTCTCAACGTTGGAGTGAAAAAAGAACTTTTGCTGAAATTGTCTTTACAGGTTTTGCCAGTAATGGCTTCTGCTGTAAACAGTTGTCTTTTACCTTGTGAAGCTTTCGCAGCAACTGCTCCTGCCTTATGTATGATTTTTAAAAAGTGGGGGGTTGGATTTAAGAAAGTAAATCCAAGTTTGCAAGTAATAATATAACGTAGCAATTTACCGTTGTATTCTTAGATATGGAAAACCATGACAAAGACTACGTGGATCCCAAGCTGAAAATGAAGAGGGGTGGTTATGCAGAAAAGGAAAGTGAAAGGTATGCCGATGATTGAATGTTTAGTGTTTGTTTTTTTCTTTCTTATCAAGGTACTTAAAGACTCTCTGACTAACAATAAATTTGTATTTACTTTAATGTTGTTTTGTTTCCCCTCCGATTGCTATCAGTGTATTTGCAAATATGAAAAAAACCTCAAGCAGTTTGACTGTTCTATTTTACCTACCATTGAGTGATGAAAAAAAAAAAACAAATAAAAGATAAGGGTAGTAAACTACTATCCTTCCCAAGATGTGAGGTTAGTTTGCCTAATGCCCAACGTCAGACATTCTAACCACTGGGTCTCCTTTTAAACAATTTGATTTGATATGGTAGAGAAATGGGAGGAACATGCAGCGTTACTCTCTGCCGTCTCTAAAGACTAGGCAAGCAAAAACAGGGCAGAGCCGGAGAAATAGATACAATGACAAATGTTATCTTTTACCCACAGAGATGATGTAGGTGGTGATGGAAAGGACAATGGGAGAGAGATTAACTTCACAAATATTAAGGTAAATATATTTGCTTAAACGATGTGTCACGTCACTTTGCAACCAACTGCGATGGTAAAGTGACTATAGCTGAATGAAGGTTCCAAAGTTTGGGATAAGTGACGAGTACATCAAATTCTTTTTCCGCCTATCAAAGAAAAATTCATGAAAACAAGCAAATCGCTCATCACCAGCGAAGTGAAAACGATGAGATATGTCTGGAAACCTCTTCCTTGGAAAGAACCTAAATCAACACTATTTGTATTCGTCAGGATACTTTTTTTTAGGTTTTGATAGTCAATTGATTACAAAAATTAAAAAAACTAAATTTTTTTGCGTTGCTTTCGTTGTTCATGGCATAAACTAGGTTGAAATAATATTCGCATTTACCTTACTCTATCTTCAGATGTCAGACGTTGAACGATGGCTTCAAAATCATGTGTCAGAAGGAAGCGAAGAAGACTACATTGTTAGTAAGGAAGAGATGTGGAAAAGTTTCTCTTGTAAATCAGACATAAAGGTGGGAAGAGAATTCTTTTTAAATTACCTTGGGTTGGCACTATCCCGTTTGGAGTACAGGAATGTGGTTCCGATTATCAAAAAGTGCCGGCGAGTGGGATACAAGGGGCTAATTTTGTTGACTGATCCTGTGAGCAATAAAAAGGCACAATCATGCAATAAAAACAATCCGTTGGTATCAGTTACACCTCTTTAAGTCAAAGCGCCTGAGAGTTTGAATGAAGAGGTCACCGCGGTGTGGCAATCTAACCAATTAGCCCCTCAAACAAACATTCAGTGCAAAGCTGTGCAAGAGTGGATGTGTAAATACTACTGCGAAGGAGGAGAGAACGACATCACTACAAAGCAAAACCTGTGGATTCATTACAAAGAAAGCAATGAATTAGATGAGGATCCAAAAAGATCATTTTTTTTGCACGTAGGTAACATAATAAGGCACCCCCCTTTTGCAAAAGTACAGTACGCCAGATTAAGAGGAAAAAGCTTGGTGCTTTCCAGTTCCTAAAGCGGACATTGCCTAGCGATATTAAGGCACGGACTTGTGAGAAACAGCCATCATCGACCAGATCAGCTGCATTAGCAGAAGCTGCTAGTGATTTAACCAGCGTCGCTGTTAAAAGAAATTCATTTCAAGTAAAAGGAACAAGCCCTGATCATTCCAAATCGCATTTCGGTAGTCAGAGGAGTGTGCCTGGTAGTCCCTCCACGATTTTAACCAATTTGGAAAGTGTCCTGGAGAGAAATCCTGATGAAACTACTGTGATTTCTTCTGATATTCCTCTTACAAGTGGTGACAGCAAAAATTTTGAGAGTGAAGGAGATTTTAGCTACAACAAAAATGAATTTTCAGGAGGTGAGACAGACACATTCCCTATCAATTCAGCCGAGGATATTACTAGTTGCCGACCATGCAGAGGATGGAGATGGCGAAAACGTCTGTCAACCAAGTGAACATGATGATGCGAGTGCTGAAAGTGATGTAAGAAGCGATGCAGAAGAAATCATAGCTGTCAACAAGACAGAGGCGTCATCAGACATATTTCATAGGTTCCATAAGAAACCGTCCACTTTGCTTCCTTGGCATCTTCCTGGGAAACCTGCTTCATTTCAGGCTTACCTGACAAGCGTCGTTAAAGATCCCGCCAACATAAATGAGGAACGTAGAGCGCTTTATTTAGCTTCAGGCTGTGCAAAGACGTTCAAGAACTGCATAGTCAGGGCCTTTGTCGCAGCTTCGTTCCCCCCTCTAAAGGTTGGCAGTTTTGCGGCCGAGCAAGTTAAACATACCTTTGAAGGAGACGTCTTCCCACAATTCACTCAAATCGAAAAAAGTAACTTCAGCTGTGCCATTTGCATACCTTACCTCAGATGGGCTATAATTAATAGCATACCTCAATCGGCAAAACCGGATGCAATATTGTCGGGTACTGCGATGTTATGTTTCGCTGGCATGGTCCAGCTCAAAGAACATAGCAGTTCTAGATTGCATTTGGAAGCCGTGCCCTTCTTTCAAAGAGCCCAACAGGAAGAACCCCGCTGCAGTAGAAAAGAGGAAGCCAGATTAGCGGGGAAGGAACAAAAACGTATTTCTGAATATTTCCACAAACCTTCAGTGGATTTAAACTTTGAGTTCCAACACCAAGCACACACCAAAAATAAAGTTTAAGTCCTGTCATTTATGGGATTCGGAGGTCGTTAAAAATTTTGGAAGTGATTCACAGATTAGAAGAACAACTTCTGCAGGCCTCTTCAAAAAAAGACGCAACAATGGCGGTTTGAACTGTCATCCACATGAACGAGGTCATGAAAAATGCTCCTCTTACAACGTTTGTAAGTAAATGCACAAAGTAGAGGCTGATGTCCTTAAGGATGAAGCAAATTCAAGCTACAAGTCAGTGTTTATTCCTGTTTTTAAACAGGTGATCATAAATGGAAAACCAGTCCAAATCAATGGAGCAATTAAAAGCCTCTATCCACCCTTTAAAGGGAAGGCGTCATCTCATGGTGAACATCAATACACGTGCACTAATTGTTTCCATCAACTGAGAGACTTGAAAAACACTTTGCAGCATCGGAGGTCTGGCAGTTTAGATGACAAAGCCAACAGACTGGGATTGAAAGGTTTCAACAAAAGGTACGCAAGGAGAGGAGAGATGATGAATGCTCTTGAGAAAGAAAGACAACGAAGGAAATTGGCACAGACAGAAGTTAAGGAGCTGGTAAGGAAAACACTAAGCCCAAGAGACTGGGAATAATGTCTACATCAAGCATGCCTTAACGGGGAAGACCAAATGCTAGTAATTAATCTGGTTCGTTTGATGAAGAGTGGGATCTCTGCAAGAAATCCTATGCAGATTCTCATTTTAAAGAATTTAGTGTCAAAGCTTCAAAAAGGAAACAATCATCGTTATGTTGACCTCGTGAAAGACGTAAGCGGGCTTTTTAAAAATGAGCTTGGTCCGACTAATTATCCCCTTTTACCAGATATCTTTGGATTGACTAAAGAACGACTGCTGCAAAGCACTCTTCGTCTCAATTGAGGTTGGAGCCTGGATTAAACATGGATGCAATAGATCTGGCTGCAAACAAATTCAAAGGTTTACCAGTGAACGAAGCAAGCAATGGTGCCCGTTGTCTGAGGTAAAAACGGCAACGTTGTTTTAATTGGGTCGACCTGGAGTCCTTCTGTGGACAGCTGGAAAGAGGAAGAAATCGTTATACCAAGAAAGGATGCCACTACAGGGGACTTAGACGACTTTGGAACGTTGAAAAGGTTAGTAGATGATCTCATTAAAGGAAATCGGCTAGCCAAGACTGTATCCATTCACAATTTGACGTGTTTGGCAGCACTCGACAAACCTACAGTTATTAATTGCATGTGGCAATTCAAGACAAAGGTTACAAGGCAGTCCACCTCTTAAAGTACTGGGAGGCACAGAGGAAAGCTTGTTACTTCAAAGAATTTGGAGATGTCAGAATGGTTATTCAACCGACTCAGCCGGGTTTTCATTGTCAGCTGCAATCCATCTGATGAGTCCTTCACACGAGGAAATAAATGAAGGAGTTATTTACCTTGGTCTAGGGCTTGACGACGAGTACTATTTGGCCAGTTTTAACTGGTATCTTCCATCAATTGCCTACCTAGACTATGACACGAGCAGAGACTATTTCTGAAGACTTTGAAATACCAAACTCGAGATTTGACTTTCTGGGATGACAATGGAAACACAACAAAGCTTGCAACTATCGCACACCTTAATAATCTAAAGCACCATTGCCAAGAGTTGGGGCTAGATTGCGGATTCAGTAATGCGAATTTGCTCTTCATTTATTTTTGTGACCAAAACTATGATGCATGTGAAAGACTTTTTACTCCACGGATTGCAGATCTTCTGGAAAAATACGTTCCTGGATCACAAGGTACTGTTTTGTACATAAGGGCGGTGTACTCTCTTTTACAGCCATTCCGAGTTCCAGACACCAGAGGACGTTCAAGAATCGATTTCATGTGGCATCTACATTCTCCGCTTGTGGAAGAGGGTGTTGGAACTCAAGAAACTGCATCTTCATTCTCAGCCGGGGGCAAAAAGTGATCCCTCAAAGCGGTGCCACTTTATTACATATGGTTGCTATGCTACAGCAGAAGTTATCTTTTCAGCAGGTACCATCAAACAAATTGGCCATGTTTTTACATTTTAAAGGCCTAGGTCAACACTGGGCATGTCCATACAACTCCGGTACTAAAAGCACAGAACGAATTATCGCAGAGTTGCAAGGCAAGACAAATGAATTACAATCCCTGGACTCTCAACCAACATTCGGGGACATGCTCGATAGAAGCACGAAAGTACAGTTCAATAATATATATATTTAGGCAAGCCTAAAAGTGGAGCTCTACAGTTCTTTCCTTGTTGTATGGCATTTACCAATAATTAAAAATAAAATCAATGCCAGGACTCGATCCAGGACTCCAGTAACGACTTCTGTATTGTGATTCTAGTTTTGACTGTTTTGCTGCAGAGCCACCATTCAAACATGTGCTGACGTACATTTTCGATTTATCATCGGCCTTTGCCACGCTGGATCAAGGGACTACATGACTATGAGCATAAACGATTTTGGTTCATCACAGTTCGATTACATCCGATTACATTTCAATACAAATGGTGTAAATCTCTAAACTATAAATTAAGAGTCCCAGTGTCTCACTTTTAAATCCAACATCACAACCGGTTATGTGCTTTGGCTGAGTCACAAATTTTTTAACATGTATTGTTGACATTTTAACCTTAACAAACCGAAATATTCCACAACAAAACAAAATGGTAAAACCCCAAAGTGGGTACTCTTCGACACCACCCAAAAAAGAAGAAAAGTACTTTGTTCGCCTTGTTTTGACTATTTTATGGCGTCAGTTCTGTGATATGTAAGAGTAAAGACGATAGAAAACTGCTGTCAGTGTCCTTTTTACAATAGCACGGAAAAACATAAGGCGAAAATGACCTAAACGTTTTGTTGTGAAAAGTGACTGCGGCACGACTTCGGTCAACTACAAATATTGCAAACTACAAAACCTTGACTTCAAGTCATGGGTGGTCAAGATTTTTTTTTTTCATCACTGTTAACGATAACATCTGATTGGCAATGACAACAGACAAACAAATTGGTTTCAGAGAAACATTTGTCAGCCGTAAACATTGAATTAAAGACGAAGTTTTTACTGCAATTAACCTTTAAGTCTACAATTTTTTAACTAACAACAAGAATTGCTGTGAGGAACAACAATAATTGCTGGCATTTCGAATGGCTGGAGCTGTTAAAAATCGTGTTTACTTATGGCAAGGACATTGTCGCTTTTTGCGAGAGTTTTCCGAATGTCAATCCGGCTCTTGTTTCTGACAAAGCGGAGCCGAGGATTTAAACCGTCCAAACTTCGCTTGGCTTCTCTTTTTTTTGTGCCCAAAAATGAGCGACATCAGGGAAAACTAAGAGTTTTAGGCTGTGATTTGCGCTTCTAGTTCTGTACTGATTTGGCACCAAAAATGCGGTCGCAAAGGACCTGGCGACGAATTAGCATTTTGTATAAATAGGCGTAATGTATTTTTAATTAGTCTCGCCTTGCAATCAACCGGACACATCCGTTGAAAGATAATCATTGTAAAGAGCCGTGCTAAGATGTGTGGATTACCCCTACAGAATTGTAAGTAGCATTTCGCTTGGAATATTTCAGCCTTTAAGTGCAATTTCATACCTAAAACGCAAATCTTTCATTTCCTTTCCAGTTTGACTGTTGCCGATTATGTAGCATTCAAATTAAGTAACGCTTTGCTACATAAGCGCGAACTAGTCAAAAATTCTATGGATCGAAGGTTACACTCTCGACTGCACGATCCTGAAGGACAGCAATCATCGTGGCAAAACGATTTGTCTCCAAGAACAACTGACAGAGAAACAAGCAACAAGCAACTGACCGATCTTGGAATCAATATCACAGTCATTACATTTCAAGAAAGACAGGCATCATTTTCCAGAACAATCGACTGCCATAAGGCGAGCGACTGACCGTCCTAGAAAATAATTATTTCAACTGACACCTTTAGTGAAAGAACAGCAACTTAATTATTATTCAAATTCACTTTCCAATGCCGCCGAAAGTTGATGGAAAAACCCTCGTGGGAAAAATGGACAATGCCATTGGAATTTTTAACGCATTAATGGAAGAATTTGAAGTAATTTTCTCGGTTAAGCCAGAACTTAAAACCCTAGAAGCAGCATTCAATCAAGTAGAGGCAAGATACAGGCTTATCAAAAAGCAGCAAGAAACCATTTTAGACAGGCTGGTTGATGAAGGCCCTGGCACAGATGATGAACTCTTGTTAACAACCAGAAAACTTGGAGACAATGTCAAGGCTGACTTTCTTCAAATCGCTTTGAAATTCACCGTGTATCAAAAGGAAGAAAATTCCTCTGAAGCTTCTTCTAAAACCTCTACAACTTTGGAGGTTTTGACATCATCAATATCATCAATGACATCAGCAGTAGCAAAAGCACACCCTAGGATCAAAACCAACTTGAGTGGTCTACAGCGATTACCAGGGCCAACATGGGATGGAGGTCGGAGATCTTATGCCACTTGGAAAAGAGAATTCAACCATTGGGTGACAAAATATGGTCAGGATAAAGATGAACAATTGTAACGTTTCCGAAATGCAATGCCCAAAGGATCGTGGTGGACTGACCAGGTTAAAACCTGTAAAACCATTGACAGCGCATGGAACATCCTGGATACTGAGTTCGCAGACAGATGAAAGCCAATGGACGAATTGCTATCTGAAATACACAATCTTAAACCAGTCAAACGAGCTTCCAAGTCCCTTACACACTTCACAACAATAGCTTGCTATGTAAACAATATGGAAGATAATGGGTGTCCTGTGCTAGAGTCATCAGAAGCACCGTTCTTTATGTCCCAACTTTTGTCCAAACTCGAGTTACACGACAATACAGATTTTGGCAGAGAGATGAAAAGAGAAGAGAGAGAAGAAACCGTCAGCAAGGCAAGACTTACACCGTCTCTGGGGAAAGTAAGGAAAGTCACCGAGACAGAGGTTTCAAAAAGGACAGAAAACAACGCCGCTAATAGCGAAGAAACTGATGATGACACATGTCCACTTTGCTGGAAAACCAAACATCATCTGGCTGCCTGTCCTAAGTTTCAGATCTTAACAGTCGACATGTGACAGATGTAGAAAAAACCACCACCGGTCTCTACACAATGAAAAGACTGGCGAGACAAACACAAGTTTGAATCCAAACGCAACACCATTCCAAAGTCAAGTCCAAGGTCCTTCAACTACATCGAACGGTACCATACAAGGAAATGCTGTTTTCAAGAAAGGCAAGTCAAGGCCTGTTACTGGTTTATGTCCTGTTCAAAAGGTCAAAGTTATGGACTCAGGTGGAACGCTTATTGAAATGCTTTCGATGATAGATTCTGGATCAAACACAAGTCTGCTATCTAAGAACGCAGCTGAACGACTGGGAATAGCCGGGAAAGCTACCCATCTTTCTGAATCTAGCAGGTGGAGAGAAGAGGTCAGAAATCATTGAGATCACTCTTGCCTCGAGTACAGAAGAGGATATCAGAAAGACCCTGGAAGTGTACACCAGAAAGAGACCTTGTAGTGCCGTGAAGACGATCTCAAAGGGAACTGGGAACTATTGAACACTTCCCCAATCTCAAACCAGTTGCAAACAAACTGCATCTTTCTGGTGGAACAATAGATCTTCTAATTGGTACAGATTTCGTCGATGACTTCGTCAACATTCATACCTTGTCCGGGGAACCAGGAGAGCCGATTGCCAAACGTAACTATTTTGGTTGGTACGTTTTAGGACAAGTTAACAGTTCCAGGATACAGTCGATTGAAGTCGGAACAGTGAGCACTGAAGACGACATTAAGAAACTACTTTATCAGGACACGCTGGGAGTTGAACAGAGCTGTGCACATGTAGTGAGAACGTGCTACGAGAAAACAAGTTCGTCAAATCGCTGTGTAATTCAACCACATTGGTAGATGGAAGAATCCAAGTAAGAATGCCTTGGAACAAGAATGGACCCCCCAAACGCAGCAATTATGACATCGCCTTCAAACGAATGCAGTCTGCCGAGAAATCGTTCCAGAGAAAAGAATGTTTCGCAATCGTAAATGGCGAAGTACAAAAGCTGTTAGAACAAGACTTCGTAATGAAAGTTCCTCAGAAGAAGTTGATCACAGTCAACCTGAATGGTATCTGCCGTTGCAAGCAGTCTTCACACCAGAAAGAACCACTACGGTCCGTCTTGTTTTTGATGCGTCTTCAAAAGGCCACAACGGTCTTTCCCTTAACGATCATCTCGAAAAAGGACCTAATTACATTAACAGTCTTCCCAATGTACTTATGGCCTGGCGATGGAACGAAGTGGCTTACTCGGGTGATATCCGAAAAATGTTTAATCAAGTCCTAGTGCACCCTGATGATCAAGTCTTTCACAGATTCTTGTGGAGAAGCGACGAAAGTGAAACGCCCTCAGTCTTCCAGTGGCTCAGGTTAAATTTTGGCGACAAGCCAGCACCAGACATCGCCACGAACGCCATTAATTACCTAGCTCAAGTCTCGCAAGTTGAATTTCCAGACGCAGCCCAGGAACTTCAAGATCACTCGTACATGGACGATATTGCAGGCTCAAAAAGCAACTTGACAGAAGCCAAGAAAATAATCAAAGAAATTGACACTGTCCTTGGAAAAGGCCAGTTTCAAATTAAGGCGTGGCATTCCAACTGCTCAGAAATTGACCAGTCTAGTGGTGAGAGATTTACAGATCTGCTTGGCCACAAATGGGATAAAGAAGAAGACAAGTTTACCTTCAAGGAAGAAAACGTGGTTGGCCTACTGGAGGGCTTCTCCAAAAGAAGTTGTCTGAAGTTTCTCGCTCAACTCTGGGATCCTATTGGACTTCTTTCACCCGTTACTATCAAGTTCAGAATTGACTTGCAAGGATTATGGAGTTCAGGTTACAGCTGGGACGACATCCTTCCCAAGAGTATTCAGCAAACATAGTTAGAGAATGTCCAGTCCATAGATGATCTCCTGTCATTTCAGTTTGACCGCAAGCTAAAACCAAACAACGCAGAGGGCGTGCCTCAAATTCACGGATTCTCCGATGGTGGTGAGCAGGCTTATGGTGCGGTCATCTTCCTACGGTGGAAACTTGCTGGCGGAGAATATCGTTGTGTTCCAGTCACGATAAAGGCTTACGTCGCACCTCTGAAGAAGAAGAGCATCTCAAGATTAGAACTGTTGGGCTGTTTAGCACTTGCACGCATGTATGTTACATGTGTAAAAGCATTGGAGTTCACCACGGGAATTCAGGCCTTTCCTATCTGCCAGAGTGGCTGAAATGAAAGAGACGATTTGGGCAGACCAAATACGCTACATCAAGTCTAACAACGACCCTGCAGATGCTTTAACGAGAGGAATCCATCTTAATCATCTGATGAAGTGCTCAGAGGGACCATCCTTCTTAGAGTTGCCAGAAGAAAAGTGGCCCAGCTCTCAAGACCACACCCACGTTAACACTCATGTGGATGACCTCGAAGCTTTAAGAGAGAAGATATTGTTTTGGAAAGAGAAGAAAGCCAGTAAACATCACAGTGCAGCCGAGGAAGTTTGTCCTGAACTAGATCAGCCTGGATCTGAAGAAAATCCTATCTTTTTACACTCGCTGAAAACGTGTTCTACGTACTCCAAAATACGGAGAACTCTAGCCTACGTCTGTCGTTTTATTCACAACGCTCACAAAATAAACCCAAAGTCAGAGCCCATTTCAGTTCAGGAACTGAAGGCTGAAGTGGAGTCAAATTGATGTCAACGAAGACAGGTTGGATAAGAAACTGGTAACAAAGAAGGATGAAGATGGCCTTTTTCGTGCGCATGGTCGACTTGAAGATGTCAGATGTCTCCCGGAAGAGTTGAGAAAGCCTATTATCTTGCCAAAAGACCACCCTTTTGTGATCTTACTTCTGCGTGACCTCCACGAACGACATGGGCATTGTGGCTATAAGAGTTTAATCCACGAGGCCAGAAAAAGATTCTGGATCATTGGACTCTGCAGAATGGCTAAGACCGTCACCTCAAAGTGTGTCATATGCAGAAAACTACGGAAAAGGCCTCTCAACCAGCTCATGGGACAGATCCCAAACCTTAGAGTAGCAGCTGGCTTCCCGGCATCCTCAAACACTGCTATGGACATGTTTGGGCCAGTACAGATTAGGCTCAGCCGCAAAACTCTGAAAGAGGCACAAGTGATCATCTTCGCTTGCATGACATCACATGCGATCCATCTTGAGCTGGTCACCGATAAAACTTCAGACGCATTTTTAATGGTATTTCGACGGTTTGCCTGCTTACGCGGACACCCTAATGTTTGCTGGTCAGACCGTGGAACAAATTTCGTGGGTGCCCAAGGTTACCTAAAAGAAATCACGCAGAACTGGGATATTCCTGGGGTAAAGAGTGTCCTCTCTGATAAATTTAGCTGTGAGCTCAGATGGGAATGGAATACACCACACGCGAGTCACCAAAGCGGAGTTCTTGAAACCCTAATTAAGTCAGTCAGACACGCATTTAACGCCACTTGCAAGAACCAAGCCTACTCCGAGGAACAATGGAGAACAATTTTGTCACTAATCACCTACATGGTCAACGGACGACCGCTGTACCCCAGTTCCGACGATATCTGGGAGGCCCCACCGATCACTCCAAACGACCTACTTCTAGGCCACTACAATCCACCACCATAACCAGAACCAGAGGAAAGAAACAATCCGCCATAATTACTCAGGAGCACCCAAAACTGAGTTGCTGATTTCTGGAGGAGCTGGATGAAGTATTTCACCCCAAACTTGTTACCAAGGAACAAGTGGTTTCGCGTGCGAGATAATATCCAGATCGGTGATCTTGTATTGGAGCTGGATCCCAAGCACAAAAGATGTGAATGGAAACTGGTGCATATTGTAGGCACATATCCTGGAAACGACGGACTTGTCCGAAAAGTGAGAATCAAGACAAGAGACAGAGAGTACGACAGACCTATTCACAAACTGTGTTTGATTGCGACAAAGGAAGAGCTCAATGCAGGACTACTCTAGTTTAAATCAATTCAAGAACAGTGAACACTTGCATGATTTTTTCAGTCTTAAATGTCAAATTCTTGCTAAATTAGAGCTAAAAACCTAATTTCCGCACTCAGGCGGAGTGATTTGCGCTTCTAGTGCTGTACCAATTTGGCGCCAAAAATGTGGTCGCAAAGGACCTGGCGACGAATTAGCATTTTGTGTAAATAGGCATAACATATTTTTAATTAGTCTCGCCTTGCAATGAACCGGACACATCCATTGAAAGATAATCATTGTAAAGAGCCGTGTTAAGATGTGTGGATTACCCCTACAGAATTGTAAGTAGCATTTCACTTCGAATATTTCAGCCTTCAAAGGGTCTATGTCACGCTATTTTAGCATATTTTTAAAGCTCAAAATATGTCTTGCGGTCAATTGAGATCCAAAAATAATGGTCTAGTTTTGTTATTTAAGACTGTTATGACACTAAAACTGTTTCATGTTGTCTGATGGTACCAATGCGGCAAGGATGGAAATGGATAGAAACTTGAAAAGGTTGGGCCAACGTTTTCAAATTTTGATGCTATCTCGACAAAAAACATCAAAAACCTTATTATGGGTTGCTCTCTTTGATAAAATTAATTTGATATCCACCTCATAGTTTATCAAGAACATTGTTTGTATAAATAAGTAACGGTTTTTGGAAAGAATTGATTCAAAACCACAAAATCGTTCGTGACATAGCCCCTTTAAGTGCAAATCTTTCATTTCCTTTCCAGTTTGACTCTTGCCGATTATCTTACCGTTGACAACCAGTGCGAAAATAAAGTGGTTATCCATACATCGTTAGTAGCCTTCAAATTAGGTAACGCTTCGCTACGTAAGCGCAAACTAGGCTCCAAAAGGAAATATTAGATAGAAAACATTTGGAAAAACACACCAACACTTTTTAGTCCAAACCAATTTGAGATAAAAGCGTGAAAACAACAAAACGATACGAATGTTTCTTCTGCGTTTCTCGTAGAAATTGGAAAATGAGACAAGTAACAAACATAACTCGTGAGTAACCTAGGCAAATCGCTAGTCCAAGTGTTCTTGACATAAGTGTCCGTATAAAAGACAAAACAGGAAGACAAACCTGCGGATGCGGACAGTTAATCACTCCAAACGCAGAGCTGAGATAATAGCTGTCATTTCACACAAAATCATTGCTTTGCTAAGAATTGCTGCGAGGGACAACACATTGCTGGCATTTCCAATGCTGCAGCTGTTAAAAATCGTGTTTACTTTTGGCAAGGAGTTGTTGTTCTTTGCGAGAGTTTTCCAAATGTGAAACGTATCAAGCGGGGCCAAGGTTATAAACCATCCGGACTTCGCTCGGCTTTTCTTCAACAAATTTTGTGCCCTAAAATGAGCGACAGCAGGAAAAAACGAAACGTTTCCGGATCCAAGATGAAATATGTCTCGTAGAAATCGGAAAAAATAAGACAAGTAACAAACCGAGACAAATCACCACTCAACTTTCTTGGCATAAATGTCCATATACATATACAAGACAAAACAGGAGTACTAACCTGCGCACAGTTTTGGTCAGTCAACAATCACTCCGAACACTGAGCTTAAGCAGAAGCCGTCATTTCACACAAAATTAAAGTAAGTCATTACTTCTCGTGCCTATCAAGGAAGTTTCTTCAATTAAGGATTTTAGCAGAAAAACTGTCTAGTTTAACAAACAGCAAGGTCCGAAGACAGGGCATAATTACTGAAACCTTGCCAGGCCACACGATCTTTTCTCTTCATGCAAACTTCTGCAGGCAAACACAAGGAAAAGTTGAAACTCCCTGACACTTGGTAATGTTTTTACAGCTTGACAAGAGACGCTCTCTTTTTTGCTGTTCCTCACTATTATTTCGTCTTTTCTCGAGCTTTTTGTTGTTGTTTCTCCCGTTGCTCGTCAGTACAATTCAGTCTGTTTACTCGTGCCCTTTCTTGTTCTTTCTCCCCTTGCTCGACATTACATTTCAGCCGGTTTGCACATACTCTTTCTCCTGCTGTTTGTCACTGATACTCTGCCTGTTTACTTGTGCCCTTTCTTGTTCTTTCTCCTGCTGTTTGTCCCTGATACTCCGCCAACGAATAGACAAAACTGACTTTGTTATAAAACTGTTTTCAACATTTGCCCATGGAATTTCTCACCACAAAAACGCGGGTTGAAAACTGCGTGTATGGGCAAATGATCTGTCCAAAAACAGTCCATATGAAAGCGTGCTTACATCCGAGCTTGCACATGAAAGGGTTAACTGGAGTGTCACATTTGACTTTGGCTTACATGATAGGGTGGACGTACGGACGTACGGTCGGGCGGTCGTACGATGACGTCATAACCAAAATTTCTCGGATGGACGTGTTACCTTCCTTCGCCGCGCGCGGAGCTCCGCTATCAATGCGAAACACCACCTCTCCACAGCTGGTGCAAAGTTATCCTCTTCCCACAAACGAAAACGGCTTGCGTTCGCCTTTAGATCCAGCAAAGGACAAGAGAGCTACGAATACCCTGAAAGGTATTCAGAATTCGAGGCAGCGCAAATCCAAGCTCACAGGAGAGGAGTCCATAAAGCGCGGGCTTTTTTTTTAAGTCCATGCCACAGCAATGCATTGGTCTTTTGAAAGAGAATGACAGCTGGGAGAAACCCTATGTATATAAGAAACCAGAAGGGTGTTTCGTGGTTGACAGTCCACCAGGAAAAGATCACAATCTCCTTCAAAAGTTGTTTGCGGTGATAAATAAAAATATTGATTCAAAATGCAACGATGACAAACGAGAAGCAGATATTAACTTCCCTGAGGAAAGTCAGTACGAAGGACAGCTGCATGCCAATGAAGACATGACCATCAAGCCTGGCTCTGTAACACCTGAAAATCATGGGGGTGATAACAGCGGTGGAAAATGATGGAGGGTCAGTAAGATAGTTGATGGCAAGGAAACTTATATCCACATCAAGCAGGCCTTAAAACTTTTTCTGCCCCGTGAGTATGTATCTCCTTGTCGTCAGAAGAGACACTGGACATCACAGTACCTCCCAGGAAGGGAGCCCTTGAATCCAAAACATGATATAATAAAGTCCTGCAATGTTGCTTTAAAAGGTCACCCTCAATGGCACCCCAGTATACGACACTGGGCGAGTAGAGGTCATTGAATCGACAAAGGATGGATCAGAAGGTGTAAGCTTTGAAAAGAAAGGGAAGCAGTCAGTGCGAGTATGTTGCTCCTTATACACGGAGGACGAACATGATGTTTATTTCTTTTCTAATGATGTGATTCTTACAAAATGGAAACCACCCTCGGCTATCATTGGGGCAGTAGATTTGCAGCCTGTCACAGATAGTCCCGGAAAGTACAGGCTTCAGTCGGAGTGTAAAGCTCATTTAAAAGAACTAGGATTCTCGCCAGGGAAGGCCAAACGTGACAACTACACGAAATCATCTTCAAATCAAACTGAAGATAATGAAGGGGCCATGGAGAAAGACGACTACTACAAAGTAGACGAAATCGTAAGTCGGCGTTCAAGGGCTATGGGGAAGAAGACGACATGTGGTTGCAATCATCTTTTTTAAACCGACCGATAACCTTCCAGTCAACATCCAAGTTTGGTAGGAAGAGGAAACATAAGCTAGATCCCGATATGGACAAAGAAACACACAATAAAAGAAAGAAACGTCAAAGCTCTTCTTTCGAAAAGGCCACTGCAAAACCCTCTAGAATGTCCAAGAAAATTACTAAGAACAGCAAAGACAAAGGAAAATCCTTCCGTTCAAGCTTGAAAACCCTTACAGCCGAAGAACAAAGCAACAATGAGAAAGCAAATGACAGTAACACAATCAAGTGTGCGAAATCAAATCCCTAGATCGAATGTTCGAAGTTCTAATGAGGTTGCAACAGGGAACAAGACAAGACGCAATGTCATCAAGGAGGAGGATTCCTTCACGCATGGGATAGAATCCTCAGATGTGTCATATGATACCACAAGTGCCGTGAAATCCCGCACCGCAAAGCTTTCTGAGATTGTCACGTCGACCAGCTTTCCTCAGATGAAGAGTCAGGAACTGTGATGGGCATACTGAGACACGTTGCTCGGCTTGATGACAACTTTTGCAATTCAAGGAGGACCCTTGGCTATGCAACCTTTCCCGATGTAGATACAACGTTGCAGAGTTATCTGTGCTCCTCTGGTGAGCATGCGCGTGGAGTTAGCATAACAGATCCCCTGAGAGTAACAAGACTACCACCGTATTCTTTAATCGAAGACACAGAGAAGGAGATTAAGGAAGAAGCAAGTTCCCAGATTCTTGTTCAATTTCCTTCCTAATTATATTAATATCTATTTTACTTTATACGTTACTCCGAGTTTCGTGCACTCATCAGACAGTATGATGAGTGCGTGAGCACGAAACTCGGAGTAACAGAGAATTTTGTCTCTTTGTCATATCCTCTTATCTATTTTACTTTATATATATTTAAGATTCATCTAGGCTCTAATATAGAAAATTACATATTTTAGATTTAGGTTACATTATTATATTATACAAAATTCATGTAAATAGGTTTTAACTTTTCTAATTTGTTTTGGTTTTTCTAAGAATTGTAAAACATTACTTAATTCAGCTTTTGTGGCAGTAATGTGATTTTTGAATAAACTATCCATCTATCTACCTACGGAACCTTCAACAAAAGGGGCATCCATATCTTGAGGAGATTTCATCGACTGCGACAACTTCAAAACGAGGTCCAATTTGAAGAGAAATAGTTGAAAAATGTTTTTTCAAATATGAAAAACTGTAAGAGAGATGATGTGACTCACCTAGACAGAGTGAACGAAGAGGAGAAATACCTTTTTTTTCCTTTCTTTATTGTTTTTTATGCCATACAAGGTGAAACCGTAAGTTTGGCCAAAGCCAGAGGCTTAAATGGCTTTTGGTCAGAGACAAAGACTATTTTACAAAGAACAGTAGACTAAGCTAGGTAATAAACTTAAATAAAAATACTTGTACTTGGTACTTGTAGACCAATAGAAATGCAAAGCTAATGATAATAATCCAGGTATATCAGAAGTTCAGAATAATATTCACTAATGGTAGCTCAAAGATTTAATTCAGGCTTAAGAAGTACGATTTAAGCTTCTTTTTGAAGTTGCTGATGACCTGGTGTCCTATAAAAACTATAGGATAACGTCTCACGAACTATCAGTGGTGGTTCCGTTACGTTGACGACAGTCACACGTGTCTTAGAAAGGACCAGGTGGATGAGTTTCACCAACATCTCAATTCAATTAACCCCCACATACAGTTCACTCTAGAACTTGAGGACACCAAGGGACAGGGACTACCTTTTCTGGATACCATCACCACAAGGAGGGGCACGCAGCTTGAAGTGAATGTCTACAGAAAGCCAACCCACACAGACCGCTATCTCGACTTCAACTCTCACCATCCCATGTGCCATAAGAGATCTGTAGTCAGTACCTTGCTACGCAGAGCACAGAACATACCATCAACACAAAAAGGGAAACGTGAAGAAGCGAAGCGAGTAAAGGCTGTACTGCGAGACAATAGTTATCCCTCATCCTTCATCAATAGCTGCGAAGGATCACTGTCGAAACTATCCACCGATCTACCGTCCAATGGCTTCGTGGTGTTACCCTATGTGTAGGGCATTTCGGAAAGGATTGGTCGAATCTTAAGGCAGCAACAAATCAAAGTCGCCTTCAAACCTTTGAAAACTGTGAACAGTTTGTTCCCGCGACCGAAAGCCCAGGAAAAGGTTGAACGGACACAGTCTGGCACAGTGTACAAAGTCAGTTGCGCCAACTGCAGTTTTGTATACTACGGCCATACTGAACGATCACTTAAAACCCGGATTACAGAACACAAAAGGGCTGTTTCTATGTTCGACCATGACTCCAAGATCTCCTGCCATGTCCACGAAAACAACCACGTAATGGATTTTGAAAATGTCGAAGTTGTTGGACATGAGGCTAATTATCATGAGCGACTTTTCTTGGAAGCCTGGTTTTCAATTAAGGATGCGCATTCTGGAAATGACCACATCTCCATCCCAGAGGTCTACAAGTCTCTGGCATGCGCATAAGTCTCGCGCTACGTTTTCAGGAAACTGCACGCAGATAGTTCTAGGCGCGCGCTCCACGAGCTGTTTTTTATTTGAATCACGCGTGCTAACGTTATTTATTTATTTATTTTTTCCTCCAACTGATGAAGGCTTAAGCACCAGCCGAAACGTCTTGAATATAACATCAAAAACCAGTCAGTGTCAAACCATTATACTATTATGTTAGCTCCTGACTACCACTACTCTATTTTTAAACGCTTCTTCCTGGCATTTGATTCCATCTACAATGCATAATTATCCTCCACCATCTAAAAATAGAATGTGCTCTCCTCAAATTTTATATCTTCTTAACCGCATATCTACTTCACCATGAAGGATAGATGGTGCCTTCCTGGCATTTCATTCCGTCAGCACCGCATAATTGTTCTTTATCATCAAGGATAGACTGTGCCTTCATGGCCGTTGTTATCATCTGAAACTTGCAATTGCTCCTCATTACCAAGAATAGTCTATGCTCTTCTCGCATTTTATATCTTCCGGATCGACCGCAACATTGTTCTTCATTATCAAAGGTAGACTTTGCCTTCTTGGCATTTGATTCCTTCGGCACCACATAATTGTTCTTCATCATCAAGGGGACTATCCATTCCTGGCACTTGTTATCATCTGGAACTTATAATTGTTACATGTAGTTATTATCAAGAATAGACTATGTTTTGTTGGCAGTTCATATCTTCCCGATCGACTGCAACATTGTTCATCATTATCAGAGGTAAACTGTGGTTTCCTGACATTTCATTCTGTCTTCTCAACAGCATACTTGTTTCTTCAAGTCAAGGATAGACTGTTTCTTCCTGGCATTTCATCTCTTGTTCCGGATAATTATTATAATAGTCAAGAATGGACTGTGCCCTACTAGGATTTGGTATTTTTCACACCGCATAATCATTTCATTTATGAAGACCTGACTGTGCCTTCCATTTGGTATCATCTGAACCACAAAATTTGTTCTAAGTGATTGTCAAGGGTAGACTTTGCCTGCCCGGCATTCGCGACTTCTTCAGCACGGCAGAATTGCTCCTCACTGTCAAGGATAGACTGTGCCTTTCTGGCATTTGATTTGGTCAGCAATGCGAAATTGATCATTATCGTCATTGATAGACTTTTGCCTGCCCGGCAATTGATTTCTTCAACACAGCATGATTGTTCTTCATCAACGGGTTTACCACCCTTCCCGGCATTTGATTTTTTTGTACACAACGCAGTTGCTCTTCATATACCTCGTTCGACTCGACTCTCGTCCTGCCACTTTGACTAGGTCACCTGAAGATGTGTTAGACTGTGAAAATATTTTTAACTGGCCACTCTGGGAAGAATTATATCAAGGATTGATGGACGGCTTTTTGGATGTATCTAAAGTGTTGTGAAAGGGATTGTATTCGCGCCGAGACTGCATTCGACAACATATAAATTTTCCCGCCGTGCTTTCAGCATGACTAAATTAAGACAAAGGATGTGCAATTTACGCCGTGGCCCGATGTAGCCTTTTCGACGATAAGAGAAGGTATTTACCGTTGACCTTTTATTTAATCGTTTTCTTCAGAAAACTTATGGTCAACCGATAAGCCAGATAAGCGTTGTCTTTGTTTATGTGCCCAACGCTCGGCAAGAAGTTAAGCCTACTCTCAAATTTGGTTTTCAAGTTTATCATCAGTTTGTTTGTGAAGAACGTTTTCAGGATTTCTGTGTTGGACCCATTCTTATAGCAAATTACATTTTAATTTCCCCTCAATTTTAAAAATAGATTCAAATGAAATTTACCGTAACCTTAAGCTTTTAATTTAAACATTGTTGTAGAAAGGTTTTTCCTCAGACTACCATAAATTGTAAATAGGTGCCACAAACCAGAAGCGTAACACTTTGCAAAACTGCGAAATCAATTAAAACAATTATTTGCTAATCTTTCTTTGTTTTTTCGACTGGTTCTTGGTCGGTTTTGACATAAACTTAAGTACTTGATGTCTTCAGAGTTATTAAGCTTAGGTACTTTCCGCGTTTAGCGCGCACGTACACGAACTCGCACAAACAGCGGTGATTTTAAAACTTTTCTCTGTTTCTGCTGAATCTTTGACATACAGTTTTTAGCTTTATAAAAATTGAATTAAATTATGTGAACCCCCATGCATTACAACCTCTGTGAAAACGTTTTTTGTAGTACAGTAATTTTTCAGATACAACAAAATGTTTCGCCACTCAAATTAAACTTGGGGTAATCCATTTGAAAGCACGAACTTTTCCAGTATTTGTTTATGTGCAACTATTTTTTGTAGGCCAATACTATGAATAATGGATTTACTGTACACTTTGTTATAATTGTAATAGGAAATTTAGTTCATGGATAGCATAAAATAAAGTTTTTATCTCTGTGCGAATAAAGGTAACGTTTTAAGTTCCGGTTGAAAATAAAGTGATCATTTATTCTGTCACTGTTTACAATACGTTTTTAACCTTCAAATATCGTATTTAGTAAAATTACTGAGCTTGCATCGGTTGCCT
>OX419343.1:18833203-18878203 GCA_948470475.1 Galaxea fascicularis | reverse complement strand
ATCTTATCCTTTATGTTCAGTCCAGGCCCTCCGCGAGTTCTTCGACATGTGTCCAGCACTGGCCTCTAGCCCTGCCTTTGTTATCCCTACGACATCTCGTCTTCAATCAGTCTTACAGCTTGTTTACCAAACAGTTAAAGGATCTTTTAGGCAGTGCAGGATTTAACACCGACAATTACTCTGGCCACTCATTTCGCCATGGCGGAGTCTCATATGCCAGTTCTCTGGAAATCTCGCATACGCTAATTCAGCTTCAAGGGGATTGGGCCTCTACTGCTTATCTTGAGTACCTTGCGAGGCCATTCCGACAGCGCTACACATTGGCAGAGCAGATTGCAACTCAAATTGCCTCATCCACCTCCTGTTCCAATAACGGCAGCCCTTCTGAATCTATCTCTAACATACCCTGAATTGATCTGTGTGTTTGAACTGTGTTGGCATGCTTCTCTTTTCGCAGGTCATGTTTAATATTTCCTGTCAATAAATAAACTGCCAGACTGTCACGCCAACACTGCTTGAGGTTTTACTGTCTCAGACGTGTCTATTACGTGTAACATAAAACTATTAGGTTTGTCTGGTTATAATTGAAAGTTACGTGACATACTTCCGTTCATTGTTCAGTTTAAGAATAACCTGCTGCATCCCTTCTCAGTCAGTCTCGTTCGAGTCATGCGCTATACTACTTGCTCGAATTTTTCGGTTCCCTCCCTACCCACCCCCTTTTTACTTTATTTCCTCTATTATTTCTATCTTTATTTGTAGTATTATTCCATATATTGTATATTTTTGCCTTCGGCAGAGGTTTTGATTATTCCTTTTGATTGTAGGCATGTTGTGTTTAACATTTCCTGTCAATAAATAAACTGCCAGACTGTCACGCCAACACTGATTGATGTTCTACTGTCTCAGACGTGTCTTATGTGGAAGATCAGTCAGGGAAGTTTTGTACCGTTTTTAAGGAATTTGATAAGTGGCCATAATTAGAATTAAAAGAATACCCTAAACTGGCTCTCTGCGAAGCAAAAAGGATGCAAAGCAAAATTTATTGTGAACATTCTGTGCTAAAAAGTCAACTGGAAATCCACTGCAGTGGGGAACAGCATAAATCCATCGTTCAGCAACCAGGATACTGGAGCAATGTTGACAAATTAATTTCAAATTTCCCCCCTTAATTTAGAGGATTACAGAGAGAAATAATTTTCCAATGAACCAGGAGAAGGAAGTGACTTGCGGTCATACAGGCAGTGACGCCATAACACTGATTGAACCTTAGAATTGAACCCTGACAATAATATTAATGTTTGCATTTACACTCCTATACACCAGATAAATGAGCATTATATAAAATTTGACTTTTTGGATATCCGGCCACTTCATTTACATGTATTGGTAGCTTTTGACAAATGAGGCATGTTTCAATGGACTCTTTGTTATATTCAATGATATTGCACCTGTAAATGAAGTGGCCGGGTATTCTGGAGTCAGGCCTGTTGTTTTTCGCAAAACTCAAAAAGCGTATTTATAAACTTGTGCCATGTTCTAAGGCTTTCCCTTACCTAACATACTGTATCAACCTGTATAGAATCATCTCTGTGGAATTATTGATTATTTAATCAACATGCTCACTCTTCATAATACATACACATTTATTACATTTATGCTGCACAAATGTATATTGCTACCAAAACCCTTAGTTTTTTCCTTTCCATGGACTAAATCATACCTTTTCACTCTCAGTTTTAAAAATGACTACTATCTTATGCAATAACTTACAGAAAAATTTCAAATTATCAACATTGTTAAAGTTCTAGTCACTTTTTAAAGTGACCTTCAAAACATTCCATACTATTTGAGTGGCTACGGAGTGTGCAGCACTGCATATCGTGTAGTGTTGGGATTAAGTACATGCAGCTGCTGTAACAGAGACGTTTTGTAACTTTGTTGTTGCTGTGAGGAGTCTGAAGAAACCTAAAAGAAGGAACCTAACTCATAAAAGGCTGATGGCTGAAACCTGGATGGAGGCATTCTTTACCAGGGTAACTGTGCATATCTCGACAAAATTATATACAAAGTAACTGAAAACGTGTACAGTATTAACTGTTTGCTAAACAGTGTAGGTACAGTAGCATAAATTTCTTGTTGTTCAAGGTTTTTTTTCCTTCAAAACAGCATACGGTAGCTTTTCAAAGCCTTACCATTTTTTAGAACATGAACAGTGACAAAAATAATATGTGACCTACTTTGGCAAAACGGACACTAACGCTTTTCCGTTTAACGCTCGAGAAAAACGGTTGTAAACGGATACTAAACGGCTAACTCAAGCGTTTAAACGGTATTCATAACCGTTTAAACGGACAGCAAAAAATTTAAACGGTTGACCAAAGTCCAAAAACGGATAGCTTAAAGCGTTAAACGGTGAACCAAAAAAATAAACGGTTAGCTTGAAACGTTAAACGGTGAACCAAAAAACTAAACGGTTAGCTTAAAACGTTAAACGGTTGACCAAAGTCCACAAACAGACAGGTTAAACGGTTGAGTCGGCGAGATCGTTTCAGGAAAAACTAGCAGTCTTACAATGTTAAACGGATATCTTTTAGCGTATGGAGCATAAAAACTGTAGATTGTAAATGATAACTGGGACACATTCTGTGAACGAAAAAATTACTGCAGTATCTGATGAACTTAAGTCGCTGGTTACTTCAAAATTCATTCAGACATTGTTCGCTTGCTTTCTCACTTGTGCATTCTATTTCTGGGTAAACTATTGCCGCTTTCGTGCGACATTACGTTTATTTCTTTTCCCTCATGTTCGTTTATTTAAGTGAAGAACAGTTTCGCTGCCAATATCTCAACCTGAACGGCTGGTGCAATAAACGCTTCAATAACAAAAGGCGTAGCATCTGGAAGCAAATTATAATTAACGTCGTTGACCAGATTTTTTTCAATGCATGCGTACAACAGGCGCAACTAACTTTTTATTTTGTTGCGAAACCTGTAATAACAGACACCATGTTTTATTCATAATCTCCTCCTTTGTTTATTTTTGTTTGGTAACAAATTTCCATACGCAATGAATTGCAAATACGTCAGGGTCAAATAACGCAATATGCCAGAAATGATTCGCTTTCTATTACAAATTTTGGACCTCGGATATTGTTTCGATTCAAAATAATTAAAAAGCTTTGTGTCCTATAACTATCGAAAGGAATAAAACTTTTCAGGTGGGTGAGTTTTCGTGACACCCAGTATAAATAGGCCGGGCTAGCCGGCTCACCGCGCCGTCGCTGTTTTCCAACTCAAGCTCTCTGTTCCATAGAATTATTAGTGAGAACAGATTGAGTTTGTCACCGTAAAAGACCGTTATCAAGTGAGTTTTGTCAGTGAGTTATCATAAAATAATGCGGGGCAGGCGAGGAAAACGGTGACATCACAATCAAATGAGCGCGCGCACGCTACTTTTATCTTCTTCTTGCCATTCGGCCGTGTGATCTGGTTGGCTACAAACATCTTCTGAACGATTGTAACCCTTCACAATCCCACTACGCGATGACCTAAATTTCTGAGCTAAATAATTTGTCTATGACGAACGATTCGAAACGGTGATGACTCAGGAACCAAGACAGCGTTATCTAAAGCATCACTGTTCTGAACAAGCAAGATCGATGGCAGAATCACGGTCGGAATGAATGGCTTCATCAACTCCCGATGCTATACGTTTGTACAAACGTGTTTTTTTTTTTTCATTTGTCCAAGGGTACGACCATTACTCGCTTGCTATAAACACGGATAAGTTGGAACTAAAATAAAAATAATACCGTTGCCCTGCAGTTTACGTTCCGCGAGTATCGAGCGATCGTTAGGTTGACAGCTGCTGGCGTTCTTTTTAAACAGATACGCAAACCATTTAAACGTTTTCCCTAGAGCGCTAAACGGATGCGCAAACCGTTTAAACGTTTTTGCTAAAGCGTTAAACGGATGCAAATTTTTTTAAACGGATGAGCAAACCGTTTAAACGTTTTTGCTAAAGCGTTAAACGGATGCAAATTTTTTTAAACGGATAAGCAAACCGTTTAAACGGATATAAACGGATTGCAAACGGTTTCGCTCTATAAACGGAAAAGCGTTAGTGTCCGTTTTGCCAAAGTAGGTCACATATTTTAGAATTTTATTTCACGAGATCACTCTCTCAGCTGATCGATATGTTGCAAAACTGGTCAAACAGTGCTGAAACAAAAGTCAACATTTAAACAAAATAAAAAATGAAAATAATGGATGTGTTTTATTGATGTTGCTTTTCCTTTTCTTGTACCAAAGGTTGGAGATAAGATGCCAGACACAGGTGCCTTGCATCTTCCTAGTTTTTTGGACAAATCATCAAGTATGGCTACATGAAAGCTGGCATGGAAGATGATGGCGAAGACATTATCCATTACAGTACATTTTGCCAACTATTAAGAGATTTGTTTCCTCACGTAAAAATACCAAAGGTGAATGTAAAATAAAATTAGAATAAATGCTAAATTTGCAACAAGTATGATTAGGGAAATACTGGCTACATGAAGATGATTTTTGCACCTATTATAATCATAATACTTTACACACTCATCCATAGATAATCAGTGCAACTTGGTATATTTCCATAAAAAAGATAACTTCTTCAAATTGCGTGCTTCGCATCTATTTTAAGGGATGTGTTAAATTTAACTACAAAAGTGATATACAGTGGCTGTTGTTTAACAATAATTAATATTGAGCATTAAGTTCAGATTATAATGATTTTATAATATTCTTCATTGTACTATTTGGCGTGACGAAAAGTGAAGAGCAAGAGACAGGGATGTGAGGAAGTGCTTGGATCAGCTATTTGAGTTCCATAATGACCTGCAAATGCAAGTTGCAACTTTTTTGCCTGGTGTAAAGACTACATTGAGTCTGCAAACATGTAAATGTAGTTGTGAATGTAAATGCAGTCTAAGTAATTACAAAAAAAACCACACCCACACAGACATACAGAATCTGGGTAATTGTCGAGAGTCGAGAATCGAGAGTAACATGTTGAGAGTCGAGACTGACATGTCAAGAGTCCAGAAATCATTGATTTAAACAAATTTTAGAGCTTGCGTGATTGTTCCTTTGAACTGATTGAACTGAAATCTTATCATAAGAAATAGTCCAGAAACACGCTAAACCCTGCGGTCACGCTATATTTACGCATTTTTTCACCATTTGCCATCTGACAATGATGACTTCTGTTCCACCAAAGTAAACTGGAACATCATTATCTTTACTGCGGTATGAAAGAAATGAGAAACATTCCACTGAAAAGGCATACGCGATCTCCTAGAATAACGACTATTTTGCAAATAGTCTGTGCACATCTATCCAATAACTACACTCGGAAAACTAACTTTACGATCAACAAATTAAAGATGACACAGTGCTGACTGAGACAGGGAAAATCCGGCCAACATCGAGACTGGACAACATTAAGTGTGAACGATCAGCTGTCTTTTAATTTCCGTTTCTGTACACCGGCCACAAAATAAACATATAGCCAGTGAAAATAACATGGCGTACGTCAGCAATCGCAAAATGGAACATTGCTCGAAAGGGGAGTCTTTCTTTTTGCTCTTTGCCCCCATTCTTTAAGTCAGCACAATAGTCTTATTTTGGGTGGCTCTTTTTCAGACCATTTGATAAGTAAATTAAGTGACTGCGTTCACGATAGCCATCACATTCCTGGCGAACAATCTGTCAATATTTTAGTTAAATAGGCTGTTAGGTTGAAACAAATTGAATTGGGTTAAAACAAACAAAATTGACCTGGTTTGGAAACCAATTATAACCTGAAGGTTCACTCTGACCTTTGCTTTCTCTGGAAAGAAAGAAAAGTGTATTACCATCACAGAGAAAAAGCTAAGAAGTACTCACATGACTTTGCCTGTATTGCCCAGGATGGAATGGATCAGGCAAAGCTTCTCCTTCCTCGTTTAGTTGTCACTGCACATGCCTATGCAAGTGCAAGAAAGTTGTGCACTCATTTGACTGGTGTCCTTAATCATGGTAGACAACCAAAAGGCTACTTTGATTTGTTCCAGTTTCCCCATGATGCAAATCTTACCATCAATATATTATTATTCGAGGTGGAAAGCATGGGAGATGACTTGCCCGATACCTTGTACCTGCAAATGGACAACTGCTGGAGGGAAAACAAAAACCAATTTGTTTTAAACTTCCTTGCCATAATGGTAAAACTCGACATTTTTGTAAAGGTAAATACATTTATTTTATTTTATGACACCTAATAGGAGAGCTCCATGAGTAAGGAAAGTTGGTAACCCATTAAGCCGAGTAGATTTGATTATGGAGTCAGCATACACCACCCATACAGATAAATAATTTGTATCAAACAATGTCACCAAGGGGAACGAGAGAGAGTTAGGTTTAGGCTAGAATAAACAGGCAAAGCCAAAACGTGAAAAAAGAGAAATTCAGAGGCAGAGGGAACGGCAGCAAAACAACAACTTGTTTACAGAAAACCTAACTCTAATCTAACCCTAATGCTAAACCCTACCCTTAAAAGTGGGCATAATTCCGTTTTTCAAAAATTCCAAAACTTTTAATTTTCACTAACCCTATGTCAAGTAAGAATAAATAATGCGGGAACTCCGCTTTTAGGCTTGGCTTAATCTATATATTAAATTTCAAAATTTGATCAGACATCTTTCAACAAAGCATGCCATTTTTACTGAAAATATCTGTGGCTAATATGCCTTTGGGGACATTACTTTGAAAGCAATAAATCAATCAGTTCGAGATGAATAATTAACTCTAAATGCAAACGTTCTTTTATAAATTTCCAGGTGAAACTTAATTTTTTAATGGTTGGGCATACCCATGAGGCTGTCGATCAGACGTTCAACAAGAGAATTGTTCATAATTTGAATGAATTTAGTTGCAGTTGAACTGAGTTAAAATGAGGAGGGACTGCAGTCAATTGTTGTTAGAGGTTTTGTATTATTTTTCGCATGCGTTGGATTCCTCATCCTCTGGCCAGAGCTTATTCATCTGTGTGGCCGGAAGAAGAAGCATTTTGTGTGGAGCATTTGTCAGCGTGACGGGTACCTGTCTTCGCAGCAGCGTGGGGGCTCATGGCTAGTCTGTCAGGTTTTGCCAGTCTCCATCTTGGAGCTGGCTGCCAATTATTGTGGAAGCTCAAGGATGTCTTAGGCACCCAACCTCCACTTAGTGATGCAGTTGTGAAATTTACTTTAAAATGAAGACAGTCTGCGTTTTTTCCCTTTACAGGTTTTCTGAATTTCTGGTGAAGAAAAACACAAAAACCTTTCAAGGTACCGGCTTAATGGATATATTATTGATAATTTTTTTTGTATGATTACAGTAGATATGTATTTCTTTTTGCAGCATTTGTGCAAGTCAAGGAAAATATGGAGGTTCTAAAGTTTCATTTCCGTATTGTTTTGCAAACAGTTTATATCACATGGAAAAAATAACTTAAATAGTGTTAAAGATACAGTGTGTAAGTACACGTAAAGTTAGTGACATAATCTGTATAATCCGTGAAATTACATTCAATCCTCCAAGTTAATTGTTTATTTTTCTTTATGGGCATTTGGCTCCTTAAACCTGTTTCTAAGTTTTGGTTGCAAGTGGAAAACCTTACTGATAAAACTACATTTAAATGAAATGTTCTCAGTCAAAAGTTACTGATTAAAGAAATTAATGCATGCATATACAGTATATGTACTTCATTGTAGTCTGACCAGTGCCCAAATTCCAAAAATGAAACTTTTGACACACATGCGCTTGTTTACATGTAAGTACAGTTGTTATGAACTCCAATCCAGAAACTCCGAAGAAAACATCTTGATGAAAAGCTGGAAGAAAACTGTAAAGCGTCAAATTGGTTGACGAATTTTGCAGAATTTGCAAGTGTTCCTTGAGGACAAAATATGGCTCTCTGGGATCTTTTGTGAACGTTTTCACACCTTGTACCAGAGAGGGATTTCATAATATAGTTCTCGCATCTTCGTGCTTTCAAGCTAGTATCACTTTCGACGAGAACACTGTTCTTTCCTCAAGAATCTGCCCTGCATGCTTCAGAAAAGCCTGCAGGTACATTGTATTACAAGCTTTACGATTTTTTAGCCACCCAGCGGGCCGTGATATCGACTCCGGGAAGAGGCCCTTCCTGTAAATCAAATCCCACTGTTGATATTATCCCATGCTTTGAATGACGAAGACACTGCTACGAAAATGTGCCATCGGTTTCCCATTTACACGATTATTATTTTCATTGCAAATAACACTTTCGTACTACAACAATGCTGGGCGAAATTGCAGAATACCCTGCAATGTAAGCTTATTTGCACGTCATTGAATAAGAATAACTTCTACTGAATGATTTTGTCAGACTTGTCTTGTTCTTACCTTTCCCCCACCCACGTCTCTATCGTATGAGATTCGTCTACTACAACTAAATGAACATCGTATCGTTTCTTCATTCCATTTCGAAACCCATCAGTGCACACCGTTTCGGCCAAGGCAAACAAAATATCCGGCAACCAAGGAAGGTTTTCGAACATGTCTGGGCTTTCGAGTTCCACTGCTCTCAATCCCAGAGAACTGGCTTCTTCAATCTGATCATTAATGATGCTCTTGAGGGGACAAATTACGAGAACACAGTCATTCGATGAAGCCGAGTCCAGCGATTTCACCACCGCGAAAACTTGAAACACAAGGCTTTTTCCGAAGCCTGTAGGCAACACAGCCAGTACACCCTTTTCATTAAGGAGACTCTTAATTGCCAGGTATTGGCCTTTCTTCAGATCAATTTGCTTTGAAGATCTTAAATTCAAAGACGAGATAGCTTCATTGAGCTGAGAAGTCAATATTATTCATGTTCACGGTCGCCATGTCAAATTGACTGAAATCCCTCTGCTCACTTATTTGACATGTGTCAAGTCGAATTAGCCAATCAGCAATTTACGTTCAGAATCTGAACATAAATACTCAAATCGTATGAGGACCATTGCAGGCTCTCCTCTCTCTCGCCTGCCCCAATCCCCTAGCTTTTGACCATGTGCCATTATAAAGCAAATATCGGAAGAACCCATACGGAGAGCCTGTTTGCAGCGCTAGCCTAAGCACTATGCTTTAGAATGTTCAAGCCTAGGGTTAGCATTTTTGTAAAGGTTAAGGACTTGTTTCATTATGGTAAAACAATGACCTGCAAGCCTAACCTACAACATGCAACTTGCATTTGTGACCTCTCACGCGAAAACGTACACTAACGGTTTTCCGTTGAACGGGTAAAATCCAACGGCTAACGAATGGGTAGTCAACGGGTTTTCCAACGGCTCCAACGGCTTTTCCAACGCTTTCAACGGGTTGCAATTTTTTTTCCAACGGTTTGTGAAATTTTTTCCAACGCTTTTTACCAACACTTCCAACGGGTAGCCGAACGGCTTTTCTCAACGGTTCTTGATGATTTCCAACGCATGTTGGCTCGATATCTTCAGTGACTGAGAGCAGACGTCTACGCAAGAAGAAAATCAGGTCGCAAATGAAATAGAACCCTATAGACAACACAACTCTCGATCACCACCGTGTCAACTTCTCGGCCGAAATTTGCATACCGGTTGAATCGGTATTCGTTTTATCAAAATAATATTAATGGTTTCTTTCACCAGTCACCATAAATGATACTTGCTCTTTATGACGCTGTTTAAATGTCTGTTATGGAATCCGCTCGCTCAAGCTAAGAATAAAGCTAGTTAGATGCTTTTACACGTTGAGATGTAAATCAACCAACGTAACACAACTCTCGATCATCACGCCGTGTGTCACGAAATTATTTAGTAGTTGTTTGCGTTTAGTTTAAGTTTTTGTTTTAGTGTGTTGTTTGGATTTTTGTCGTTCATTGTTACGTAACTTTGTTACGTAACTCATGTAACATTTAACTATTTAATATTTAAACATTCTTAGTGTATTGTGTAGTTTAGATGTATGTTTCAGGAATTATGTAAATTTGTACAATTCAGCGTGTAACAGGTGTTCTTTCCAGTCACTTTCTTTATAGCGTTTGTTTTAAGTGTTAATTGTAGAAAAAATTACCATAAATATATAAATGTAAGTTGTACAGTTGTAGTGGGTTGTTGTGTAGCAGTTTTGTCGGTAGAGGGAGTAAAGCAAGAAAAAGAGAGACAAGGTGAAGGGCCTGTGGCCAGAAAGAGAAAAGTTTTATTCACTATCAAGAGCCATTGGTAGGCGCCAGCCAAGAAATAACTTGCAATTGACGAAACACATTTGTCAGTGGTGGCGTAAGGATTGAGAAGAATAACGTGCTGTGTGGCAATTGGGATCGTTCAAAGACCTTGTGCTAAGAAGAAAACGTCAGCTGTAAAGAAAAAGAAAAGGACGTAAAGGACGCGGGACAAGGTTGGAATCAAAGAGGAAGAAGAGGTTTGTGGTATTGGTTGGTGTGGTGTGGTGTGGTGTTGGTTAGGAGGAGACGCGGATAGTGAAACTGAACTGTGAACTGTTGTAGATAATTTGTTATTATTGTATAGGTTTAAAATTACTTAAAGTTTAGGTTAGGAATCGCAATAGTTTAGTAATTAATTGTATTAATTGTTATAGAATATTTAGAATTAGTTTACTTAAGTGTTAATGCTGTTAATATCGAGTGTTTTTTTTTTATATATACTTTAATAAACATTAGTTATTGTAATTCATGGTGGTGTGTTGCGGGATTGTGGGAAGGGGTGCGTGTATTCAGTCATTGTTAGTTTCGGTGTTATTAGTCTTTGTTTTGCCATTTCTATCGTCAAGGGAATTTTCGGGGCTTACGCCACACCGTGTCAACTTACACTGTATCGGCTGAAATTTGCATACTGTTTGAATCAGTATTCTTTTTATTCACGTGCGTGCTGCGAATAATATTTTATTCTCAAAAGTCGCACGCGATAAAATTTAAAAAGACAGCAAAAACAAACGAGTTCTTGCATAGAATCCACGCTCTGAAGAATAAAAAGATATTTTTTGTGTCGCCGATTGAAATGAAGATTTATTTGCATGTGCGATGGACAAACTAAACGTGACCGGCGCGGTTTAGTGATGAAACATTGATTGACCTTTTTTGACATCCTTCTAAGAGAAACCTAGGGTAAATTTTAAAAAGATGTCACAGGAGGTTGACTTCCTTCATCACTACGCTACAAATATGCTCGCATGTAACCTATACCTAAAATTTTAGACATTATTTTTATCCGTCACTTATCTGATCATATGCAAATGTTTGTAAAGTTTAGACGTCACGCATTGATGAGTAGATAACGCGTGTTTTGAATAACACAGAAACTATTTTTCCCTCTCTTCCTGACTTTACCGGTTGCGCAGATCGACTTTTGAAGCCTACTATTTTATCACAATGTCATTTTACATTAGAAGTTTGTGATTATATGATCATGGAGGAGGCCGTCATTGTGGCTAAGAATCCTTTAACGGATAGGACGAATTTTCCCAGCGGCTTTTCCAAACGGCTTTTCTCAGCGCTTTCAACGGGTAACGGAAAAAAACCAAACGGCTTTTTCCAACGTTTCCAACGGTTTGGGAGAAAATTCCCAACGGCTTTTTTCAACGCCTTCAACGGGTAGAGAAAAACATCCAACGGCTTTTCCAACACCTTCAACGCTTTCATCAACGCCTCCAACGGGTAACCAACGGGTAACCAACGGCTTTAGCTGTTCAACGGAAAACCGTTAGTGTACGTTTTCGCGTGAGAGGTCACATTTTACACCTTCTGCCTGCAATCAATTTTTTTCTCTGGCATAATTGTTTAACAGAGCTTATGGCCTCCTTTGAGAAATCGTATACACCCTCCCCAAAGGCTGTAGAGACTGACCATGCTTTTTACGTAAAGGAGTGGATGACACAAGTATCAACAACACTGCATAACATTTCCAATCCTCATGCATTCAAATTTACGAAGGCACCATCTGGGAAAGTTGTTAATTGGGGTGGTGATAAAGAGGAATGCTGGAAACCAGATAATCCAGACCCAGAGCAATGGCTTTCTATCCTGAAAGTGAGTTGTATTTCCCGCTTTAAGATCATGACTATAATGTTAAAACAACTATCGTATTTTTACATACACTAAATGCCGTGTCAATTGAAGCAATTAACACCGCTCTGCATCATACAGGGCTTCTTGTAGGTCACGAAAAAAAAAAGTCAAATTTCATGGGATTTTCGTAGAGATTTTTTCTGGGCAAATCTAGGTGGAAAGCAATCGGTTTTGTGCTGATTGGATGAGCATTAGCCTATGCAATAGCAACAGAAACACCTACTACTTACAAGCGTTGCCTTTTAACAGTGACCATGACTTAACTTCAACAGCACATGTGCTTGGGAAAGTTTTTTTCACCATAGCAACTGCCCAGTTTTTCACAACATTAGTCTATTCTATTCTTGCAAAAAATTGACAAATTTTCAGACAATGGCAAAGGGTTTACGGTGCCTTTTATCTTATTGTGGAATAATGTCACATGCGATGTGAAACATCACACTGTTTCAAACTAAATACAAAAGACTAAAGACACCACCACCCTCTAAATAAAGGAAGATACATGTGAGTTTTTCAGTCACAGATGCCGGTGAACATGAACATGAACATGAACATGAACAACAACGCTCTTCGAGGATTGTGTGCACTTGTCTCGTAAAGCCAGCCAGCCGTTCACTGTTAAAGTATAATTCCTTATTTTAAGACTTCTAGTCTTGAAATAAGAATTATACTCTTGATATAAGACAATCAAAACTAGTTTTAAGCCTGCATAATTCTAGGGCAGACTGATATCTCAAAATAAGGTTTGTGATGACCTTGTTTTAAGAAAGTGATCACGGCTAGTTTTAAGAGCACCAGTCATTGACTGTACAAGAACCCTGAAGTGAATATATTCACACTACATTCAAGTCAAGCACAACAACACATAAGACAGTCAAAGCTTCACGTTTTAATGCTTCTACATATTAAGGTAAACAACAGAAATAGTCTTATTTTTTAAAATTATTATGTTAAAGCAACAATTTGAAACATAGGCAGTTTACAGCTCAATGCATGGTTATATAAATTAAGTCAACTGAGTTTGGCAAAATCCAAAAAATCAGGGCCCGGTTGTTCAAAAGCCGATTAATGCTAATCCAAGATTAAAATTTAATCAAGTAGCTTAATTCTCTATCCCCAAACGTTGTCCATTGCCGATATTCTGCAAAATTTTAGATTAGGGGAAGTCAATCCTAAAAACAAAAAAGCAGCGGAAACAACTTCCATCCAAAAGTTAAAAACTGCAACCAAATTTTACGTTAATCCTGGATTAGGTTAATCGGCTTTCGAACAACCGGACCCTGATGTCTAAGGAAAGGTTATCAAAAATATAGAAATATTAGTGACTGATCAAGTCTATAAACATTAAATAAAGGTGGGCATTTGTCAACATCACTGTAAAAGGTATAACAATAATTAACAGGAACATTTACAGCAGGGAGCTCAATTAAGAGTGCCACTACTTTTAATCAGGTCACATTTTTTGTGTGTGCAGGCTATCAGAGCTGAAGACAGCTTCCGTGTGCTTCTGACTAGATAGTATGCTTGCACAATTAAGGTGAATTGATTACAACTAGTGGTCTCACTTTTGGCCTGTAATGATGAAACACAACATGTAACATTTTGGCTGCAATTCATAATATACACATTGTTTTTGTCAATCAGCCATAACACTCTCCCTGCATACAATGTACTTTCCATCTCTTTATTTATGGGCATGGAATACATACATACATACATACATACATACATACATACCTACCTACCTACCTATATATGTATATGTATGATATATATGTGTATATGTATATTACCTACCTACCTACATACATACATCCATACATACTTTATTCGATAAGTCGGTTGTGTTTAAGGCAGCCAAAGGGCTGATGTGGACCTACTATGCTAACCATTAACAATTACATGTATGAAAATTCCTACAATAACTTAGAACTAATGTATACAAATAATACGGATAATACAAATAATACAAATAATATGGTATTCACTAAGACTAACATATAAATCTAAAAGTAAATGAAATGATCCTTTTTGTTAGCGACTACTGTTGCCTCTTTATCAAATGAAAAATTGTCAATAATCTTAACATGTTTACGTAAAATTTGTTTAAAAGAATAAAAACTTTCAGGTACTTTAACTAATCTCTTTACAAAATTCCAAATAACAGGACCTCTATATCGTAGGGAGTTCCTGCCAGTCTCTGATCTAAATCTAATGATATTACATTGGTTAGGACACGAGAAGATCTAGAAGCAACTCTTTTAGAAAACAGATCACATATCGATTGGGTCGTTGTTCCATAATATACTTTGTGCAAGAGAAACAGTACAGATTTTTTATAGAAGTCAGAGATGGGCAGCCAATCAGATTTCATGAGACATGTGTCATCTGCCATCGTTGAATCAAGGTTATTCACAAAACGAGCTGCTCTTGCATGAATATGGTTTAGAGAGTTCAGCACAGAAGGAGAACAATTTCCTCATACTGAAATTCCATATGTTACACTGGGGATAATTGTTTTAAAATATACTTCCTCAAGAACCTTCTTCAGAAGGATTCTCATTCTCTTCAACGCTCCAACCTTCTGCGTGAAGGATTTCTTCACTGAGTCAATGTGCACAGACCATGTCAGCTTATTGTCAATTTTAACTCCAAGACAAGTGGTGTAATTAACCATGTCGATGTGGCCAGTGTTAAAGTAGAGGGGAGGTATAGGCCCAACAAAAGAGGTTTTACTTAGTATCATTGCCTCAGTTTTAATTGGGTGGATGGTTAGCTGATTCCTAATGCTCCACATGAAGACTTGCTCCATTGTTTTATTTAGTGATAACATAACCTGGTCAACATTTGGTCCAATACAGTAGACTGTAGTGTCATCTGCATACATGTATAGATCTCCCGAGTCGATGTGGTCAGGGAAATCATTAACATATATGGTGTAGAGCTGGGGGCCAAGAAGCGAGCCTTGAGGGACTCCATAGCGTACATAGTCAGTGACAGACCTGCAATTATTTACTTCAGTGAATTGGCATCTATCAGTCAGATAGCTCATTAGCCATTCATGAAGAGATCCTGATATTACAATGGTGTGTAATTTATGCGATAAAATATAATGAGGGACAGTGTCAAAAGCTTTTTGGAAATCTATAAAGACTGCTCCAACTGTCAGACCATTGTCAATTGCTGTCTTCCATCCTTCAGTCATTGAGGTTAGCATTCCTTCAGTCGATAGTCCCTTGCTAAACCCCCACTGTTCACAGCTTTTTATGCCACAGCTGTTCAGATGGGTATCGATTATGTTGCAGATCTGGCTTTCGACCATGACTGAGTCATGCTGCTCTAAGGTGGATGTTCCTGCGATAGCTAAGCTACGAGAAGAGATGCCATCAGGACCAGATGCTTTGTTAATTTTAATTGTCTTTATATCAGTTTTGAGTTTGTTGATGTTGACCTCCAAGACCTGCACAGTGGGGGTAACTCTATACATGAATTGATGGGGTTCATCAGCTTCGGGGAATTTTTCAGCTAGTTCTCTGCCAATATTTATGAAGTAAGAATTAATCAGTTCAGCTTTCTCGTAGTCATTTGTGATTTCCTTTTTGTTAGCATCTCTGAGGGGGCCAATATGTTTATTCTTAGGTTTACCAGTGGCCTTGTTTACAGTTTTCCAGAAAGATTTTGAGTCCTTGGTCTCTGTAACTTTCTTTTTCCAATATTGAGCTTCGGCACATCGTAGCATCTTAGATACTTTGTTCCTAGAGGATTTGTAATCAGCCCAGAGATTGTCAGTAGAAGGTGTGCCATCACAGGCTTTCAAAAGTTTATATCTCTTATTCATCTCTTTCCGGATCTCACTGTTCATCCAAGGTAGTGAATGTTTTCTAACCTTGCCTTTATGTAAGGGAATAAAACTGTTTCCGATAACATTATACATGCAATTCCAGGCCCAAGTGATGCCATCCAGGTCCTCAAAGGTGGAACAGACCCACCAAGGAGCACTTTCCAGGTCGTGTTTGAAGTCTTTCGGGTTTTCCAGCACATTCTTGAAATTGTGGACATATTTAACAAAAGGCTTTGGATTCCTGATCTTCAGCTTGTAGATGATGTAGATGAATTTGTGATCAGCTATGCAATAATGAATCACATCAGACTTTGAGACCTTTGAGGTATTGATAATCAAAGTGTTAGAATGTGCAGAGGTTCTTGTGGGTACTTTTATGATGTTACAAAAGTTATAAGATTGTAAGATGCGTTTGAATTTCGCACCATTTCTGTTAGGAGCAAGCTGATCTGAATTGAAGTCACCAGCGATCACAACATTTTTGCGAGACATCCAAATTTCACGCAATACTTGGTTGAATTCATCAAAGAAAGATGTAATGTCAGGAGGTCTGTATACACAACCCACTTGATAATGATGCAAATCATTGTGAGAAACAACATCATACCCTTGAGCCATTTCTGGCTCTAATATTTTGAAAGAATTTAGCCTTTCACAAAAAGAACCATTGTTCATGAGCATAACCACAAAGAAAGGTTTATTGTAAGGCACAAACCATATTTTAGACAGTTTACCAAACTGTGGTAGACCTGTCTCATCCAAAGCCACCAGTAGGAAATTGTTTGCACCTGGCTTGTACTGCGTGCCATACACTGTGACAGAATTGTACTGATATACCTGTGGAGTATCTGACATGTCACTTTTCTCTAGCTCATACATGTAGAATCTAGTTATTGTGTTTAAGGCATAATCTTTGTCATTACCATGTAGCACTCTACCTTTCCCAAGTCCAATATCAGACCAAAATCGACATGAGCCAGAACTTTCCTCATCAATTTGAATGGATGCAGCACATTCCATACTTTAGTGTCTCTTTGCCAGCAAAAGTGGTAAAATTTTAAAGTTCTTTATTGTACGAGCCATATTCTTAAAGTAAAGGTGCTTTGCCTCAAACCTCATGCACCAGCTGCAAATAAGGGGTCCAAACAGCATAATCTGGGTTGGTAGATGAACCAAATAATGTTGCTCTGGCAAAATCCGTGCATTTGGATATACATTCTTAAATGAGGTCAAATGTTCCTTGATTAAACGTTTTAAATTAATTACTGAGCTAAAACTTACTTCTTGAGCGAAGCAAATACCCATTATTTCCAACAGACAAAGTAAAGTGGTCCAGTGAGGATCATTACAGTCAACTTTGCCATCCAAAAGTAGGGGAAGCATACAAGCCAAAGACCACATTTGACTGGCACTCTGGCCCAGGTTTGAACTGGACTTCAAATCAAGATCAACCTCCTTTATGTGAGCTGACTTGTCATTGAGCTCTGAATAACCAGAATCAAAGTCATCAATTGCTTGGTTCAGGTCACGCAATGTGAAAAAATCTATTGTGAAATAAATATTTAAACAGATAATTCATCTCATAAGTTACAACACCTTCCAGGAAAATGTGCATTATGTCCTGCAGTAGTTGTTTAGTCACATCAAAATATGGAGCATCTAAAATCTTTGCCCGCTCATTTATTCCATAATGTTTGGAATAAAACTTGTGTAAATATTCTGAAGCAGCATTTTCAATGACAGAAAGTTGCTCCTCGTGCCGAATACTATCACGTAATACAAAATCTTCCTCAAGAAAATGTTCTTGCATTTCTTCCCAGGTTGCCATACAATGGCATCATTTTCTTTTTGCCCCACCAACACCTTCTTTGAAGGAACCAACAGCTTGACTTGCTGGAGTGTCTGCAATTACTGCAAGGACTGCACCCCTTAAATAAACTATGCCCCCTGCTATGGTAAAACGATAACCCCGATCCATTCCAAGTTTTTGTAGATAATTCACCAAGGGTTTAAATATTTTGTTTAAACCAAATTCTATTATGCAACGCTTTTTACAAATGGCAAAGAGGTGGATGGAATTCAGCTTTCCACGATAAACAGATTTTGTGTTGATGAGCTGGCAATAAAACAGACCTTGTTGGTGAACCTTATTTGTCATAGGATTGGCAACATTGACATCATCATAATAAATCAATAACTTGAGGGCATTGTCATCAGTGGAAAACAAGGGGTGCTGATGGACAAATAAGCCATCATTAAGAGCAAATGCCCACAAAAATCAAACATAGCTAGGCAAGACTTGAAAAATTAAATTCGTCCTACTTTTGCATATAAGTAGGCCTTAGTAAAAGTAAAAATGCTATGTGTTTTCTTTCTTCAAATATTACAGTTTTTCCGAGAAAAACGACAATTACGATTTCACGTCGTGGCATCAATTCAGCGCATCTCAACTGGACTGAAAATCGACCGTTTTCATTCGATTCGCATGTTGCATTTATTGAGCGCAGGAAAGTTGTAATACAACTAACTTATTGCAGAACTTTTCCTTGTCCAACAAAGCACTATTGCAGGAAAATTGGTTTAATCCGAAAATTTTGCAGTTACCAAAAGCAGAGTGTTCTCCAACGTTGAGTTCGTCAGTTGATGAAAAGAATGGTCATTTTGGTCATGTGCCATATCTGGGAATTCCAAAAGATTTTAGATTCTAACTATATAAGGATAGGTCTTTCAATATATGTAAAGTTTAGTTTGGGCAAATGATTAAGCACTAGTAAAAAAATTATTCAAATAGTACAAAAAAATTCAAAATCACGAATGCGTGACCAAACAATAAAGTCACCTCAATTCGAAATATCCGAATTACTTAAGTATAAAGCAACACAAATATGTTGACCTTAGCTCGGCTGTGATATCTGGACCGTCAAACAACGTTTCTCAACTGTCATTCCTCTAGGTTTGCAGGACCAGGGGCCAGTTTCTCGAAAATCCCGAAACTTTACGGGCCATTTTCGGGTGTCACAATTCCCTATGATTGTATGTCACGAACGGAGAGGATTTAAGCCGTCAAACGTTACAGACATGTTTGTTTTAGTTAGCTTGAAAACATGTTAAAGATCGGCTTTCCAAAACAAGCGGTTGGCAGTTTCCCTAATGGCTTTTTGGATCAGAAATATTTTCGGGACTTTCGAGAAACTGTCCTCTGTACCTGGCAGTACGCATCCGTCTGATAGATTTGAACTGCAATAATTGATATTGCGAAGCTCCTACGCAAAGTATACCTCGAGCTCGGTGGTTTGTTGTGTTGCTCGACAGAATCACGTAACCTATTTTGAAGCAGACATCGCCAGTACCTGACAACGAATAAGCTGCCATCTGCGATCGCCCCGTGACTCTAATTTGTATATTGTACTTTGTAATTGAGCTTCTGCCGAAAAAAAGAAATGCACTGGAATCTTAGTGTTGATTATCCGAAAATATATTTATTTCATATGAGTCATATACTGAGGATATGACTGCGAGGATCGTAGCTTCACTTGACTATATTTCATACCATCGACCATGTAACAAATTTTGAGATTTAATGTTGTTTACTTTTCCTGGATGACACTAACTTAATTAACTCCTACTAAGTCTTTTTTCTCAAGAGAAATTTGTGCAAAGCCGCCAGTACAATCATGGCAGTTTCGTGTTCATTTAAGGCAATAGTTGGTAGTAATTGTTCTCACCATCGACGGGACCAAAGCAAATCAGTGAATGAAGAACCGTTATTGTCTTGTGTAAAGGACATAGAAAGTCACAAGTCACTTTGGTCTTTTACCGGGGTAACTGGAGAGCAAGAACTTATACTTCTAAGAGCGGCTATTTTCACTAGGCAACAGGATGTAAGCAATCTAACTATTTGTCCCTTTCATCGGTCTGAGCTTGGCATTGGATGGCGAAGGAGCTCCAATACATGTAGAGTTCCAAACGAGATTGCACATCATAGTCAGGGTAAAGGAAATACAAAGTCTGTAAAAGGAGATAGAGGTATCGGAAGAGAAAGATCAAAGCTCATTTTTGAGAGAATAGGCATCTTTGTTCCTGTGGGTTCAGGTATGACTAACGTACATAAACCAATACCAATAATGTACAGATATAGGAGGTTTTTTCACAGCATTTTTCACTTGAGTACATGAGGTGGTCGGTCGGACAAAAAAAGAATCCCTCTTATTAGCAGTAAAAAAGAGAGAGAAGCCATACATTGATTTGTTGACAAACCTTGTCATGGGCTGTAAATGCCAGACAAACAATTAGTAATAATTAATTACTGATCTACGTACAGCTTGTGGCCGAAAAAGTGACCTCTCTCGATATTACATCCAGGAATACCAAATGTACAACAAGTATAGAACGCTTTGAGCTTTTTACAAGTTTTTCTTATGTTTGAATTTTAAGCTATTTTAAGAAAGTAAAACCTGGTTCATATGCAGCGTTTGTCAGGAGGCCCTGAATCGATCGTTTGAGCAACAAATTTTGTAATGATGGTCGTCCCATGTTTTCTGAATTTTTGATTTGGCACGTGAGCAAACATTAATACAAATTACGGAAACACGGTGTGAAGATGAGATACTGTGATATTTGCCTACAGACAAGCGCTTGTAACACAATAGCAAAGGACAACAGATCACACTGACAAAGTTACGTTTGCAAATTGTCAGTTGTAAAAGTTAAGACTTCCATAATTATTATTAGTTTTGTTATTTTAGAATTTTAGAACCAAAGAGACATGGGGAGAAGAATCAGTCGCAGCTTTGCTGGTCAATTTCCCATTTTTTTCTGGCTTTACTGGTCAATTTTGATTTTTGATTTTTCTGACGCTTTACTTTCTCCTTGCACAGTTTATTCTCTTGACCAGTGACCAGTGAAAGTGTTTGATTTTTTGCCTGATGAAGGGGCACTTCCTGGTCTGTATTCAGCTGAAATCCCCACCCTCACCCCCATGTACAAATGTTGTTGCGCGCGCTGTTGCCTCAGGTATAACTATGCAAATTACACGTCGAAAGTCAACAACATGTAGGAGTTTCAAACGTCTTCAAAATGGAAACCCGAAAGTCGCATATTGAATAACGCTTTAGCGATTACTGCTTGCTAAATCAAAGGGCACAAATAGCACAGATTTTGATGGACCAGAACTTGGCAGTTATTGTTTTTCTGCAAATTCTGGTGTGGGCCTTGTCGAGAACGCCGCTGAAAATATGCAGGGAAACAGTTTGCAAAGTTCAGGATGTTACAAATCGGAGAAAGTAAGCATGTTTATGTTATTTATACCTTTGTAACGCTGACTTTTCGAACTGAAGTAATATTGGTGTGTAGATAGCCGTTACAATAATAATACTGTATTAATACTTTGGTCACGCACTCGACACTGCCGGCATGATTTTGTGTCTACAGTAAACGATTTTGAATAATTTTTTGACGACTGCTAAATCAATTGCCCAAACTAAATGTTACATATATTGAAAGACCTACGCTTCCTTAATTAAAATCCGTAATCTTGTAAAATTCGGTGATATGGCACATGGTCAAAATAACAATTCTTTTCACCGACCGACGAACATAACGTTGGAGAACACTTTGGTTTTGTTTACCAGGAAATAATAAGATCAATCCAATATTCTTGAAATTGTGGTTTTTGGACAAGGAAAAGTTGTGCAATAATTTGGTTGTATTGCAATGTTTCTGCGCTCGATAATCGTGACATGCGAATCGAATGAAAATGGTCGATTTTCAACCCAGTTGGGACTCGCTAAACTGAGTCTGGATGTTAAATCGAAATATCGTTTTTCTCGGAAACACAAAACTATTTCGAGGAAAAACCCACAGTCTGTTTGTATTCTTGCTTGGGGCTAGGTATATGCAAAAGGTGAGCGAAATTAGGTTTTGATGCCTTGCCGAAGAAATTTGATTTTGTTTGATTTTTCTGGACATTTGCTCTTAAAATCTTGCATCAAGCCACTTACTGTATGGCACTTATCTGTAGAGAATATCATTTTTAAGATTTCTTTGGATTTAAATTGCTCTTGAAGGGTCTTTAAAATTGGAACATAGTAAAACACTTTTTCAAGTAGTATACATCTTCTCTTGTTTTTAATCGTTCTGAAGACCCTTGTTGTTCCCAGAACTCTCTTCACAGGCTCCTGTGAAACAATAAGTTAGAAAAGTGAGTGTAAGGTCAAGTTGGAATTTATACAATTTAAAACCCCAGTACAGTCTGCTGTTTATTGTGCATTTCATACTTATTGCTGAAAAAGTGCAGAAACAAAAACCTTGACTTCCCACCAAATGAACTGACCTCTTGCTAATAACCAGTAAAGGGTAACAGGTTCTGATAGAATTAACACAAAAACATCTGAAAAAAAACTTACCGGTACCCTTTTACTGTACTAATATGCCTATTGTAAGTAATTGTTATCTGGCAGTAAAGTTTCCTGTAGTGAGATTTTTTGTGTAATAAAACAGTGTTTGATTTTTCTGCTTTCGTAACTTTTTTTAGATTCACAGAGTGGTAAACTTTGAACTAAATGTCTTTAGCAGTAATTTAGCATAGTTGTCTTTGCATACTTGTGACATACCACGTAGGGCAGATTATCTCTTTTGAATTCAGTCATCATCCACACTGTCTGTTTCAGGTCTTCAAAAGGATTAATAAATTCTTCAAATACTTCATCAAGACCAGGCACTTGCTGAATGTTTCCTTCCTCAAGAGTTTCTTCTACTTTTCTTTTCAGCCTTCTACAAGCAACACTAAAAAGATCTGACGTTGCCTGTGCTACTCTTTGTGTGGTTGTTTGTGTTAACCTGTTCTCTTCCTTAATTTTCAAGAGATATTTTCCACAAATTTCAGTCAATGGCTCTTCGGCAAAAGAAGGCAGGTTTTGGTGTTGAAAGTGAGGAGAAATTTATCCAGAATCACTGCTTGACAAAGAAAAAGCATCTGGTGAGAAAAGATCTAGATGATCCTCAGGCTCACTTGACTGGCTTCTTTCTGTGGACTGTTAGGTGTGGTACCACCAACCCAGATTCCTTGTGTTAAAAACAACCAACAACAAGATTTCGTTTGCCTTTCAGCTTTTCCACTCACCATGATGGGCCAAACGTCTTCCAGTCAGTTTCCAGATATTATAAATAGGGCAATTAATTTTATGCTCATAAAATAACACCACATCTGATTTACATAGTTCCAGTGCCCCACCCTCCCCTCTACCATGCGCCAAATTGCATGGGCACTCTACATAGAAATTACAATCGAACTTACCGGTTTCGTTTTCCAGCATTTGCAGTACAACACCTTGCCTCAAACTGTAGAGATATTTTCTGTGCTTTTCTCGCACGTGTTTCGCGAATGAATTCGCTTTTCGAAAACTTTGCTCACAGCCATCAATACCACAAAATGCAAAATATTCGCCATCATCGCTGTGACCAGTGTTTATGTGACTTAACAAAAGGTGCAAATACAAAGCAGAAAAGAAACAGAGTGCACAAATCCACACCATAAAAGTTGCTTTCAACGCCTTTGCGGTCGAAGTTTCTGATCTTTCTAATTGTCAAAGAGCTGTCAAGCGAATCACATTGATGCAACGCTTTTTTTGCGCTGAGGAAACCCTTGTAACACAATCGATAGCGTATTGGTTAGATCAGACAAAAGCGCTGCTCGCAAGTAGTCTTGGGTACTTTGTCGGCGAAAGGTTCTGGCGGGAGGTTATAGCTGCGAAACTTTTCAGGTGAGTTGTTGCATATTCCTTTTTTAATTGTAGTTATCAATTTAGTGTGAACAGCTCGGTTTTACCATGTATTTTCAAATCAAAGTGCAATTTTAAGCCCGCGAAGTCAGCTGACTGATCGATTTCAGTTTGCCACAACGTATTAAACGAATTTTTGAAACCTCTTAATTATAACTACAGTCCAGTGCATTAACTTTTCCCTGCTTTTTTCAGATGCTAAGGTGACTGATAGAATTTTTGCCGTCTATGGATACATGCGATCTTTTAGTTCTGAAATACGGCCATGATGGCTACCCGCGCGTGCCTCAGTGACGTTCTTTCCCGTCACAGTTTATGTACTCAGGTTCTCTGTCTATTTCCTTTATTTACGTTCAGTTGCTTACAGTATTTGCGAACTTAATTCATGTGGAACTGCAATGACGTTTTAAGAGTACCGGTAAATATAAAACTTTAAAGTAACATGGCGCTGGAGACTTGCAGTTGGTTTGAAGCCTATGTAAACTTAAATAGGTGTTCATAGTTGGGCCCCAGGGGAGGGGTGAGCGGAAGAAAGCCATTTGACAACGAAAGAAAAACTGCCACCACCTTTCATTGGCTGACTGTCAACTAGTTTGGTATTTGTCATGAAATACATGCATGCCAGAGACTTGGAAAGATTTATTGGTTATGTAGTCGTTTTGTAATTAGTCAAGCGCATGAAAGCAAGTCTAAAACGGGTGTTTAAAGTAAGGAAAAAATGTGGTCTATATAAGTTAACAGACAAAAGAATTTTTGGTGTTTTGTGGGGCTAAAGGATGCTGTAGATGGGGTTTGGGGGGGGGGGTACAGACATAAACTGAAAAATAGCTGACAAAGGGGCTCCTGTTCCTCCCTAACCCCTTCAAGGAGAAAGAAAAACGAGTGAAAAGACACAGTAATTAAATAATAGGTACAGAGGGGTCAAGTGTTTTGTTTGATATAAAGCAAGCTCTATGAAAGTGATCTAATTGAAGGCCATTTCACACCTAGATACTGTGCACTTGTCACTTGATTGTAGGAAATTCCTATGTCATGGATGAAGAGGATCTAGAAGTAACAAATATATTTTTCCCACATAATTTGCGTTTATCAAGTAAAAAATCTCTTGCTGATTTTGACCAAAACGTGCTGGAAACGTTGCAAACGGAAAAGAGGCTTCTCGGCCAGTCAGTGTAAAGTTCTAGAAGGTAATTTGTTATTTTATACTATGTTGAAGTCCACACCTATGACCACCTGTTGTTGCATCCAATTAGCTTTTTTGCCAATGTTGGCAACTCAAATGTTTGTCTTGTGTTTTATCCAAAATATTTAACCCTCGGATTCCTCCATTCTCTTGTACAGGAAGAATTATAACAATTTACCATTGATTTATTTCATGAATAGGCCATACTGTCGTTTCATGGTTAATGGGTGTCTACAGAAGTCTCCTTTTATTTTGAAAGGCAACAATGTTGATGGCAAGATGTTTCTAAAACTTACAAGATCAGATCTAAAGGAACTGTTCCCAGAGGACTTTCCAACTCGGAAACACTTATGGGACCTTATCATCAGTACAGTGAGTTTATGTTAATGATGATATCCGTTCATGAATTTCATTGTTTTGGAGTCAGCTAAGCAGACCTTAGTCACATGAATCTTGCAGCATACCTGAACCAGTCTTGTTTTATGAGAAGTTCTTGGTACTGTATCATTTGGTGACTTGCCTATTTAATTATATTGTAAAGTTATTGTTTAAGTGGTTGTCTGTTTTTCCTTTGGACCTGAGAGGGAAGACAAATACTATAAGATCAACAACTTGTTTAAACCTGAGTCTTTGCCCTTTTTCAAATCATGATTTCCTTTTCAGAAGTCTTCAAGCAATCAAGCCAAGGATGATGTTTTAGACACTAACGAAGTAAAGCTAATGAAAAAACATTTGTTGCAAGTTTCCAGCGATGAGCATAAAGCCAATACCTATTTTCATTTTGATAGACATGTGCATTCAGTTCAGTACCAATAACATACTTATGTGGGGATATATGCACAAGCAATACCAATGTCACTTTGTTCTTTCTTTCTTTTTTTCCAGGTTTTTGGAACTCCATCTGCCTGTTCTACCCCTGCATCAGTGTCTACATTGAGTCCAAGCAGTTCTTTTGATGATGAAATGGCTTCACCCCAATACAGTCAAGCATCAGTACCAAAACTCAAGAGGACTAAGCCAAGGGAGTTTCCAGTATTGGCCAAAAAGGCAAAGTGTAGTCTCTTGGGAGAAAACTTCAAGTTACCAATTTCTTCAAAAATAAAACAATGTGTTAAAGATAACACCCCCACTAGATGACACCAACAGCACCTCATCAGGGATCGTGTCACCTGTCTCGAGGCCCATGTAAATCGCAAGTATCTGACCTCTGAACATTTTACAGAGGTTGCAAAGCAGCTGTGTGAAAGTGTACCACTTTTGCGTGATGAGAAGCCCATTCACTGGCCAGATGATATCGAGTTTCAGTACTGGGTAATTTGGATTATTATTATTGAGATTTTTAGGTTGTGTTGGAGCAAAATACAAAATAGTATAGGGTTGTAAGATTATGGCTCAGTTCTGTATACTTTTATCTACCTTTCTTCTTTTTCAGTGGATGTTTGATGATCCTTTCACTGATTGTCATTATTTGTATGTTTCAAGAGAAATTATTGTAGGGAGAAATGATCTTCTTTGAGGTTCGGCTTCAAGAGTTAAACAAATGACAATATTTAGTGGTCTAGATAAACAAGAGTAATTTTTTTTTCACTATAATTTTAGGCCTCCACTAAAGCTCTGTTGCGGAAAAGGTTCTCAAATGTAAAGAGTTGGCAGAAAAAAGAATCGAACAAAGAGGCGAAATCGGATGTCAGTGACGTGAGTGAAGACCAGAGCGAAAGCAATGTCCAGAAACACGACAAAGAGCTACGAAAAGAGCTAGGCCAAAGGCTGTAAACTGGAAAGCAGTGGCACAGCTACAAGCACTCACATTCTCAAAAAGATGGGACATCATTTCTAAAATTACTGGATTGAAGACTCTTGAGAAGATGCTTGACCAGTTCCCCTTTTTTGAACATGACAGAGTGGTGAGTAGTTCCATTCTGAGCAGTCTCTATTATGCCCAGCAGTAACAATCAGCACCGTATCCACAACTGCAGTGCAGGAATTACATGTACATCAGCACTGCTGTAACATGTATATTCAGAACATTAGAGGTTGTTGATGTATTTGGGGGGGAGAAACTATTTGTTCCAAGACTTGACCACCTTAACAGATGTATACATCTGCATGAAGCAGGGAAGGAAGAAATTAACTGGTTAACATGCATTCATTCTCCAAAAATATTAATTTTGTGATTTAGCGTTGGTAAAGGAACTCAGGAGTCGTTACCATTTCATTTATAGGAAAGGTATCTCAACACTCGAGGAGCATTGGTCTCACCTCAAACAGCTTAAGTTAGTGATAAATTAATTGTGTGCAAATGCTTATTCTTCTTTGTCTTTTTTGACTTAATAGTTGTTACATGAATTGGAGCTGCACATTTCTAAACTGAAGAAAAGAAAGTACACTGTTGAAACATTCATTGAACGTTGGATAAAACTGTCTCAATGTTTTGTGGATGACAAGGATAAGACTGGTGAGTTCCCATCTTCTGTGTAAATGATTATAATGCCCGCTGAAATGCTTCCTTTATGTGCGAAGACAAGAGCATAAAAACGTGACATTTGGTGCTCTTGACAAGCACTAATTTGGAAGTGTTACTTTCACAATAATCATGAAAAAGTTAAATTACAGCTAAAGGTAATGGCGAGGAGACCTCAAGAAACCACCTGGTTTATGAGAGATGGTGGTTTATCTTCTTTAACTCACAATAATTGTTGGACATACACGCTAGTGTCAAATTTAAACCTTTTCCTCTGGCTCAGCTTGTGACCTTCAGTTCATTCAAAAAACATTGTTTTGCTCGGCTCTTTTTCTTTGTTTTTTTCATTGCTCTTGACTGGTGTAATCAGCATACACATACCTCTTTGCATTCATTGAATTGTTTAGAAGACTCTGTACTGTTTGAAAAGAGGTCTTTATTTTCTCTGTTTATAAGTAACAAAAATCTAACCTTTTTCCAAAACAAATGACACATGGTAGAGAACTTTAGAATAAGTTTTTCAGTAAACTAACATTAGGTCACATCCAAAAGCCAGGAAAGTATTTTGAGACAAAGGGGATAAAACATACAGCCTTAAACTAAGTGGATAATACCCTGCACACTATGCCAAAAACTCCTGAATACAATTTCACCTTTCAGATGGATCAAGGGCATCATGTTTAACTTCCCTGAAACATATCCATGAACCATTTGGGGTAACAGAACCATTGCTTCTCTCATTGAAAGTAAGTGTTGTTTTTGAAAATGGAGTCTTATAAAAATATAGCTCTAATAGAATGATCTTCGTTAATTTTGGATTGATTGTGCAGGTATGCTACATGAGCCATTAAATCAATATTGTTAAAAAATTTGAAAAATAAAATTAACCATAAGGGATGTAATATTGCTGTGGTTTAAATTTATGTTTGGTTTCAAATGTTTCAGACCAGTTTGGATATTTATAATTCATCACATACAGTATAATGTGAAACAAAGGGAATAAAAATCAAGCAGGTTTGAAACCTTCTATTAATAAACCAAAATTAAATTCAAACCACAGCATAATCATGAACAATTGAACACAATATGAAGGGACACTGTACCAGTACTACCCAAAGTTAAGTACATGTATTTAATAAAATCAAACCTTCTAAAGCTGTTAATGCTGATTGACAGGGATAATCACATGAATAATAGGTGTTGACACAATTACTCAAACAAAAAGCTTTATTTTCACTCAGTAATGGAAGTTTTATCTTTTTTCCAGTGTTACGAAAATTATTGCATGACTCGCGTTACTGTCTGGAAGTGTCTAGAATCTTCTGCATATTTAATTAGTACCGTATCATCGTGATTCTGCAATTCTATTTTAAGCCGTTTGCGTATTAGCTGTAAATAGTTTCTTATTGTAATGTTTCTTTATTTAGTCGAGCCGGAAAGTTCCAGAATCTTTTGTTGTAAGGTATATAAGCCGATCGGTGTAGCTTTAGATTTTTTCTTAGAGGAGAGTCTAAAAGTAGAGTTAAGTAAGTCTGAGAGCTGAGAGTGTTGACAGAGGTCGTTTATACATTTGGCGGAGGCCGTGTTTATTGAAGTGTGACAGAGGTCGTTTATCATTTGGCGGAGGCCGTGAGTATTAAAGTGTGACGGAGGTCGAGTGTAATCTTATAAGCCTAGTGTGAGCTTATTATGAAGTCTTGTGCGGAGTTTACTACTTTCGTTTGGAATAAATAACCTTGTTGCTGTTCCGACAACCCTGCGTTCTGTTTAGTCTACAAACAACCCACTTCTCACTCATCAACACAACGAACTCGTAACATCCAGGATGGTCGAAAAATGAAACACTTTTTACGTTCAGATGTGCCATCAAAATCCCTTACCTAGTACTGGCTGAGAATGGTGAAAGCAGTGGGGAGAATACTCAGATTTTCATTGTTTTAGAAAACAATGTGCTCTGTGAATGTCAGCTAATCTTTGATTACTCTATATTCGCATCATCTTTGGTTTCATATTTGGCTGTCTATTATGCCTTCAATTTGGAATATGGGGATAACTGGAAAAACATTTTCAAGTTCCTGGAAGAGCATGTTCTGGGCATTGCTCCGAAGAGAAAGAGTTATCAATTAAAACAAATTGAGAACAAATTCTTAAGAAAACTAAAGGCAGGCAGCAACACAGATTAAAGACAACAATTCATTACACTACAGCTGAAGAAATTAAGCTGGACGATTGTACCTTAGAGGACTTAAATCCAACATTACTCCCCAATCAACTCTTTTGTATTGCATGAAAGCCAGTTTAAAGCCGAACTGCTTAGCAAACTTAACAAGCACAAAAATTGCAAGCACAAAATCTTGTTTCAAACATTTTCGTTTTCACTTATGTAGTTGCTGTTATGTTGTCTATATCATTTCGGGCATTCATGTTCACGTTTTTATTGAGTTGTTGTTGACAAAAGCTGGAAACCCTGGACAAGTTTAACCAGCCAGCAGTTTGTTGTAACAACCTACCAGGATAAATAATAGTGTTTTAAGTATTATACATTTATTATGACTATGAAGTTGTAATATTGAAATTTGCATTTAATTTGTGGAAAAGTTTTCTCTGAATTAATAAGTTCAGTTTTTGGATCGTCTTTGATTTGCAATCAGCACTTTGTGTCCTTATTTCAAGTAAAGTTTCTCTTTTTATTGTACCTTAGAATAAGGACTAAATTTCTTGTTTTAAGCTTGTTTTGGGGTCTTTTCCCTTTTTCAAATTAGCACTTGTATTCTTATTTCAAGTAAAGTTTCTCTTGCTATTGTACTTTAAAATAAGAAATACATTTCCAGTTTCAAGGAGTCTTATTCTTGTTTTAATATTTGTAGTAGCCTTGTTTTAAGGTTGTGAGATTCTTGTCTCAGGAGCTTAAATCAAGATTTCTTCATCTTGTTTTAAGGAATTATACTTTAACAGTGGTTAGCAGTGAGATCGATCGGTTTTTCCTCGCCACACACTACTGTATTTACCCGTGTATAAGTCCAATTCTTACAACCTAAAAATGCTCCAAAAATTCGTCCTCGACTTATACATGGGTAAAAAATATTGAGAACCAAGCGCAAGCTAAATAAGTTCTTCACAATCACCATAATTGTCTTTACATGTCAACACAAAGAAAAGCTTAAAAAAGCTCTTAATTCGGAGGAGCTTATTTTGGAAGTAATTGGTGGTTTGTTTTCGAGTCGGTAAGTTTAATATTGCCCTTATTTCGGGATATAACGCGGTGTTACGCTCATCTGCTTACCGTTCACAGACGTTGTCAGGCAAAAGGCCCAACACTAAAATAAGAGCGTTTGTTTAGGTCGGGCTATTTTTGCTGTCCGAAGTAAAAAGTGGGGGGGGGGGGGACAGGGGGTCAGAACCTCCCGCCTCCCGTCCCCTGCTCTCCCGCCCTTTTCCGTGCTGCTCCCGTCCCCTGTAAATTGGCAGAGTCGAAACACATCCTAGTCATTTAGCGTCACAATTCTCAAGCATAGAGTTCTAAAGTGTGACGTCACAAAAAAGTAAATTTCTGAAATTATGGGATTGGGTGCCATTTTCGAATGGAGTATCCTTAAAAAAGGGTCTTTCCCAAAAATTAGCCCTTAATTGTAATTCCCAGCCGAAAATTTGATACTGCCCCATATAAATCTCTTTAATTTTGAGTCAGTTCTAAACTGAAGGAACTGAAACAAATTTTGACGGGTTTGTATTGATCCCTTATATCTCTACTGGGAATTGCAATTCGGAGCTAATTTTGGGACGAGGGCGTCTTTCAGGATGCTCTATAAGAATATGGCATCATCATATTCCATAATTTCAAAAATTTTATTTTTGTGACGTCCTCATTTAGAACTTTATTTCCTTTGTTTTTAAATAATTTAAAAAGTTTACCACTGCCATATGTTTTGATTGAATGAAGTTTTCACCTACTTGTTTATCTTCTTTGAGTTTCACAATTTCAGTCTATTTGCACTGGCTCTTCAGATTTGTTTCTGAAATCCGTTTTCAGTGACGACGGTCTAAAAAGTTAATTAAAACTTGTCTAGTGTTCTTATAAAGTATACGCATTTCCAGTTACCAGTCCGGCTTTATTGGGATCAGACAATTAAATCATGGAAGTAGTGTCGGGGACTGGGCCAAGTTTTTTGTTGATTGTGTGACAAGAAGTGATTGACGTCAGGAAATTGTGAAATCTTAAGAAGCCTTCTATCTTAGAATAAGACGAGAATAACCTTTCTACCTGTGATCGCGAGAACCTTTGACTGAGAACAAATATAGTTTCTATAAACCAAGTGACCTTGTTTGGATACTGTCTCTACAACCGGAGAATCCAGCAAACGTGGCGACCCCGCCAGGATTTCTGTGAGTATAAACCTTTAAGTCCTCAATTTATCGCCTAGCCGAATTCCGAAAGCCTAACGCCTTGATCGCAACAATGGATGATCTCGAGTCCACACTTCAAACGAAGCTAAAGCAGCTTGAAAGAACCGCCGGGAAAACCAACGACGTACTTAAAGCCCAAAAGCAATCTGCCATATCCAGACTGGTTAGAAACCTACGGGAAATCCTGACAGACACCGACAAAACACGAAGAGAAATTGAAGCCCTTAAGATAGCTGCCAAGGTAGAAGATGGAGAAATTAGCCAGTGGAATGATACCGTTGACGCTAAGATGGAATACGCAGAGAACCAGATGGAAGCACTAGAAGAATGGCTTGAAAGTAAAAGACAAGAGCACCAGATTGAAGAACAAGAAAAAACAATGCAATTCGAGAACAAATTGCAAGAAACAAAGCTAAAACTACAGGAAGAACACGATCTAAAATGTCAACACAAAAGCACTCCAAGCGAACAGCTAGTCAGTCAAGCCAAGCTTCCAAAACTAGTAATCACTAAGTTTAACGGGTCCTTTACAGATTGGCCACGGTTTTGGGGTCAGTTCTCTGAAGCAATCGATAAAAGCAGTGTGCCGCCAGTCACAAAGTTAACTTATCTGCGTGAGCTATTAGATGACAGAGTCAGGAAAACAATAGAGGCTTTGCCACACTCACCAGAAGGCTACAACAGAGCGAAAGCAATCTTAGAGGAGAGATTCGGAAAGGAAAGCGAAAATGTCAAGGCCTATCTAAAGGAAATCATCGACCTGCCTCACACACCCACTGCAAATCCAAGGAAAATTTTGGAATTCTTCGAGAAGCTCTCGTACAATGTACAAGCTCTGGAATCACTCAATCAGCTCAATCACGTTAATGGAATGGTGTCTTTGACACTTGAGAAATTGCCGACAATAAGAGGAGATCTTGTTCGAAATGACCCGGAGTGGGAACAATGGGATTTCATCAAACTCACAAATGCTCTCTGACTATGGAAACGACAAAATCCTGTTGACGACTTCAAACCAGAACCAGAAACATTTAAGAAACAGGAGTAACCCAAGCGCGCGTTCCAGACCCAACAGTGGAAGAGTCAATTACGAAGGTGTGTTCATTGTCACGACAACAACCACAGGTCATCTGAATGCCCCTCTGTTTCTTCGACTGAAGAACGCAAGAAAATCCTGATAACCGAGAAGTTATGCTTCAAATGCACAGGCCCTCACAAGTCTTCAGAATGTGGAAGTGTTACGAACTGCCAAAACTGTAGGAAACGCCACCACACTTCAATTTGCGAAATGCCGCCAAGAAGTTACAATCCAGACAGAGTGTTGACAACACTTGATCCGGTGAACAAGGAAGTCATTTACCCCATTATTCTTGTTGAAGTTGACGGCATTAAAACACACGCCCTGCTTGACACGGGAGCTGGAAGTTCCTACACATCAGCGAAACTAATCGATGCGCTTAATAAACAACCGAGAGAAACAGTCACCAAAAGAATCGATATGATGCTAGGATCATCGACAACCCGCCTGGAAATCTACACAGCAATCCTTGGATCAGTAAACGGCCAATTCAATATGAACGTTGAAGTAACAAAGGTCCACAAGGCTCAGCTTCTAGAAGTCGCTAACCCAAATTATGCAACACTGGTGGACAAGTATAGCCACCTGAAAGGAGTAAAAATTGAAGACAAGGACAGCAGAGCCCAAATTCCGATCCACTTAATCTTAAGCACAAGTGAGTACGCTACCATAAAGACAGCAACGCCACCGAGAGTTGGAAAACCTGGGGAACCTGTTGCAGAAAAAACTCTACTCGGATGGACGTTAATGTCGCCAGGAAGAGAAGATGTTGGCAGTCCAATCCTTCTAACGCAGTCCACATCCTCAGACTATGAACAACTTTGCGCCCTCGACGTTCTTGGCCTGTCTGACGTACATGTCGATGATCAGCGGATGGTCTACGAGGAATTTAAAGAGCAACTCGAGAGAAATCCAGCTGGTTGGTACCAAACCAAGCTACCGTGGAAGGCAAATCAACCAGACCTCCCAACAAACGAAGCCGGAAGTATTAAAAGGTTAGAGCAGTTGATTCGCAAGCTACACCGAGATGGTCAGTATGAAGAGTACGACAACATACTCCAAGAGCAGCTCCAGCAAGGAATTATTGAGCCTGTACCTGACGACGTCCGTGGAAAAGAGTTCTACATACCGCACAAGGGAGTCAATAGAGTGAACGCAGAGAGCACCAAACTCAGAATTGTTTATGATGCCTCTGCAAGAGAAAGGAGCAACCTGCCATCCCTGAACGACTGTCTGAACCCAGGGCCTCCGCTTCAAAACCGTCTCTGGGATATCCTAGTGCGATCCAGGTTCTACCCAGTGCTACTTACAGGGGATCTTAAAAAGGCCTTCCTTCAAATTCGAATCAAGGAAGAAGAGAGAGACGCCCTGCGTTTCCACTGGAAGTCTCCTAACAGTGACAAAATCTTGATCTTTCGTTTCATGCGGGCTCTCTTTGGAATGACCTGCTCACCCTTTCTTCTCGGAGGAGTGATAAACCAGCACCTGGACACATGGGAGCGACAACATCCGGAGCTCATCAAGGAACTTCGCGACAATCTGTATGTTGACGATTTGGTTACAGGAGGGGAGACTGTCAAGGCTGCTGCATCCAAGAAAATCATTGCAACCGAAGTGTTTGGCGACGCTACCTTCGAAATCCACAAATGGCACTCAAACGCACCTGAGTTAGAGGCGCCTCCCAACTCTCAATCCAGTCAGCAAGATTTAACGTTCGCAAAACAACAGCTCGGAGGAGGCAAGCCTTCACAAGGAAAGTTCCTAGGTCTCCCCTGGGATAGAGATGCTGACACCTTCAGTGTGACGCTGAAAAGCACACAGAAGGAAATAACAAAGAGAGGCGTGCTGTCACAACTAGCAAGCATTTACGATCCGCTTGGATTAGCCTCACCAACGTCCTTGATAGGAACCACGATAGGCTGTACCACGACATCTGCGACAACAAGACACCTTGGGATACACAGCTTCCAGAATCTCTTCTCAAACGTTGGAGAGATTGGAATTCCACCTTGAGGGAAGACTTCGTGGTTCCACGAGCCCTTACCCCATATCATCAACCTATTTCTCAACTCACACTACATGCCTTTGGAGACGCTAGTGTCAATGGAGTCTGCGCGGCAGTATATGCAGTTGTCCACCAGGGAGAGATCGTCACCCAGCAACTCGTATGCGCAAAGTCCTGACTGGCGAAGAAAAATCTGACAATTCCTAGGTTGGAGCTCATCGCAGGCCACATGTCCGTTAACCTAGTCACTAACGTTCAAGCCGCCTTAACCATCCACCCAAGTGCGATCCACTGCTGGCTTGATTCAACGGTTGCCTTGTATTGGATCAAGGGCCAAGGGGAGTACAAACAGTTTGTCGCAAACAGAGTGGACAAGATTCAACAACACAAGCAAGTTACATGGCATCACGTTCCAACTGAGGAAAACCCAGCTGATATTGGCAGCAGAGGGGGAAATGCTGAAAAAAATGTTCTGTGGAAACAAGGCCCAACTTGGCTGTCCGACCCATCAAACTGGCCGCCTGATGTAATTACAATTACATATCCAACAACTGAAGTAATGGCCGAAGCTAAGGTGAAACGAGAGGTCTTCGCAGTCAGTCAATCAACCCATGATGCCTTTGACAACCTACTCGACAGACATCCATTACCAAGAGCCTTGCGCATCGGCGCATGGATCCAATGATTCCTGAAGAACTGCAAGTCGAAAAGAGAATACAGAACAGCCGGACCAATCAGCACAAAAGAAATTGAGTCACAGAACCTGTGGTGGGTGAAGCGAGCTCAGCATTCAGCTGTACAGAATCCTAATTTTCAAACTCACCAGCTTCAACTGAACCTCCAACTTAACAGTCAGCAAGTGTACGAATGCCATGGACGAATCTTAGGCGAGTATCCGGTCTACCTGCCAGATGACCATCCCTTTACCACCAAACTTGTCTTCCAAGCTCGCCTATCCACCATACACGGAGGGGTTGGTCTAACTATGGCGAAGGTGTGAGAAAGATTCTGGGTGCCAAGACTACGTCGTCTTGTAAAGAAGCTTAGAGGAAGCTGTAACGGTTGCAAGAAATTCCAGGCCAAGCCATACCCAGTACCTCCGCCAGGCAGTTTACCTATAAGCAGAACGCAAGGTTCTATACCTTTCCAAGTAGTAGGAGTGGACTTCGCGGGACCAATCCGATACCAGCAGAGTCCAAAGAAGGAAGGAAAGGCATATTTGGCACTGTATGGTTGCAGCTTGACCAGAGCAGTTGACCTTGACCTGTTGTCATCCTTACAAATTTCAGATTTCTTAGCAAGCCTCAAACGATTCATAGCTCAAAGAGGAAGACCAGAAATCATATACTCCGACAACGGATCTACCTTCAAGGCTGCTGCCAAATGGTTACAGAAGGTACATAAGGACGAGAAGTGCCATGCCTTCCTTGCTGAAAACTCCATCAAGTGGAAATTCAATCTGAGTCGTGCCCCATGGTGGGGAGGCCAGTTTGAACGTCTGATTGGCCTCTTCAAAAACGCATTCTACAAATCAATCGGCAACGGCATGCTGCGATTCCCAGGGTTAGAAGAAGTCGTGTTAGATGTGGAAGTCGCTTTAAACAACCGGCCCTTGAGTTATCTCGAGGATGACGTTCAGCTGCCAGTTTTAACCCCAAACTCTCTGTTGCATATCAACCCGAGTCATCTCCCTGAATTGCAGTCACACCATGTTCCTGATAAAGACCTGCACAAGAGAGCCAGATACCTGTCAAAATGTAAAGACGTGATGTGGAATCGATGGACCCGAGAGTACGTGCGTAGCCTAAGGGAACAACACAGGAGAGCAGGGGGAGAGCAAACATCACACCCCAACATTGGCGATGTTGTGACAATTCAAGACGAGACCAAGAGCAGGAATCATTGGAAACTGGGATTGTAGCCAACCTAATTAAGGGGAGAGACGGCGTTGTCAGAGGTGCGAAGGTCCGAACAAGCAAGGGTAGTCTGGAGCGTCCAATTCAGCAACTTTACCCTTTGGAGCTCATGAGTGTCACAAGACCGAATTACGTGTTGAACCCAGAAGCTCCCGAGTTTACCGCGAGACCGAGGAGGGACGCAGCTGTTGCAGCCGCAGCACGCATTCAAGAAATCGTTGAACAATCAGAGCATTGCATGCCATAAACTGTTGATTCGTTGAGTAGCATAAGTGTCGTATATCTTTTGGAATGCTGAAAATTTATCTATATTTGTTTAGTTTCTGCCCAGTCTAAGAATGTAGCATGTATCTCCCTTCAGAAGTTTACATGGGGGAGAGTGTCGGGGACTGGGCCAAGTTTTTTGTTGATTGTGTGACAAGAAGTGATTGATGTCAGGAAATTGTGAAATCTTAAGAAGCCTTGTATCTTAGAATGAGACGAGAATAACCTTTCTACCTGTGATTGGATTTCAGATATGCATTATTGTTAGTTACCGGTATTGTTTGGGAAATCTAAACGATGTCTTCCATGTGCCTAGGTGGGCGCACTGGTCTCCTTCTGCTCCATATGGTCGTTAGAATCGATTTGGACTTGTCTAAAACAAAAAACTGGGTCGTAAAACCAGCCACTCCACACTCTCCAGCGCGCTCATTAAAGCAGCATTCAGTTGCGGCATTTCTAGACCATGCGGTGAAATCTTTGGTTCGTTCTGACTCACGGTCGTAAGGAGCAAGCTCCCAAGAAAGTCTTCCACATACTGACCTTTCACTGCTGCACCGAAAAATACTGACACCTAATAAAATTGTCTTCGACGACATTGATTTGAGAGCAGCTGCTCGCCTCATCTTTTTGCAATTTGACAGCTTAGTACAGCTTTATACGCGACACATGTGCTCTCATGCCGCTTGACATTTCATGACCTCTGACGTAACCACTGTAAACGGGTTTACTATTTCACCCAAAGTAAGCCTGTTTTTCAGCCCAAGCGCAAATTTTCGTTTGCTCGTTTGCTCAGAAGTCTCAGAAGTGACCGAGAAGACGTTAAATGCAAGTCAAATATATTTTGGGTTCTTGTTTTTGAAAGTATTGTAACATATTGTTGAACTAAAAAATTAGCGTTTCACATTTCTCTCCCGCTTCCCGCCCTTTCCTCTCCCGCCTCCCGTACCCCTCCCGCCCCCTATTCTCCCGGGCTCCCGCCCCCCTGTCCCCCCCCACTAAAAACTACAAAGCACTTGAAAATCAGAAATTGATGAATTATGGCAATTACATCTATATTCATTATCAGTACTATTTGTTCAACGTTGATTTGTTTTTGCTGGTGTTGTATATTATGTTGTGTTTGGTGGCACGGCTGTTTCAGGATGCGTCAATGTGGAAACTTAGTTCACGCATGTCAAGTCGGTTTTTTGTGACTGAAACCGCTGTGAAGATGGTGATGACGGTTCAGAAACATCCAAGACTTCAAGAGCCCACAGTTAACCTCAAGACAAAAAGTATATGCGCAGAGGTTGCAGAAAGAGGAATTTTATGCGCAATATCTGTTTTCAGGGCCTTAGGTTAATGTTTTACCGGGAAAGGTCAAATTCTTTGAATGATAATGTAAACGTTTGACTGTTCGTGTCTTGTTTTGGGACGGAGTGATTTATCACCTCTTTCCAGTAGCCTCGAAAACACTTTATGTTTCTGTTGTTTTCGAATTTTTCCTGAAGTAAAGCTATAGATCTAGCATTCACTCTATCTTTTTCCCTTCGTCTCCATACGCTTCCGTTTTGATCCGAGTTGGTTTGAGTGGTGTAATCACAGAACGTATCCAGCTACCAAAGCATTAAAGATGTCGGCTGCTTCTTCGTGGTCATCAAATTACTGCTCTTCGTTTGCGCGAATTTGGTCCGAATCGTAAATTTAAGCAATCATAATGCATTGTAACAAGCTCAGTATAGTAGCCAACGACTCAAACTTTCACAAAAAGTTAATAGAACGGCAAATAGAAGCCGCTTCTCGTCAATTTCCCAATTTCCTTCCTACGAGCGCGTGGGCTGTCTCTGTGTCTATTGTGTGAAATCACGAAACCGCTCATTCTGGCTACAGTGTTTTGATAATGACATGAGAATTTCAAAGTATGGCTCAAAGTGGCTCGATAATCAGCTCAAACTAGACAGCCACATCAATCGCCTATGCAAATCTGCCTTTTTTCACTTGTATAACATAAGAAGAATTAGGAAATTCCTCAGTCCTGAAACCATGCAGATCCTGGTCAATGCCTTTGTCACGAGTCGCTTGGACTATTGTAACAGTATACTATACGGTTTACCAGCCACTGAACTTTACAAACTCCAATGGGTACAAAATTCAGCAGCAAGACTTATTTGTAACGTAGGGCGTTTCGATCACATTTCCCCCTCCCTTAAAATGTTACATTGGTTACCCATTAAATTTCGTATTCAGTTTAAGATACTGCTTATTACTTTTAAGGCAATCCAAGGTCTTGCACCAGCGTATTTAACTGAATTGATCACCCTAAGGACTCAGTGTACATACAATCTTAGATCTACTAATGAGCTTCTTCTTCAGCCTCCTCGAGTAAAAACTCTAAAGACATTAGGTGATCGTAGCTTTGTAGCGGCTGCACCAGCTTTATGGAACAAATTACCATGTGCAGTTCGCTATTCTCAAAATGTACAAACATTCAAGAAAGCCCTCAAGACTCTTTTATTTCGGAAAGCTTATAATCTACAGAACATCTGATCAAGTATGAATTTTATAGTTAATATTATGCAATTTTATAGTTGGAATATTAATTAGCTTTAGATTTTTCCATTTTTCATGTAACTGATTTGATTGTAAATAGTAGAATTATAGTTTTTGTCATTGTAAAGCGCACGAGAGCATCTTCTCATGTATCGTGCGCTATAGAAGCAATAAAATTATTATTATTATTAAAGTATCTACCCTCTGTTGCGCCTCTTCATTACTCTAAAACATATTGCTATTATTTTGGCTGCTAATTCGTTAGCGTACGAGTCTGTGATTCAATTGTTTGTACGTGATGGTAAATGCTTTTGCATCACACGTAATGAACTTGGAATGTTAAATGGCCAACTTTGGTTTCAACGAACATCAACAAATCATCGAGAAACTGTGCCGAATTTGTGGTGAGAGGTTAATGAAAGCGAAAGATCGCTATGAAAATAGTTTTATTTGCGCAGATAGAAGGGATATGATTTTTAGCGCCTTTGGTATAAAAATTCGCGAAGATGATATTGAAACATGTCCCCCAAAGTTCTGCCACAGATGCTACAAGCTTGCTTCCAGAGGAGGAACACGGTTGGCAATTAATGCTTGGCCGCCCTATAAGCGGACGGGAATCTGTGCTATCTGTAGTTCATTACAAAAACAACAAAAGCCTGGCCGAAGAAAAAAATCGAAGCCTGGAGTAAAACCTACAGGTAAGGACGACCCTGGATCAAAAGAACGGACAGAAATCATGGAAGGAATGTCTGAGACCTTAAGCTTTCAACCCGCCGAGAACATTAATCTATTCTCCACAACAATAGAAAAGTTGGAAAGCTTCTGAGGAACAGAGCCTCTTTACCCAGAACATTTTGCAGAACACATCAAGCACGAGTACATCTGTCCAATTTGCAAAGAAGTTTTGGATCAACCTGTCCAGACCAAATGCCAAACTCCTCACATTTTTTGTGCTAGCTGCCTGTCATTTTCGTTTAGTATGTGTGGTCTCCAATGCCCGGTTTGTACGACTATCATTGAAAATCCTGAGGTGTCCATAGAACCAGCTCCCTTTGTTCTACAGACGATTCTTTCAGAGCTAGAGTTTCGGTGCTCTACATGCAGCCAGACAATTAAACTACACCAACTACCACAGCACCAAGAAGGGTGTATGCCTGATTCTCTCAGCTCTAACCCTACTGCAGCATCCAACACTATGCATGGCGACCCTGAGGGCCATATTCATCACCCAGCTACACCAGTGCCAACTGGAGAGCCAGTTCCAGAACCAGCACCTCTACCCAACCCACCAGCAACACCTGGTCCCACTACAATTCATGGTCATGCTCTTGCACTGGTCAACAACCCAACCACCCCGATGGCAGCTGAAGTGCCAGTTCAAGAACCAGGACCATTACCCACCCCACCTGCACCTGGTCCAGCTATCACCTCTGGTGAACACCTAACAGTTCAACAGCTTCTTTACAGCCCAGATGAAGCCTACTCTTCCCTCAAGGAGGAAGTTGGGCTTTTTATTATTCGTCAATTCCTCAAGAAATCACAGGATGGGGCAACAATCCTACTTAAAACAGGTGGCCAGGTAAATAACATTTTTCAGTTTGAATACACAAAATTACACTTATGCTCAGATATGGTGTTAATGTGAAATTTGGTTTCAGCCCCTTGAATTGGTGAAAAGAACTCGACCCAGGAAAACTACAGACAACGTAAGTAAAAAGACAGCACGGAAGAGATCTAAGGCAGTAGCAGAGACCAGAACAGCTGTTAGTGGTGGTGCTTCAGGGACCCAGCTCAAAGATGAACTCAAAGCCATTGGAAGAGTGCAAAGGGAAGCCCTCCTTAAGGAAGCCTTGGGGAAGGATTTTAAAATCACCATCCCACAGGGTGATATCCTGGCAATGAAGGCAGACCTTGGGGAAACTTGGTACAAACTCAGAAAGCTTAGAAGGTTAGGGGTCACTAAGGTTATTATGAACCCTACAGGCTATGTTACTGAACTCTGTTTTGTATTTTAATGACAGGTGATTTAGTCAATGGGGGCTAGCTTCTGAAAGTGAAAAACATCAGCGAATTCAAGTTAACTCTATTACAGACCCAGAAAACTTGAATTGCGAGATGGTGCCCTTTGAATTCAGAAAGCCAGGTTGTCACACCGAGATCAGAGAGGCAGAGTTTGGCTTTGTCACTGATCTAAATCAGTTCATACAACTTAACTTGAATGGGAATGACAAGTAAGAAATCTTAGTTACAAAAAAGAAATAATACAGGTTTTTTGAGAATGATTTCAATATTGTCAGTCCTTCTTTATTCCAGAATAACAACATGTATATACATAATATGTATTAAAAAGTACATATTCTCTGTCTTTCACAATGAAAGACCTGGGCGACATTTGCTTGGAGGAGATGCTGGTGGTGGCTCTTTTAAGATGGCATTCCAGATAGCAAACCTGGAGAAGCCAAATTCCAAAACCAACACAATAGTGTTTTCACTATTTGCAGCAAAGGACTCATGGGCTAACCTGAAAACAGCTCTGTTGCGTTACAAGGACCAAGTCAACATCCTGAAAGAAAGCAAATGGAGGTTAGTTACATGAAAATGGAAATGAATACTCACAAAACCAGTGAAACCAACCAGCGAGAGATTGACTGTATTTAATTTCTTGTCCACCACACACAGGGAGAAAAAGCAAGTTGTCTTTCTGTTTGGTGATTATGAATTTCTTTGTAAGGTGTTTGGGGTAGCAGGAGCATCAGGTAATTATGATCAACTGTACCATACCAATACCATAATTCAAAATTCACAAGATCAGGCAGCACTTAAAAGGTATTTTAGAGCCACAATTTGGGAATCAGCTTCACTACTTCTTCATCGACAGGAAAATATCCATGCCTATGGTGCCTGATCACAGCTGCTCTTATGCAACTACCAAGGAATGATCCTGAAAGGGCCCAAATTGAAAACAGAACCCTTGAAAACATTCAAGAGGACTATGATCAGTTTGTGGCAGACGGCTCCAACACCAGTCGCCAGCGTCTCTTCCACAATGTGCTACACGAGAGACTGCTTGACATAGAACTAGACAAAGTAAAAATGTCACTTACATTTTTTATCTGAATTTTTTACCTTTACTCACCACCCATTTGACCAATTATCTATTTCTTTAATAACAGGTATGCATTCCAGGGCTTCACATCAGCCTGGGTGTTTTTAAAAAACTATTTGAAGAGATGGAACATCAATGCTCTGAGTTTGACAAAAGGATCCAGTTGCAACAGGCAGTAGATAGTGAACAGGTCAACGACAAGATATTGGCTCTAAGAGCTGCCCAGAAACACAAAAGTCAGGCTAGAGAGTTACATGAGAAAGCAAACTCATTGCAAGAGTTTCTAAATTTACAAACTTTGCATGCTAATGTAACTATCATGCCTGCCTACATAAATACACTACAGACAGAAATACAGCAACTTCAAGAAAATGCACACAAGGAGGTAACTGCAATAATTATCATTATAACAATAATTTAAATTATTTTGTTCACATAATTGGGAAAATTTGGTACCGGTAAGTCACACTAGTTTCTTTGTCCTCTGGTACAATTTCCCAGCTGAATCAGGGTATCAGTATTTTTGGAGAAACAGATAAAAAGTAATGAATTTTCAAAACCATAACATTATGACACTTGCAGGAACAGCTTGCAGAGGAGCAAATCGAGGTAGCCAATCTAGAGAAGTCTGAGGGACCCCTGGTACAGTACCTAGATACAACACTTAAAGAAATGAATGTTGAAAGGCAAGCGTATCATGGAAAGTCCTTCATTGGCAACCATGTACACACCTGTTGTAAGGTAACTTGTCATTCAGAAAGCCAACCCCCCCCCCCAAAAAAAAAAACAGTTAAACCAACCAACCTTTCTTTGTACATCCACTAACAGAAGTTCTTCCTTGTTTTTCACTTTATAGGAAAAAAACATTAGCAAACTCTGCTACAGCATTGTCCGCAAAACAGAGCAACTCTGTCCTTCTTTGGTCCACCAAGCCAGAGAGATGAGCCTTAAGTTTGAACAACTGTTCACATTGTTTGCCACATGCCACTTTGTTTACGATAGTGCCGAATATCTTTCAGATGAAAGGATTGACAAACTAGGTACTAATGTCTTAAATTCTAAACACTCTTAAGAAATTTACTCTATAATTCAAAATTCAATGCCAAAAGAATATGAACCTCACATATCATTCATTATTCTTGTTTCAGAGGCAGACATTGACAGCTTTCTTCATTACATCCGTCAAAAGTTTCCACACATGTCCATAACTCCCAAGCTACATATGTTGGAAGATCATGTTTGTCCTTTCCTCAGAAAATGGCACATGGGTCTCGGATTCTACGGAGAACAGGGCATTGAAGGAATCCATTCAGAGTTTAAGACACAAGCTGAGCATTTTGAACATGTAAAACAACCAGACGTTAAAATACAGCAGATCCTTGTCAACCATCACATAGCTACCAGCCCAACACTAGCAGGGAAAGCTCCAAAACCTAAACCAAGAAATTTAAAACGGAAAGCAAATGAGTGAATATCTGAGTGTGTTCCTTTACAAAACCTCTTGTTTCTGTCAACCACAATGCAACGCCTGAAATTAAGCTTAAATAGACAACAGTTAACTTCCATGAAGCATGGTAGCTTTGTCTTCGTTTCACTGTGTAAAATAGCTTTAATATTTGCTTTTTAGCCCCAACAAGGGCTTTTTGTGTTCCTCTGTGTCATAAGCCATCCAAAAGAAATGCTGGTATTTATTAGAAACAACAAATAGAACTTCACCTTTTCAACAACAGCGCTTTCGCTCAAAATTTTACATTGCCACATTCAAAATGTAGTTGCATAACGGCCGCTATACCAATATTAAATTAGGTCGAAACGGGACTTAAAACAATTCGGATTAAAACACTCACCTGGTTCCTTGACCAAGCAAGGTTCGACATTCTCCCCCTCGGTGCTGCTTTTGATGGAAAAAATTCGGTTCCTTCATGAAAAGCAACGAAACATTTTCGTCGAATTTCAAACATAAAATACCACTGAGTCCACCATAGCAACGTTTTCTTGCCGCTTTCGGTGAGAATTTAAGCGATTTTCTTCAAATTTTCGACTTCATCCACTCCTTGACTCTACCTTGAGTCGCCATGATTTCTTCACCGCTGAATACATTAACTACAGGACAAAATTTGATTGGATGAAAGTGCAATGCGCAGCGCAGTTGCTATGGACACTAATGTATTTCACTGCTATTAACCAACAGCTGTAATAATTAACTTAGTCCCTTTCGTACAGCGCATGTGCGAACTAAGTTTCCAATTCGAAACAGCCGTGGGTGGTTCGTTTGTTTGCGAATATT
>OX419343.1:18808203-18828203 GCA_948470475.1 Galaxea fascicularis | reverse complement strand
CCGTAGCGCAGGCGTCGGAAGACGAGCGAAAAGAGAGACTGCACTGGTTTCATACAACGATTTGGATGCTACTTGGACAGGTCACATCATTCACACTTTGACCGTTGTGAATATGATACTCTGGTGTCAAATTATTTTTCGCGGGAAACCGAATTTTCATTTGCAAGATGCCATGAGTGGTGCTACGCTGAAGAAGCCTGTTTCGGGCAGGGCTAAAAAAAGAAATAACGATCAGCCGTCAGTGGTTGACTTTTGTCGTCTGTGCAAGTGTTCGTTTAAGACGCTTATGGGAATTTTCCCTTGAAAAGCATGTCCAGCAAACTATCCAAAGACCCACAGCCAAAGGCATCATACATCAGTACGGAAAATATTTTTAATACGTCCTGTCGAAATGGCGAAGAAAGAGATTCTCTCAAATCAATTTTCGACAAGCTTGAGTTTACAGCATTGCAAAGTAACTCACTTTCACCTCGTATATGTGCCGAAAATGTGCCACCAAAGTGAGAAACGCAGAGCCTGTCATCGAATTAATTCGAAAAGAACTGAACCGATCACACCATTTATTTGAATGTGACCGACAAGGAAAATGTCGAGAAAGAAGGGAGGTTCAAAAGAATGTCTAAATCGCTGCACGGCTCACAGAAGCATAAAGTCTCCAGGATCGCGAGAAATGATCTCGAACCTAGTAAAGAAAAACGACCGGCACTGGCTCGGAGATCACTAGCAATGGAAAACAAAGTAGAAGATGTTCGTGAGCACATGTTGCGGGACAAAATGGTTGAAGAACTGACAACGTTAGAAAGCGAAGTTCTGTCGAAGAGAAAGGCTTCCGTGAAAGTCATCGTTTCTGATTCACGATTGACCGTCAGAACACCTAAAAGCAGTATCGCTTCGAGCCTAATCAAGCACATTTTGCTGCACAAATGGCAGCAAGTCGTGAACACGCTATTCAAAGTCGAAGAAGCCCTTCCTCATCTACAAGATGCTTTGACAAAAGCGGTGAACCGAGAATTCAAGTGGTTTTGCCACTCCAGCTCCACGCTAAGCATGAAATCGCCCAAAGAAATTATGAAGTTTACCAACAAAGCTCTATTGAACGAAGCATCGAGGAAATGGATTGGAAGACGGTCAACGCCACGGCTGCTGCTACCGCTGTATTAGCTAGGAAAAGAAATTCCCGAATGTCAGCATTTGCTTACCGGATGTCATCAATCCTTCTTCACAGTGGCGCAAAAAGTGCAGATTTCACCAGACTCAACCGCCTCGGAATCTGTATGTCTCATCAGGAGACGGTACAAAAGCAAAAGGAAATGGGAGAATCCTTCGATGCTCGCGTTCTTCAATGGAAAGAGGCGGCCGAAAAGGAGAAAGCGACTAATAATGTCCAAGCGAATCCATGCAGTAGTACATCCGGTGTCTCAATGGAGGTTGAAGATATCGCGCAGCCAACGACTTTCAAGCGTTACAGGTACTTAAGAACTGGAATATTTAAGGTATTGGCCAGTGCTTTTTCACTTTATTTTTAAAAAAATTTACAATCAATTAGAGTAAGCTGCACTAATGATTTACAATGTTTATAGCACGCGACTTCCGTGGAAACAAGTGTAGTTTTATGGAGAGCTTAAAGTTTCATATTCGGGGCTGAGATATATTTATTATGTTAAAATATTTTCCAACTTTTTCTTCACATCTAATGTACTAGGTTGTGATAAATTTATACTGATGGGAATAACAGTTTTTAACTATCGTGTATTTATAGTTATATATTTCTAGATTTATGAAAACAGTGTCAAAGAATTCATGCCTTAACCAGGCATTCTTTTGTCGCCAAAGCTGACAATACAAAAATAAAAAAAGAAAGCAAGTCTTTTTCCTGTCACTCATTATCTTCCTTTTTTAACTGTCCTTTCTCAATTTTTTTCTCTTTTTTTGGAGGCTGTCTTTAGGAGTTGTGAAAGCAGAGTGAAATATGGGTGATTTGGCACAAATTTAATAATGACATAAATCCAGTCATATTTACAATTTTATATATAGATGTGACATGTGAATGAATCATGATATTTTTACACACTATTTGCAACTCTAACAAGAAATGAGGTTGCTATTCCTGCTCTGACTAAAACCAGTACGTCAGTCTTTGCTTAAGAATTAGGCTCACAAAACATGCAAAGTTGTTTCATCAGATGAGAGTAACATACTGGTTATTTGGGGAAACTGGTTTTTTTTCCCTGTTAGGCTGGTAACTGATAATATTGATTTGAGTGTCAAAGCTCGAATTCAAACCAAGCAGCACTCAAACCAGTCCATCCATTGGACCCATCAGTATGCTGTTTGGGATAGGGTACCTACCAATGGTAATCTTGAGGAGCACAAACCACAGTGTCCACTTGAAGTTCTTGAGTTAAAGAAGATTCTCCCAACTGCTGATGTGCAGAATGCATTTAAGGATGACTGTACAGTGCTGGTGATTACCAGATTCTTATCCGAGTTTTCACTATCTGAAGGATACTACTATCCACCACATTCCTCATGCATTTTCACAAGAACAGAGGGAGAAGTCTGAAGTTGTAAGTGTTTTTGGTAACAATAATAACTAGGCCATTTCCAAATTATCTTTAACCTCTTTCTCAAAGCGATTCTTGGTGTTTGTCGTTTCTTTTATGAAAATGAGATTTCATTCACATGCAAATTGAACACATTTTCATATGAATGGTTGTTTGATAGAGAGGCTAAATGTGACCAGGAAATGGTACAGTCTAAGGATCAAACATATTAGTAAAGTAATTGATACCTTCATTCCATCAGATATTGAAAGTATGCCACCCGAGTCACCTTCATTCGAGCAGATATTGAAAGTATGCAACCCCAGTCACAGACGTCGTTTTGTATGAAATTTACGATGGTGTATTTTGAAGTGAAACACTCCTACTTAAACGATATTAGCCAATATATAAATATATGCATGGGGGGGGGGGCAAAGGATTTGTTTGTCAATGAATATTTACTGTCCAACCCACCCAAACAATTCACTAGTACAGCATAGGTATTAAGCTCTGAACATTCCTCCTATTCTGTGTTTTTAATTTCCTTTAAAAGTGTATGCTTGGTCTTCAATTTCTCAATCCAAATGTTGCTGGGGAGATGGCACAATTACTTATTTGCAACCAGGAGAAGTATGTTCCAACAGTTGGGAGTGGTGAAACTAGAAAGTTGCTTGATTCCATATTTTTTGATGGAGACCAGCTCACAGAAGAAAGGGCACGCAACTCTCAATTGATATTCAAAGATGGGGACAATGACGTCGATAGACTAGACGGTTTGCAGCCAGTTCATGCGGATTGGCATGCCAAGGTCAATCTATACCAGGTAATGTCCATTAAAACCCCACCTGACCCTTCCTTATTGAGTACCTGCTGTTTTCTTTTTGGTAGCCAACATCAGAACATGGACTTGAGGAACAGACTAAGAAATAGGTTGGCAGTATAAGTTTTTATCTTACCCTTGTTTAATTGAGGAAATGTGTCATTATACTTACTCAGATGCATTATGTATACCACTGCTGCTGAATAGTACTTGCTCAAAATGGCCTGGAAATTTTGTATACCCAAGAGATGTGGGCAAAGAAATCTCAGAGATATTCTAATTGATCTGCCAGTAACGTATAAACAGAGGCTGCAGCATTTAGGTCATTACAATTATAAAAGTCTTTTTGTTGTGCCTGCTTGATAACTAGAGTTGTGTAAGTTTAAATAATTCTTCACACATAACAATACTCTCTTACCAGATTGAATACAAGACCTTTTTTAATGAAAGTTCTGCTAGTGACCTTGGCATCACTTGTGCTTCAATGCATCGAACTGGCAAGATTAATGCAAAAAGAGGTCCAGAAAAAGATTTCAATGCATATCGAGAGTTTCATGACAGGGAACTACAATCTCACATCCTGGCGTCCTTTATGGTCTTTGCAGGAATGAAGAAGCAAACTGGTAAAAAAATTTCACTGACAGATGTTTTTCATTTGTAGTCAAAATGCAGCAAAGGCAATCCTGTAATAAATTATCTATTAATAATAAGTTTTAATGTAATGGTCAGGCCAACTATCTAGTTGAACAGTTTATAGTGTTCTTCTATTCATGTGCAGTATTTTTAATTAATTAATCAATGTAGCCAAATATATAATCAAATGTAAGTCAATTTCTTGATTGTGTTTACCATTGAAATGGTATGTACCATTTCACTCAATGTACCCTTCACTCTTGTTTTTCCCTTATTTACTTTCATAGACAAGCCAGCCAACCTGGGGGAAATGCCAAATCCAGCTGAACCTGCTCTTCTGAGGAGGGAGTGGCTTTACAAACATATCCAGAAATACCTCGAGGAGTTTGTGTTTGATCAGACCCTGCCTACAGTTAGTGACAACGTTGACCGATTACATCAGAATAAGAAGGAGGGTTACAAGTGCAGGTATCCTGGTTGTGACAAATCCTACATTGCCCATCCTTGGAGAGTTAGGTTAGTAACAAGTAATAAAAGTTAAGCACCAAATCTGATTAACCAATGAAATTTCACTACCTAGCTAATGCTAGCCAATCAAAACCAAGGAAAAAATGTAAGCAGGTTTCCCAGCTACAGCTACATAGGGAACAAAGATGGACGAAATTAGCAATAAATTGAATAAAAATAGCAATAAATTGCAATAAATATTCCTTAAACAGAGTTTCATGCATTTTGTTATTGAGACAATTAATTGGTAATAGGACTTCGTGTCGTACAATTCAGGGGTAATCGTGCTCGTAACTTCAAATCGGCCTTGTGCTGCGCGCTCGGCCGATTTGAAATTACTCGCCCGATTACTCCCTAAATTGTACTCCACTCAGTCCTATTACCATTACTTATTATTATTATTATTACGATGTTGCTATCACTGCATTATTGCTCTGCAGTCAAATGTAAAGCATTTTATTCATCACCCTTGACTGTTAAACACCACTATTGAAAATTTGCCTAGCCTCAACGTTACGACCATATACTGTAATCCCCTCTTCTCTTTGCTGTATTTCTTTTGTCCAACAGACATGAAGTTGAAAAACATGGTTTACAACACCCTGAATGGGACAAATCTGATGATCGTGATCCAGAGGGTTATTATTACTGCAAGGCTGGTTGTGGTCTTGTCTTCAGAACAATCCCAACAAGAAAAGAGTAAGTTAAAAATATACAATTTAAATGTTATAATAGTGGTAGCATCATATTAAATTTGCTTACCCCTATCCCCTCTTCCCCTAAACCCTTTATACAAATTAGAACTTTTGTTTTTATTTAAAGATCGAGCCGCCTGCCACACAATAAAGTCATTTTGTTTCCACAAAAGTAAACTTAATTTGGTTACCTCCCACCCACATAGGTCTATAAAAACTTCTCAATGTTTCGGTTTCTGTGTTTAAGGCATGAGAGATGGAAACATGAAGACTTTATTCCAATGGAAGTAGACGAGGCTGAGGAAGAAAGGAAGGAAGATCACATTTTCAATTATCATCGCGCAAAACTCATCTTTGGTCTCATATTGACTCATTTCAATGATGCTGTCAAGGAAGGGGATGGGGAACGCCTTATGCGCCTGTACAAGATTGTTCTCCCTATTTATAAAGTGAATGGGTGTACGAAATACAGCTGCACAGTTCTTCTTCTACTTGTTAAAGTAGCTGCCCTTCTGCCACAATCTTTAGCTTTTAGACTAGTTTGGAACCGTTTCTTCAACATCATGGGAAAGCTAGGGCACAACATTTCCCTTGATCACCGTATCGAAATGTTTATTAAACTTCTGAAAACGTTTCTGAAGGGGCTGGGGTCAAATCTTACAGAAGAAAGCGCACAGCGGGTGGCAAGATGCCTGAACACGTTAGAGGCAATCATGGAATCCCTAGATAAAGAATGTCACATCAACCAAAACGAGCGTAATCGAGCTGGCAAAGGTCAAGAGGAGGCAGTTTCTCAAATTGTCGACGATCTAATTAACCAATCTGCTTTTGTTAAAGTTCCTGGTAGGCACGGTTATCCAAATTTTCCAAAGTTTAGTGGTAACCTAATTGAGAAGCTTCACTACCGTGATTTTTATTCTTGGATCAAGGATAAATTGGCTGCCTGGTCAAGAGTATATGAGGCATGAGCGTAACAGTGGAATCCCATTATTTCTTTTTTTTCCATTTCTTACTAATCGTAATCGTCCTGCAAAGCAAAAGTTCATTTTCTTTACAATTTGCCCCACTCGAACACTGTTACTTCACTCCCTGTCTCAAAACAATATTTATTTGTGTGTTTACCTTGGGGAGATGAGAAATTGTGATTCTGGTTTGTAAAAAAATCAATTGATTGTAAATCATGTTGTGTAAAGAATGAAAGGAAAATAGAAACTGGTTGTTCCATTTGAAATGGACCTTGTTAAGAACATGATCTCCATCGTAACATTAATTCTTGTGAATCCATTTGTTTTAAAAAAAAAATTTCTATGATTAATAACATTAACACTGTTCTTTTTGTCCCAGACACCGACTGTTCATGTCATGGTTTATAACAAAGCAAAAACCTTCTCTATGACTAATATCATTTACAAGACTAATACCCAATCCAAAGAAAGTCGATTGAAATTCAGGAAATAGGTTTCTAAAGCCAAAGATCTTCACTGGCCAAGAATTTTCAAAAGGGTGGTGGTGTCGAGGAGGGGATTGGGGATAAAAAATAAACCTTCTTAGGGAAGGTTTTCAATATTTTCTGGAACATTGATGCCTTCAAGAACTGTCTATATCAGATTCAGGGTCCGACTGATCTGTGAAGGAAAACAAATCAAAACTACAATCCTGGACAAAAGTGTTGGGAAGGTAGCATCACTTTAGACATAACCCCCTCCCCCTTATCAATGTTGGATTTTCTTGGAAGGAAATGGTGACTTCTCTTGAATCAAGAACCCCATGAAGAAACCCCAACATTGAATATGGGGGAGGGGGGGCCACAAGAGCATGTCATTTCCCAAATAGTACAGCTAATAGTTCGAACAATCGAAATAGGTGCGAAGTGAAGTGATGCACGCAACTTTCCCAACAACTTTTGACCACGATTGTAGGTACTGGTATATCAAATGTACTTTCTTCAAAATCTTTCAAAATTTCTAGGAGCTTCTCAACTCCAGGAATGTCTTCAAACAGTTCATCTAGGACTTCCAAGATGGCAATACCATGAGTTACACTATACAGAGGGAAGTCATCCATGAGGCCTGTTAGTGTGAATAAGTATTCACAATTGAGTGCTGATGAATCAATTAGGGATTCTGAAAACCCATGGGTGCTTACAGAATCAAAAACTGAAAGCTGCCCTTTGTCAAATTGGCCTTTCAAATCCACGAGAGCTTCCCTAAATACCTGTCTGGATTCAGCAGATATCACCCTTTTCATTGAATGTTGCTTGTCACTGATATGTCCACAAGGTTTGCTAAAAGGTAATTCATCATGACAATTGGGTAATTGACAAGAGCAATTGGACGCACAGTTTGAACAGCAATCATGAAGTGGTTTAAGTGGCTTTGTTGCACTGTAAAATTTACCATACATTTTCACACGCAAGCACTCATTTGATTTTACAAATTCCTTTACACGCATTTCACATTGTGCCAGTTGTTGACCATGGTATATGGTAATGTCATGGGCTTTATTACCATTTCTTCCAGCCCTCCCTGCCTCCTGAATATGGTCCACTAATGCCCTTGGTGGTTCTGCATGCACTACGTACACAACATCTGGAAAGTTGACACCCATACTCAGGGCTGATGTCGCTACAATAACTCTCAGATTACCATTAAATGCATCCACCACTCTGTCTTTGTACTTCTGCAGTGTGTGTGAGTGATAGATTCTGATGAGCCTGTGCACAGGTAATTCTGGATGTTCGGGTGGATATAATTTACATCCCAACTTCTCAAACATAAAACTCACCATTAGGGCAACATCTTTCAGTGAATTGCAGAAAATTATTGTTTTGGCAGTCTGTAGACCTTTCGCAACGACCATATCCACTATCCATTGAAAGTGATTCATATAATTCTGACGTGTTGAATGTATAATTGAATGCCTGATGTTAAATCTTTCTGGTGAAAGAACAATCGACAAACAATCTTTTTGCAAAGCCAACTGCTGCTTAATAATCTTGGTCATCTTGAATATTTCTCTTTGATGGAGAGCTATTCATTGTAGGTGATTGTGATTATTTACTATTGCAGTGCACTTGCTTGAATATTGCATTATTTTCTTTTCATACCACTAGGACTTACCGGTGCAAAAAGATCTTAATCTTGAAAGGGCTCCATACTTTTCCCTGAACGGTTTGACCAGCGTTTTTCCTTTCTTGCTCTCCTTACCCCTGCAGTAAACAAAGGATGATCAGTAAAAATTAAGCACGGGTTCCTTTATGTCCTGTGCCTAATGTTGACTAACCAAAATGTTGGTCGTGTAGGAAATCGCTAACGAATCCGTCCGAATCCGAACAAAAAAAATTAAGAATTGGAAACGATTCCACAAAACAAATTAATCTTACCAAGTGTAGACTGTGTGTGATTCATCCACGACAATCAAAGACAGATTCTTTCGAAACGGGCTGTCCTCCTTCTTTAAAAGATTGATGAACACATCGTCAAGCACCTCTTCGGTAGACGCAAAAAGAACTCGAACTTCGCCTGAAGTTCGAGCTTGAAGTTTTTCTTCATCGAGGGACAAATGAGCAGCTTTAAGATCAAACTCGTTGTTTCTGACTTGCTCCTCAGCTATACTTCGAAGCGGGACGATAACCATCACGGAAGGAGAAACAGCATTGATCTCACTTTTTGCTAAAGAATAGCTTTGATAAATGAGGCTTTTGCCAAAACCAGTTGGCAAAACAGCGAAAACATCTTTTTTCTCAAGGAGAGCAATTACGGCTTGTTCCTGTTCTTTCTTCAGTTTAATTCCCCCCAATTTCACTTCGCATACACATTGCATGATCTCAGCCATATTGTATTCCTTTGTTTACTACAATTTCACGCGCCAAAGCTCATCAAAAGCTACTTTGATGACAGATACCTGTCATCAATCAGAGGGCAACCAATCAAAATACTCCGTCACCAGAGTGCCGGACGTTCAAATCGGTGTATGAAACCAGTGCAGTCTCTCTTTTCGCTCGTCTTCCCGCGCCCACGCTACTCGCAGCTTGCGGCTTCTCCACTCGCCGCTCGTATGTCACGCATGCCGTCACGCCCATTTTCCCTACGGATTTTCGAGCAAAAGAGAGACTGCTCGCAGTCTATTGCTCACAATGTTCTCGGGGAGTCCATGTGTTGCAAAGATTTCTTAACATGGACATCCATCCACTTTGAATATGCATCTATAACTATTAGATACATATGCCCTTTATGTGGGCATGCATAATCAATCTGAAGTCTAGACCATGGCTGTCCGGACCACTCCCATGGGTGAAGAGGTGTTTCTTTTGGGGCTTTCTGGCATAATTGGCACTGAGAACAGCTCCTCACAGCATTTTCCACCTCTTTATCCATGTTGGGCCACCAGGCATAACCACGAGCAAGTGTTCTCATTCGTGATATCCCTGGATGGGCTTCGTGAAGCTCAGCTATAATAATTCAGCATTCCCGGAAATGCAAGCAGCTGAGTAACATTCCCAGGTGCTGGGGTGTTCTGAATAGCTTCCACCTTGGAAGCTACTGGCTTGATGCCGTTTCCAATGATTATGTGACCACCATAGGTGTCCCCTGGCACCCCTGGAAGAAACACTTTGCGTCTCAGTCTCAGCCCCAGCCCAGCTGCTGATAATTTCTTGAGAACTGCTTCTAGATTGGCGAGATGCTGGTCATCTCTTCCACTGATGAGGATATCATCCATCCGTACAGTGACGTAGGGGATACCTTACAGGAGGTTCTCCATGGTCCTCTGAAAAATTCCAGGTGCTGAGGAAATTCCAAAGGGTAGTCTGTTGTAATGGAAAAGGCCTTTGTGCGTGCTTATGGTTGTAAACTTCTGAGATTTCTCGTCTAAGGTCATCTGCTGACAGGCTTGGGACATGTCCAACTTGGTAAACTTTTCACCACCACCCCAGGATGCTAGAGGATCCTCAGTCTTGGGGATTGGGTAGTTGTCTAATTTGGACCCTTGATTCACAGTCAATTTGTAGTCTCCACAAATTCTTACAGCTCAATTTGGTTTCATGACTGATACGATGGGCGCTGCCCACTCTGAAAATTCTACCAGAGGTTTAATAATTCGCTGTTAACTGATGAATATACAACCCTACTGTGCCTTAACATTCCAGAATTCGTGGAAAAGTATAAAGAAGTCGAAGACATAGGTTTGTTATGGGAGATGGTCAAAATGGAGACTAGAAGTTTGACTATAAGATTTTCCAAAACAAAGGGAAGGCGTACACGGGATGAGGAAAAACGCCTCTAGTCAAGATTAGCCCAACTGAGCACCAAACTTCAAACAGCATATAGTGAAGATGACAAAAATGAACTTGATCAGATTAAGATCAAACTTTCTGAAATTGCGACTGAAAGGACGTGAGGAGCTGTAGTAAGAAGCAGAGCACACTGGTACGAACATGGGGGAAAATAACAAAATAATGTTTGTTTAACTTAGAAAAATTGAATCATTGGCGGAAAAACATAACATCACTAATTAACACCAACGGCACCCGGATCAATAATCCAAAAGAAATTCTTAATGAAGAGCAAAACTTTGTCAAACAGTTATATAAATCTACGAATGTAGACCCTGGTTGCAATGAATTAACAGACTTTTTTGATGCAGATTTCAGACTAACTGATGAGATGGCTAGCACATGCGAGAGAGAGTTCACACTAACAGAATGCACAAAAGCTTTGAAAAAGATGCAAAACAACAAATCTCCTGGTTCCAATGGGCTAACAAAAGAATTTTATTGTGCTTTTTGGGACATCATAAGTGACTATGTTGTCAATAGTTTCAATTCCGCTTTAAAAACAGGGCAGTTGTCTATTTCCCAAAGACGTGGGATTATATCTTTGATCCCAAAGAAGCATAAGGACACTCAGTATAAAAGAACTGGAGACCTGTATCCCTACTAAATGTAGATTATAAGATTGCAACAAAAACTATTGCTCTCCATCTAGAAAAGGTGCTACGAACCCTAATCCACCCTGGGCTATCAGGCTACGTAAAGGAAGGTTAATAGAAGAAAGTATCAGGTTGATTTCAGATGTAAAGGAATATACTAGGCAGAATGACATCCCCGGAGTTGCTTTTGATTCGATAGGATGGAATTACATTCAAAAGTGCCTGAAGGCAGTTAATTTTGGCCCCGAACTTTGCCAGTGGATTCATGTTTATTACAATATATCTAGATCTCCAGCTGTGTTATGAACAACAGTCACGTGTGAGAACCCTTTTCTCTTGAAAGAGGTATTTGGCAAGGGTGTCCATTATCGGGCTCGTTGTTTGTTGTAGCAATTGAGTTTCTTGCACAGCAAATAAGGTGCTCAGTTTTAGTCAAAGGAATCGAAATAGAGCACGATGGTTCTCAAGAGGTGAAATTACCTCAATACGTAGATGATACGACAGTATTTTTGAAAGACAGTGAATACGTTAAGCCTTTTTAAGTTACTGAATCATTTTGAGAAATGTTCAGGCCTTAAAATAAATGAAAGAAAATCGGAAATGTTATGGCTCGGCCCTTGGCGTCACAGGAAAGACAAACTTTTAGACTTATCGCTACGTGACAAACTGGTTTATGCACTAGTCATACACTTTTTTTACGAGAGTGAAGCGACTTCGCAGAAGAACTTCTGGGATTTATTTCATTAAAAAAGCTGTAAAATTCATGGTCTCAGGGGGACATCTCTGTTTACGGCAAAATCAACTTAGTGAAATCTCTTGCAAAGGTGCACGGCTTTCTCGAAGGAAAGTTCGCTTTCCCCTAATAATCGATGTTGGATGCGGTCATCGTTGATTCCACAAACTAGCCTATTGCGCAGCATGTCTTCTAGAGTTCTTCTGAACTGACAGTGTTCCAAGAGTCTTTAAAGGCCAGTGACAAACTCAGCAGGATTGCCCTTTTCTTCTCGTTGTGCTTGATTTCGTTTGCTTCGAAATACTGGTCGAGGCGCTCCACGTATTGAGTCCAGGATTCTACCTACTCGAGATACTCTCCTAGATTCCCGTAGGTTGCCATTTGCCACTAGGTTTTTGGTTATCCTCGTTACCAATGTAATAAATTGAGACCATATAATTCAAGAACGGGTTTTAATCAGCAGATAGAACAATAAACACACAGACAATAATAATTATTATGTGATTGCACAACTTCGGGTATCCATTTACCTAGGCTACGAGAATTGTAATGAGAATTGTAGATTGTGCTAGGCTACAAAGTAGCTGAGGTACAATCAGAATTCTATTATTGTTGCACGAAGAATTCACTAATTGATCTTGGCCCTAAATATGTGAAAATACCAAAGTCATTAAAAGCGAAAACATTTGGCACGAAGAAATTTTCCATTAAGGGACAGCCACACCATATATGGTCAAGGCAATTGCATAAGCCTAAGCGTCAGTAACGAACCGGCAGCCATTGAGCTTTGCCACAACAAGATTAACTATGAAATAGATAAACATCTTGTTTATTTCCTTTAAACCAAATAACACAAAGCAACAATAATACTGCCACGAGTAGACAAAATAAGTCCGACCTGCAATGAGACAAAAAGGACTAGTTTTGGTACTGTAGTGATGTAACAGGCAGGGAGGGAATTAGTGAATTCTTTGTGCAACGATAATAGAATTCTGAGGCCCGGTTCAAACGTCGAACTTTTCATGAGCCGAACCTAATAGCCTCAATTAAGTACATGACAAGATCGACGTTTGAATCAATTAAGTTCAACAGATGTTATTTGGGTCGACCTGAGAATTAAGTTCGATATGGCCAGTTGGTCAGTTCAACTACGGGGCGACTCCGATTCAAACGTTGAATTTTTCATGTACTGAACCTAATGCATAAATCATTATAATACATTTTTTGATCCCACAACCCCCTTCTGTCGCATGAAGCATGCGTATCAGAGGCAACAGAGGTGAAAAAAGATGGCAGCTTGGCAGAAAAACGTTTACGGTCGTGCCGGACGAAGACATGTGTTATTCGTGTTTTGCCACGACAAAATATTCCTGCATAAAATGTGTTCACTGTTTGTAACAGTTGCTCAGTGTTTAAAGACGATGAGGGAACCCCTGGCTGGGTAGCCGGAAAGTCCGTGGGATATTGTATCTGTTGTGAGAAGGAAGAAGGAGTCAGTACAAACAACGGACAAAAAGAGAAAGCAAACAGCGGACGAGGAATGAAAACAAAAAGCAGACTAGGAGAGACAAGAAGCAGTGGGCAAAGAGAGAAAACAAGCAGTGGACGAGGAGAGAAAATGGACCACAACGGAGAAGACAAACATATAAGGAGGCCACGAGTTGGTTAGTAGTGTTTTGACCGTTTATTGATTTGATTAAATTGATGTTTGTACGATGCAATTTAACTTATTACTTTGAAAAAGTGAAGGGCTAAAATAAAAAGAAAAATGAAGGATATTCCAAAAGAGGGGAAAGGGGGTTGGAGTGGACTGGTAACGGATATTAACATAGCCCTGACGTTACCCTGATTCTGTTGATACAAAGCCTGTCATATACCTGGAACTGGGGGATAACTCCATTATATGGGCTATATAGGCACGTGCGGCCCCAAAGGGTATGGTTTTTCAGCAGTTTTGATCATAAATAGGGTATCTTCTTTTAGAAGAAGCTCCTTTTACATCTCTGTTGATAAGACCATTAACAAAAGCCCTTCAACTGTCCCAGTGGCAGTACACATAGATTGGGGATCCAATTTTTTTTTGTCAGATCATAAATAGAATAGAGAAAATCGCAGACTTTTGTCATAAATAGGGTAAGGGTTTTGGGAAGCGTGCTACACACCCCCACCCAATTTTTCTTGGAGTACCCCCCTCACCCTGGGACCTGGCATAACTAATTATTGATCAATGACAAACATTATTTCCTCTCAATAGTGTTGTCTTTGGGGACCTATGTATAAATAAGATTGTTTATCACTGAAATCATGACTAATTATTGTTTGTATTTTGTTGAAATCTTGCATCTAAATATTATGTTGTAGAGATTGGTACCCACTAAAAAAACTGTTTATGGATATGAATTTAAGTATAAATTAGAAAAAAATGATGTGCCATACGTTTGTTATATCATTGAGAGAAAGACCTATCTGTTTGCTAATAATGACAGTTACTATTGCTAATAGCTTAATAATAATTTTTTGCTTCTTGATCACATTGTGCAGCTCATCAGGAGCCAGAAGACAGGTCCTATGAGAGTGATGGCAAAGAAGATGAAAATGGGGATGAGGATGGAGATGGGGAGGACTCTGTTTCTGAGAAAACTGACAAAAAGGCAAAGAAAGCAGGCAGAAAAGCAAAATGGTCTCAGTCCCTGTTAGATGATACTATAGATATCATAATAAGTAGTGATTATTTCAAGAAAAAACTTATATTCACCAATGTTAAAACTCAGAAAAATAGACAGATCTATGCTGAGGTACTTGCTGAACTTAAGAAGAGATACAAGCCTAGGAATGAAAATGTTTCCTTTACTGTACCACAACTTAAATCAAAATTTAAAAAGCTTGTCGCAGAATGTAAGTGTGTAGCTTTGACCACCAGAACTTCCACTGGGGTGAAACGGTGCCAAGATGACAAGGGTTACAGTAACTGGTTCAATCAGTTGTTTGAAGTTGTCAAAACACGTGACTCTTGAACCAGAACTGGCTGTAGAGCCATCAGCATCAAGAGAGGAGGTAGCTCAGTCAACAGAAGATGAGGGCAATAGTGAAGCTTCCCAAGTCTGTGTTGGTAAGCAGTTTGTGCCTGTGAAATCAGCTCCAACCAAGAAACTGAAAAAAGAGGACCCATTGGCTGAAGCTATTCATTTAATGAGGAGTGCAATTGAAAATGACCTCACAAAACAGCTCATCCAATTCTTAAAATCAGATATTGAGAAATCAAGAGAGCATAAGGTCAAACTTTTCCAATTGCTTTTAACACATTCCAACCCTAACCCACAGACACAGTATGGATTAGCTAGTCATCATCAGGGGGGTTATGTGAAATCAGCTCCAACCAAGAAACTGAAAAATGAGGACCCACTGGCTGAAGCTATTCATTTAATGAGGAGTGCAATTGAAAATGACCCCACAAAACAGCTCATCCAATTCTTAAAATCAGATATTGAGAAATCAAGAGAGCATAAGGTCAAACTTTTCCAATTGCTTTTAACACATTCCAACCCTAACCCACAGACACAGTATGGATTAGCTAGTCATCATCAGGGGGGATATGTTTCCCTAAGTGGCATTAACCAAGGTCTTTCTATGCCTGCCTCAAATAATGCTCCTCAGTCTGATTACACCTTGTGGGAGGGAAACCACAGGTCATTTCAACCAACATCAGTACCCCCCATGGCACCTTCCCCCTCTTTGTCCACAGATTCAAGTAACCCAAGAGGTTCTCCCATACGTTTGAGAGAAGGGAATGCAAGCCTCTTTCATCATTCTATGTAATATTTCACTCAAGGTAATTGTAGTCTATAACATCAACTTAAGTAAGGCTAAAACGTAGACACAAAGATGAATTCTGATTGATCTGCAAGGCAAATGTAATCAGGACGTTTAAGAGAAACTAAGAGGATTTCTGAAAGGAATGACAAAAGACAAAAATTATGTTGTACTGAATTCTGACTTCCAGCTGCGGAATTTCTATGCTCATAAAGGTTCTTCTGATTCAAACGCTTAACCAAAACTTCAAAATGAACCATGTCAATGTTTATTATTGTTAAAATGAAAAGTGACCAAACAAGTTGTGTACTTGAAATTAGTATTGCTAAGAAATAGATGGGCCTTGTAGTCCAAGGGCCAAGAAAGGAAACGTTATGTCAGTTTTTACAGCTTTACCTTTCCCTGCAGCTGGTAATCACTGCAAGTTTGGTAGTATTGTTGTGTTATAATAAATTGCATAATAAAATCATTTGACTAAGTCTGGTGATTTGTATTATGGTGATTATTTTTCTCAGACACAATATCAGGAAAAAAAAACTCTCATATATTTGTTTTATTCATAAAAGAGAGTCTCCTAAACTAACAGGAACCACACAAAACTACAGAAATTTTAACTTCCTACCGAGGCCCTGATTACAAATTCTCTTTGCCCACTATTTAAAAATGAAGGTTGTGGTACAGGAGGGGTTATCAAGAACTATTTCTTACAACCAATTGTTTAGACAGCTAGGAGTGAAATTTGATTGCCACCCGGTTGTTCATCCATATCATTTCAAAATTAATAGCTTACATATAATGAAACAAATTTTTTGACAATCCTTGTGTCTCATCTTACATCCTATGTGATTCCTACATCTCATAACTCAACACACTTCTTTCATGAAGTGTAATATCACTGTTACATCTACTTTGGTAGAAGTACTGTATGATAGATGAATAAACTTAAAACCCAGTTTAGGTCGTCTACTTGATGATACCAGTTTCTTTCTCTAACCAAAATTTCTCAGCAAGAGCATCTCGAACAAGTAAACCTTGATAGCAAATGTCTCTAATCTTCTCACATTCCCTCATTTGAAGCAGTTCCCTTACCTTCACCCTACTGCATCTCTGATTGGTGACCGGGTCAATTGTCAAGTCCAATTTTCAGCTTTGTTGATTGAAATATTACAACGTCATGAGAATTGCCTGGAAAACCACAGGTTCCACAGGACGAATAACCTTTAAGAAAAAAAATTAATTAATGAACCCTTTTCTTTTTCTTTAAGTTATCACTAAAATACTCATTAAAGACTAATTTAAGAACTGTTTAAGTAACCATTAAAGGGCAGGAAGGGAAACTATATGCACAGTAAAGGTAAAGGAAAATATCCTTTAGGGGCTCTTTAAGAAGACTTGAAGCTGGTGAATGGTTCTTTAAGTGTTCATTAAGTGACAGTAAAGGAGTCTTTTCTGGTGATTAAAGGTCTAGGAAATTGACAAAACTATGTTTTTGATTGCCTGGTACGGTAATGGCATTGGCAGGGATATTACAGCCCAAAAATAATGCACGCGCAAGAAGTGCCGCAAGAACTTCTTGCGCCGTAAGAACACGCAATCTGCCGCAATAAGTAAAAATGTCGTGTTTTTGCGGTTTGCCCGCAAGAACTTTCAAAACGCAAGAAGTTGAAACTCTAACCGTGGAATAGATATCAAATTTGCTGGCTTCTTAGGCTGTAATTATCCAGAAGCAAACTTCATTTCGTTTTCTTGACAAACGCCACACACGGTGAATAATAATTATCGGGTTTTTATGCTGTCTGCTCTGCCTTTTGTTTCGTTCTCTTTTGTAGCTCGCCAAGGTTATTTTTTTCGTCTAAATTACCTTAGAAAAGTTTGGAAAAGATGTTCCCATTCACCTTTCAGCTCTCAGGCAATAAGTCTGGATTTTGTTGGGCCAAAACATCGCTTTGGTTGCTATGGGCGACCGCAATTCCCGTGTCTACTCCAGCAATTGAACGAGACAACAAAAAAGTTTCAAATTTCCTCTGGTTTTGTTCGATTTTGCTGAAATTTTAACATGATGAAGCTTGGTTTGTTAAGGAATGAATCTGTCGTTCGCCGATGTGTGGTAGCTATCAACGTGAAAGTGATATATCACTTTGAAGTCAGGGTTTTTGAAGAGATTTTGGGTAACGGGTGGGTTCGGCGTGACTTTGTAATCAGAGATTTTTGTGTGTTCTTCGAGCCTCTTCTTTAGAAATAATTTAGATTTAGCAAGTTACCAAGTGATTCTCCTCGAATCTGTTTGAAAACTTCCGAAATTACAAGCAGAAATCTCACAATTTTAAATGAACGTACAGGTAGTTCAATCAAGACAGTCGTAAGTCAACAAGGTAAGTGCGGGAAAAATTCTAATTCAACCGTGCCCTGCGCTGTCGCATGTATAATTATTTTAATGGCGTCGTGTTATGCTTACTTCCTCAATCCCGTGCTACAATCTTAAATAATACAAAGAAGTTCTTGCGGTTGAAAATCCCACCGCAAGAAGTTCTTGCGTTTCGAAAATTCTACCGCAAAGAAGTTCTTGCGGTTTTAACTTCTAACCGGAAAGAAGTTCTTGCGGCTTGCAGGATCCAAGCGCAAGCGACCCGCAAGAAGCCGCAAGAAGTAGCCGGCTTGCGGACGCAAAAAGAAGTTCTTGCACGTGCATTATTTTTGGGCTGTACTGTACTACACTGACATGTAGATACCTTGCTTCTTTTTAGTTTATCCTACAAACACATGGTAAGTGTTCTCTAGCTATTCAAATGCAACACAAAAAAGGACGAACATAAGTCATAAATCACAGTACGCAGTAGTACAGTGTATTTAGCTTGAACTCAAATTTATTAATCATGCAATTCTGCCTTAAAAAATAAATACACTCCATGATTTGTCCCTATATTATAATCACTAAATAATTTTAATTGTTTACATTTTTTCCCATGATTTTTCGGAACCTCATGTGATAATCACCTAAAAACAATAACAGTTCTAACTCCAACTGGTGTTACATTACCTACCCTTTCATAATAAATAAAAATGAATGTCCATGTAAATTAAAAATAAATATATTTCTAGATATGATATTCTCTATCATTGTTAATCATTCAATTCTCCTTTAAAAAATACATACTATAATTTGCCCCTATATTATAAATAAATAATTTTTATTTACATTTCTCTATATGATTTCCAGGAACTTCATGTAATAATCACCTAACTTCAATAACAGTTAACTCCAACTGATAGTACAATAAAATTCTTTCGAATTAAATAAAGAATACATGTCGATATTATTTTCAAATAAATATATATTTCTAGATGTGATTTTCCCTATTATTGTCATCATAAAATCATTAACAATTATTGTACAAAATACCAGTATGTGATATTGCAAAATGTTTATAAAATATTACAATTTCTATCCATAAATTTTTCAATTTCTATTCATAAATAATTTTCCACGAAACTTTAGGAATTCTTAACTTCAACCAGTGCTGAAACTATTGTTACAGAAAATTATTGCGTGACTCGCGTTACTGTCTGGAAGTGTCTGGAATCTTCTGCATATTTAATTAGTGTTGTATCATCGTGATTCAGTAATTCTATTTTAAGCCGTTTCCATATGTTGCTGTAAATAGTTTCTTATTGTAATGTTACTTTATTTAGTCGAGTCGGAAAGTTCTAGAATCTTTTGTTGTAAAGTATATAGGCCGATCGGTGTAGCTTTCGAGTTTCTCAAAAAGTCTAAAAAGAGAGAAGTAAGTCTGAGAGCTGAGAGTTGAGAGCATTTGGCGGAGGCCGTGTTTATTGAAGTATGACAGAGGTCGCGTGTACATTTGGCGGAGGCCATGAGTATTGAAGTGAGACGGAGGAAATTTTACAAGCCCAGTGTGAGCTTATTGTGAAGCCTTGTGCAGAGTTTACTACATTTGTTTGGAATAAATAACCTTGTTGCTGTTCCGACAACCCTGCGTTCTGTTTAGACTGCAAACAACCCACTTCTCACTTCTCAACACAATGAACTCGTAACGACTATTTTTTAAGGAAATAAAATAGTAGTTAAAATAATGTGTTCCCCTACATTTTCCTTTGAAACCTTTTGTGAATAATCACCATATCAAAACACCATACCAATCATGAAACATGAACTCAATTTTTGTAAGGGATTGAGTTCTTTTTAAATAACAATGACAGTTGCAGTACTGGATTGATGCATCAATTACCTTTCACATAACATGACAGAGTGAAAGTCATGCATGCACACCAACACATTTATAATATTAGAACAGTAAGAATGGGAGCTTTTA
>OX419343.1:18798203-18803203 GCA_948470475.1 Galaxea fascicularis | reverse complement strand
GTTCAGGTTATCCTGGTTGTCTTGACCATCGAATGGAAGCGGCTTAAGTCGTGTGGTTGATCTCACTCTGCATTTAAAAACATTAAATAAGAACGCCCAAAACTATGAATGCAGTGGTTGAACTTTGTTTGTGTGTTTGTAAATTTTTGTTCATTTGTTTAACAAACTTTCATAGCGGCTCTCACAAGCGCCAAATAAACTGAAACAATCACATTCACCAAAAAATGTTCGTGAAATTGCTGTTTTTCCACTTGAAAAGACCGTCTATACGAAAACGCACAACGAACTCGTTCCCAGACAATTAGCCCCGGACTACTCGCCTCCAATGTAATTAGTACAATCAACGCATGACTTAAGTAAGTTAGTTGGAGTATTTAGAATAGCTAAATCAATAAGTTAATTTAATTATGGTAAGCTAACTGTCGAATCGTGAAATCAACGCTTACATTAAGCGAGTCGTCGTATCTTACAATGATTAATTATAGCATATTAGAATCGCAAAATCTACAAGTAAGTTAAATGCGTTGTTACTTTACAATAAAGTAAACAAACTGACTTATCCAAACAAAACTGTTGGGATTTTTAACTAGCACCTAGCCATGAAGGTTTTGAATATAATGGCAAATAAGGTAAAATCTACTCAGAACTGTCACAATAAGCACTAGGTAACTCCACTTACCATGTGATGCAATCACCATTGCGTCCAAAACCTTTCCAGCATGCCTTAGAAGAACATCCGAAAACTTCTCCGGTTCGCAATGGACAAACTGACTCTGTGTTTCCTTTTCGTTTCCACAATGCAAGTTGTTTTGTCAGAACTAAAATATACTAGTGTGAATTTTGGAATTCTTGTTAGATCACGGAGAGCCATGGTGGTTACACGCTTCACTTTTAAGGCACTTGGCTTGAAATAAGTCAAAACCAGTCGTTTAAATAACTAAATAACAATGGCCATGATATTAGCCAATTTGTGGGCGGGTATAAAATTAGATTTCTCACCTTCACGTTGACAATAGCTATAAAGTGGGAGGTGATGAACTTCAAAATTTGGAAATGCAAAGCAACTGTTTCTGGCGGCATTTAAGCGAACAATAATACTCGTGCCGGTAAAAATCACACACTACAAAGAAGAAAAGTTAACCAAAGAAGCGCTTTAAGCCTTGTTTCTAAATGATCTCAGACTATTGTAAGTCGCAACAGTTGTGTGATCATATGGAGACTAGACATTTCATGATATGCCTCACTGAGAGCCAAGCTCACAACTATTATAAACACGCACGGTCAAGGCACTAAATAACAATGGCCATGATATTAGCCATAGTAAGCCAATTTGTGGCGGGTATAAAATTAGATTTCTCACCTTCACGTTGACAATAAAATGGGAGGTGATGAACTTCATGGTGTGAAAATTTGGAAATGCAAGGCAACTGTTTCTGGCGGCATTTAAGCGAACAATAATACTCGTGCCGGTAAAAATCACACACTACAAAGAAGAAAAGTTAACCAAAGAAGCGCTTTAAGCCTTGTTTCTAAATGATCTCAGACTATTGTAAGTCGCAACAGTTGTGTGATCATATCGAAACTAAAGCTCTGCAATTGGAGACATTTCATTTTATGCCTCACTGAGAGCCACGCTCACAATTATTATAAACATGCACGGTCAAGAGTGAGCACGCAGTAGTAACGAGAAATTTATGAAGTAAATTTCTCATTACATTGGTCTCTTTACTACCAAAACAGTGAGGATTTTAAGATTAGAAACAAAAGGCAAACAGTTATGATAAATGGGACCGCTCCCGCGTTGGAAAGAGGAATTTGTTAAAGGACGGTTTTTTTAGTAACACAGTGAAAAGGACGCTTTTCGGTTGATGGCGCATGGCCAAGATAAAGTCGGGCCGACCCTTTCAAGTTTTCTCTTTGTAACTCAGATAAAATCGGAAACAACAACAACGTATTGTTTAGGTTCATCCTGTTGTTCTACAACAGCTTCATAATGTTACAAAGTTCACTAAGAAAAAAAAACTAGAAATCAATCAATGTGCTCCCTACATATCGCTTGAGAAAATGTAGTACAAAATAAAATGAAGCTAAAAACCCCGAAACATAAGTAAATAGACGCATGTTTCGCGGGTAGAGTTATTTTAGTCTGGTTCATACGTGCGACGCAAATGCAAACGCAAGGAAATACGTGTGTGGACTACCGTAACACAAATGCAAATGCACAATTCTTAATTTTTGCGCTTGCGTTTGCTGAGTTCACATGTGTGAACTGGGCCAACGCAAATGCAAGGTATATAGGTGAGCCTCGTTTGCCATCTTGAATAAAGACTGCGCTTGCGTATCTTACCTTGCATTTGTGTCGCATGTGTGAACCCCGCTTTATTGTGCCAAAAAATCGCACGACGGAATGGTACCGAAACCCAATTACCCTAAAACGTATTTTTTTCTTCTATTCCAAGTAACATTAATAGAGGCAAATAAAACAGGAACGAATTGTGTTTATTGCTAAATCTCAACTTCCAATACGCACATGATAACTAAGTTTAGTTACTTAGTATAAATAAATTTGAATTATAATAAAAATACATCTCTTTAAATTATTAACGTTCATTCTTAAAATCGTTTGGTCAACACCAACAAATCGAAAGTTTACATTAGTTCTAATTTAAATCATTCTCCGTTAACTTCTGGAGCGACAAGATTCTCAGTTCCTGGGCGACAAAATTCCCGAATTTCATTGTACAAGTATTATTGTGCCCGTTCACGAGTGATTCGTTTAGGATTGATAACAGGTGGCAAAACTTCAGCTTGTGGCAAATTCCTTTCACTTTGAAGAATGTTGAACGCTCTTTCCTCGGATGACCAGTATTCTTTACAAAATACTACGCCTGGGTGATCCTTGAGGAACCTAAAATGGTGGTAGCCCTTCAAACGGGGGAGCTTCTTGAAAGATTGACCAAGGTAGGTCATCCAATCATAAGTGGCAATGCGCACTGTCCCGTTGTGTAAGCCCACTAACTCTGCGGTGTTTACCGTGGCTGACTCCTCAACTGCCCTTGCTATGTCAAACAAGGAGGAAATGAATGTTTTGCGTGTTTTCTGCTTCAACAAACCAAAACACCAGTCTGGTGAAAATTTCGTGTGCCCAGCAACTAGAAAGTTATATTCGATTTCATGATGACGGCCAGTCATCACTCTCCAGAGATAATACCACAGGAATACATTGTTCTTGTTCTGCGCTGCGCAATTATCAGCATGAATTCGGGCACACGTCTCACCTAATCCATGTCGTGTGAAAAAGTAGTGGACATAAGAAATTGTAGCGTTCGCTCCCTTTCCTGTTAAAACGTTTTCGTCTATTAAAAAATTGACTTGCCTTGGTATAGACTCACAGCAAACTCCAAAAATAGCACATTTACGAGGAGTCTTAAAAAATATCGGCCCTGGCTGGAGAGGATCAGAAGGATAGTGAAGTTGCTGGGCGTAATCATACGAGTAATGAACCTCTCCTTCAAAAGTGCAAGGTGCACGATTCTCAGAAAAATCTACATCCTCGAGATGCTCAGTCAAATTCTCCGATTTTTTGCAGCAGTTTTTATAATATTCCCTTTCTCCCATAGCGACTTGCAAGTGCCTCTCCTGTTGTCTCACAACTTCTGCTTTTTCTGCTTCGCCAAGGTTTGCTACTCTAAGTATATGGTTATTGTTTTTCTGGCAAGTCCAGCAAAGGTCTGTCGCTGGCCTCATGATTAATACAAACGGGCAAAGTTGTTGCCATAGATCACAGAACTTTGAGTATCCTACAGCCATATGACCAGCGGCATTGCAAGTATCTTGGTAAGTTTTCCACAGCTTATGTTTTGTAAGGGACGACGGCAAGAGTTTCACATCAATTCGCTTGAAGCCAGGAACGCGGCCTGGAAGAAGGAGCGCTTGTTCCTCGGCAACGTTCATAATGAATTTAACAACCCTTTCAATGGTATCGGCGCTGAATGCGGTGCTCGGAAGGCGCTTGTTGTTGCCATGCACTCTAAGGGACAAGCCATTTCTTTTGTAATGTTTCACGAGACTGTAAAATCTGGTCTGGTGAATGCGATGCATGAACAAAAAAGTTTTTAAACAAATTCTTCGATTGTGATAATAGAAAGGCATCCTTGTTCGCTGGCGCTGTTTTTCCTTCCTTCCAGAAGTACTGACTTCATCACAGTTTAATGATGCGTGTATCGTTCCTAAAATTACCAAATCAAGTTCGCTAGAAGTAAGTTCAAAGCAATTGTTTCGACAATCAATGATTTCTTGAAGCTCAATGGAGGAACTGCATGGGTTGCCTTGGTTTCCTTGGGAACATCCACACGATTTCTTCACGAATTCTTCCACCTTCGATCGCTCAGTTCTATCTTGTTCCGAGAAGTCAAACTCACCGTCAGTATAGCTGTCAGTACAGTCGTCCTCACTGTCTTCGTCAGTGATGTAATAATCAGAACAGTTCTCTTCAATATCCTCCTCTTCGGCAATCCCTCTAGCATCAAAATACGCATTTCTCACAGACTGTAAACTTTCAGCTTCTGTTTCATTTTCACAGCAAAGAAAGTAAGAATACTCCTGCTCTTGGTATTCCATGATCACCGGCATAAGTATGATTTACCGAAAGATGCGTGTCCTATAGTAACTATGGCAACTGGGCACAAGTTAAACAAAACAGTAAACGTAGTACTACGCGTTAGCGACAGCATTTTTTAGTATCGAGGTCTACGTTAATCAATTTAGCACAACGATTAACAGTTTTATTTATACAGAAAGGAAAGCTTGGTCCAGATTTTTTTATTTTTCGACAAGGCAGAGAGTGCATAAGAGTGAGCTCACTGAGGTGCTGAGCGGTCCATTCAACTTCCTGTGATGTCAACAATGTATACATCCGTCGCGCAATCATTCTGGCGATCACATGATCGAAGTTGGGAATTACGCGTAGTCTGTCGTAGAACTGAGGTTGTTAGCGTTTG
>OX419343.1:18793203-18795703 GCA_948470475.1 Galaxea fascicularis | reverse complement strand
TGACCAGAGACGTTGACCAGCCAAAGGAATCTTCATGAAATGTCGGATTGAGAGCAAAGTGTTCCTTGAGTAACGCAAAATATTGCCATTCATCGTGTTAGGAGTAGATTAATGAAGGAAAAACAGTAAAAATAGACGTATAAAATGGTAAAAATAGTGGTATTCTTGTGCTCTAAAATTAAGCGGCCGACACGGGCGCTCATTTACATACATCAATGGGCAGGAAACGTTGGTATCAGCAAAGCTGTCATCAAGGGATTTAAATCATAAACAGCTTTTGCAGCTGGGTTTATGGGATTTTGCAGGAGAGGAAAGTCACGGAAGCTTATGGGGACACAGTGACTATACATGTAAATACTTTGTGAATCTACAGGTGAAACTTAACAATGGTGATTACAGCTGTATCGTAATACAGTGTACATGTATGAATAATCATTCATACATGGATAATTAGTGTCATTTCTGCTAATCAACTAATAATGCTTAACAAAGACAGTCATCAGAATATATAGAAATTACAACAAAAGTATATTTATGCTTGTGCTTTTTTTGCCTGCTGGGAAGTCAGTAAAGGCAAAACTATGCCGAAGGTCTTGAATATGTACTGAAGACAAGAGTACAGTCTTTCCTGTATGGACAGACCTAAGATGGTAAATAACTTATTTTTCCATACTATAATTATACAAGGTAACCACAATCATTGTGGCCGTTAGTGAGCTTCAGTGCAGCTCGAAGAACAGTACTTACACCAAAAACAATAAGAAAAACAAACACATGAAAAATATTTTCAATGTCAAACAATTTGTGTTCAACTTAGGATGCGAACTTACATGTACAGTAAATGCAATATTTTTTGGGAGCAAATTCAAAGTAAGTGTGATAATTATATGTACCTCTCTTATTCTGCCTTGATGCCTGCATTTTTGCTTGTGCTCCTCATACCTTTCAGATTTTATTTTCCCCTCCAGCTCATATGTTGACAGGAAATACCATTAAATGCCTCTGAATTCAGAAAAAGAAAACATTTGAATAATGTGACACCATAAGGCATTTAAGACGGTGATAAGGAAAGAGGAAAAGTGATACTAGACTTCACTCCTTATATGTTTAGTAATGCAACCAGGAAATAACATGATTGTACCTGCTACCATCCTATCTGGGAATCATGTGCTGAGTTTGCCTTTTTTAGCAATAATTGCTAAAAAAAAAAAGGCAAACTCAAAGATAGATATATCAAACTCAGAGGCTGTGGCCAACCAGACAACTGTCTCCATGATTAAGTATGCAGAAAAACAAGCTCACATTAAATAGTTATAGCTCAAATGGTAAAAAAACAGCCGAGCGGCTTCTGATTTCATCAAGTTTTACGCTGTTTTAGAGTTGTTTGAAGCCAATTCTGGACTTCTTCAAAATGTTTATTGGCTCTAGAGACCACTACAAATAATCAACAGGTAAAAAGAAGTACCACTACTTGATAATACATTAAAGAGGCTATTGATATTGATAGAAGCAAGCTTTATTATGTACATGTACCTTAATTAGTTATCCCAAACTTGAGCACAACCACTAAAATGTCTATTACAGTAGAAATCACTTTAACATTCTATGAATCATGTCCAATGGTATCTGCATCTCTTGATGTGTTGAGTTCTCTTACAGTTAAAATGGCAAGAGGGTATTTGTTTAAATATTAATGATAGATTCATTTGAGAGAATGTTCATTTCACAAAGCAGATCTGTAAGGATCTACATTCAAAATGTACAAAGGCTGCGGGTTCATGATCTGACCAAAGAAAACAGATTCTTTTGGTCAGCCATCCCTCTTTGTTCATTTGTATATTGTATTTTTGTGTAATGTTTTTTATTATTTTGATTCCTTGATTTTGAGTCAAAGAAAAAAAACACATGCTTAGAAAAGCTGGTAAATATAGCGATTTACAAGTCTTTGGAGTTGCCAAAATTATTTAATACTTTGAGTGTTTGCCAAACTGTTCAACAACCCACATGGGTTATTTCTCCAATTACAGCGGTTTGACTAATGCTTAAATAGCACCTCTCCTCCAGGTCAAATCCTGGAAAGTCATCCTTCTGACACATTGTTTTAAACACATGTCTCGTTGTCCACTAAAAATGCAAAAAAGGGTTTTGAATAGGCAGTTTTTAACCAGAATATGTGAGTGAAAGAGTAAAACAAGTACATCTAGAACAACAAAAGGAAAACATACAAGTGTAAAATCATTATATAATGTAAAATTAATGCAATCTTTATTATTAGTCAAGCAGCTATTGTTAAATGTGCCAGTAAACTCATAAAAATTTCATACAAGAACACTCTACAAATCTACAAATTATTATTACTGGCCAACAGCTAATTTTATACTGATGCACTTAACAGGCAATTTCTTACTTTCCTCTTGCTTTATTGCAAAACCAATTCTCTCATGCCAGTCACATGACAATGTCCTTCAACTGCACATTCACTATCATGCAATTCAGTGTT
>OX419343.1:18675703-18783203 GCA_948470475.1 Galaxea fascicularis | reverse complement strand
TAAATGAATTGATATGAATGAGGGAATTTGTCAAGGGCTTGCTGGGGAAAAAATGATCAATGAAAAATCCCCCACATTTTGATGGTTTAACTTGAGATGGCTCTTTTGGCATGTGATTTTACAATTTTGCAAAATCCTCCATTCATATCAACAATTAGGTACTATTCTTTGAAATAACATAAGAAGTTTATTTGTCTGTGAAGTCTGCAAAGAGAAATCTTTTCTCAGGTACCCAAGGGTTTTGCACTGCGGGTAGTGCCTTTGACAGCCTGGTACCAGGTTACTTTTGCTGGCAGTGCATAAAAACATTCGTTTTCAGAACCTTTGGAGTATAAGCTTTCCAGTTATATAAAGTTTGTTATGGTTTGGATTAAAACTGTGATTGCTACATGCTATACAAAAAGTGCGCTTTTTTCAGGTAAAGCCCCACCTTAACATAAAACAGACAAACGCCTCCTCAAGTAAAACCTGATAGCTACTTACACTAAGATACTCGTCTTCGATCGAAAACCGCCTCTTAAAATTGTAGATTATTATTTCTAAACTTTGACTCAGTCTGCACTAGCCGCTTGAAGTTCCTGTTGTGCAAGTAAAAGCTGTACAACTGTTTGCACGGCTGGAATGGAGTCAAGAAAACGAAGGGATTACGTTTATTGTTACCATTGCGACCAACTAGTCGCCAAGTCAACTTACAGGCGACATCAGCTAATGAGAGGTAAAAGGAAATGTAACCCTGTGGAGAGCAGTAGCAGTGGTGGTGAAAGTGACTGTCACCCTGGTTTGGACAATGGTTTAGATCAAGCTAAGTGTGAGGCTACCACTGTACAAGGTGAGAGGATCATATGTTTACATCTTTACCTAGCTTGTCAAAATCATGGTACTTGACTATGGTAAGAAATTAATCCCGCTGGCATTTTTAGTTCTAATTCTTGTACTTTGACATCAGAGAACAGTTTTGCCTGTGATTGTGATACCCAATCTTCATTGCCACAAGAGGAGACACAGTCTTTACATGTATCCATGGAAGAAGAGGAGGACTTGGAAAATGACTTGGTGAGATATATCATTTTTGAAATTTTGTGGGATGAAGCAAATTTGTTTTTGCCAACAGTTCATCCCCGCACCAAACTCGTAGATCTAAATTATGTCTAGAGTAGATCTAGAGAAAAGTCTATTTAATGTCTGGCGGCTTTTTTCAGAGGAAAGTCTTCGAAAGGTCTGAATTTTGAGCTAAAATGAAAGACTTTTCTAGACATGATGACAGCTAGACATTCTTAGATTAAAAATAGACATTCTAAAGACATTCTGTCAGGAGAGGTTAGCCCAGTGTGAAAGTCTCGAAAATGTATGAAATATGTCTTAATGTCTTTAAATTGTCTTCAACAAAAGACAACTGCAAGACTTTTCACTCAACACATTGACTAAAAGCAACGCGATGAATGACAGGAATTCAAATCACTCACGCACGTACAGCAGCCCTGAGTTGCGTTGAAAATTCGCAGCACTTGCAAATTTTTACCGCACATTTCGAAAGAACTAATGACACAATCCAGATTCAAGATTTATTTTAACATTACGGCAAACAATATTCCTGTCTTTAATTAATGCAGTACGTCTTTCGATATGATAAATTATATATAAGTAAACTGTTCACATTCATGCAATGTTTACTTACTTAAGTCACCTTGCGCTAAAAAAAAGATGTTATATACTTTAACATTTGGAACCATATTCTTTATTATTGATAACTACTCTTTCTGTTGAATCCTGTTTCGCTTAATGAATAATTATTTCTATAACTGAACTTCTATACGTTCACCCACCGCAACGACATGAATGCTTCCAGGTCAGCGACTTCATTTAGCAAATCAAATAGTTCATTCCACGCACGGGTATAAAGACTTCAATTCTTTGCTTCTTCATTTGAAACGAAAAACGTCAAGATTCTTAAAGATCTACGAAAGCCAGAGCACACTGTGAACGCCATGCAATCTGAAAAGTCGAAGCCCCACTGATTGCCCGTATAAACAAATGTGATGAGACTTGTTTCACCGTAGAAAGGATTTGTTCGCTAATATTCGAACAGCCGCTGCCCTGGTAGCAAGCAAATATTTAAAGCTAATAAAACATGCAAAATTTGCGCAGTCAATTTTGTAATCCAGCCGCTCTACTTCGTGGATAAACTCACTGACACTGAATGTGGCATGCACGAAATGCAAATCGTCATGAATCTACCGCGACTCTAGATCTCTCCGTGACAGACTCGTCGAAGAATGTTGTAATAATTCGATCCATCAAAAAGTGGCGGTTTAAGTTTGACAAAGGCTTTAATAATATATATGTACCTTACATTACGTACTTAAAATACTCCCTTGTCTTTTATGTATCCCAAAGAATATATTTTATCTTTCCGAAAACAAAACCAAAAATTCAGATGACATTTCGCCAACCAAATATAGTAGACCTTTATATATAAATTGATAAATTATACTGTTTTATATTATTGACTATCAGAACAACAGGCAGAGTGCACGTCCTGGAACAAGCGTGATTTGTAAAATAGTTTGTGAGACAACCGGACAAAAGTGATGTAACTGCAAATTGGTCAAATCGAGGAAATGTTAGGCTGGCAGAACTAACATCTGATGTATAAGATTAAAAAAAGGTGAATTTTGGATTTCGAGTACAGTGCCAAGCTGCATTCCAACTGTTGCTGATATTAAATGCAAACCAGTTGTTTCTTTTTCATAGCTTTTGCTGCAATGCATTTGTTTGTCAACATCTTATGCAGTTTTGATGGATCCAGAGGGCGAATGTTAAGGCTGGTGGCGCTGGCAAGTATATAAGCTGGAAAAGAAACCACAGCATCAATTAAGTATGAAAAACCAAATCGAAAGGGCTCATGCATTCTTGTATTTCCAGGGTCACGGGATACAAGATTTACAGTCAATTTGTCATGCAAAATTAACATTTACTGCCAGTCGAACCTTCAAGGGAAATTAAAAAAAAATGAGCTTATGGGGTCTGAGTTGCCCGGGGTAAAGTTCTTTTTACGCAAGCAAAATGTGATATTTAAAAACGAACACATAATCTGTGATAGGAAAGTTGCTTTAAAGCAAAAGTGTTTCCTCGCGCGCGCCACAGTTACATTTCAAATTATATATGCCTTCAAGACTGTTCGTTTTCTACACGCCTTTGTGAAAATTACTGCTTTACTGGAATATATCTGAAATAAAGTACGAAATAAAACTCACCGGAATATTTAAGAATCTTGGCTTTATACCACGAAGTTTGTATTTTTCGGTTTTTACGAACAACACGCCAAGCAACTGTTGCCTCGGCTCTTTCGTGCACTTCATCTGCACCCAAAATATCTGATGTGGGAACGACAGAGTATTGATCCTCCTATGTCCAAAGGATGCAGGCAAATTGTGTATTACTCACCACTGAGCAGGGCTTGAAAAAAAGTTGATTGCTTTTTACCAAATGTGCTGAAGAAATCCCGTTGATCGGCTCGCTTTCTAACGGCTGTGCTAAGTACAAACTGTAACTCCCGCCTTTAGGATACTTGGTATCGATTTCGTTCCTACCTTGCTGGTGATTGGCGGCTTCTAAGAAGAAGTATCACTTTCATTTGAATTATTTGAATTCTTGATCTTGATAGCGACACAACAATGCTTGTTTCATTCTGAACAGTTCAGTCACACCGCACATTTAGTTTTTTGAACAAATATTATCCGAGTATAGTGTGTATAGCAACTGATCGCATTATAAATCGATTAGATCTTCAAACCTCGTATTCAACATTTTACTTCAAGTATGTCGGGTGAAAAGCCAAGCGTTAAGAGAAAGCAAAGAACAAGAGCTCAAATAGTGAAAGAACTTGGAGGAAATTATGTGGAGTCAAGTTTTGTTGTGGAGAGTATTCAAAACAATATGGCCCTTCCTGTGCGTGTCAATTCTTCTTGTGGACGCGGCATCATGAGTGAAATGCGTGGAATCCCGTGTCTGTGAAGGAGTTTCACAACATACATCTGACCAAGTAAGCCCTATAAGGAACCAATCATCTCCGTCAGAGAGCACCACTACTACAACAGACAAATCAGAATCTGTCGATTTTCAGATGGTATTTCAGCTGGAACAGTTCGGCTACCCTGTTTTTGTATTTTGATCCTGACGTTTACGTTTTATAGGACCTAGCCGCTTAAGTGTAACTAAATACGATATGAAAACTACATGTTTTTCTGACCAAAACGGATTTAGCATAAAAAATCTAGACCAGGTCTTATCTAGGCAAAATTTCAAGACATTTTTTAGACAATCGCTCAAATCCTTGCGACTGAAATCCTATCTTTCGACAACTGACGCCATCACCTGCGGTCGCTTAATTACAAGATCTATTTAAGGTCTAATCTACCCTTAACATCAAGACATTTTCAAGACAAGCAAGTGAGGCAAACATCGAAAAGTCTTTCGAGACCTTTGAAAGATTCTCTAGACTTTCAAATTGTCTAAGAAAGGTCTGAAAAATGTCTACAAGTCTTTCTCTAGACCTATTCAAGACTAAATTAGACCTAGCGCTTTTGTACGGGTCGATAAATAACAATAACCATCGTTGAAATATGATGCAGTAACACTTCAGATCTGGTTACATGACTCACTGTTGTTTCTGGACTGGGACTCATGATTTTCAATAAGATGTTTTAATAAAATCACTTCCCTTGTGTAATAAACATTGCAAACAGAACATTACAAGGCTAAAAATGCCTCCTGGTAAGAGACAGACCATTTGACAACTACAGTGCATGGTGGCCAGTTACATTTAGGCAACACAATGTAGGTAGTTGATAGAGGATCGAAACCTGATCACTAGACAATGATGCATTTCCCAACTGTGTATGACTGAGTGGTTGTTTTGAAGGCTGTACATAATGTATTTGATAAGAAACAACCGCAACAAAAGACATTATGTTATCATTTTCAGGGAACAGTGGAAGATGTCAGTTCAGTTTCAGACAGTGATGCATATGAAACTTCAGAAGATGAATTCGATGATTATCAGGAAAACAGTGCAAATAATTCTGATACAGACAGTGATGGAGCTGAACACTGGGAGGAAACTAATTCTGAAGAGTTCTCAAGAGATATTCCGTCTGCAACTCCTTTGCCTAAACCAGAGAAGAGAAGAAGCAGATTACAAAAAATAAATGCTTTAGTGTTTTGGCTGGTATATTTTCTCCTAATATGGCAGTCATCATGTAAACTGAGTGACAATGGCCTGGTGTGGTTGCTTCAGTTTCTGTTTAAGTTCCTCAAAGTTCTTGGGATCACCATTTCCAGTGAGTTTCTGGCTGAATTAATTTCCATATTGCCCTCTTCATTGTATTTGCTTCGCCAGTTCATCAACATTGACAGAGATTACTTCACTAAATATGTCGTATGTGCAAAATGTACCAAGCTTTATGGGTATGACTCATGCTTGGAATTAAGAAATAACAAAACTGTTGCTTACAGGTGTTCAAACACATACATCTCAAGAGGACAAACAAAGTCTTGTGATGCAAAGTTAGTAAAAAGGGTCCAGCTAAAAGATGGAAAAGAACAATTCTATCCCATACATTATTACTGCTATAATAGCATCATTGAAGAACTTGAACGGCTGCTTCAACAGCCTGGAATTGCAGAGAGTTGTGAGGAGTGGAGAAATCTACAAGAAACTACTGGATCCCTTTCAGACGTTTATAGTGGGCAAATTTGGAAGGACTTCCAAAGTTACCAAGGAAGGGCATTTCTTAGTGCTCCAAGGAACTATGGGTTGATGTTGAACTTTGATTTTCTTCAGCCAATGAAGCATCGAAAAGACTACTCTGTAGGAGTTCTTTACCTCGTCATTTTAAATTTACCCAGGCAACTTCGCTTCAAGTGGGAGAATGTCATTGTCATTGGAATTGTTCCTTCCATGGGGGGAGAGCCAAAGAATTTAAATGAATTTTTATGCCCAGCTGTTGATGAGCTTAATGCTCTGTGGAAAGGTGTGAGACTTAAGTCAAACTTAAGTTCTACTATTCCCTTAAATTCCGTGCAGCATTGCTCTGTGTGGCAGCAGACATCCCAGCTGCTCGCAAGTTGTGTGGCTTTAAAAGTCACAATGCATACCGTGGGTGTTCACGCTGCCTTAAAGTTTTTCCAGGTTCTTTTGGTGAAAAAAAAGACTACTCAGGTTTTGACAGAAACACCTGGCAACCACGCACCAATAGACACCACAGGTCAAAAGCCAAAAGACTTAAAAGATGTAAGACTATATCCAAACGGAACAAATTGAGTAAAGAGTTTGGCATCAATCATTGGAGCACTCTCTTGGACTTGGAGTATTTTGACGTAATTAGATGTTGTACAATAAATCCCATGCGCAACCTTTTTCTTGGAACTTCTAAGTATGTTTTTAAACTTTGGGACAAACAAGGAATCATAGGGAACAAGGAAACGAAGCTGCTAGAAAAGCGGATTGAAGAAATGGATGTGCCCACTGACATTGGGCGTTTGCGTAAGAAAATTTCATCCAACCATGGCTCGTACACTGCAGAACAGTGGAAGAACTGGACTCTTATTTATTCAATGTTTGTGCTCAAAAAGACTAATTCCAGATAAAAATCTTCAGTGTTTTCAAACGTTTGTTCTGGCCTGTAAATATTTGTGTAAAGCCACTGTCCTAGCTACCGATCTGCAGAAGGCTGACTTGCTTCTCTTGAAATTCTGCAAACAATTTGAGAAATTTTATGGCAAGGAAGCAGTTACACCAAACATGCATTTGCATTGCCATTTGAAAGACATCATTCTTGACCATGGCCCAGTTCACAGTTTCTGGTGCTTCAGCTTTGAAAGGTACAATGGTATCATGGGCAGTGTGTCTACTAACAAGAGATCTCTTGAACTTCAGTTGATGAGGAAGTTGATTTTTTCACGGTTTCTTACTTGTGTGCAGCTGCCTCTTACCTTCAAGGATGAGTTTCAAGACCTGATTCACAGTCCATTGTCCTCAGCTGATAAGGAGGTAATAAATCCTATGGCATCAAGCATGAGGTCATTTATTGGCATGTCTACTGCTATTCCAGTGAGCAGTGTAGACTGGTCAGACCTCAAGTATGTCAGTTCCTTCCAATTTCAAGCTGCAAAGCCTTGTTAGTAAAGACCAAAATGCACTTCTCTCTGTGTATCAAAGTTTGTGCCCGCAGCTCACAATTGAAGTAAAGGATATGGCACAGACTGTGAAGAAATTTTCTTCTATCTCCCTTGGAAACCAGCGCTATGGCTCAAAACTTGAATGTCGCTCCTTGCGTTCGGCACGGATTTTAGCCTCCTGGGCAGATGAAGAACATGTGAGACTTGATTCTTTGTCATTTGTCGCTGGTTGTGTACTGTTCTATTTTTCCCATTCAGTTAAACTAGATGGAAAGTTTGTTGAGCATGTTTTTGCCTGTACTGTGTGGCACAAAGCAGATGAAGATCCTGACCACTTTGGCAACCCTACCAAGACCTGGAAGTTGAATAAGTATGTCGCTCATGGTTCTTCCAGATTTTTGCCTGTACAGAAGTTATATTGCAGGTACTCTGCAGCAGAAACCTTAATAGGAGGAGAAAAGAAACTTCTCTCTGTGGCACTTGACAACTATCATTAATAGTACATTGGCTTGAATCAAAGTGTTTATGGGTGCACTCAAAACAGTTCCTACATCGTGATATCAAGAGTAACAACATTGTCCTTACCAAGGTCAATTCTGATTATCACCCCATGCTCATTGACTTCGGAAAGGCCATCTCTGTTTCTGATGTCCATTTAAGAAGAAAAAATCTCAACCTTCAAGAGCAAGCTGAATACCGTTGGAAATACTGTCACATTGCCCCCGAAATAGTTAAAGGACATGCACCTTCATACCTTTCAGATGTTTATTCAATGGGAATGCTCATGGCAGACGTGAGTAGTAAAATTCCATCTGAGAAAACCTTTATTAATCTTCAAGTAAAGTGCTCGCAGGAGGATCCAAAATTTAGGTGCCTTATTTCTGACATTCACGATGTTCTTAACAGAATTGTCAAAAGCACATTATTGTCACTCTTATTCATGGTCTTGTTTCTTTGTTCCCTGTTCCATTTTTCATTGGGCAATTTGATGCAAGCTGCTGTAAACCTCCTGTGTGGTTCATTATGTACATGTATTTAAGACACTTCTCTGCCAATTTGACTCTGATGTAAGATCTGCTGGTTTTTAAGTACATTCTATTGAGGTGTGGGAGCTGCATTTTTCTAACATTGAAGATTTTAGGAAAAAGAATTACGATTACCTTTTAGACAAATTTGGCTTTTTCTGCATTGAGTTCCACAGTAGTTATTGTTATTTTTTCACTTTTTCCCTAATGTGGGAGTAAGATATCCGAGTAAATTTGTGTGGTGAAATTTTAGGTAATTCTTTTGGTCATTTACGATCTATTTAACAACATAATATTTTATTTGTTTTTATTCATACGAATTATACATTCAAAACTCAAATGTGAATTAAGTGTGGGCAGATCTTGTCAGCATCCACACCATTGCGCTTTCAAGGTGCAGTCATCTTTCGTAAGCCCGTTGTCAAGATGCAGTCATCTTTCGGCAATTTGGTGCTGGCTGCTGCAAACTGCTTTTGTAACATATTTTGGCCTATCTGACCTTGAGGCATTCGTCTAACTCAACTAGCATTCTGTGCTTCAAATTATGGCACTGGAATAAAGTTGGCTTGTACATGCAGCCGCTATTACAAGACATTCAATGTTGCAATTATTGCTCTGTATTATTAGACTCATCATGGCATCTTTTTTAAGGGTTAGTTGAGAAATGAGAATATGCATATTTCTTTTATGAATGGTGGCTTGTCAGACAATTCCTCATTAAGAGCAAAGTGAGGTTTCTAAATTTTTATAATACAGGTATACATGTACCCAGCAACACCAATTGGAAACAAATATGCAACAAGGAACCTACAGTAGTCACTTCCCCCAATGAGGTTCTCTAAGACACTTTTTCCAAGAAAAATAAGTTTGTTTGCAGACAAGCCTGAGTCTTTCAGGTGTGATTATGGTTTTTACCTTCACTGTAGGTTTGTGTAGCCTCATTTTGAATTGAAAAATATAATTAATGTGTTTCTTTTTTTTAAACTGGAAGAGTTGAAGCCTCAACATAACATAGTATGTAAGTTTCAGGGGCCTAGTATCAAAGCTGTCACTGCTCATGCTTTTGTTCCTAGCAGATTAGAGTCCAAGCAATGCAAATATTCTTTTCTTGTTGTTTGTTTCCTCATTTTCCCTTTTTATTGCCAAGCTCTGCAAGGTTCTTTGTAATATTTTAAGATATTTACTTAAAGATGATTTGCAATTTGTTCTGCGCACTCTTGAGAGTTTTTTTACGACTTCTGTTTTGTTTCATGTAAGACGTCACAAAATATAGCATTTTGCAACCACTTACATGAAGTAACTTCAAAGTTTCATGTCAACCTTCATTATCGATGCAAAGGTTTATGCTTCATTCTTTTGGATATCACTTCATGAAACAACTTCATCAAACTGTTGGAAAAAAAGAATTTAAATGCCTCAGAGATAAAGTAAGCAGTTCGTAACAAATAACATCAGTTTCATCGTGTGAGACTCACAAACATTAGAGTACCGAGACTGCACAGTACGGACTGGAAATCACCTTTACTCCAGAATGATATTGGTAATGTGTTCTGCAGCACAATTTTTTAAAATATTGCTGTTCACCAACATGCGTAAAGATTTGTTGCCTTGAAGGATTTTCCACTCTGTACACTTTTGTTGAGGTTAAGTGACAAGTAATTACACCTTAGTAGCTGCTGGGCCTTTGCTCAGAGGCAGTTTGGTTTCACGTCAATTCAAATCCCAAACATATCATACACCCAAAAACCACTTGCCCAACCTGAATAAACAATGTAAAGCAGAAAATATATATGTGTTGTGCCCTTAAGCCCCCCCCCTTTGCCAGTTGACAGACAGACATGTTTTTATTTGCACTTAACTTTGTATTTATCATCAGAACTGGCGTGTGGCACACCTGAAACAGTTTCATGTAACATAAAAGTATACTAATCGGTTTTTGCCAGTTTGCACTAAACTTGTTTTTATCATCAGAACTGGTGGGTGACACGCCTCAAACAATTTGATGTAACATAAAAGTGTAGTAATCATTTTTGTCAGGTTCCCCTTAACTTTGTATCATCAGAACTGGTGGATGACACACCTCAAACAGTTTGATGTAACACAAAAGTACTTATATTACCTGCCCACTCGTGGTTATGAGTTTTATCTTCGTGTGTTCAACTCGATACCTGATATCTCACGAGTGAGCGCACGCAGCGAACAAGTATCTTCAAAATCAAATTTAATCTCAAGTAACCACCATCATGCAACTCGTTGTCTTGAATGATGACAAATACAATGATGATGTGACATTAATAAATTGATTTCTTTTAAATGCACGTGCTATTAAATCCTGTATTTCATTTCCATTCCCTTTAAGTGACAAGTATATATAATTAAAGGCTTTGACTCATTTAAGTCACCTTTACTTGCACCACCTAAATACCATGAAAGGCTACAACTCATTTAAGTCACCTTTACATTCCAAATGTAAAGGCAGGAATGTTAGTATTATGTCTTGTGAATTAAATGACCACTTAAACAATCTTAAAGATACCTTAAATAGAAATTCTCCCTTTAAGAGATTTAAGTTGCTTTAAGACATACTTAAAGGTTGATTAGGACCTTTAGGATACATTTAATTTTTCCGTAAAGACAGTAATGTATAAATGTAATGGATAAAGCCCTTGAATGTTTACTTCAACGTCTGAGTACACCTCGGCGGGTTTAAGTGAATTCGAAATGTAAGCTTTGTAGGCAAATGTTGGAACGAACTCGGTCTGTTCGAGTTGGTCTTCAGTGTAATTGGAAGTTATAAAACTAAGAAGGTAAACGTGGTGGTGTTTCTCTAACATGTCAGAAAAATAAAGCTTATGGAGTTACAAAAGCGGAAATTGGTCACCAGACCTACACGATCCAATGTTCGTTTGTTGACGAAACCAATCTGTCTGGTGAGCATTGAATGTAATAAAGAATTTCAGTACTTAAAATTTTGATTTGGGTCATTTGGAACGTTTGAAAGGTATGTCAGAATTGCAGAAGTCTATTTGCTTCCCGCAAGAATGAGGAAGAAGAAATGACTTATGGGATATAAGAAGGCATCTTTGTTACCACGGTTACATAAACTAGCTTTAAAATAGTCAGAGTCTGTAATTTCTTGTGTAAGCAAATGCTATCTTCTTTTCATCATGGAATCTCGAAATGAGTTTAACTGTATTCGCGTGAACGTGGATGATATGGCTAGTTGGTAGGAAGTTTCGGAGTTGTATTTTGGAGAGCAAGATGAGCACAATGAAGACGATGACTCACCTTGGAACGACAGTAGTTCAGAGAGCGGCGAGGATGAATGTTGCAATGATGAATCTGAAATGTACACCAATACCTCAGAAAGCGATTTATCAGAAAAAGCAAAGGTGAGAACATTCTACGAGAATACTTGTAACTGTACGTTAGCCGAGGGTGAGAGGCCTTGCAGCACAACCTTTTCATTGGACGACTTTTCTGACAGTCGAAACAACTGCCATGAACTATCCTTGGAGCTAGATTTAGTTATACTGGGGGCAATTCAAAGTTCGCTTAACTGCAGTAACTTCAGCATCTCTGGGAGATCGGAAAGCCAACGCAAGAGATCACGGATTACTTTTTATTATCATGGAAAAAGAATTTGTAAGAAGTCTTTTCTGTTTCTACATTGCATAAACAAAAACAGATTTTGTAGCCTAGTGAAACATTATAGAAAGAATGGAGTGACCCTACGAGTACATGGAAACAAGAAGCGACTTCGCAGTAGCACGTTTTCTGCTGAAACTGTGGAGAATGTAGTTAAATTCACCATGAACATTGCTGAAGAGCAAGCACTCCTTCCTGGTCCCATTCCTAGATTTAAAAGAATTAACCACCACTTGCAAGAAGTTGATTTCAGTGTTGAATAAGGGGAGGCAGGATGGCCGAGTGGTTAAGGGCGCTGGATTTCAATGCGGTGACCCGGGTTCAAATCCCGCTCTGACCACTAGCTGGTGTTGTTCTGGGTAAGTGCCCGGTTCAACTCCTCGGTCATCCTTGTAAATAGCCAACTGGTCTGCCTCCCGCCAGTTGGGATTCTTATCCTGTTACGTTTATTTGAATTATTTGTTTCATGTATTTGCTCGGCCCCACTAGCCTTTGTGCTAAATAAACTGCCGAGGGTAATCTTTCATTTATTTATATATTATTTAATGTGAACCCTGCTCGTATACTGGAACTGTTCATTATTCTTACGATTATGCACAGCAGCTACTGTATCTGCAGTTCACGAGTTCAAGCCCCGTTAAAGTCCTGAATTTTTTTTCAGGCTTCTTTATGCAATTGCAAAAATTGCAATCACAACCGCAACGATCATTCTTCATTTGACTTCATATCTGCAGTTCACATATGATTTTTTTCATATGCATCATTCATGGGACTACTCAAGATTGGCAATGCTATGTGCAACTTTCCCTGATGTTCCTGTGGTTACATTGACTGCTACTGCAAGCAAGGAAGATGTTATGGCAATTAAGGAATCTTTTAAACTTGAAAAACCCTCTGGAGATCATAGGCAACCCAAACAGGCCTAACATTATGTATAAAAAAATATTCCGCAAGGGTGATGATGTTGACTTCTATGAAGAACTTCTGAAGCCTATGGCAAATGATTTGAAGCAGAGCAAAACGGCATATCCTTTTACTATACCATATCTGCCATTGAAATGGTGTGGGTTTACCTATAAATATTTTGAAAACCAACTGGGAGATGAGCAATACTACCCTACAGGTGCTGAGCCATTGCAAGAAAATAGAATTTTTGCACAATACCATGCATCCCAGACAAATGCCATGAAGGATCAAATCCTCAAAGAACTGGCCTCCCCTGAATCCAAAGTGAGAGTTACCTTTGCTACTGTTGCCATGGGGGTGGGAGTCGATATTCCATCAATACGGCATGTCATCCACGTGGGACCACCACGCACAATAAGAGAATACTTTCAAGAAACAGGACGGGCAGGACGGGATGGATGTTTCTCTACTGCTATCCTTTATTACAACAATCGTAATATAGCAAAGAACCGGGAAGGCATGAGTGAGGACAGAAGGACTTTCTGCCAACTGGAAAATACCTGCCTGAGGGAGTTTCTATTGAAGAGTTTGGACAAAAGTGAAAGTGGATTTCAGAACTGTAGGTCACCTTTGTTGTTCCTATCGCACATCTAGCTGTAATTGTCAAGATTGCCTCAGGGAAATGTAATGAGTGAGGTTTTCAGAAATTTCAGTTTTACCGAAGGGGGTACCTGATAGCAAGTCAGATGAAGGTGTTTCAAATGACTTGATTCTTTGAAGTAGTATTTTCCAAGAAAATAGCAGGGAAAGAACCCTGGGAACAAGGTTTTATGCTCTAAATGCACCTTTAACTTTTAATTGGTCAAAAATAAACACCATTGCATCAGTGCCCATACTGCTTATTTTTCAGAGATGCATAAAAGTCCTGTAATGTGTATGAAAACGATGTGCAACATTCCACCGAACAAAGCTAGTTAAATATAATTCCAAAATGATAATGCAGTTGCATTGATCTTTTTAATAAAATTAACTAAAAGGTGACACTGAAAAGAATGGAAATTGATTCTTGGAAAGTTACAAATCTTGTTTCTTTGTTCCCTGCAGCTTAGAGAGGTCAAATCTCATCCTCATTATCCAAAATGAGGGGAGCATCCATAAGAAGATTTTTCTTGTGTCTTGATAGCCACTTTGCCAGTGACCAAAGGTTGGCAACTCATCTCCTGAAATGACTCATGCTTTCGATTTGGTACTGTGTCAAATGGTTGAAGGGTTCTTAAATCGGCTAGTATTTTCTTTTCATCTAAAACCGAGGAGTGGTGGCTGTGGGAAGATGCATGAACACCTCTGTTGACCTGCTGATAATAGTTTTCAACAATCTGTCTTTCTCCTCCTGATGCCCTACTTGAACGATCAACTGCTTTGTTTGTTTTGTTGGCCCCCATAAGTTTAATCTGCTTCTTCAGGTATCTGTTGCGAATCTCCTGGAGTAGGTTAATCTCTACGTTTCTTCCAGGGCCACCTGTTCAATTAGTTCTAGAAGCCCACACACAGTTATGTGCCTCTGCATCAGTAAGAAACACCTCATTTTGGACAACATTTACAAGCATTTCAATTGCATAAGAATTGAAACCTGGAAATGATTTGAAATGTTGTACCAAAACGTTATGCAAAGTTGCAAGCCTTGCACCATTTCCTTCTCTGACAGCATCCTTAAAGTCAAGGAGAAGGAAGAAATACTTCAGAATGCACGTTGAGTAATTGTGGACAAAATCTTCATCATTGATGAGATCATGTTCAACAGGATCTTGGGTGGGTTGTCATATCAAACTCACAGTAAACGAAAGCCTCTAACAAGTTCTGGTGATCATGCCCCCACTGAGTGTCTGACTCTAGGTCAGTCAAAAACACGCACAATTTTGAATATTTCGCTCTCTTGCTCAAAGACGTTTAAAAGGCAAACATTTTTACCTACAAATTCTTAAAGAAGAACAAAAAAGCTACTTTCAAAGATGCCTTTGATAGTTAGAGATGCAAAATTCATTGGGGCAAATTGCAATTTTCGAAATCCGGATTCTGCAATATTTACAAACGATTTTAAGCTCTTGTCACGGTTGGCGCTCAAGACTGGGGCAGAACTCGTGTGCACATGCTCTGGTCCCATTTTTACCGTGTTATTCGAATAGAGCGGAAAATTTCATTTGTTTTGGTATATAATTTGCCTAGATTTCGACCGATTTCGATGGGGCAAATGGCTGTTCAAGTAGGCCTTTCACTGTTTTTGCTCCTTGTATTCTGTGCAGCCGTGACTGCCGTAGAAGAAGGATCAGAGGGTCCGAAGGCAGAATTTATGGGCCATTCATCTCCTTCGTTTACAGCCAGTATCAACAAGTAAGCTTAATTGGTTCAAAATTATATTTTATCCCGGAGGTTAACTCCTAGTCCAGGGCCATAAATTATACCAAACGTTTTGTTGTCAATTACTCAAATATGTGATAATTTTTTTTACTGAATTTTTCAGCCATCTCCTCTTCACTATCGCCAAAGAGAAAGAAGAGGGTGCGAGCGAATCTGCTTTAGCCACCATTGTGCGAAAAAATTATGAAAGAATCAGGGGTTTGTGGTGTCATTGTGAACAGCCAAATAATTAATGTTTTAGGAAAAAGTTTGGGCTTCTCAATGCTGACATCAAGAGGGAAAGGAAGAAATGTGGTGGTTCCGGTGTCAAAAGGCTTCAAGACAAATGGCGTGACTAAACATTTAAAATCAAGATATTTTATGATGAGATTTATAATTACCTAATTGAAAAGGAAAATCAGGATTTAAGAGGGCAGAAAAGAACACTAGAAGAATCCTTGGAGGACGAAACAACAAAGAAACTGAAGCTTGAGGAAAAGCTCGACAAAGCAGAGAGAAGCTGCAGTTATCTTAGTAGAAGATTTCAAAGCTTAGTTAAAAAAGTTGCAAAGATGAACAAAAAAGGTGCCCAGGGCCTCGAAAAAAAAAATCTTATGGCGAGTACTCAAAGCACCACCAAAGTAGGATTAAAAAGCAATTGAAAGAGGATTGTCAGACCACTCTTACTTTCCTTGGGCTGTACAATTTCATGGCCACCAAAGTGGAAGTATTCAATACTGACACAGAACAATATGACACTTTTCATTTAATCGACGAGGATCAACTGCCAGGATCAGCAACTGCCACAAACGAACTAACTGATACTCAGATTGATGACATGAATTATTGGATTTATATAAAAGACAAATTTAATATCTCCAATGAGGCATGGCATGAACTAGCCATGAAATCTAAATCCATCCCAAACACTTATCAAACTTCCCAAAGGGTAAATGAGTTGAACAAACAGTGGAACATAAAAAAGACACCTGGAGATGCTGAAGGCGTGCAAATAAGCTTCAAAGAAAGCCTTGAGAAACAGACTGCACGGTTGCAAAGAAAAGCGGATTTACATGTAGAGCAGGATGTCATCCGGGTCAAGATAAGTGGAGATGGGACTTGCATTGGGAAGAGACTAAAATTAGTTAACATTACTTTTACCTTTTTGAACGAGAAAGAGACTGCAATGAGTGAAAAGGGCAATTATGCCCTTGCTATACTTAAAACTACTGAGAGCTATGACAATCTCAAAGAAAGCCTCTCTGATTTAACAACAGAGATGAGTAAATTAATTAAGGTTGAAGTTGGAGGGAAACACTGTAATACTGAATACTTCTTGGGTGGGGATTGGAAGTTTTTAGCCTGTGTATGTGGGTTAGGGGCAGCTAACCAGGATCATGCATGTATTCGGTGCAAATGCCCTTGCAATCTGAGGCATGACATCCAAAGAATATGGTCCCTTAGCAATGCTGCCAAGGGTGCTAAATCAAAAAAGCTCAACTGCAAAGCAACTCCTTTATTTAGCTTCATACCACTTGATCATGTAATTATTGATACTTTACACTTATTTCTTCGCATATCTGATAACTTGACTGAACTTTTAATCAGAGAATTGAGGAGAAAGGATGCATGTGACAAGGCAACATTTCCAAATGGGTTTTCCCGAGAGAAGTTTCAGCAAATGGCCAGGTATGAAGCATTCCTGAAAAACCTTGGCATTTCTTTTGAGTGGAGGATCAACAAAGACACCAAAAAGCTGGACTACAGAGACTTAACTGGTGCAAAACATCGACTTCCCTTCCCTTTCGCCAGGTGACCAAAATATAGAAAAACTGCAGCAACTATGGAGTGAGTTTATGGAAATCATTGGTGATTTAAAACTGGATTATAACACAGATGAGTCGATTGTACAACTTGAAGAAAAAATTAAGGGCTGGTTTAAAATATTCTTGTCCCTATACCAAGCCAAAGATGTCACACCATATATGCATGCCCTCTATTCACATGTTCCATAGTTTTTAAAGTTGTACAAAAACGTTGCATTTTTCAATCAGCAGGGTATGGAAAAATATAATGATGTAGCTGCAACAAATTACTTTAGATCCTCTAATCACAGAGGAATTTCTGCTTTGAAACAACTGCTAAAAAAATAGTGTTCAATTTCTGGAAGTTGCTGGTTATGAGAGGGTAAAACAAAGTTATCAATGTAACAATTGCTCCAGTCAAGGCCATACCATCAAGACTTGTACCAAGCAATGCAAAAAATGCTATCCTTGTACTTGTTGCTCACATCTTGTAAAAACTGCTGGATCATCGTTTCAGCCACAATATAATTTTCTTTTTATTGCACGATACAGTTCTCCATGGACTAATTCCGTACGGTCCTCAAGAGGAGTGCCAGAAGGAATACGAAGAGATTCCATCCGCTGGAAAGGAGGGTTGCCATCCTCAGCATCGTATGACTGCCACTCATCGTACCGTTTACTATATCCCACATAGTGAATTTTCATTCGCTTTCCGACCTTGTCCATGTCTGTCACAACGACAGGATAAAGTTCACAATCAGTTTTTGCTTTTTTTATCTTTTGGGATGACATTTCAGACAAAACCTCGTCCACATACCATTTTGGCGCTGTAGATTCTCTCTTCACTCTGGCCACCATGTTTAATTAATTTTAACAAGGTTAAACATTACTTTCCCTGTGAGACATTAATGCGCAAGCGCAGTTACGAAAACTTGTGTCCGCGCTATCCTGGATGCCAGTGGAAGCAAATGTTCACTTTCAAGGGCAATAAGTTTGATATGAGAAGGAATTGATCCATGAATTTGTCTAGCACAGAATCATAATAGACCTGCTTGTTGTTTCCCACTTCTAATATAGTAGGGTGGCTTGTTCTTAGTTGACAGACCGTTCTAGTTGACCATGTCAAAAAACTTTATCAGCACTTCAACAGCAAAGCACCTGCCAATGCTAAGAAACAAGTGCTTGCAGTCCTCATAATGTTTTACAGTTGAGTGACATTTCTTCTCTGCAGCTTTTCACGGAAGTATCATATAGTGCCCATTTCTCTACCAGAATTTGTTAAAGCCTTTTGAAAACAAGCTGAAAAAATAGGTACACAATGCGTACATGTGTCTGCTATTTGGAAATTATTGTTGGATATGTTTTGTCTTGCAGTGTACAAAATGTTTCTTTTGTAGCTTTAAAAATCAGAGACTGTTGGAAAAAAAATTGAACACGCCTCAAAGATAAGGTAAGAGGTTGGTAATGAATAACACAGATTCGTGTCCCATCATGTGATACTCACAAACATTGGAGTGCCGAGACTGCACATAACGGAGTGGAAATGATCTTTAATGCTTAAGAATGCGAACAGTACTACAACGTTTTCATAGTTCATTAACACAACAGTTTACATGTTTTACAGGCAGTTTGTATTCTGTTGTAAAAGGTAATTCGAAATTTTGGCAGTAACAAAAACAATGATATCATCACAGTAACTTTCTATGGTTCACAGACAGTTTCCATCGTCCTGAGAAAGGTAATTCGAAAGTTTGCAAGTAACAAAAACAATGATATTACTTTTAATACTACACTACCTTATTATGGTTCATTAATACAACAGTTTACATGCTTGACAGTGTCTGTTGTCTCATAAAAGGTAAGTCAACCTTTTGGCAGAAACAGAAACGATATTAGTACACTACATTTTTGTCATGTACTTAGAGAAAAGTAAGGTTAAGATGCTTGAAAGAGTGTTCATTGTTGTTGTTTTTGAATATTTAGCGCTATCTTTCTCTTGTTGTTATAGGTAATGCAAACTTCTGGGAGGGACAAAAACTTATCATCTAGCTCATCTTGAGTGATTGACTCAAATTTACCACTTGGAAGTCCAAGAACTTGCTTCAGTGCATCACCAAATAATGTTAGGTTTACTGTTCCTTTCTTATGTTGAAACAAAGCTTGAAGGTACCTATGCTTTTTGCAAGAGGCTTCAAGAAGGAAAAGTCGCCGCAAAGGAAAAATACGTGCTAGCAGCAACATCAACATCAACTTCTATTCAAGCTAAAATTTTGGGTTTATCAACACCAATGACTTTGTCTGGCTGTAATTGTAATAAGAACATATCCTCACTTGAAACAAAAATCGTACAATGTACAGCCTGTGGCCTAAAACAAAGACATTCGCTCCAGGGCCAGGCAAACCGTCGGAAAATCCCGCTCTTATTTGCCCATTGTCTGGAAATAATGAAATATTGACGTAAGAACTAAAGTTATTTTAAATTAAAAGAACCTTTCCTGTGTAATCTACCGTTGTCCAATTTCGATTTGACGAAAACCAGATTTTTTGGCAGATTTTTTAAATTCACCACTTCAAACAGCCATCAAAACGGAAATCAGATGTAGGAGAAAGGATGATTGGGACATGGGTTGAAGTAGAGTACGAAGAAAATGTTGACGGTGTCGTAAAGTACCTTGGATGGATAAAGGGGACCATCATGGATTAGGATAAAGTGAACGGGTATCTTGTTCAATTTCCAGATGATGTAGACTGGATTAAAACTCTAAACAGCAAAGACGTGAGAATAATCGAGTAGACATTTGTGCAAAAGAAAATTCGTTTAACCCAAAAAGAAATCAATCAGTTATGTCAAACTGCCACAGCTGTAGCTATAATTTTGAGAGGATTGACGTCCAGCCACTGGTGTTACTTGTGAGACAAAACGCACAGTTAAAAAAAAAAATGGGCTCAAGACCATGAGGTCATAAAACATGTTAATGACATTTTGGCATAAACAGAGACACCACTGTGCGAGAGTTGTTCAAAGCCGAAAATCAATACTTACTAACGGTAGTTAACCTGGATATTAGAGCTAATCGTCCTTCTAAAACCATGGCACTGGAGCATACATGTTATGAATCAAAAACGACTGTTGTTTTTGTTTGTAAGATTAACGTTCATTTTATCACCTCTTCAAAAGGAAAAAAAATGGAGTATACCTTGTAATAATTACCAAAAAAGCATTTCAAATTCTGTCACAGACCACTTTCATTTTCATGGTTACGTTTTATGGTTCGGGTTGTCTAAAAAAGCCGTTAGCAGCTGTTCTTTATGTTTTTGTAGTAGATTTAGATTGCTAACCAGTCTATAGACCGTCGATTACAGTTAAATACCTGGAAATAAACCTCAATAGGAATTGTACTCCATATGGAATATTACAATCGACTACTTCGTCTTCAGCGAAACTCCTGCACTGACTGTGAGATACTCCCTCTATTCTACTAATGTTATCAGCTACCTCGCCATTAAATGAAATTTCATTAACTGCAAATATATTCCCCGACTCTATTTTATTGTTATGATTGCAATTGGTTGGCTACTTCGCCGTTAATGAAATTTCAACTGTAAAATATTCCCTCTATTCTGTTATTCTCACTGGCTAATTTGCTGTTAACGACATTTCATTAACTGCGGTTCACTTTATTCTATTATTATGATTGGCTACTTCGCTGTTAATGAAATTTCAATAACTGCGAAATATTCTCTCCATAAAATGTAATGAGTGTATTTCACCGTTAATGAAATTTCAATAACTGCGAAATATTCCCACCATAAAACATAATCGATGATTATTTTGCCGTTAATGAAATTTCAATAACTGCGAAATATTTTCTCCATATAGTGTATTGGGTTATTATTTTGCCGTTAATGAAATTTCAATAACTGCGAAATATTTTCTCCATATAGTGTATTGGGTTATTATTTTGCCGTTAATGAAATTTCAATAACTGCAAAATATTTTCTCCATATAGTGTATTGGGTTATTATTTCACAGTTAATGAAATTTCAATAACTGTGAAATGTTCTCTCCATATAATGTTTTGGGTGTTTACTTCGCCGTTAATGAAATTTCAATAACTGCGAAATATGTTCTCCATATAATATGTTGGGTTAATGAAATTTCAATAACTGTGAAATATTTTCTCCATATAGTGTATTGGGTTATTATTTCGCTGTTAATGAAATTTCAATAACTGCGAAATATTTTCTCCATATAGTGTATTGGGTTATTATTTTGCAGTTAATGAAATTTCAATAACTGCAAAATTTAATTTCTATCTATAGAGTAGAAAAATCCAAATTTTGCATTTGTCAAAGTACCGCTGTCTTTCCCTTTCCTGGGAATTCTCGTTTCATTGCCCAAGCAAAAACGCAACATCTGTTGAAGCTTTGGCTTGCTTGTTACCTCTACAATCTGCTCTTTATTTGTGCGTCCAGGGCGAGTCTGTACACCGAAATTTGATGTGCTTGTAATTATATTAACAATGTGCTTGAAAATATCCTCCTGAAGTTGTGAAGTAAACTCAATGACCCACAGATGCGAATGCTTTACTGTTAAAAATCGTCTTCATATCAATGTCTTTTTCCAGTAGCTTACAGTACAGCCCAAAAATAATGCATGCGCAAGAAGTGCCGTAAGAACTTGTTGTGCTGTAAGAACACGCAATCCGCCGCAAGAAGTAAAAATGCCGTGTTTTTGCGGTTTGCCCGCAAGAACTTTCGAAATGCAAGAAGTTGAAAGTCTAACCGCAAGAAGCTGCAAGAAGTTGAAAATCCAACCGCAAGAACCTATGAATCTTACCGCAAGCTGTAAGAAGGGGCAAGAAGTTAGTGCAGGTCAAACCGTCACTCTGTTTGTAATGCCGGGTTGGTGGTCGAAATGCTCAGCGCTTGCTTGCAAATTTATCCATTAGATAAGAAACTGCAGGGGCAAGAGATGTAACATCATCTTTACTTTTGAACAGCCGAGACCATAACTAGACTTATGCTTGCTGATAATGTAAAAATATTATCGAACACGCTTGCTTATTACGCGTACTTGCGCATACGAACCTCAGCTATGTGTAACCACGAGCGCGTACATGTCATCAAATCTCACACTGAATCACCGCCAAGACTGCGTGTGTAAACAAATGAGACGCTACAATGTTGTAAATCTCTTTTAGAACTTACAGCAGAGTTATCATTGCGGAAAAAAATTGCAGAAAAAAATATCTTGTGTCTCTAAACAAACGGTAATCAAGGTAATCGACTGTAATCAAGTCGCCTACGGAAGCGAACGGCTTTCATAAACTCAAGCAGCTGTTTGAAATGCAAAACATACTGGTATGTTGTGATAAGCACATGATTTAATGAACACCGAAATCTCATGCGATTTCCTTGTGAATCCCTCTTATTTTGAAGAAAATCGTGTTGTGAAGAAATCTTTTAAGAAGACATAGAACGTGAATAAGCTAGATAACAATCATGTTGTTGTCACGCCTTGAATTTGCATAAAGATTCAAACATTACTGGTGGGTGGACCAGGTGCTCCTTTCCAGTAATTATATTTTTTTAACCTTTGACACACGGAATAGGTATCGAATTTGCTGGCTTCTTAGGCTGAATTATCCAGAAGCAAACTTCATTTCGTTTTCTTGATAAACGCCACACGCGGGTTTTTATGCTGTTTGCTCTACCTTTTATTTCGTTCTCTTTTGTAGCTCGCCGAGGTTATTTTTTCGTCTAAATTGCCTTAGAAAAGTTCGAAGAAAGATGTTCCCATTCATCTTTGAGCTCTCAGGCAAGAAGTCTAGATTTTGTTGGGCCAAAACATCGCATCGTGTTTTGTTCATGTGTTTCGGTTGCTACTGTATCAGCGACCGCAATTCCCGTGTCTACTCAAGCAATTGAACGAGACAACAAAAAAAGTTTCAAATTTCTTCTGGTTTTGTTCGATTTTGCTGAAATTTTAACATGATGAAGCTTGTTACGCTTACTTCTCCAATCCCCTGCTACGATGTTAAATAATAAAAAGAAGTTCTTGCGGTTTGAAAATCCCACTGCAAGAAGTTCTTGCGTTTCGAAAATTCTACTGCAAAGAAGTTCTTGCAGCTTGCAGGATCCAAGCGCAAGCGACCCGCAAGAAGTAGCCGGCTTGCGCGTGCATTATTTTTGGGCTGTACTGAAGGTACCTATGCTTTTTGCAAGAGGCTTCCCTGGTGAAAATCCTCACAGAATCTTCAAGGATCTTTGAAGATCTTCAAAGACCTGCCAAGGATCCTCAAAGATAAAGATCTTTGAAGGATCCTGTGAGGAACCTTGAAAGATCTTCAAAGATCCTGCATCTGCAAGATCTTGTGTTTCTATCTATAAAGGTCCTTGAGGAATTGCTAAGGATCTTGGAAGGATCTTGCAAAGATCCTAGCTAAGATTCCGACAAAGATCTTTACAAGGATCCTTGACGATCCTCAAGGATCTAATGAGGATCTTTGAAGAATTCTAAAAAGATCCTTTAAAAGATCTTTGCTAGGATCTTCAAGGATTTAATGAGGATCTTTGAAGAATTCTAAAAAGATCCTTTAAAAGATCTTGCAAAGATCTTTGCTAGGATCTTCAAGGATTTAATGAGGATCTTTTAAGAATCTTGGAAAGATCCTTTAAAAGATCTTTGCCAGGATCCTCCGGATTCCTCAAAGATGTCATGAGGATCTTTGAATAATCGTAAAAAGATCCTTTATAAGATCTTGCCAAGATCTTTGCCAGGATCCTCAAGGATTTAATGAAGATCTTTAGCATGATCCTTAAGAATGTAAGAAGGATCTTTAGGGAACCTTAAGAAAATCCTTGCTAGAATCCTTCAGGATCCTCAAGGTTTAATGAGGATGTTCAAAGACTATTCAAAAAGATCTTTCCCATGATCCATCAGGATTATCAAGGACTTTTAAATAAAAAATGAGTATCTTGAAAGGATCTAAAAAAGATTCTAGTAACAATCTTGCAAGGATCTCTATTAGGATTCAATGAAAATCTTTGCAAGATCCTTTGAGGGAACTTACAAAGATCTTTGCCTGTCAATCCTTGAAGATTTTATGACGAACTTACAAGGCTCCTTACTAAGATCTTGGCAACTGTAACTATACAGATGGTTTTTTTTATTTCCTGTATTTGTTTGGCTTCATTTTATTTGCATTTTTCAAAAGTTAAGAAAGCATGAAATAGTTGCAAGGCATAACCAGAAAATAGTAACAATTAGTTCTCGATAATAAATTGATTATTACACCATGTTGCAATGGAAAGGACAAAAATTGGGACTAATTCAAACACAAACGTCAGTGAGATAGTAATACATTAAGATGAGTACACTTAACAAGGCAAGCTTTAAACTTTGAGTGATTACAGCTGACTGATCAAATGAAAGGCTCAAAATTAAATTAAAACCAAGTGTGCTAATTGTTGAGAAGACAAAGATTAAAAGCCAAAAAAGTCATCTAAATCATTAAATTTTTCTGATCATGGTAAGTCGACAAATCCTCACTTCTTTCATATTCAGTTTTTCTCGTCCTTCGCTTAATTTTCTACTCGTTCTTCCCGTCTTCTACGTTTCTGTCTGATCTTGTCAGTTATTTTTACAAAGAAGAGTTAGAGCTAGTATCGGAGCTGGAATCTTCAGTTGAACACTGCGATACATGTAATTTTACAGTTCTTTGTATTCTTTTTTTGGGAGACATCTCTCCTTCATGTGAACTCTCATCCGAACTCTCATCATCTTTATCTGACTCTTTATCAGAGGTAAGTTGCTCCTGAACATGGAAGATTGGGGAATACGAGCTGCTAGACGAATCCGAACTGTTAGAGTTTGTACTCGCCAGTTCATCTGATGAGTCGTTTCCCGACATGATGAATACGTGTATCGGCTTTTCAATGAAATCGTGGGAAAATTAACCATGAGGAGGAAAACGAATCCAAGCTGTTAGAGTTTGTACTCGCCAGTTCATCTGATGAGTCGTTTCCCGACATGATGAATACGTGTGTATTGGTTTTTCAATGAAATCGTGGGAAAATTAACCATGAGGAGGAAAATGTCAGTTGCAGTCGCTTCATGCGTGTCGCATCTAACAGTCAAGCGCTCATTACTAGTAACGACCAATAGCATAAAAGATACGTCACGGCGTAGGTGCGAACACGTGTTACGGCCGATCGAATTTCTTACAAAACTAAAGGTCACTTGCTGGTTGTCACTGCAGTGCGTCGATTATTACGGGATTTGCGAGGCCCAAGATTAGAAGTCGTTTAAGTTCAGAAGCTCCTCGACTTCATTTTGAAGAAAATGGCAAAAAGCGAAAGGTTGCAGATTCAGAAGCTAAGGGAGGATCAAGGTAAGTAGGAAATGCTCAAGATTATTTAAGTTTACGGTCGTTATAAAGGTTATGTTTACAAATTGGAAGCGATTAATGCCTATTGTTTATTAAGTAGTCAGATATTCTTGGTAAATTACAAAGTCGAGGGGGATAAAGTGGAACGAATTCTTTCAAGAGTACAGTGGCTGCGGTATTGTTGTGCGATCTTTTGTCGATCTTAGGTAATAAATACTGGGAAGTTCACAATGGATCGTCAAATAAGAAAATAATGCTTCGTTCTTGTAAAGAACACCGACCAAGGCGGGGTATTCTGACCCACTGTAAGGCAGCTAAAAAGAGGCTGATTTCCAGCATTTGCCACAACTTTAAATAGTTTTATTGATATCATTAATTCAACTGAAAATAAGGCCATTAAATAAGCAACGACGTCCGTAAATTCGATTGAAATATTCTCATCCCGTCATTTCGCGTCGTTTACATAATTTTGGTGACAAATAAGGGGGTTTGTTTGTGTCATAGCCTAAATCTGTTCTTTTTACTTCATGAAAATAATCTCAGTTCAAATGTCTTTTACAAGACATTTTCGATTTTGAAATTTTGATTCACATCTATAAATAATTTGAGGGATTTTACTTCACCCATGAATTAGAAGTTATTTTGTAACAGACTAACTACTACTACTACCTATCGTGCCCAGGATTTCCTTTGTGTTCTTTTGTGTGTACTGACTATTTGCTGACTATAGGCTATATTACCAGTTGTCTAATAAAAATCATTTCACTGGTTAAGTTAAACACTCCAAGAAGCACAAATCATTTCCACAATTACTTTTGTAGTCATTTTACTTTCTCACAAATGAGACTCTCAGATAACAGTCATCAGTTGCTGTATTTAATGTCCCAGGCGCAAATGTAACAATAAAGGCTTATAGCAGGTTTTGGTATAAATCAGATAATGCTAGTTCACTTTGACTGGCAAACTTTGAAAAGAAACTGAGCTCAATCATATGACAAATTTTCTGTTTATTTTAAGGGCCTAAAGAAGATTGTGAAAAGGAGGCCATTGAAAGTCTTGTTAATTAAAAGTAAGTATCATCATAGTGGCTTTAACAGGCGTATTATAGACATCTGTGTTGTCGAGTCTCGAGACCTACAATTTAGTCTCAATGAAAACTCAATTTACAGAGAGGAATTTGAAGTTTGTTACCACACGAGAATCCATCTTTTCACCAAAATTTCTGAGATTGTAAGGAAACAATAGAAAGGTAGTGTTAATATCTTCATTCCAACTAACCTGTACATGTAAGCTATAAGTTGCTGTTTACGCATGACATATGTAGTTTGCCTTTAAAGTATTTTAAGCAAGAGATTTGTTCAAGAGGTTAATAAAGTAACAATAATTGTTATTGTGACATGTCTATAAAGATTTATTATTAGTTTTATTTTCATTGCCTATGACAAATTCAAATTCTTTAATTTGTCTAACATTTTGTTTTCTTTTTTTCTAGGATGCATTGTCAAGAAATATTCCCAGAAAACTGTCAATAGACACTGGAATGAAATAAGAAGGGCTATAAACCAAAAGTGCAATGATTTAAGAAAAAAGCATGTACATGTAAATTAATTTTGTATTACAAGATCACTGAATAATCTTGGTATAAAAGTAAAGATTTATTACTGCGTATTTCGATAACATGCGGACTAAAAAATTCAAACCACAACTGACAAATGCGTTTTCACTACTTTCAATCAAATGTTCAGCAGTTCCTCCCAGCTTCCAACCACTGTCGAGCACTGTTTTGTTGGCTGAACTATGCTCAATGAGTTGATTACCGTGCCCTCAGCTGTAGTTGGAAGCTAGGAAGAGCCGCTGAGCACTTGATTGATGGTAGCGAAAAACACATTTGTCAGTTGAGCTTTGAATTGTAGAGTCTGCATGTTATTGAAAGGTGCAGTAATCCACAAACCTTTTCTCTTCGGTTTTTTTGTTTGTAGAGATGTTTCTGTTAACATTCCAGAACGAATGTGGCTCAATTATTTATATATTGTATTGTTACATAATTCTTACGTAATCCAATTCATTCTGTCGCCTTTTAGGTGTTTCGCAGCATAGTTTAGAGTGTTGTTCGTTAGTCTGCATTGTCCTAAATCCGTAATATATGCAGAGACGCTTTTGGAACTTTCTAGATTTACATAAGTATATTAGCGTGTGAGTTTAGCTTCATATTTGGTCAGAGAATATTGAACGTGTGTTGAACAAGGAATAAACGTTTTGCAAACTGGAGTAGTTGACAGTATGATGATTGGTAAATGAAGGGTGAGAATTAATGCAGACAAGTGACTGTCCTAAATAAATTGACAGGACCATTGGAGATCGTTGAGAAGCTTTTAATACAAATTAAAGGAACTGTGAGGATCTTCAAGGGTGGCAGGGAATAGACAGAGATCTTTGTAAGACCCTCAAGGATCCTATTGGGTTTTGAAGATCTTAGAAGGAATAAATAGGGATTTTGGCAAGAATATTGGGGATGTTGAAAGATCTTTGAGGATACTGACAAGAAATTATAAGGATCCTTAAAGATCTGTGTAGGACTTTGGCTTTCTCCTTAAGGATCCTTGAAGATCTTGAAAGGAATAGATAAAGATCTTTAAAAGACCCTCAAGGATCCCTCAAGAACCTTGAAAATCTTGGCAGGATCTTCTTAGGATCCATGAAGATCCTTGAGGATCTTGGCAAAAATATTGGGATCTTGAAAGATCTTTGAGGATACTGACAAGAAATTATAAGGATCCTTGAAGATCTGGGTGGGACATTGGCTTTCTCCTTAAGGATCCTTGAGGATCTTGATAGGAATAAATAAAGATCTTCGAAAGACCTTTAAGGATCCTTCAAGAACCTTGAAGATCTTGGAAGGATGTTTTTAGGATCCTCAAGGATCCATGAAGATCCTTGAGGATCTTGGCAAGACGTTTGAGGATCCTTGAAGATCTTGGCAAGAATATTGAAGATCCTCGCAAAGATCCTTGAGGATCTTGCTGAAGATCCACAGTAAGATCTTGAAAGATCCTCGTGGAGATCTTCAAGGATCTTTGAGGATCTTACAAAGTTTTTCACCAGGGTTGTCTTTGTTTTAGGCCACAGGCTGTACATTGTACGATTTTTGTTTCAAGTGAGGATATGTTCTTATTACAATTACGGCCAGACAAAGTCATTGGTGTTGATAAACCCAAAATTTTAGCTTGAATAGAAGTTGATGTTGATGTTGCTGCTAGCACGTATTTTTCCTTTGCGGCGACTTTTCCTTCTTGAACGCTCCAGGGCCAGGCAAACCGTCGGAAAATCCCGCTCTTATTTGCCCATTGTCTGGAAATAATGAAATATTGACGTAAGAACTAAAGTTATTTTAAATTAAAAGAACCTTTCCTGTGTAATCTACCGTTGTCCAATTTCGATTTGACGAAAACCAGATTTTTTGGCAGATTTTTGAAATTCACCACTTCAAACAGCCATCAAAACGGAAATCAGATGTAGGAGAAAGGATGATTGGGACATGGGTTGAAGTAGAGTACGAAGAAAATGTTGACGGTGTCGTAAAGTACCTTGGATGGATAAAGGGGACCATCATGGATTAGGATAAAGTGAACGGGTATCTTGTTCAATTTCCAGATGATGTAGACTGGATTAAAACTCTAAACAGCAAAGACGTGAGAATAATCGAGTAGACATTTGTGCAAAAGAAAATTCGTTTAACCCAAAAAGAAATCAATCAGTTATGTCAAACTGCCACAGCTGTAGCTATAATTTTGAGAGGATTGACGTCCAGCCACTGGTGTTACTTGTGAGACAAAACGCACAGTTAAAAAAAAAAATGGGCTCAAGACCATGAGGTCATAAAACATGTTAATGACATTTTGGCATAAACAGAGACACCACTGTGCGAGAGTTGTTCAAAGCCAAAAATCAATACTTACTAACGGTAGTTAACCTGGATATTAGAGCTAATCGTCCTTCTAAAACCATGGCACTGGAGCATACATGTTATGAATCAAAAACGACTGTTGTTTTTGTTTGTAAGATTAACGTTCATTTTATCACCTCTTCAAAAGGAAAAAAAATGGAGTATACCTTGTAATAATTACCAAAAAAGCATTTCAAATTCTGTCACAGACCACTTTCATTTTCATGGTTACGTTTTATGGTTCGGGTTGTCTAAAAAAGCCGTTAGCAGCTGTTCTTTATGTTTTTGTAGTAGATTTAGATTGCTAACCAGTCTATAGACCGTCGATTACAGTTAAATACCTGGAAATAAACCTCAATAGGAATTGTACTCCATATGGAATATTACAATCGACTACTTCGTCTTCAGCGAAACTCCTGCACTGACTGTGAGATACTCCCTCTATTCTACTAATGTTATCAGCTACCTCGCCATTAAATGAAATTTCATTAACTGCAAATATATTCCCCGACTCTATTTTATTGTTATGATTGCAATTGGTTGGCTACTTCGCCGTTAATGAAATTTCAACTGTAAAATATTCCCTCTATTCTGTTATTCTCACTGGCTAATTTGCTGTTAACGACATTTCATTAACTGCGGTTCACTTTATTCTATTATTATGATTGGCTACTTCGCTGTTAATGAAATTTCAATAACTGCGAAATATTCTCTCCATAAAATGTAATGAGTGTATTTCACCGTTAATGAAATTTCAATAACTGCGAAATATTCCCACCATAAAACATAATCGATGATTATTTTGCCGTTAATGAAATTTCAATAACTGCGAAATATTTTCTCCATATAGTGTATTGGGTTATTATTTTGCCGTTAATGAAATTTCAATAACTGCGAAATATTTTCTCCATATAGTGTATTGGGTTATTATTTTGCCGTTAATGAAATTTCAATAACTGCAAAATATTTTCTCCATATAGTGTATTGGGTTATTATTTCACAGTTAATGAAATTTCAATAACTGTGAAATGTTCTCTCCATATAATGTTTTGGGTGTTTACTTCGCCGTTAATGAAATTTCAATAACTGCGAAATATGTTCTCCATATAATATGTTGGGTTAATGAAATTTCAATAACTGTGAAATATTTTCTCCATATAGTGTATTGGGTTATTATTTCGCTGTTAATGAAATTTCAATAACTGCGAAATATTTTCTCCATATAGTGTATTGGGTTATTATTTTGCAGTTAATGAAATTTCAATAACTGCAAAATTTAATTTCTATCTATAGAGTAGAAAAATCCAAATTTTGCATTTGTCAAAGTACCGCTGTCTTTCCCTTTCCTGGGAATTCTCGTTTCATTGCCCAAGCAAAAACGCAACATCTGTTGAAGCTTTGGCTTGCTTGTTACCTCTACAATCTGCTCTTTATTTGTGCGTCCAGGGCGAGTCTGTACACCGAAATTTGATGTGCTTGTAATTATATTAACAATGTGCTTGAAAATATCCTCCTGAAGTTGTGAAGTAAACTCAATGACCCACAGATGCGAATGCTTTACTGTTAAAAATCGTCTTCATATCAATGTCTTTTTCCAGTAGCTTACAGTACAGCCCAAAAATAATGCATGCGCAAGAAGTGCCGTAAGAACTTGTTGTGCTGTAAGAACACGCAATCCGCCGCAAGAAGTAAAAATGCCGTGTTTTTGCGGTTTGCCCGCAAGAACTTTCGAAATGCAAGAAGTTGAAAGTCTAACCGCAAGAAGCTGCAAGAAGTTGAAAATCCAACCGCAAGAACCTATGAATCTTACCGCAAGCTGTAAGAAGGGGCAAGAAGTTAGTGCAGGTCAAACCGTCACTCTGTTTGTAATGCCGGGTTGGTGGTCGAAATGCTCAGCGCTTGCTTGCAAATTTATCCATTAGATAAGAAACTGCAGGGGCAAGAGATGTAACATCATCTTTACTTTTGAACAGCCGAGACCATAACTAGACTTATGCTTGCTGATAATGTAAAAATATTATCGAACACGCTTGCTTATTACGCGTACTTGCGCATACGAACCTCAGCTATGTGTAACCACGAGCGCGTACATGTCATCAAATCTCACACTGAATCACCGCCAAGACTGCGTGTGTAAACAAATGAGACGCTACAATGTTGTAAATCTCTTTTAGAACTTACAGCAGAGTTATCATTGCGGAAAAAAATTGCAGAAAAAAATATCTTGTGTCTCTAAACAAACGGTAATCAAGGTAATCGACTGTAATCAAGTCGCCTACGGAAGCGAACGGCTTTCATAAACTCAAGCAGCTGTTTGAAATGCAAAACATACTGGTATGTTGTGATAAGCACATGATTTAATGAACACCGAAATCTCATGCGATTTCCTTGTGAATCCCTCTTATTTTGAAGAAAATCGTGTTGTGAAGAAATCTTTTAAGAAGACATAGAACGTGAATAAGCTAGATAACAATCATGTTGTTGTCACGCCTTGAATTTGCATAAAGATTCAAACATTACTGGTGGGTGGACCAGGTGCTCCTTTCCAGTAATTATATTTTTTTAACCTTTGACACACGGAATAGGTATCGAATTTGCTGGCTTCTTAGGCTGAATTATCCAGAAGCAAACTTCATTTCGTTTTCTTGATAAACGCCACACGCGGGTTTTTATGCTGTTTGCTCTACCTTTTATTTCGTTCTCTTTTGTAGCTCGCCGAGGTTATTTTTTCGTCTAAATTGCCTTAGAAAAGTTCGAAGAAAGATGTTCCCATTCATCTTTGAGCTCTCAGGCAAGAAGTCTAGATTTTGTTGGGCCAAAACATCGCATCGTGTTTTGTTCATGTGTTTCGGTTGCTACTGTATCAGCGACCGCAATTCCCGTGTCTACTCAAGCAATTGAACGAGACAACAAAAAAAGTTTCAAATTTCTTCTGGTTTTGTTCGATTTTGCTGAAATTTTAACATGATGAAGCTTGTTACGCTTACTTCTCCAATCCCCTGCTACGATGTTAAATAATAAAAAGAAGTTCTTGCGGTTTGAAAATCCCACTGCAAGAAGTTCTTGCGTTTCGAAAATTCTACTGCAAAGAAGTTCTTGCAGCTTGCAGGATCCAAGCGCAAGCGACCCGCAAGAAGTAGCCGGCTTGCGCGTGCATTATTTTTGGGCTGTACTGAAGGTACCTATGCTTTTTGCAAGAGGCTAATGTCTTTGTTTTAGGCCACAGGCTGTACATTGTACGATTTTTGTTTCAAGTGAGGATATGTTCTTATTACAATTACAGCCAGACAAAGTCATTGGTGTTGATAAACCCAAAATTTTAGCTTGAATAGAAGTTGATGTTGATGTTGCTGCTAGCACGTATTTTTCCTTTGCGGCGACTTTTCCTTCTTGAACGCTCCAGGGCCAGGCAAACCGTCGGAAAATCCCGCTCTTATTTGCCCATTGTCTGGAAATAATGAAATATTGACGTAAGAACTAAAGTTATTTTAAATTAAAAGAACCTTTCCTGTGTAATCTACCGTTGTCCAATTTCGATTTGACGAAAACCAGATTTTTTGGCAGATTTTTTAAATTCACCACTTCAAACAGCCATCAAAACGGAAATCAGATGTAGGAGAAAGGATGATTGGGACATGGGTTGAAGTAGAGTACGAAGAAAATGTTGACGGTGTCGTAAAGTACCTTGGATGGATAAAGGGGACCATCATGGATTAGGATAAAGTGAACGGGTATCTTGTTCAATTTCCAGATGATGTAGACTGGATTAAAACTCTAAACAGCAAAGACGTGAGAATAATCGAGTAGACATTTGTGCAAAAGAAAATTCGTTTAACCCAAAAAGAAATCAATCAGTTATGTCAAACTGCCACAGCTGTAGCTATAATTTTGAGAGGATTGACGTCCAGCCACTGGTGTTACTTGTGAGACAAAACGCACAGTTAAAAAAAAAAATGGGCTCAAGACCATGAGGTCATAAAACATGTTAATGACATTTTGGCATAAACAGAGACACCACTGTGCGAGAGTTGTTCAAAGCCGAAAATCAATACTTACTAACGGTAGTTAACCTGGATATTAGAGCTAATCGTCCTTCTAAAACCATGGCACTGGAGCATACATGTTATGAATCAAAAACGACTGTTGTTTTTGTTTGTAAGATTAACGTTCATTTTATCACCTCTTCAAAAGGAAAAAAAATGGAGTATACCTTGTAATAATTACCAAAAAAGCATTTCAAATTCTGTCACAGACCACTTTCATTTTCATGGTTACGTTTTATGGTTCGGGTTGTCTAAAAAAGCCGTTAGCAGCTGTTCTTTATGTTTTTGTAGTAGATTTAGATTGCTAACCAGTCTATAGACCGTCGATTACAGTTAAATACCTGGAAATAAACCTCAATAGGAATTGTACTCCATATGGAATATTACAATCGACTACTTCGTCTTCAGCGAAACTCCTGCACTGACTGTGAGATACTCCCTCTATTCTACTAATGTTATCAGCTACCTCGCCATTAAATGAAAATTCATTAACTGCAAATATATTCCCCGACTCTATTTTATTGTTATGATTGCAATTGGTTGGCTACTTCGCCGTTAATGAAATTTCAACTGTAAAATATTCCCTCTATTCTGTTATTCTCACTGGCTAATTTGCTGTTAACGACATTTCATTAACTGCGGTTCACTTTATTCTATTATTATGATTGGCTACTTCGCTGTTAATGAAATTTCAATAACTGCGAAATATTCTCTCCATAAAATGTAATGAGTGTATTTCACCGTTAATGAAATTTCAATAACTGCGAAATATTCCCACCATAAAACATAATCGATGATTATTTTGCCGTTAATGAAATTTCAATAACTGCGAAATATTTTCTCCATATAGTGTATTGGGTTATTATTTTGCCGTTAATGAAATTTCAATAACTGCGAAATATTTTCTCCATATAGTGTATTGGGTTATTATTTTGCCGTTAATGAAATTTCAATAACTGCAAAATATTTTCTCCATATAGTGTATTGGGTTATTATTTCACAGTTAATGAAATTTCAATAACTGTGAAATGTTCTCTCCATATAATGTTTTGGGTGTTTACTTCGCCGTTAATGAAATTTCAATAACTGCGAAATATGTTCTCCATATAATATGTTGGGTTAATGAAATTTCAATAACTGTGAAATATTTTCTCCATATAGTGTATTGGGTTATTATTTCGCCGTTAATGAAATTTCAATAACTGCGAAATATTTTCTCCATATAGTGTATTGGGTTATTATTTTGCAGTTAATGAAATTTTAATAACTGCAAAATTTAATTTCTATCTATAGAGTAGAAAAATCCAAATTTTGCATTTGTCAAAGTACCGCTGTCTTTCCCTTTCCTGGGAATTCTCGTTTCATTGCCCAAGCAAAAACGCAACATCTGTTGAAGCTTTGGCTTGCTTGTTACCTCTACAATCTGCTCTTTATTTGTGCGTCCAGGGCGAGTCTGTACACCGAAATTTGATGTGCTTGTAATTATATTAACAATGTGCTTGAAAATATCCTCCTGAAGTTGTGAAGTAAACTCAATGACCCACAGATGCGAATGCTTTACTGTTAAAAATCGTCTTCATATCAATGTCTTTTTCCAGTAGCTTACAGTACAGCCCAAAAATAATGCACGCGCAAGAAGTGCCGTAAGAACTTGTTGTGCTGTAAGAACACGCAATCCGCCGCAAGAAGTAAAAATGCCGTGTTTTTGCGGTTTGCCCGCAAGAACTTTCGAAATGCAAGAAGTTGAAAGTCTAACCGCAAGAAGCTGCAAGAAGTTGAAAATCCAACCGCAAGAACCTATGAATCTTACCGCAAGCTGTAAGAAGGGGCAAGAAGTTAGTGCAGGTCAAACCGTCACTCTGTTTGTAATGCCGGGTTGGTGGTCGAAATGCTCAGCGCTTGCTTGCAAATTTATCCATTAGATAAGAAACTGCAGGGGCAAGAGATGTAACATCATCTTTACTTTTGAACAGCCGAGACCATAACTAGACTTATGCTTGCTGATAATGTAAAAATATTATCGAACACGCTTGCTTATTACGCGTACTTGCGCATACGAACCTCAGCTATGTGTAACCACGAGCGCGTACATGTCATCAAATCTCACACTGAATCACCGCCAAGACTGCGTGTGTAAACAAATGAGACGCTACAATGTTGTAAATCTCTTTTAGAACTTACAGCAGAGTTATCATTGCGGAAAAAAATTGCAGAAAAAAATATCTTGTGTCTCTAAACAAACGGTAATCAAGGTAATCGACTGTAATCGAGTCGCCTACGGAAGCGAACGGCTTTCATAAACTCAAGCAGCTGTTTGAAATGCAAAACATACTGGTATGTTGTGATAAGCACATGATTTAATGAACACCGAAATCTCATGCGATTTCCTTGTGAATCCCTCTTATTTTGAAGAAAATCGTGTTGTGAAGAAATCTTTTAAGAAGACATAGAACGTGAATAAGCTAGATAACAATCATAGTCTGGGAGCAAATGTCATAAAATAAGGTCCCGTGTGAAGTTCGTGCTGAAAGCAAGCACCTAGTGTAAAAGTGTTCATTAGGTCCTACTAAACATGAAAAGTTTTGGTGCCAGCTTTGCAACTTGCTCAGACGGCTTTTAAGGGGGGGTTAAGTTCTGACCCATGAAATCCAGCGTGAAAACGAGGCTAAAACACATAATTCCTCATAACTTTGTTAATAACTGACGAAAATACACCAAACTTGCTCACATGATTGGACATGATCCTCCCTGTTGATTTATGTTAATTTACATAGGTCACGTGACCTTACGCATGAAAGCGAGGCTGAAACACATAATTTTCCATAAATTTGTCAAAAAAGATCCTCATCATGCCAAACTTGCTCACCTTAGTCAGTAAGACATCTTGCATCGATTGGTGCCACTTTGTAGTGTCACGTGACCCCATACATGGAAACGAGGCTGGATTGCAAAACAAGCCAAAGGTGAACATATCATCCAGGACAATAACGTTGACTCATTGTAATGCATATTAATGCTGTATGTATAGCATTTGAATGAAAAAAATAAAAGCTAAAAAGGTGTAATGATAATGTATTTCGTGTGGCTTATATAACTTTATTATGAGCAATTTCTACAATCCTATTTCGCACAAATTCCTGTGTAACAGAACTGCCCGAATCGCTGACATCTTTAATGCCATGCGTGGAGCCGCCATCAAGGCCCCCTACATACCCTACATTTGAGCTGTCATCAGAACAAGAGTTGCCCCAAAACATCCGTGATGAGAATGCTACCTGGATAGTGTCTCGTACCCTTACAGGCCATGATGCCCCAAGTGATGATGATAATGATGAGCCTCCTGTACCCGTATGGCCAGCGTACAACTCTTTGGTAAATGAAGCACTATCTGTCACACGTGTCGGTGCTCCTCCATTGTTGGCACATCCTACTCATGAATGGAGCACGCTCCTCACAGTTCTGATGCGTGCTCAAAATATCTCTGTTAGAGTAGTCGGTCCCTGGAGGAAAACAGTCATATCGCTAGACCTGACTGTTTGTATGTGCCCGCCAAACGATTACAGATGTCCCGATGCGAGCTCAAGAACATTCTCCTTCAACCAGGGGAGCTGCATGTGGTTATGGCTATGCTGAGGACCATTGGGTCATATATTGACACTAAAGGGATAGACATGTGCTGGATCGAGTCGGAACTTTATGGCCCCTGCACTGTTAAACAGATAATTAATGGCAAGCATGTTAAGCGCGGTAAAAGAGCACACATGATCACCTTACAGGCTTTATTTTTCTTATACCTGGAAGCATTTCTAGAAGGCTCTCCTGATGTACGTCGTACCCTCGAGAAAGTTGGAGATGCGTACAAAGAAGGCACTAAGGAGAACATCCAGACAGCGCAACATAGCTCTACCAACGCAATCCAGTCTTCTGAAGTAGTCAAGAAGATGTCTGATTTTGATGCTACGAGTGCCACAAATCCTCTCTTTACTGTATTTCGCCTGTACATGCGCATGGTAATGGAGATGTTCGCATTCATCCAGGCAGTCCACAGTGGTGATTGGAAGCTCCATCTAATTGCACTGGAGTTGTTCACAAAGTACTTCTTTGTGCACGACAAGATCTGTTATCTAAGGATGATCCCCCTGTACATAGCTGAAATGGCATCCCTCGAATCATCAGACCCCGAGATCTATGGAGAGTTCATCACAGGAAACTGGGTAGTGAACAAGAACAAGGAGGTTCCCTTCTGTGTTGTTGGTGGTGATACTGCGTTGGAACACCTCAATCGATCTATGAAAGTTTCTGGTGGGCTTGTAGGGATCACTTTGAGTGAGAGCGGACGAGCCAAGTTTTTCCTCATTGCCCCAGAACTAGCCCGACTCACAGCAGAAGCCAAGGCAATGGCGGGTTTCGTCGCGGAACGTGCACACCATCAAGAACTAAACTCAGCTGTTTTGACTCACAAAGATAAGAGCATAAACAAGTTGACCGAGACAATCAAGACCTTCACCAATCCCTTTTCATCAGACCAGAACACCAACACCGATCTGTACAACTTGGTGACAAAAGTTGTGATGAATGAGAAAACGAAGAAAGATCTTGTTAATCAGAGTGAAGAAGGGAGAAAGCTATTCAGTGCTTTTGAACAAGATAAGATCAAGACAGGAAAGATCAACCTCTGGGCTCCTGTAAAGAAGGGCAATCTTCTTACCTGGAAAACGAGTGCTAAGGTCATCAAAGTTAAAACTAACGACACGATCATCGAGTTCAAGGAGGACAGAAATCTGTTTGCTTGTTTGGCCATGGTGTGCAAGAGCCACCCAGAAATTGACATCAAAGAGGCTGTTGGCTTATATGAGTTCACTGTTGTCCCAAGATCTTTGTTTGCACGAGATGGTACCATGTTGCATTGTTCTTGCAAGAGTGCCCTTATGCATATCCTAGAGAGGGCAGGTGGCCCTAGTACTAATACACAAGAAATCACCGCAGGATTCAAAGTCGCGATTGTTGATGGAATGGCCGAAGTCCAATCACTTGACAAGCCAGAGTGGATCAAGAACTGTAGAGACTTGGCTGAACATTTCACGAATAGCTTTCTTGTAAAGTATAATGATTTACAAGAGCTCCACATAATCTTCGACAGATATGATGTACCATCCTCACTGAAATCAGCAACACGAGTCAAACGACAAGGTGGCCATGCTCCCATTTATTATCGCATCACTGATTCTACCCACGTCGCCAAGGTGCCGATGAAGAAGCTTCTTGCTCATTCAAAGACCAAGGGCGAACTTACTACGTTTTGAAGGATAATGCTAATGAGAGACAAGTCGTTGTGGCATGGGGAATGGAATGTGAGGCAACACACAGAGACCTCAGGCATTTACGAAGTACACAAGAAGAAGCTGACACGAAGATTATTTTTCATGCTCTGGATGCCTCTGCTCAAGGTGCTACCCAACTCTCTATATATTCTCCTGACACTGATGTTCTTGTTTTGGCTCTCCGACGGTATCCAGATTTGTGCTTGAACTCTTGTTTTGTTACTGGGACCGGCAGTAGTCGTAGAGTTATCAACTTGAAGTCAATTGCAGACGCCCTTGGGCCCACTAAGACGGATGCGCTGCCAGCATTTCATGCTTTGACCGGAGCAGATGTTACTGGGAGTTTCTCTGGAAAGGGAAAAGCCACTTGTTGGGACGAGTTTGATAACGCCAGCACTCCTATCTTGCAAGCCCTTCCTAACCTCGGTTGTGGGGAACAGCCATATGACGGCACAAGAAGTGGAGTGGAACAGCTGGTTTGTAGGATGTACCAACCAAAGACAGACATCAAAACTGTCAAAGCCCTCAGATGGTCCCTCTTTAAGAAAAATCAAGCTGAGTCTGAGAGGTTGCCGCCCACACAAGCTGCTCTCCATCAAGCCATACTGAGAGCGCACTACCAGCTTCTTGTTTGGAACAACGATCATGAAGTAAACCCGGTGTTGCCCTCACCAGAAGGCTATGGATAGCACGATGAAGATTGAAAGTGGGTACCAGTCATGACAAATCTTCCACCAGCTCCAGAGGCAATTATACAGCTTGTCAGATGCAAGTGCGCCAAATCCCGTTGCTCTAACAACCGTTGTCAGTGTCAAAATGCCGGACTTGTCTGTACTGATCTCTGTCTGTGCTCTGAAGATTTCCAGAACGAGTATGCTGAGAGTGATGATGAGTTTGAAGACGAAGTCGAACAGGAAATTCCATAGGAATGGACAACAGAACAATGTATATAGATATTCAGTGAGACTTTCATGACTGTATATATAAAATAGCAGTAGTCGCTATTTTCATTTTCTGCCCTTGTTCCAATATACATGCGAAAATGAATACATGGAACCAGTATCATAAGTTGGCAAAATTATTGATTATGTGTACAAGATAGATTCTCAAATGGAGCCTCCGCAGTATTTGCTTTATCCATCTCGTCCCTGTGCTATGGGCCATAGGACAATGATTAGTTGAAGTTTTTATATCTGAACTCGGATAACCTGATATGTATCTGCCTAGTAGTTGTTAATACATTTGGCAAGACAAATGCCACCCTACACGATGCTACCAGATATATCCAGCCTCATTTCCATGTATGGGGTCACGTGACACTACAAAGTGGCACCGATCGATGCAAGATGTCTTACTGACTAAGGTGAGCAAGTTTGGCATGATGAGGATCTTTTTTGACAAATTTATGGAAAATTATGTGTTTCAGCCTCACTTTCATGCGTAAGGTCACGTGACCTATGTAAATTAACATAAATCAACAGGGAGGATCATGTCCAATCATGTGAGCAAGTTTGGTGTATTTTCGTCAGTTATTAACAAAGTTATGAGGAATTATGTGTTTTAGCCTCGTTTTCACGCTGGATTTCATGGGTCAGAACTTAACCCCCCCTTAAAAGCCGTCTGAGCAAGTTGCAAAGCTGGCACCAAAACTTTTCATGTTTAGTAGGACCTAATGAACACTTTTACACTAGGTGCTTGCTTTCAGCACGAACTTCACACGGGACCACATTTGCTCCCAGACTATCATGTTGTTGTCACGCCTTGAATTTGCATAAAGATTCAAACATTACTGGTGGGTGGACCAGGTGCTCCTTTCCAGTAATTATATTTTTTTAACCTTTGACACACGGAATAGGTATCGAATTTGCTGGCTTCTTAGGCTGAATTATCCAGAAGCAAACTTCATTTCGTTTTCTTGATAAACGCCACACGCGGGTTTTTATGCTGTTTGCTCTACCTTTTATTTCGTTCTCTTTTGTAGCTCGCCGAGGTTATTTTTTCGTCTAAATTGCCTTAGAAAAGTTCGAAGAAAGATGTTCCCATTCATCTTTGAGCTCTCAGGCAAGAAGTCTAGATTTTGTTGGGCCAAAACATCGCATCGTGTTTTGTTCATGTGTTTCGGTTGCTACTGTATCAGCGACCGCAATTCCCGTGTCTACTCAAGCAATTGAACGAGACAACAAAAAAAGTTTCAAATTTCTTCTGGTTTTGTTCGATTTTGCTGAAATTTTAACATGATGAAGCTTGTTACGCTTACTTCTCCAATCCCCTGCTACGATGTTAAATAATAAAAAGAAGTTCTTGCGGTTTGAAAATCCCACTGCAAGAAGTTCTTGCGTTTCGAAAATTCTACTGCAAAGAAGTTCTTGCAGCTTGCAGGATCCAAGCGCAAGCGACCCGCAAGAAGTAGCCGGCTTGCGGACGCAAAAAGAAGTTCTTGCGCGTGCATTATTTTTGGGCTGTACTGTACTTCACTGCATGCCATCTGGTGTAAGTTACTTCTTGAATTTCAACTTTTCCCTCAAATTTATAAAATATAATATTTCATCTCTCATCTATTTCTTTTGATATTTCCTTGGGCATCGCATCGTTTAAAGAGCTGGTCGCCATCTTGGATTGGGATTTTAACCTAGTCCCCAGGGCTATACGAGTGTGGAGCCAAGAAGAGCCTCGATTTCGTGACTACATCGAAATCGACAAAAAATCCCCAGTGTGTTGTTTATGATATCTTTTACCAGAAATTAGCGTGCTTGATAGGAAGGACAACTAGCTAGCAAATCTGTTTCCTCATTCCTCCATGGCAAGAAGAGCATGATTAGCTCACGGTAGTGCTTTTCTGGATCTTTTTCCTTATTAAACCAAATACATCTAATGATTCTACTTTTTGATATTTTTTTGGTTCTTTTATCAATGCTGGTTTTCTTGTCTCAAAGTTCATTATCATTATCATCATCATTAGCTGTTTCAAGAGGAAGATTATCAGATTCATTTAGAAAAGATTTCTTAACAAATGGTTTTCCAGTCAAGTCATACCATGCAGCCCAATCTGCCAAGGTCAAGTGTTCTAAACTGGCAGTGTGCTTTGCATATCTCTGCAAAAGACCAGTGGTGTATACGTCTTCACAATCGTCTTCCATATCTTTAATGTCATTCATTGGTTTTAAAAGCTGCACTCTTTCATTGGGAGGAGCAGTATTTATGAACAGTACTTCACAGGAAGCTGTAAAACAATAACACAGCTTCTTGAGCACTGATTTCAACACTATTCAAAAATTTGTTTCCAATGTCTCGGACTTGTTTTATGCTAGAATTGCCTTTTCTGGCTTCAGCACATGCTTGCCGTTAAAGTTCACTCATTCCTTTTTGTGCTTTAGATATATATGAAACTATATACATTGCACATGCATACACATCAAGGACAAATTGAATATCCATGTTTGCTCTCCATGCCTTTAGACAAGGAGGATTAGTTATTTATTCTTAACTCATTTGGTTTTCTTTTCAAGAATACAGTTGGAGCATTTAGAGATGACCTCACAGCTAAGCGATAGTCATTTTCAGTAACTTTTAACGTTAGAAGTAGTTCCTCAAAAGCCATACATTCGCCTTCTTTGAAATCATTTAACTGCTTCTTGATAGTTTTCCAGGTCTCTTTGAGCTGCTTTATTTTACATGGTGATGTGTCTTTTTCTAAAGGATAAAGGATTTCAGTTGCTCTCATAGGAGGTTGTGCGTAATTAAAGCGACATTCATTCTTTGACTTTTTCTTACATGTGTGAGAATGCCTATGGATTTGTCTGTTTTTGTAATTCAGTATCATCATCTGGCCACTGACAACAAATGATATTATGTATCAACAAAATTTGTTACAAGCACATCATCGTCAACTCCAAATACAGGTGCATCTTCAAGCCATATAAGCATATGTATGTGAGGTGAAACTCTGCTGGTATTCCACTCTCTAGAACCAATCAGAAATGTTTCCTAATGGTTGAGCTTTACTTAAAAGAAAGTCAGTAATAAACTGACTGATTTGATAATCAAAATGTCTAGGACATGTTACTGGGTCACTTTGAATTAACCTGCATTTTTCATCCCAGTTCATATTTTCTAGTTCGGTGATGCTGTATTCTTTGTGATCAACTAGCTGACCAAGTATTTTAAAAAGATGAATCCACTGTGTTTCTGCTGAAGAAAAACTACAAAACAAAGAAGCTGGTCCTAATTGTCTTATCATTGCAAACAAGTCTTTTTTTTGCTTTCTCAAAATATGGAGGTGACCCTCTAAGTGCTCTCAGAAATTGAAATCCTTCATTGAGATGAATTAGTCGTTCTATTTGTCCTTCACATTTGAGCTGTCCTGCATTTAAGGATCTGCTATTCCCTTTGCATTTTCTAAGGGCAATTTGTGATTTTCCCAAAAGAATTTTCATTTGAAGTTTCTTGGCTTTAAAAACATGTTTTCAACACACATTGCAGCTCTTCTATCTGATCGTCTTAATTCAGGTTTACAAATATCACTATAATAAACACTAACAAGTCTAACTTTATTTTCTGGTCGTTTTTGACCAAGGAATATACCAGGATATGCTAATTCTTCAGAATACTGATCTCTGAATATACTCAGGGGTTTGTTTCCTTCACCTGGTGTAAGACTTAAAATGTATTTGGTTTCATTGTCTTTGTTAACATGGTGTCAGTAACTCCAGCAGGTATTCCTGCTTCATCTTCACTCTCAACAATTTCATTACAGTTGGTTTCAGTTTGAAAATTACAACTACTGCTTTTATTAACATCTTGTAATAATAGCTGGTTTTTATCTTCAATATTACTGTCATCTATTAAACAATTGTCAATACATTGCATTCCCCAGTTTTGATTCAGTGTTATTCCTTCCTGCCTGTACAGGCTGCTGTTACTTATAAGCCAATTGTCTGCTTGGACAACTTTATATGGTCTTACATTAAGAGACAATGCTGAACTTTTATATTGTAATCTTCTCTTTAAATTTACCTTAATTGTAACAGTTTCACTGGATAGCCTTGGCAACAAATTAACAGTATCAGAGACTTCCGCTGGTACACTTACAACATTTCCATGGATTTTGAACTGTCTTCCTCTTGGTGCTTGCATTAGTTTTTGAAATGCGAGTCTTGGAGCTAGAAGTCTACATTCCAATTCATTGAGGTCAAAAAACTCTGGTTTTACTGGAAATTGCATTCCATTTAGAAGAGCAATAGGAGGAACTTTATTTTTTACCAAGTAATTGCAGCATGTTTTACACAACCACTCTTGGTTGTTGACACTTTTTCTTTGATGTAAATATCTTTCAGCAGCAGGATTTGAATTGGTTAGTTTATCAGCTGGAGAAACACTGTGTTTATACCATAACTGGTGACAACAGCTAAAAACATATAATGGGCCACGGGACACACTGTCATGAAACTTTGATGTCAAATTTTCTATCTTTTTTCTCTTTGTCCTCATAAGCATCACGTTTTCTTTTTGGACTGCTTTTCTGTGGTTGTTCAAAAAGAACACCTTGTTCTGTTGACCTTGAATATGTGCTGTGTTGATTTTCTACTGCATAAGAACCACATGTCACTGCTGCTGTTGATACATAATGTAATTCATCCAAATGACCTAAATATATTGTTGTTGGTGGATGTTGTGTTAAATAATGTGGTTCTATCAAAGTTTCCCCAGCAAAATTTTCATGAGATTCTATAATATGAATTGCTACATTTTGACAGTCTGCAACTGCTTGTACAATCAGTGCATCGCACCATGTACCTTGCATTGACATATTATTAATACATGTATATTCATTCCATGAATTCTCAGTATTGCTTTCAATAAAACGTTCAGGGTTATTGCTAAGGTATTGAACACCAGCTTGTCTAATGAGTAAGTGATGATTGGGATCACCATATAACTGATGAGAAACTGCTCGGAAAAAACAGTCGCCTTCACCACCAACATCCACAGGTCTCAATCCTAACTGACGTAATCACAAGTTTAACAACATAGTGGAACCAACTGGCAATATAGTTTGACTGTTTAAATTTTGTTCAGGGCCTGGATTTAACTCGATATCACCAGATGTCAAAAGTTTCATTCTTGAGACAGTGTCTTTTGGTACTGTTGGTTGATTTTGTTATTTTCATTATTTAAGCAAGAACTAGTTATTCGTTTGTTATTTGTGACCTCTCACGCGAAAACGTTCCGAACAGTTAGCCGTTTCTAAACGGATAGCCGTTCACCAGCCGTTCATCAGCCGTTTGAACGGCTCGAGCTATCCGTTCTAAAAAAGCCATCAGCCATTCGAACGGCTCGAGCTATCCGTTCGAGAAAATTCATCAGCCGTTCGAGCGGCTCGAGCTATCCATTCTAAAAAATTCATCAGCCGTTCGAACGGCTCAAGCTATCCGTCCAAGAAAGAAACAATATTAAGTTACATGTATTTTGGCCGCCGTTCCAACTTCAAAACAATTTTCCATGCTTCATTAAATGACGCATGTCGTCATGTTTACATTACACATACGGTCGTCACGTTTCTGTTCTTAGTTTACCTTTGCTTAAATAACACTCAGTTAATTGTTTACGGAAAAACGTTTGATTCACAAAATAATCACAAGCTCCTTTTAAATCGAAAGCCTTATGGTCCTTATGTGTTTGTTTGTGACAGCTTTAGAAGCCACACGCTTCTTCCTTGTGAGAGAGATTAATTTCAAGATAAACATTGCTTGCAGATAAACATTCGCTGCAGGTTCTTCGTTCCACCATGCGCTCCGTTTAGCTTGTGTTTTTGCAGATAATTTTGGATCGTAATCTGCCAATAACAAAATTTCATAGTGTTCCGAGAGGTCGGCAGCTTCCGAAATTTTTTTGAAATTTACCGCTCATTACAATGCGAACACAAGTTGGAAACAATTGTTTTCCAACTGTCCAATTAAACCTTAAGATTTTCGATCTTCAGGCACTATTAAAGGACTCGAAGAAGCAAACAATTTTCACTGTGATCTTGTTAGTTGCTAGTTGTGATTGTTTCAAGTGATCTTTTCACAGATTGTGTCAATACGTGTTTTAGAATTGAAGTTAGGACTTGTTGTTGCTGTGTCAAAATTATGCAAATCAACGCAGCCGACAAATTGGCACGCGCTTGTTTGTTTACTTTTGATTTCCTTCGCACTGAAGTATCCAAGAGGAAAGATAAGATAGAGAGAAGTGTCACCCACTCAATGACAGCATTCTGACGAGCGAAATGTATAAAATCATTGCTTTAACTCATTCTCGAAATGTTTGCGTGATACGATTAAGCAAATGAACGCGGCAGACCCTTGATCAGGGATGTTATTCTCAGAAAAGAAATTCGCTTTACTCTCAAAAGACTGATTTTCAATGCAGTACTAGTTTATTTGAGGATTCGATCTTTATTTTCTCATCACAAATGAACCATTGAATTATTTGGTAAGAAAGTTTATTCAGTCGTTTGATCAATAATAATATAAATGTTGCCAGCCGTATGAACTCATCGGTTAATTTTCTCCAGTTCTTCAGCCGTTGTTGGCGTTCATTGTTGGCAAACCCATCCGTTCATAGAATTTGCAAAGGCGATTAGTCGTACCACCTCTGCCATTCAAAAAATTAATTTACTGTTTAATCCGTTCGACCTCATCCGTTCAAAAAATTTTCATAGGCCGTTTATCCGTTTGACCTCATCCGTGCGAAAATTTTCATTAGCCGTTTATCCGTTCGACCTCATCCGTTCAAAAATTTTCGTTAGCCGTTCATCCGTTCGACCTAATCCGTTCGAAAATTTCAATTAGCCGTTCATCCGTTCACGGTATCCATTTCAAAAGGCTTGCCTAGCCGTTCGTCACCCGTTTGCTTGCCGTTCCGTTCAGCATTTGAACGGCTACCATTCAGAACGTTTTCGCGTGAGAGGTCACATTTTGTAAAAGTTTGCTTGCTGTCACACTTTTTAGTTTTAAAAAGTTACTGAAAAAACATTCGTATTGATGCAGATATGCTACATAACTTATAGTGAGTCACTAAGCCATACAATCTATACGATTTAGGAGTAATCTAGACGGCTCTCGGTCTAGATCTACGTCGTTTCACTTGTTTAACTATTTTGGAATGGCCACGAAATTATTTCGTACAAGATGGCGGCAAGGCCACAACAATGTTCATCATTGCAGGGAAAGTTTTGCGTAAACTTTTCCTCAGGTAATTCTGGGTTTTCGCATGACATCACAGCCCTTTCCAAATATGGGCATCCGCCATCTTTGTGCCCCTCAAAGTGTGAAATTTATGGTAATGGTAAGCCGTATCTATATACTTTTTGCGTTCTTTGGGCTGTTTTGTGGGTTCAACATGGATGTATCCCAGGAAAATGAGAGAGACGAAATAGAGAAACTTACCAGAAGATTCCTATCCTTTCTGAGTACACATCATCCCTGGAAAGCCATGTAAAGTTGCGATACCTTCAGAAGATAGCAGTAGTTGGAATTGACCCTGTGAAAATCCCATGTGAGCAATTCAATTCGGAATGTTTACCACCAATGGAGCAGTCCGATTTATTTGGCTACCTTGTTCTGCAGACAAGTTACTACATGCACAAGCAGTCAAGAATTACAAGAGTCTTGACGCATATAATCAAGTTATGTCCAGGTTTGTGGCATCGGTAAGAGGAAAGGTAATTTCCGGAAAGTATGTTGTTGTGGCTAAAGTTCGACACTCATAACGAATGAATGACCCTCTTGTGAATGTGTGGATTATAACTGAGACCGAAGGAATGATACTTTCTGCTTACTGTTCAGGCTGTAAAGCTGGACTCGCCGAATCTTGCTCGCATATCGCCAGTGCCATAATTTACATCGAATGCTGGGCACACATCAATGGAAAGATGGCATGCACACAAGTAAAATGCTCATGGCTGCTCCCAACTTATGTGAACGAAGTTTCGTATGAGAGAGTTAGAGACATTGATTTTGCTTCTGCCAAAAAGCTTAAAGAAAACCTTAACAATAAAATTAGATTAACTCCTCATGAAGGTGAAGGCTGTAAATCACAAACTGCCATTCCTTCACAGCTGGCTTCAACAGAGATGGAGAAATTTTACGAAGTTCTTAATCATTGTGAAACAAAGGCTGTAGTGCTCAGTTTAATTGACCCATATGGTGAACAGTTTGTAGCTAAAAGTCGAGATGTGCCAGTTTTGTCAGATCTTTATGATCTTAGCAATCTAGATCTTCAGTATCCAGAATTGTTACAGAAGTGTAAGGAAGTCAAGATTAACATGTCAGATGAGGGCAATAAAATAGTCGAATAGGACACAAGAGATCAAGCCAAAGGCCCAGGATTTTTTAGGCATCAAGCAGAAAGAATTGGAGCGTCTGTGTGTGGTGCTGTGTATCATAGCAATGTAGCACAACCTTCCCAGTCATTGATTAAGTCTGTTTGTTATCCACACCTGTACAAAGTTGACAGTAAGACAATCAAACATGGATGCAAATATGAAGAATATGCTATAAAAGTATATGAAACGCATATGAAAAACAGCCATGTCAACTTTCGACTAACTCACTGTGGCACTGCGTGAAAATGAAAATATTCGGAAATATCCGAGCCTAGCATACCTGATCATGACTCCGTATAATCCTGAGGTATTCAAGGCGCACACCTCACGTGAAGTATACTGAAATATTCAGCTCGAATACACCCGAACGTCCTTTGTTGAGCGTCATTCGTAGATTTCCCAGAACGCACACTTCAACAAATGTCGTCAGCCAGTTATTGTTGGTAACAGTTCTTCCATAATTATGAAAAAGATTGAAAACTTCCGTTTATCAAGTGGGGTGGTTGTATAGAGAAGCGCTGAGCGAAATATACTCAGTCAGTGTCTGTGTGAAGTATTATAGTGCAAAGTTAGGCTGTAACTTCATTTTCACGCGTTTAACGAGTCGATGATGCCTTTAAGAAACTTTACACAAATCAACGGAAGCGTAGAGTGCCTATGGGAGATTTTTCTCATTTTAACGGAAACGCAAACTGTCTTTACGATAATTACCTACTTTTACTACACTAGTAACGTAAAGAGCTTGCGCACCGTAATTTATTGACAAGTCTTAGAAAAAGGTCAACTTAAACTTTAAATTCCTGAGCGAGTTTAAGCTGTGGTTGAAGCATCGCAAAATAAGCCTGAATCTCTCAGTTGATTTAGCAGACTTTAGGATCACTTAAACCATGGTTAAATCTTTAAAGTTATTTGATATACTTGTATATTTTTAGACTGCTTAAAAAAGGCTTAAATATTATAAAAATAGGTTTAAGATAACTTAAAGGAAACTTAAATCATCATGAAATGTAAATGCCCTTTTACTATAAGTAAGATTTCACCCCAGTCGCTGAAACATTATCTAAATTTCTTGAATTGATTTAAGGGATTTTCTCTTGTGAGTTGGGTTTATTGACATTTAAGCCAGTTAGTTTGTGCGACCTTTTACCAGTCAGGTCACTGGGTCATTAGATGTAGCCAGCTTATTTGCAGCAAATGTGTGATTCCATCAGGGGCAGCGGAGCTAGTTAAGAGCCCACTGGGTCACATGAAGGAGACACGTCACTAAAGCTGGTTTGGACTCTATAGTTAGCTCTATGGCACAAAGCATTATTGTGACATTAAAACGACTTGGGGCACTGGCAATTAGTTGTTTCATTCCTCCCAGATACTTCATTTCACATTGTTTTCATTATTATTTTGCCATCAACTTAAACTGGTTGAGTCATTTTTGCTACTTCTGTTGTTTTATTTTGTTTACCTTAAATAGAATATGGTAACATTGTAACTGATGCGACAGCCCATAAGAGAAATATATTAGGAAAAGCTCATTTTTAATGAGTAAGAACAAACATAAGTTATACAACTTTAAGGCTTGCTTAAAAGGATCACTTAAATAAAAGAAAGTGCAATGTATGGAATATTTGTGGCTATTTGAAACTTCATGAGATACAATGCATGTACAGCTTACAAGAAAAGAAATCACATGAATTTTCTTAATAACAAAATAAAAATGTTTAGGTGCTAAATTGCCCAATTAATGGAATAGTGACAGTCACTTTTTCCTTTCCATAGCCAAACTTAACCTTTCTCTGCACTGTTAAACACTGGCTGTGAATTCTCATCACTGGAATAAAAGACATTTCAGAATAGTTTTCAAAGTCAGTACACCACACTTCAAGTGGGTCAGGATACCAGTCCTTTTCTGGATGTTTCTTGAACCAACCAACTTCAGCTAGGATATATGTGACCTTCCTTCTTTTTCTCGAGCCCTGTTTTAAGATCACATCATTACATAGGAATCTATGTACTCTTCCTGGTCTATGTTCCCCATAAAACCACTCGGCGAAAACACCATAATTGCAAGAACATCTGTATATAGTGCCACTGATTTGAACTCTTGAAAAACTGTCACAAAGCCTTTGAACACTAACAATCTCACAATCAGGAAACAAAATCTGATACATCTTCTTCATCTCTGAAGTATCATCTTCATCTAAGGCAATTCTTTTAACAGGGGGGAAGGGAACAACTATCTTGCTTTGATCCTCTGTAGTTTGATGCCCACTCAAAAGGCTTGATCTGTTCATAGCAGGTCCCCTGTTCAGTAATTCACCCACAGTGCCTCTCTGATCACCCAAAAGCAGCGTCTGAAAGTCGCTGAATTCTTCTGGGAAGGTGATGAGCCTTAGCTCATTATCTCGAAGAAATCGCCGCATCAGCTGTGTACCTACATGTATCAGAAATACATTGGAACTTATTGGTATCATTACAACTTACACCGTGTATGCTCACTTAAGGTGTCTGATAAGAAGCACACAATGCACCAGCTGTGTTTGCTTATCTTGTTCAGTGTTCACTATTACTCTTGGTTCAGTCATTTTAGGTTTTCTTTGCTGTTGTCTTTTGTGTATGGTTATGTATGATAACGAGTTTGACAAAAAGGAAAATAACATTAATATTTTGCACCAAGCATAGAAGCAAACCACTACAATGATGATTATTATTGTTATAAATAATTACAGTATATTGATAATTATAATTTTTAGAAATTGTATGATAATTAGTTTGACACAAAGGAAAATAACATTTAAACCAAGCATAGAAGTGAACCACAACAATACGAATACTTCCTGGGATTTTCTTAGCAATGAAAAATTTAATTCAAGCAAGGCACGAGCTAAATTCAAATCTCTCTAAACAGTGTAAGACACTGTACCAACTTACCAATGTTATGGTTGTTCTTGTGATATGACCCCAGTATACCATTATATCTCTTGAAGGAGAAACACCAAAAAGAGTAAACTGTATAAAAAGTATAAGGTGTTTCTGGCGTCGAAAGAGGTGAGTTAAACTCCTTTAATCTTTCTATTAAATCTGCGATGAATTCTTCCAAATTCATCGTCGACAGTTGAATTGATCGAGCTGAATAAGACTTACAGATGTCCTGATAATCATCATATCGATCTCCTGCTTGTTTTTGAATTGCCATATTGTTTAGAATTTAGAATTGCTTTTTCAAGTTAAAGGAGCTATGTCACGGCATTCCAGTTCATTTTGTTTAATTTTCCCAATTACTCGCCCTCAATCACTATGGAACTTGAAGTAAGCAAAGAAGTTACATGTAAATGACAAAATCAGAGATTAGACAAACAAATAATTATGTCTCCTGAGCATTATTTTTGAAGTTGCAAACAGCAGAGATCAACTCTCTAAAACGGTTAAGCTGAACAGTTTTCAAAAACCCTAATTTCAGTCTGTTTCAATCTTCTTCAGTTTTGCCCATCCGTGGCATCCACAGTCCAAAGATGGCCCAAGCAGGTTCTTTTTTTGGAAACAATAGAAGATCTGGCTCTGGAAGGGACAGAGGCTCAGCGAGTTCATGTACATCTACATGTAGGAGCGAGACTCCCCTCACAGAGCTGCAAATATTGTCATATCATCATCTGAAGTAGGAAAGATATTTGATGCAATAAACGCACTGTCCAATAAAATGAGTACTCAAGAGGAAATGCTAAAAAAACTGACAACTGCAATGGAAGATTTGGAAGATGAGGTGCAAGACCTTAAAGCTAATGAGAAATCTCTTCTTGAAAAAATTGAAGTGATGCATGATCGCAAAGTGGTTGAAGATGGATCAAAAATTCCGCCAGAAGTTTCGGTAAGTGCACACTAGAGCAATTCGTTCCCTAAACACACCTTGTTTTGGTTTTAGATTTGCTATATTCACAGTTTTTCAGGTAGCACTCAAGTTGTAAATCCTTGAAGAGTTTTACTCATATTTATCTCTATTGTTTTTTCCTACAGCTAGCTGAAAAAATTGGCTGTGGTATAGTTTCTTAGCTTTACATCCAGTTCTTGAGGAGATAATTTTTCAAGTGGCTGTCTTTCATTCTTGACGTCCTGAAACGATTATTTCTGTCATTTTGGAGATGTCTGGGTTTGCTTCCAATTCAATAAACTCATCTGTAGATGTTGAAAGGCACAAACCCTTGCGAACTAAATTCCCAGTGAACTTGGAATTCCTAAGAATTCCAAAAATTTCCAAGACATGCAAATTAGAGCAAATGCACAACCTTGGAATTATTTGGAATATCTGGGAATTGTAAAAATGCTACTTAGAATTACTGGGAATTTCTAGGAATTGTTGGGAATTTCTGAGAATTTCTGAGAATGCTCAATCTGAAGGCTTCCGAGCTTGAAGACAGGACTTGGAATTCTTGGGAATCTATGAGAATCAGAATTTTGTTACTGACAGAGAGATTAATTGCCTGAAAAAATTAATAGAATGGCCTGGTACACTTACTACTAAAGTCTTAACGTAAATTTACTAAGTATATTACCCCAAACATAGCCCAGCAATCCTCCAAACTAAAAGTATAACCAATGTAATTCAAGAACTATGATGTAAATATAGTGAGGACACTAAACTGTGAACACTTGATTTTTTGTACATTTTTTAAAAATTCAAAGAAGAAGAATAGTATGACAAGGTTGATAACACATTTAGGCACTAACTGTTAGTGCAATATTTTGACATCAAAAGTTGTGGGGTATACTGATGTAGTATAAGCTATAACAAAATTAAATTGTGTTTATTTTAACAACTTCAACACCTAAGTGAAACTTGAATTTTTCAGGTGTAAATACCCCCTTTGTTGTGCTGGGATTTTACTATTCAGACTACATTGTACTCCATCCTAATATTTTTTATGCTTGTAATGTCTCCAATTGCTTTAGCCACACACTCCATTGAAATTTGGCAGGCGTACAAGGCATGGCTGGTCAGAGTTCCCTTCCAAAAAGAACACCTTTTCTTTAATTTCAGCAACTTCTGCCAGTTGAAGTTCAGTTTCATTGCTAGAAGATCATAAAATTATTATACATGACATTAGACAACCCTTGATCATGAATAATAAATACAATATAAATACACAAAATATTTTTTAATACAGTGAATAGAGCACTAATTTCATAAAGCAATGATCAAAAGCATATTGCACGTACATAAGAATGAAGATAAAACATAAAAATACAACATTTAAACAATAATATTCAAAATTACAATTTAAAATAATTCATGATGGAGTAAAAGGAAGCCCAAAATATTGAGTTTTCAACAAACACTTTAATATACTAAATTTATCCTCTTTCTGAATATTGGTTGGTAATAATTTGTTTCACAGTTTATATAATTATTATGTCCAAGCTCGTATATAATTATATAGTTTTAAAGACTTTTTTTTAGAGTTATGTCTTCAACTGAAATATCTGTTTATTGTTAATAGAAGTAACTTTATTTATTGCTATTATTACTTGGGTGACTCTGTTAAATAAGTATTGAGGTTAATGGAGTACCTTTGAGACTTCATTCGTAGAATGTGACAACCAGCATCATCAAAGAAGAATGGGTTGTCCAGGTTGGGCTCTATTACTTTATATACCACAAGTATTCTTCCTGACTCCTTGTTCCAAATAAAGAAATTTGTCTCCCACTCTCCCATTTGACAACAAGACCACAGAGGCATTTCTCTTGATCATTCGAGTGTATTCCCGACTGAAAAAAACCTGCCCATTCCTCACAATTCTCAAGACGTTGAAGTTGTCAGGTCCACACTTGCAAAGGACTTCATTCACCAAATGTACTGGAAGCCCTTCCAGCTTTTTTGCTCCTCCAGCAACCTGACAATCCTTAGCACCTTTAAGGTTCTTCAACCTGTAAACAAATTAATTAATACATTAATCATGTCATAATACCAATGAAGAGTTCAGATGTAGATTAAGCCATTATCTACCTTGCTGTAAAGCAGTCACCAGGAATATACTCCAGAGAAGTGGAGGCCTAACTGTTTAGCATTCTGAGCCCCTCGCAAATTAGTTATTTGACAAGACATGATTTCACACTGCCTCTTTTCACCAATTAGCATATTTCTATACTTTCAAATTGTCATGGAAACCTGTCATAAGTTTGGAAGTAGCCCGTGATGGACTAGCTTCCCATCCAATTGAGACAAACAATACTCAAGTCCCTTCATTGTTGCAGAAATGGAAGTTAAGAACCAAACTGCTAAGCTACTATGGCTTATGTAGAGACTTTAATTCAGCATAGAGACCATTATTAAATGCTTCTGCAAGTAAAATATCATATCATTATTTCTAATTGCTTGTTTAAAAACTAGAGAGCTATACAATTAAAACCCAATCATGGTTGATATACCCTCTTTTTGTGATCAGCATTCTTGTTATAAACTCCTTGGTTGCTCCAGCTGTGATTAGCTCAACATCACTCATAAGACGGCTCTGGGCATGCAACATCCAAATCAGCTGAGATTACAAACAATACAGTGTCAGTCAATAATTTAGAAAAAAAGTCGCTCCTTTACTGGGTAATTTTTCACTGTATGTCACTCTGTGATAAAAATTTTTATTATTAAAACAAAAAAGGTCAAAAGATTGACCTATCAAGCTTAATTTGACTAAAGAATATGAATGGCATTTTTTACCTGTCTACAAACATTTCCAGTGCCGTGGCAAAAATCCATGAGTGTCCCATTCATATCTTCGAAGCCAAAGGTGGACCAAGCCCAAAGTGGCCCCCAGCCTTCAACATAGTCAACCAGGTGGGCACCCGCGTTGTGCACATTGAGACCACAACTTCCGTTTCCTACAATGGTGATTACATTTATATTAATTAAGGACTCCTAAGGAACAGAGCAACATGTTTTGCGTTTGTTTTAGATTTTTCACATGCCTTCAGAAACCAGGCTGACATTTGTCCCTTTGATTTAGCTTTCATCTTGAGTGACTGTGTGTAACTCATCTTAAGGAAATCATGTACACACAAAAATACAAACTATGACATTTACAAGTTCTTCAAATGACCAAATAGTTCTTTGCAACCTTTACTACAGCTTTGACAAGACTCATGAGGCCGATGGAAAAGAAAACTTTTTAATCAACAAAGTTAAAAAGAAGTACAACTGTGAATTTGAGTTGTGGCACCTGGTCATTGCACAAAATCCATGAAATCATGTAATGACAAGCCAGTGATTTCAAATTTATGTGTAATTGTACCTTTTTGGTATGTTTCAGTGGCACATCAGGTGAGTTTTGTGGAGCCATGGTTCATATTTTGGAGAGATGCAGTGGAGCCAAAACTACTCTATGCCAAGACAAAATAATTCTGATAAGCCACCTAAGCATAACAATAAGGTACAATTAGTTATTTACAATACCCAAATTCAGCCCAAAATCCTTGGTATTGTGCAATATCAGGTCAGTGACTTGATATCATAGGATACCAGTGCATGCAGTCAACACTAGACTTCTGATGGGCTAATTGTGAATTTGGGTACAGTTAAAGACTCTTGCATGAATAATGGTTAATGACGCACCACAACAGTAATTTATTGAGCAGATGTATTCCAAATTATATATGCCCACAAAGTGCTGATATGTACATACCCATTGCAGCCTGGCATTGAACAGACCACTTGATCCTCCACGTTTGTTGGAAACAGACCGAGACAATTTTCACAAATGTCATAGGTGAAAACAGTACAATTTCCACACACTTCCTGTACATTTGAGTAAGTTAAAGATTGCAATAGCTCGTTTGCTGGGCAGATCAATTTCAACAAATCAATGATACATGTATCTTTTGCAGCCTCTATCGTGATGCAGTGTCTTGCAATTAATGCAAGAATAGACATACAGGCTTCTTCTTGGGCTGAAAATGATTTTCGTGGGAGGCTGTCATTCTGTGCTTCATCATCAGGCAAATCGACTGAATCTTGGCAATCGGTATCTGAGTCCCCCCCCCCCAGACTCTGACAAAAACCCAGAAGCTACTGAATCAGCGTCACTGTCGGACGAAATTTCACCACACTCGCTGTCAGTGTCTCCTGAACAACATGTGAATGCTTCACAAGAAGGTAGTGTTTCGGCTTCATTTTCATTTACAGTGCCCGTGCTCTCGATTTTCTCCAAGCTGGTTTGGGACTCCGAATAAGCGTTCTCTATTTCCTGTAATGTGCCTTCATATTCACATGACGTCCAATGATCTTGTTCCCTTTCGATTTCTTGTTGAGCAAAAAAGTAAGACTGAAGTGTCAACGAAGAAGATGAGTTGGATGGTGAAGACAAGTTTGAATTTTTCGTGAGGTCATATTTGGTCGACTTTGGTACTGGAACACTGGGAACATCAAGGTATTTCTTATACTTTCGTTTGCTATATTCCACTATTAGAGAACAAAGAGATTAAATAAAGACTTAATGAAAATAATTTTAAAACCTCTTGAATGCAAGAACAGTTCGAAAATATGGATCAATTTCTTACCTTTGCCGTGGACAGAACTTAAGTGCCTTTCGATCCTTTGTTTCCTCGACAACGATCGGCAACAAATCGAGCATCTAAACGATGTTCCATTCTCGTGATTTATCTCTGTATAGAGTGGGTTTCCCGCACTATTTCCAACACAACTTGGATCCATCCTCGAGACATGGATCGTTCAGGATGCCACCCGTCATTGATTTATTGATACTGCAATCGGTTAATCCAGCGGATTCTCTCATGTGAACCAATCACACGAAGCATGATTTCACGTGACTTTGGCGCCTTTTTTCAATCTTCTCGGTTGGTCGCTTGTGCGTGGAATATTCGATTGCACTTAAACTTTCTTTCTTCGCGTTCAATCTGCAATTAACTTAAGATGGTTTTCATTGTTGTTCAATGGGTGAACGAAAATAGCGTAAGTGTCGTTAATGAAAAAAAAGTTGTTGGCGAGAACGTCGAACTGAAAGAAGGCAGTACGGTAGATGTATCGGCGGGTATTAGTAAAGGAAAGATTGCCATTTACAAGGCGGAAATTTTGAAAGTATGCGGTGAGTGCTAAGTAGTACATGTACCTTTAACTCTTTAATGGTTCAGGCTTTAAGATGCACTTATCCAGGCGCTGAAATTCAAAACATTGAAAGCATCACATGCACGTAAATGCGGCAGGCCATTACGGCCCGGATTACGATGAGAAATCAGACCTTTGTACGCAGCACAAGTCCGTTTAGCCTTTCTCTGTTATTAACTAAAAGAAACAATTTTGTTTCGATTACCTTTTTAAATATTCTCTTTATACTCCAGGTCGAATTTTCTTAAACTTAGAACTTGCAAACCGAGACCGAGAGTGAGCTTTAATTTAGATGGCCGTTTAAATCGGCTCACAGACCAAAGTCCACATTCCAAAAAACTTAACCGGCCTTTCTTCAAATTAACTGGGCAACAATTGGCGGGAGTTTAAAAGCTAATTGAGAAATTTTATCCACTTAAAGTTGCTTAACTCTCCATGCTGCATTATCATTCTTTGAAAAGGGTCAGGAAAAAGGTTTAAGTCTTTTTATTCTTTATTGTTTAAGGAACAAAGGCTAAGGCTCTGGAGTTTGAGGCAAATTTGGTTAAGAAAGTTGCTGACGCTCACGGTGATGTTAACGGTAAAGTTTTAATTTTTGATGTTTATAGACTCACTTGTTGTAAATATAAAATAATGCAACATACAACTACATTTATAATCAGAAGCAATTTTATTATTTTCCCAGGTGATAAAAGCAGTAAAAGAAAATGGAACCCATCCCAGAAAGTGAGGGAAAATGTATGGGAGCAAGGTAAAAAAGAAAAGCATAGAATGTAAACCAGTTTCACAAAAATACTATTTTGATTCAATCCAAGTGTATTTAAAAAATCTCATATTAATTTCAGTATACTCATTCAATCAAATGAAATAAAACCTAAAATCACTTGAACAATAAAATGTTGTTCAGTTGGGTTTGACTGCTGCACGTTTGGTTGGTTACCTTGAGCATTAACTGTATTACAAGTTCTTTTATTTTTGTGTTCCTTAATTGTATTGAAAGCTAACCACTTGGCTTGTCTCAAATTGACCTAATGTAGATAATAGTGAGGACAGAGAGGAGGCAGAGACTTCCAGAAATCAAGGGAAGGGTGATAACGGTAAGTTTTTTACCCATTATTCCTCATGCTGTTGTTTTTACTTTTAAAAATATAGATAGGACCCTGCTCTTGCTCTGATTGGTTAAAATCCATGTTTTATCAGAGTGTTTTATTGTTTTTCACCACCTTACCTCTACATCATAAAGCAAATGAAGAAGTCACAGCCATGTATTACACTGTAATAAAACACTCTGGACATTTGTGAACACTCAAGAAATGTAGAAAACACGAGCCGCAGGCGCTTTCTACATTTCCCTGGTGTGTTTTATAACAGTATAATACTTATACATGGCTTAGGCTTCTTTTTGTTAAATAACTAAGTGATTTGGTTTAGATTTCATTTTACCGTGTGGTGTTATGTCTTGGATTTTAATAACCATTGAAGAAATAATATTATGTGCACATTGTTGTGAGTTTTGTTCTTATTGCAAAAGACTACGAAGGTGTATGATTGATATGTAGTTAATGGGATTTATTTTTCAGCTGATCAGCAACCCCCTAAGAAAAAAAGAAAGACAAATGACAAGAAAGCGAAAGGTAACACTTAATCATCAATCATTTTCATGTTGCAATCCACAGTCACAGTGATCAACTGATCAGTACTCGTGCACCTCTTTTCACACTTGCATTGGTGAGTGAGTGAGTTTCAACACTGTACTACCCATTTTTTTGGCCACCTTTGACTGTTTGTCACTTGACTGACTATTTTTCAAATTTTCTTTTTGTAGGTGACAACGAAGACAAAGAAAATGAGCTGGAAAGAAAAAAGGTAATTGGCTGGGCATTTAATGCTATTGATAAAGACTCATTACCTTTCAGTGCCTAATTTTAGTGGTGTCAATTTCCCTTATTTTACAAATTGTGAACTTTTCATTCACTCACTCAATTACTGCCTATCTTGCACTGGCACACAGGGCAGCAACAAAGGAACTCACAGACCACAGCTGTCTGTCCCCAGCCAGCTTTTGGATGAAGCTCCAGCTGTGGCCGAAGCCCCTCATCTCTGTCTCAACTGTGCATTCCCATCTATTTTTGGGTGAACTTTTTATACCAGCATATGTTTTGCATGTATCATGTATCCAAGTAGTGAACTTTTAATACCAGAATATATTTTGCATATAATATGTGTTATGATTAATATGAACTACTTTTCATTAAAGAAAATTCACTATTTTCTTTTCAAAGTTGCAACAATCTGTACAGCAAGAGAGGATAAACAGCATTTTGCAACAGTGCAGAACACCTGCAAATACAGTTATAATTCCTGATGACACTACCTATACATCAGTACAGTCAAAGCCACAAGCACTTCCTGTCACACCCAACACTACCACAAACAACCCCCATAAACAGTCACCATCACCATCAGCTACTGTATCAACACAATCTTTGTCACATGATCCTCACGCCACACACCCAATCACTTCCATCCCTCACACTTTCACACCATCACAACCACCCTCATCCATACACAAGCCATCTCTCATTCCAAACACTCCAACTTCCAACCCTCATATCATTACACCAACACAATCCATACCACCCACTTATAATCCATCTGCAGTAACACCCACTGCCAGTCGCCATCCCATCACACCATTAAATACACAACGTATGTCACCTATGCAAAACACTTTACCACATCACCTTTTCACATTCCACTACAGCCACGAACCCATTACACAAATTCATCTCTTTCACACTATGACCATTCCCCCAGCTACAGTTCACTGCTGGAGGATGATTTGGAGCTACAGGACTTTGACATGAGGCATGACCAGGGACCATTACCATCAAGTGAAGTGAATAGTGAATGGACCTCATTCACTACTCATTTTACTCAACAGTTTGAAGAATTGAAGGGAGAAGTTGAGGGGCTTCGATCAGAAGTGAAACACCTCAAAAGAATTGTGAGGGAGTTGAAGGTAAGGACAAAAATATGATTAATTATTCATTCAAGAAAGGGGTAATAAAGTTGCTAATATTGCCACTCATGACAACTGGTCTGACCAGTTTAGTTGGAAGCAATTTGAGTTTCCTTTTGGGCTAGTGACTCTGTCTTCATGCATTTGCCAATGGCTTGCTATCCATTCAAAGCGCTGAAAAAAGGTAAATCAGGGCCCTGTGGTAGCAAAGTGTGAAAGGTACTGGATTCAACTTTTAACTTCAAGCCCTGCAACTACTTTGAATTAAGATGCTTTAGAAGGGCTCTCTTGAAAAAAGACCAGGACTTATGCAGTAAGTTTTTAAGAAACTCTCATAAAAAACAAGTCACACCACATGCAAGTTACTTGAGTTAAGTCTAATATTGCAGCTGGCTAATGTGATTGATTCAGGCTGGCGGGTCTAAAACAGAGGTCATTGCTTTACCAATACTGGAACAACCCTAACCCCTTACTAATACATGGTCTTAGTGTAGTGCTTTGGCCTAAAGTTAGCATTAGGAAGGGGTTAAGGTTGTTCCAGTGTTGGTAAAACAAGAACCAGTGTGACCTGTGTTTTAGACCCACCGGATTCAGGCAGTTTAAGTATGTTACTTATTTCAAACTCTCATATGACTGTATCAAAACTAGTAATGGTTTATATTCTCTCAAAACAATTTTACAAATTAATAATGAGCTCTTTATTTCTTAAGGCCAACCCAAACTGTTCAAGCGCTCCAGCTGATGGAGCAACCAGTACTGGAGATCCTGAGGTACTTAATGAGAAATGACTAAATTTCTTATTTTTATTGAACCAGTGTACAAATAAACAAGCAGACATTAAAGGTCTACTCGCTAATGTAGAATTTTATTTTCTTACAGTTGACTTATCTTGCCATGATAAAGAATACAACTAAGCCACTTGAGGGATTGAAAGTCTTACTTTACAAGATGTTTACTGTAGATGAAGTAAGACTATCATCCCTCAAGGGAAGAGTAACAGCATCTGGTGGTGAGGGTATTGCTCTGGACAGGGAGAAGCTGGACTTGATCTACTGTAAGTTAGAGTTTGTTGGAGGTTTAAGTTACATTGTGTAAATGTTCTGGAAATCAGAAGTAAAATGATTCCGTGCTTGAGAGAGGTGAATCCAAGGAAAAAACCCTTTTGCACTGAATATATAGCAAGTAGAGTCTTGAGAAACTGATTGGTTTGAAAGTAATAATTTAAGTTGTACCGTTGTTCCAGCAAGTACAGCCCTATCATTCTGATAGTTCATTTGGACAACAAAATAAGAGGTGAAAGAAAAATACTTTCTAGGTGAAAAATTCCTGAAAGGAGGTCATTTATCACCAAGGAATAATTACCTGCACTTTAAGTGTAATTAAAAACATTGAACAAAGTGCTTATTAATTTGCAACCTTTATTTATTCATTTTTAGGTGCTATGGAAAAGAGATATGGGTGTACGAGGGCAGTGGTGGACAATTTTATTAGAGGGGAACAGCGCAAGCTCCGAGGACAATTTTTGAAAAAGCAGAGCTAAGTCCCATTGGACTTCAGTATTGTTTTTCCTTTTTTTTTTTTAGTTCTACATGTAAATGTTCTTGTTTTTTGGAAACAAGAAAATATTATCTAAAAAAGTTCTCTTTAAACAAGGAAATATAGTATTTGTTTTGTTTTGTTTTGTTTTGTTTGACCTTCATACCTGTTTTCAGTTTTACTTTTGATCCTTGATGTAAAACAAAAAACAATCAAACAAGATAATTATTCTTATTTTAACAGCCATGAAAGCCAGTGTAATTAAAGTATTGATTTGAAACCTGTTTGATGTGATATTAGTATTACTTTATTTGTTATTTTCATGCCGTGCATTTCAACAAAATTTGTCTGGCCTACAAATCATGAGAAATTCCCAGTTTTTCTCAGATTTTCCAAAAAATTCCAAGCTATTCTTAAAAAATCCCACAAATTCCAAGTTATTCTCAGAAATTCCTATGAATTTTTGGGAATTTTAGGAAAATTTCAAGGTGAGTATCTCCCTTGCGAGATAACTTTAAGAATTACCTCTCAGCCATTATTTATGCCTGTTTTGGTTACATGTAGCTTCTTCTTGGAAATGTCAGTACTAAAGAAAGCAAAATGCTGTGGATGTGAAGGAATGACTTCCTATTGCAAAATACCACAAATACTGTAGGTTAGTCTGATTGGCTGATATAATGACAAATTTATTTATTCAAACAATTTTTTTCAATGGCAGAAAACAGCTATAAAATGCTTTTAGGTCCTTGAATTTTTACTGAACAAGGTCGAAAAATATCAATGCTTTTAATCTTGCTAATGCTTTTAAATATCAAAGCGTTAAATCTGATCTATGGTTGATAATTTGTGTTGCTCAAGGCTTGCACTTTCTGCATGCTCAAGAGTTAGGTTTGAAGACAAACATTTTGCTTGGTTTGAGGTAAATTCTCATAAAAAAAAGGTCCTTGAAATTTCAAAGTAGGGTGCTGGAAAGTCCTTGAATTTTTGGCCTGAAAAAGTGTATGAACCCTGTTTGTGGCATCTGTTTTTAATTGCTCCAGCCATGAACGCTTTTTTGGGTACTGTTCTTATTACCTTTTCACACCATAGGATGATGACATTCATGATTGCATGAAAGTTGACTCCTCTACCAGATTAGAAACGAAGTATCATCTAAGATAAATGGAATAGTAATGTTGCAAGCTAGTACATGTAGGTCTCCAGCTAAGAGGGCAGACTAACAGTGCTAGTTCTCATCAGCTGAAGACCCAATTTTTGATTGCTCAGAGTGTGCTGCTTGTTATGTTTGTTGGGGTTGTTAATTTTATTTTTAATGACAGGTGTTACTGGGTATGGCCCTTAGAATCATGACTGCAGCTCTGTAATGTAGTTTGATACCTCATCAATAATATTATTATTACTGGTGCAGTTGTAATTTTAGTGTACAAACAAAAAATCCCACTTTGTTCACTTTAGGCAGATGTACATCTCCTTCACAACAACTTGTCATTAGACAGACAATACAAGCCTGAGGAAAGGTATGACTTGTTTTCCTGTGCTGTGATTATTCAAAAATAGTTGAACTGTGAATATAACGTATATGTAGCTTAAGGTGGCTTGTCACTTTACAGTTTTCAGACATAATAATCCCTAAACTTCCAATCATTGCTAAATCCTTGAGTTTCTGCTGTTTTTCTATCTCCCTTAACCCTTTCACTCCCAAGGGGTCTCCCTTTGACGAGTAAAATCATCTGGCATTAGAGTAAAATCTGTAAAGTCACTCTTGGGAGTGAAAGGGTTAAATTATTAAAGGGAGTTATACAGATAGTAACTCTTATCCTTGATTATTGTTTTACTCTCAGCCTCATTCAATAACTGTTAATTGGTTTGAAATTTCTAGTGCTCTCTCACCACACAACATGTCTGTACGACACCATCTGGAAGAGCAGATAGCTAATGAAGATAGGGGATATGCCATTAAGACAGTCAAGCGTAAGTCTCATCATGAAAAATAATGTGCAAAACTTTCAGGGGTTTCCCATAACATACATATTGTGGGCGCAAGAGGCCACGTATCTATTGTTGACTGGCTCGTGGTTAAGGCTACAATAATTGGCCCTTGTCACAGAGCAGCCATTTTGTCTCGAGAGACTAAAGTAGCTTTGTTTTACCTGTCTAGCCTCTCTCCCAAATTTTTCACTGTGAGGTCAGTCTCTCAGGACAATATGGCTTCTGTGTGAATAAGGTCCATTTGCAATTTATTGAATATGGCTTTGTATAAATTAGAGAATTAAGCAGATGAAGAAGGGACTTGCCTAGACTGAAGGCCTACATGGATAACACCCTCAGAGATTTTTTTATTGTTCGTTCTAAATATTTCCAACTTAAAGATATGCTTTATACTTGAATTAATGAATTTTTGTATGACTATCCAAATTTTTAGCCCTACAGTATTAACAAATTTTTCTGTAACTTTTCATAAAAATCGAAATGTTTATAAGTGCTTTGACTTCCTAGAGAATAGAACAAATCAATTAATGAAAATCAAAAATTGCTTTGAATTTTAGCTTTGGAAAGGTGATTCGGGTCCTCACATTAAAAAATAATAAGTTGACAATGCTATTTTTTTTTAAAAGCTCTTGGTCTATCACGTGAGATAATAATTTGATATAGGGTTTTAGGTTTCTACAGGTTAACTGAAACACACATCACTTGCACATGAGACAACTCGAAGGTATCCGTTAACCTTAAGTTCTTTGCAGATACTCAAAAAATGTCAATAGCTATACATATAGGCAGCTGCCTGAAATTATAAAGAATGAAGCTGGTCTGATGTTATAACTATTATAACACTCTTTCCACTTTTATTTTGCAGGTGTATTGTTAGGTACTACGAAACAAAAAGAAAGCTTTACCTGCAGTCACTTCCTGAAAACCGACAAAAAACAAAACAGACAAAACAGGTCAACAAAGCACGTTCAAGAAGGAAAAGGGTATGTTGATTTGAACTTCTTTCATTTTGTCAGCCACTGCATGTGTAAAAAGCATTGACAAATTACAGTTATTAGTAGTTAATTACTGGAATTAAGACTTTTGGATAAAACCAAATCGTAGTACAGGGCATATACAATGTATGTAGCTTGATTTTAAAAATAAAAATCTCTTTAAAAATCTCTTTCAGCTTTTCAGTGCACGAGTTAAAGTGGCGAGGGGGCAAGAGAAGGAGTTGATGCAAGGACTTAACTATGACTTTATAAGTGATGAGGAAGATGGACCAGAGGGAAATTGGATCATAAGGTCACCAAGATGGAGGTCCCCAAGGGCCAATGAATTGATGAGCTGTCTACAAAGAAGAATAGATCAGACGAGAGAAGAGGAGGTGCAGGCTGAAACTCCTGTGGCATCACCACCCAGGAGTAGAAAAAAAAGATACCATTATTTAAATCATGACTCCGAAAGTGATTAACTCTTAGTCTGGCAATATTTTTAATCAGTTTATTCAGCAACATACTGAGAATAGTGTTGCATAATAAATTTCTTCCTCTTTTCTCTTTCAAGATTAGGATTTCATCCCAATTTTTTTAAATAGAATTTTTAAGTAAATTATTTCTACTGCAGCTGTATTGCTGACGAATAGCAATATCATTGCTATGTAAATATTGAAATAACATTTATTTTTTATGTTGGAATGCAAAGGTTAGTGTATGTATTGATATACTAAAGCTGACTTGCTATTCAGTACTGGAGCTTTCTTGGATGGTTTTAAGAAATTGTGTTCCTTTTAAGGTTAATAATAGAGACAATGACTTGTTATCTCTTTGCAATTATCCAGGAGGAAACTTTTAACGAATGGCAAATGGGATTTTTTACAATTAGTTAAAAAGGGCGTTTTTCGTAATGATAATAATTTCCATGTTTTTGTCCTTTACAAAAAAGCCAATTATGCCTGAGGCACCTCACAAATCATTAAAATGCAGTTAAGGTACCTGGACTCAAAACAGTTCGGTTAGCTAATGAATTCCAGCATACAAACGTAGCATTGAATAACATCAAGATATTCAACTTACTAGTATTGTACATACAGTATAACTACCTAAATTGTCAGTTTTATTGAATAAAGTTTTGTTGGCTGATTCTTACAATGGCTTCCTTCATTGAACTGCACGAGACAAAAAAGTAGTCCACGAAGACGTTCTTAGGGCTTCATCACGCGTTCCTTCCCCAAGGAGCGCATGGCGAAGCCCTAAGAACGTCTGCTATGGAGGCTAGACAAAAAGGAGACTCCAGTAATCCGCGTAGGTAGAGTACAGACCCTATGAGAAAGGGCAATCCTACAAGACCAAAGCATATGAACGTCCCAAAAGCGTAAACATTCAAATAATACATGAAACACGTTCGTGTTCAAGAATATGCAAACTGAATTTCCGGAACGAGATACAACCATTGCCACTCGCGGTCGTATATTCTTGGACACGAAGAGTGTTCAAGTATGAATACCGCAGAATACCAAGTTCCACAAAGTAATGGGTTGGTGCGTGTTGGCAAACGCGGCGAACACTTGATGTGTGTTAGTACAATGTATTCGGGCATGTTCAAGTCCGGTAAACCGTTCATCACTGTTGTATTCACGTTGCATGCGGACTCGCAAATTTGTTGTCGTGCTCAAGATGTTCCAATGATTAATGATCATCATTCTTCGAGACTGGCCAATATTGAACTTTTTTTAGAAAAGGAGTTGGGGTATGCCATTTCGAATCATTCTTAGTATTCCAAAGTATTCTATTTGAATTCGGAAAAACAGTCCGGATTCTAAGTAGAATATTCTAGGTGTACGTCACGTCATGCGTGCTTGAATACTTCAGGATATTCTTGTACACTCCACGTGTGCCTATCTGTATTCGGGCAAAGTCGGTCGAGAACATGTGCCTTTTTGCGCAGTGTGGGCTGTTTATTAACATGGAGTAACCATTTCTTCATGCCACTTCAGACTTCTTAATGTCTTGTGATTGTTGTGGGTTGGGATGTGGAGAAGTCAAATGCCCCATTAGTATCCAAAATGGTGACTTTGAGAAATATGTTCAGGAGAAGAGCTGTTGTTTGGAAAAGGTTGATAGCACCTTTATGTTAAAAAGGAAACACAACTACTACTGTCAGGTACAGCAGCAGTTGTTTACCCTGCCAGAGACTTTGTTGTCTGTGCAATTGACTCTGATAAAAATGCACATTTATTAATTGAGAGAATTTATCCTGACCAGCAGCACTCAAACACAGTCTTACCAAAACTTGAAGCTTTTTGGAGAACTTGCATTCTGCCAGAGATCCTGGGAAGGTGGTATGCTAGGTGTGATGTCCATGCAAGTGTTCCCAGTGACAATGGCATTTGTTTTTGCAGAGGCCAGCACAGTGATCACGTGGTCTCGTGTAGTAATGTAGTCTGCCCTTATGGAAAGTTTCATGTCACATGTTTATCTCTGAGTGAGGTGCCAACACTGAAAACATGGTACTGCCCACACTCCAGTAGGCTTCCACAGTTTAAGCATAGCAGAAGCTCCACCAAATGCAAGAAAGCATCTGCAGTGATCCAGGCTGCCATGCTGTGTAGCAACATTTGCATTTGTAATGCTAAGGCAACCCCAGCTGACAGACTACTAGAGTGTCATGGTATAGCTTGTGGAAATGGAACGTTTTTTCATTTGAGTTGTTTGGGGCTGAAAAGAATGCCAAACAATTCCAAGACAACATGGCAATGCGAGGCTTGCAGGAAAAAAACAAAACAAATGTAAAGTCTGTTAAACTTACCACTTCTACTTCTTCTGCCAGTTGTTTATCCCTAGTAACTCAAGTGGGAACAACTGCCACAGTATCAGGTGATTCCAGCAGTGCCAGTGAGGATGAAATTTACATCACTATGGAAACCACAGGTACTGTGAACAAATTTGGTGCCCTAGCAGCCCTAGAAGATTCAGACTATGATATTATCAATAATTCATCTGGGTGGCTTAATTGTGACATTGTTCAAGCAGGACAAGTGTTAATGCAAGAAGTTAACCCATTACTTGAAGGCCTACAGCATCCAACTCTTGAACGTGTACAGAATTTTGATGTAGTTTCAGGTGAATTTATCCAAATTCTCCATACAGGCAGTGATCACTGGGTCTGTATCAGTTCTGTAGGATGTTTGCCTGGGAAGGTACACCTTTATGACAGTTAATTTCACGATGTCATAAGTCAAGAGATCGAGGAGCAAACAAATGACTTGCTAGGTGGAGGTTTGGTTGAACTGCAATTTGTTCCAGTTCAGCAGCAGACTAATGATAGTGACTGTGGTCTTTTTGCCATTGCCTTTGCTGTCTCTCTTGTTTTTGGAACAGATCCTAAGCATGTAACGTTTGACACTCGTCCACATTTAGCGAGATGCCTAAAAGACAAAAAGTTGAGCACGTTTCCAGTGTTTTAACTGCTAGTTTAATTCAGTGACTGAACCACCTGTGCTTCCTTTCTTGGATAATACAAGGTGAACCTCATTCAAATTTATCATCTTTAGTGTTTTTGTTTGCTATTTTTGGGTTTAACTGTGAACAATAACAATAGGTGGTTACGCTTGCTTATGAAACCAACAACAGAAACATTGCGATTATGTAATTCATGCACAGTACATCAGTGCAAAACAAAGAAATGTGCATGGCCATGGACCTTCCAACATAAATCTTGGCCGCGTTGTTTTACTCCTTTAATATTTGCAGGGCATCATAACCATTCCCTCTATTAACTATGTTTAAAATATACTACATTTGTGTGGCTCCAACCAATAACCATAGGGAGGGTTTTTGGCTTGAACCCCCTCTTCCCCTCGAAAATTCCAGTTGAGGGCCACAATTTCCATCCTCTTGGAATTTCCAATGACCCTTCAGAGGATGGGTGTGGATATTTTTTGGAACTACACGTTAACTCACAATGTGTCTTATCATTGGTTACAGTTTTAATCCTAGACATTAGTGCACCCCACAGATTTTTCACTTATTTGCTAGAAGCAAAGTGAAGGTTGTGCAAACAATGCATGATTTCTAAGAGCAACATCAAGTTTTGGTCTCCGCAAGAACAATTACAACACATTTTACATGTACACAAAAAGAGACTTACATTCGAAAACTTCATCCAATAATAACTATTGCTTACTTAAAATACAAAATTCAAAGCTCTTGATTAATTCATTGACAGAAAATAATAAACTTGTCACCACTGCATGTGTTTAAGCAGAGAATTATCCATGGTGTGTAGGACATCAGCATGTCACTAATGTCTTGATGAAATGTGTGACACCCCTTATAATTCAACATGAAACCACTTAGAACTTATCTTGCTCCTTTCACCCCTTTGACTTGTTCCAAAAGAAATTTTGCAGCACAAGCTAAAACGTTTTTGACCCACAAACCCATGAATTACATGTACCCAGCCCTGACACATGCACACCATAAAAGAAATCAACATGCCTTTGTCCTGTCATTGTCATTTCATGCCTCCAAGTAATGACCAGCAGACATGGCTAGTCAAAGGGTACTATTGGAGGGCATAAATTAACAAGAGCAGAGCAAACCCTCACAATATGGTCAATTATTGGAACTTGTGAGTCTGGTGGTCCATTAGGGTTACACCTGAGAAAGTCTTGGTAGGGTACCCTGTAAAATGGTATACTTGCTACGCAACAGTCCAATCACTCTTTCCACGTGAATACGCACACTCACAGTTCCCCTGGTCTTCTCTACATTGAGTGGATCCAGCTGAGACTTCCCCATGACGCGACTGCGAGCACTGCAATGTTATCAAAGGTGAAGAGACCCGTCGACTAAAAAAGACTAAAGAGCGGCAAAGGTTCAAGTTTTGTTAGGAATCAATTGAATGGATCTTAAAAGTGTCGAGTTTGATATAACTACTGGAAATTTACTGTAATTTACTGTCAAGTTTTATGCCGTAAGGTTATATAATTCATTGCTAACTAGGATATTTTGCGGGGTTTTTTAAAGTGGCCCCTCTAAAATCAAAGTGCTACTCGATGTCATTCCTCTAAACTCCGAGAAATGGGAAAAATCCCATGATATACGCTTCAACTACCCCTGGTCATTAAAGTTAGCCACCAGAAATTCATTGTAATATTGAAACAATAAATACACCTTATTCGATGCTTCAGCATATAATACATGCGGATATTTTGCGAGTTGCGTAGCAATGAGCAATGAGCAAAATGTCAGCTTGTATTATATTATGCTAAACCATCAAATAAGAGGTTTATTATTCCACAACAAAAAAATTATTTTGCAATTGGCTTCTATTTTTTGGGTAAGAGTATTCAGAAACACCCTGATTCCATCTATGAAAATGACGTTAACAATGAACAAAATGTTCGCAGGTATTATATGTCAAACCATTGAATGAGAGGTTGATTACTCTACTGCAAAAAAAAATTGTTATTTTGGCTTCTAATTTCTGGTAAGAGTATCCAAATCATCCTGATTCTGTCTGTGTGAATGACGTAAACAACACAAAAGCCAGTTAAATGCTCTTCATTTGATTGGATAAGACAGAATGGTAAAATGAAAGATTCTTGAACGCCATGTCCACATTTCTTTTTATAACTTTCTCGCTGAAAATGACCTGCTCTCTGATTCCCAGTTTGGCTTCAGAAAGTAACGCTCCTGCGAGCTTGCTGTTACCGATCTTATCGATCACCTCCTCACCAATATGGATAGCGGAGTCCTGAATGGGCTCCTGTTAGTCGATCTAAAAAAGGCATTTGACCTCGTAAATCATAGCATTCTTCTTTCAAAACTTCAAATCTATGGTTGTTCACCTTCCACTGTTCAGTGGTTTGCTTCTTATCTCTCTGACACCCTCTGCCTGTATCTATCGGTGTTCCTCGAGGAAGCATTCTTGGTCCTCTTTTCTTTCTATTATTCATAAATGACCTCCCTTTATTTCTGTCGAAGAACACATCTCTCACTATGTTTGCCGATGATACTTCAATAACTCAATCTAGTTCTACCATCCACGAGTTAAATGCTCGCCTAAATCGTGACGCTTCTGGTGTGTTTGCATTTAAACGACATGGCCCTCAACACGTCTAAAACTAAATCTATCTTGATTACGACTCAACAGAAGTTTCATCATCTAAATGATCATTCTCTTAATGTCGTGATTAATGGGAAGTTAATTGAACAAGTCCTGCATGCTAAACTGCTTGGTGTTACTCTTGATTGCCATCTTACATGGGAGAAACACATTGATAATATATGTTCAATTGTCAACAGTAGATTGTCTCTCTTAAGAAGGATCAAACCGTTTCTCAATCATCACTGTGCTCTACGTTTCTTCAACTCTTGTATACATAACCTCTATCTATTGTTCGAGTTATTTGTCTCGTCTTCTTCACCTTCAAAAACGTGCAGCCTGATGGCTTCTTGATGCTGACTTCAATCAACCATCTGTAAGCTTATTTTCTCAACTCAAATGGCTTCCAATTTTCGATCTTATAAAACTAAGCAAATTTGTACTCTTATTTACTATCCTTGATAATCCTGATACACCTCTTTGTCTTAAACGTAAATTCAAATTCTTGTCTTCGGTTCGTTCAACTGGTTTGCGCACAAGAGCTTGTGCTTCCAGTCTTCAAGTTCCCTACCCGCGGTCTAATTCTGGAAAGCGTACATTTGCTTACTCTGCTGCCACCCTTTTCAATTGCCTTGATACTGATCTTAAGCAAATAATTTGTGCATCTCCTTCTTCTATTACTTTTTCATCTAGATTAAATAATTTTAAGCATAAACTCTTTCAATTATTCCTTAAGTTTGCTAGTTTTTCTCTTTATTGTAACTGTATTAGAAGGTAATTAATTGATTAGTTAATTAATTAAGTAATTAGATTGTGATTAGCATATATCACCTTATATTCATGTTTAACCATACATACATCTCTAGTTTTAGTTAGGCATTGTTTTATATGTGTTCTGTACTGTTGTGAAGGCCGTAAGTTAGATAACTCATTAGGTTAATTACATCACCTTCGTTAAATAAAGAATATTGTATTGTATTGTAGGTGATTGGCATGTTTGTACTAGTTTTTGGTCATTTCGGGCATCGAAAACAACTCCTTCATTAATAAAGAAAGGCTTTACAATTAATTTTCCTTCAAAAATGATAATCAAGCAGTATTTGCCCTGTTGTAAAGCGGTTAAACTAGGACACTACAGAGTACTACGCCTCCTCTTGACCTTATATGGTAAAATGACATCATAGTGGAATAACAAAGGAGCAATTACTTTAACCCTTTCACTCCCGATAGTGCCAAATGGCACTTATAGATTTTACTCTGTCTAACACCAGACGATTTTACTCGTCAATGGAGAAGCCCTTGGGAGTTAAAGGGTTAACAACATCTTCACCCAAAAACTATGTCCCCATTAAAACATGCTGTGTCCGGTTTACATACCATCTTTAGTCATTTCTGTTGTCCTCTAAAGTAACACCCTCATCACGACATTCATTACATTAGGGTGGTTTGTCTGGGAAAGATGTTATTTAGATCAGCAGAATGAGCGTTCGCTTGTCACATGGACAGGCGGATATAATAAGCTTGGCCAGTAAAGGTCATAATTTATTCGTAACCGGCCAGGGTGGAACTGGAAAGTCAACTGTTGTGAGAGAATCATCAGCAATCTTCAAGCTGTTTGAAAAAAGGTTTCCGTGGTGTGTTCCAGTGGCATAGCGTGCACAGTGTACGATCATGGAGTCACCTCCATCGTGCATTCGTGCTATGGACTAGGAATTGCAGACCTCTCTCTTGGGATCAGCTTGTGGAACGATCGACAAAAAACAGCGTTGTCATTGAAAGAGTGAGAAAATGCGACGTATTGATTTGGGATAAAGCCAGCATGTCAAGTCAACATATGCTCCAACTGGTCAATGCAATACAACACTGTCTGAGCGACAGTCAGTGCAATCATCCTTTTGGCGGTAAACAACTGATTTTGGTGGGAGAGTTTCTCCAACTACGTCCTGTTCCAAATGACTTAGATGAAGGTTTGTTCATGTACCACGCACCAATATTCCGGAGCACCATATCTCACCACTACGAACTGACTGATGTCCTTCGACAAAGCAACCTTGAATTTCTCGCTGCACTGAAAGATATAAGAGTTGGGAAATGCAGTGATAACACCCTGGAATATACAAGATGCCTTTCAAGATCCCTCGAGACACCTCAAGATGAAATTATTGACATCTACTTTAAAAGGTTGTCAGTAGCATTGCATAATCGCCTGGCCTTACAGAATCTCCCTCTCCCAGAGTATGCCTTTGAGGCTGAACACACGAATCAAACGCGAGGGATGGATTGGCCGGGTTCTTCAGTGCTACATTTAAGGCCAGGCTGTCCGGTCATACTAGTGTGGAATTTGAACGAGGAATTGAGAAACGGCAGTCGAGGAGTCTTGAGTGTCTTGGATATTCGGCTAAAAGTATCGTTTTCTGGCGTTGGTCCTATTACAATCGAGAAGCAAACATGGTTTAAAAGAGACAAGCAAGGAAACGTAGTTGGCAGCATCTGCCAGTTTCCAATCGTGTTGTCATTTGCCATAAGGCTCAGGGTCTTACATTATCTGCAGCCGTTGTCCACTGCTCTAACGAATTTGTACCAGGTCTAACCTATGTCGCATTATCACAGGTTAGGGATCCAAAGAATCTTCAAGTGTTCAACTTCAAACTAAACAATTTGCTGCCCCCGAGTTCACGAGTTCTACGTGAATGTTCAACTGACCTCGGACAGTTGAATGAAGATCTGCAATGTCATCGCAATAACGATCTTCCAAGGGAGTTGTTTGAAGTGCAAGACAGATTTTTCTTGGAGGAGAAAGATTTCGATGAGACGTGCACTTTTCCCCCGTAACAGATATTGTTCAGGTGTATGATGCACTGCTAAAGTCTGATTTGGAACTTTCAAGCCCTCCAGCCACTCTTGAGGTTAAGGATATCCTTAAGTCAATGAAAATTGCAAAGCCCTTAAGTAAGTTTGCAAAGGACAAAAACAATTGTATCCAGGTCTTAGAAGAAGATCTACAAGAGAAGACAGCGGCTTTCGTCAAACTGTTATGGTTTCATTTGCATGAAATGTTTAAGGCTAAAATCAGGCACGTTGGAGGATGGGCAATTAGAACGATCCTTGAAGATGAAAGAAAATACGCAAGGGACAATATGCACACCAAAGATTCACGAACACTTAAGAAAGTCCAAGAAAGTGTGTCAAACTGTGACATGATTGAGGAAAATCTTCTCGTTCCTTATGAAGAGCTGAAGAAAACATCAAGGCGCCACGAAACGTTAGAGGTAACCGAGGCACGGCAATTTAGAGAGAGGGGACTTGTCCATATATTGGATCATTGTTTCTTGGTTTTCATGCACGTGGAAAAGCTTCGAGTGGACCTGATGAATTCAATGGCACTTCAAAAATTCAAACAAGACCTCGTGCATGATGAATGCATATGAAGAGATGGTAAATAACATGGAATTGGAAACCCTATGGATAGCTTGTTTTCCCTCCAAGGATGTCAATGAGAGAAAGGTATTTATTGTATGAAAGCGAGTAACCCCTTGCTTTTTCTGGTGACGATGCTTCTTGCGAGTCCAAATGCTAGAACTTTAAAGGTACCGTTGTTATCATATACATCTAAAGGTGGCGTACATTAACGTCTTTTCTAATTGTAGACATTGTAACATTTTCCGTTCTTGATTTTCAGGAAACTATTGACGACATGCGAAAAAAGTCATCATGTGCTATGTAAAAATGGGAGGAGGCCAATGTCTCTGCGACAACAGAATGACATGATGCCTTAAAAAAACTGCAGAGCTGAGAAAACGGGTAATGGAACTAAACAAGAAGCTCACTTAAAAGAACGACCTAATTCCATTTCAGGTGAGATAATAGGGAGCTTTAGATTTGAGTACGAGTACGAGATCGCGTATGAGTACGAATTTCTAATTTCAAACCAGTCGCCTCCCCTGAACCCTCGCTCTTCCTTATCACTTACCAGTAGATCCTGAGATTGTAGAATCAAGATTTGTGTTACCAATGATCATCTAAAGCACGTGAACAGGTTTTGAAAAGTCGTACTCGAACTCATACTCAAATCTAAAGGTTCCTAGTTGCGCCTGCAATAAATCAGCGGATAGTTCCACCAAAGACACCCTTGTAGTTTCCGCGCGTTATTTCCAGCAAGGTAAAAATTAATAAACAAGAATATTTTTGCTGACAAAGTAGATGGATTAAGTTATGGACAAAACTAATCTTATTGCTCGGCCAAAAAAATCAGGTTAGCTTCACCTACTATAAGCCCCAATTTTTCATACTTGAATAATAACACGAAAACTTCTGATGTTTATTAAAATATAACGACCTGTAAGAGCATCATTAAAGTCACTTTCATTCTTTCATAATATAGTACCTAGCTCATACAATAAAGTCTATTTTCAAGCTGAGCCCAAACACCGAACTAAACTCCGTCTTAGTGCATGTGAAGTACCCAATTAAGTTCCTCACGTTTTATTTGCGTTGTCTGAGACGTTCTTCAAGTCCGAATATGCCAAAAACAAAACCGACTGAAAATGATTTGAATGAAACGTCGATCTTCATTGAGTGGAGCTTAACCAAATGTATCTTCGTATTTACATGATCTACTTAAGTTCGGCGTTTGACTCAAACAGGTGAAGTCATTAATTTGGGTCAAGAAAAACGGTGATTAAGTTCGGCTTGTGAGTTACCCCTAAAAACTTTTAATTGAAACGATTGAAAACGGGTGAAATACGTTCTGTCAAGATGTTATGCAAGGATCATACGTACTATATAGATCAGATTCGCCTTTTTCAATAGATACATGCTATCGGAACTACAGAACGAAGGATACATTTTCTCAAGAAAGATCGAAAGAACAAGAGTTGAGATTGGAAAAAGAGGTATGATTCGTAGTTTTATTTGCATGCCCGATTTAGTTATGTTTTTAGTTCGATATTGTTCTTTGTATTGTTAGTGATTCAAAACATTCAGTGATTTTCTAGTATTGTGATACGGCCCCTGTTTGTGTTGTTATCGTACAATCGATGTTATGCATGAATTATAGTAATAGACGTTTTGTTGTAATCACCTTTTCAGTTTTTATGTAAATTAAGCAAGTAATAAAAGAAATTGGTTAGTTAGAAAGACTGGCTTGGTTTCTTGTAAATCCTCATCCAACACATACGCATCCGGAGCAGTAATAGAATGACTGGAATGTTTGAAGGACTCCGTCCGCTACAAATAACGTCCATTATCGCACTTTGGTGTTATAAATCCCTTTGTATTCAAATTTTATCACGCAAGGAACGTGACATAAGGTGCAAAAATACGAGAACAAAAAGGCGGAAAGCAATTTCAAATCAGCCAATCATGACACGTTAACTTTGCATAACAAGGAGATCAACATTAGCTATAACACGGCTGGAACGTTTCCCCATCCAAATATGCTTTGCCCTCTCTGTGAAACGATGGCTTACTCAACTTACGGACAAGTCAATTTGAAAGAACAGTTGAAGAGATGCTGGCAACAAGACTTTGATTGGAGTTTGCTTCCTGACCATATAAGCAAAGTAAGTAGCCCATAATTTATTATCACTTATCAATCCAATAATCTCACAAATCCAAGTGGGTGATTCGCCCAGTAGACCACATTATTACTTAAGTGAGTTCAACTTGTACCATCAACTTCAAATGCATCACCCCCCATTCCTTTTGGGGATTACATTCGACAACCACTTTCATTTCCGCCTTTTTACACCCATCCATGCAATTTTAAGACATTGTTGTATTTATTTCTATCTAACCACTGTTATATTTTTATGAGGTTGTAATCTACTGAGAAACAAATTGTGAGCCATTAAATTTCATGGTATGTTTTCTCCTATATCTTATCAACCGGCATTGAAAAAATTCTTAGATTATAATTTTAGGTCTGTTATGAATTTAATGCTTTTGCTCTTTCCGTTTATTCCTGTGAATGGCAAGAATTCCATACAATGCACATTGCCGCGGAAAATTGGAGAATCAATAATTATTTACGCTTTTCAAATTAGACCAAAAATGTAATATTAGAGGGCGATTCCAGAGCAAGACCTTGACGCTATGAAATAACTTTTAATCTTGAAAGATTTTATTACCCAATTGGCCTCAAATTTCAAAACTTGTGATAAATCATGTATCACGTGTGTTTGATATTATTTGTAGGGTTGCCAAGCGGTCGCCAGCCTGCTTAGTGTCCCCCTGCTATCTGTGCTCATGGCAGTCCAAGGATTACTTTCCTTCGCCATGGCCCACGCTCAGGTTCATGTGCCTGACACGCTATGGAAAGAACCCGGAGTTCTTTGGCTCGCCATAGGAATGCCTGCAGGTAGAATTGTAATTTTGTTGTCATTTAATATAAATGGAAAACTAGTTGAGCATCAACTTTCCATGCGTTTGCGAAGAAGACCGGCGACCCAGCAACCTACCCATTTTCTACTAGCGAAAGCGGAAAGGATGTTGAGTATCTCCTGAACTGCCACAGTTACAAAAATTCAAAGAAATCTATCTAATCCACCCCGCAGTCACTGCCATTTATTGGTTCTTTTAAAACCAATAGTCCAAACCATAACATGGCCAAAAATGTATAATGACTTCACACCCGTGAGTGAAGGAGTACATTTATGGCATATAACAGAGGCTGGGTATTTTATATTTGCTCCCCATCTAGTACCAGAAACATAGCATTGGCACTTTCTAGGAATTTTTAAACAACGGGGATATTAGTGACGACAAATGCCATCCTACCACGTGGGAAATGAATTTTTCTTTAATTTTTTCCTTATCCTCAAGAGCCAGGCCTGGTGACAATTCCCGAAACACCCGCAAATTTTGGGCCCGTTGGGTGCCAAAATTTTTCCTATTTTGAAATTACAGTTAAAGACTTGCTTCTGAGAATAGGTGGATGCATAGGCATAGCCAGAATTTTTCCAAGGGGAGTCACACTGAGTCAACAGCTATGCCCTTCGGATGACACTTTTGGCAATCATTTTGGGCCCTGAAAGTTTCATGAGTTCCGAGAAAAGGCCCTTGATGCGTGGGCACGAAACGACTAGATCCCAGCCCCCCTCTAACTTCCACCCCAATCACTCTGGTTCACTATGTTTTTACGCAAAGATCTCATGGGTTTCAGCAGTATTTTTTCAGTCTCCCTGCAAAAAGGGTGAATAATCATTGAAGTGTGTTTCGGCAATGTCAATTCACGATGCCATCTAGTTTGGAAGTCTTCGAGAGATCAGGCGCATATATGATGTATTCATTGTCTCCGGTTACGCAGTAAGCCATTTAAGTGTAGCTTATTCTTTCAGAAAAGTAAACTCCAAAAAATTGGAAGACAGCGAGGAACTATCAGACAGAATACCCCTCCACTCGAGAAGAGATCTTGAAATGTGTGGCTACGCAGCTATGCAGACACAACTGTGAGCCGGTTTGGGTTAGGGTTTAGTGTTAGGGTTAAACTTAGGAAAAATGACAACTACATAGCCACATAGCTGGTTAGAATAAGGTTTTAGGGTTAGAGTTAGGGTTAGGGTTACGGTTAACTGCGTAGCCACGTACCCCCCTTTTTCCCTACGAACATACAAAGCATCAGCGGGAGACAACTGTGTATCCATGTAGCCAGCTTTTTCAGGGGTATAACTTCAAATGGAAGGGTATTCAGCAATTACTCCCAAATTTATTCATCCATTCAGATAAGATAATTGTTTACATCGTACTCCATCTTCGCTTTATGTTTGGGAAAACAATAACATGACATCACAAAGGAGAACTAACATAATCTCGGTATATAAAGACCTTTCAATATATATGGACCGCCTTTTGCTTCGTGTTTAACCACTGGGACCATGAGCAAACAATTGTTAGAACTGTTCACCACTGTACAAAACTAAACACCACAGGTTTCTTGAGATCATAGTCATTCTGTAGCTACACTGAACATGCATTAAGTAAATGAAAAACTGCACTTAACAATACACAGACCATATACTTTCCAATGGTGTTTTTGAGGAAAAACTTACCTAATAATAAAAGACAACTTAGCAAAGGATAAAAAATTCTGTCCATGTAGCAGACTGTGCCTTTGGAAGACATAAGCAATATTTCCTTTTATTTGAGTTCCTTTGCGGAATTTCTGAATTCTAGAAAGAGCTGAAAGGGACAATGTTCGAAACCCCACTTCAGTGTAAAGATAATAACACCCACTTTAAAGCAATCTGCTTTATAATCTAATTATTAAGATCACTCCAATTATAAAAACCATCAAACTAAAGTACTTCATGTCCTTAAGCAGAAGCAGTCCTTAAAGTGCCTATGAAGTAAAAAAAAATTTGCATATTTTTGAAGCTTTTTGTGTCTTGATTACGAAATGACAAACGAAATTCGACAAAACGTACTAAAATCGCATTTTTTTTCTCCCTCCCAATAACCTCAAAATTCACCAAATCGTCTCCCGTGGACTGGGAACGAGTCTTGGCTCCTGACCACTGATGACGTAGCAAATGCCTCGAAGAGTTATTACTTCTCACATCTCCTTGTAGCCCCATTGAGGCGGCCACTATTTATTCACTGGGTCCTCTCGTTTAGTTGGATTTCTTCTTAGAAATGTCAGACAGAGACGAAGTTATGTCCCTAACAGAAAACTCGTCTGATGAAAGCTCTTCAGACGAAATGCAAGTTGTTGGTATTGTCCAACCTTACGCAGACGAGCCATTAGACCACACAAGCAATGAGAGCGAAGATGATGAAGAAGATCAAGACGGTCTCACCCCTGCCTTTCTGCGGGCAAGATTTGAAGATGAAGTTACAGTTAATGACTGGTTAGTACCAGCTGCCGCAGCCTCGAAACGTCTGAATGTTATTTTTGCTTTGCGCTCAAAAATTTCAAACAATTTGTTTATGTTGTACGTGCACGTGTGGAGAATGTGCGAAAGAAAATTTAACAGGCACTTTGGAGTATCGATGCTGTATGGAAATTGCCCAGGTCTGCCAAAAGCTGACTTTCGATGGAAGTATAGAGCATGTGAATTGCATCACAAAACACGGTGACTTTTCACCAATGATAACAAAACGGTGCTTCTTCAAGTCAGGCCATTGTTGAGAGACAAAAATGGAAGAGGTTATTGTTGTCGAGATGGGCAAACTGAGAACCAGTGAGTATCAAATTAGAGGCTGTTTTAAAACAAACATTTAAACAAGAGCATGTGAAGTAAAGGCATCAGAAAAATTTGTCAAGGCTTTACACTTACCAATATTTGCAGATTGTCGCTATGAGTCAACTGTGAGAAACCAGAACAAATAGCCCTCATATTCACTATGCTTCATGATTTGTTTTGTTAGGTTTCTGAGAGCAGTTACTTACAGATGGCTTGTGTGGTGGATTTGTGGCTATATGGGCTGAGACAATGCAAGACCTCTCCCAGCCTGTGTGTATCACATATTAAGACAAACATTCTATACTGAAATGACGAGGAGCTACCAATCTGGACAGCAGAGGGCACAGTAAGGACTAAAATTTCAGACAGACGCCTTTTCTTGGGGGCCAGGGCGATCTAGGATTTCATTTCTGAGGTGGGAGAATCAAAAAGAATTCTTGCTGTAAGAATATTATTATTTTGTTAAAAAACTCTTCATGGTAACTTGGTTGGGTCACTGCACCACTTGAACAAGGAGTACTGTCCATGGCACCCAAAAAAGGGGCATAAGAAATGTTGCCAACTGTGTCACTTGCCGGTCATTTAGTGTTTTTAACAGCTTGGCCGGCAGTGGACCTGAATTAATCCAATAAGCCCAGCATAAAGCAAGCACTGGACTGGAGATCTAAAAGTCATTTCAGGATCGCTTAATTTTTCCTAATGACATACAATGGTTTGGAATAGCCAGGATTCTTTGATTTGACAAGTTTTAGAAAAATTTCCTAATGCCTGTCATTTAGTGTTTTTAACACCTTGGCCGGTTACCGGCCATATAGCCACAGCGTTCATTTTTGAGTCCAAACGAAACTAAAAATCTTCCTCTTTGAAGTGTATCGAGCACAATGAGGATGTTTTCCCGGGCTCCCAGTTCTTCCTCTTCGCCAGGACGAAGTCGATCCAGTTATTCCTTCGTCTCTGTGCAATAGGGTTTTCAGAGTTCAGAAAAGGAATTCTGTGCATACTAATTCCTTTTGCGGGATCTGCTGTGTTGTCGCGTAGTGCAGCAACACATCTTTCAGGCATTTTTGACCTTTTTCACCAGTCACTCGATGAACTCTCGGTCAAATCTCTCTCAAATTTGTTAGCATTTGAAGTCACGTGTTCCTTAACCTACGTCACAGTCCTCTAAACCGTGAGAAGACTAATACAAGTGGTGTGCCAAAATGGTGGTCAATTTCAGCATTTTTAAAAAGTCAAAAACAATCGCATTTTGTTCAAATCAAAAATTTTTTTCGCAGAAGTTCCCTTTTTAATGTGGACTTTTGAATGACAGAATAAAAGTAAATTGGTGAAATGGGCACTTTAAAGGAACTGGAAAATCCACCGTGTACAAGTATTTGGTAGACATGCTCAAAAGAGTCCCAGTAAAGCTGGCAGATGAAGAGCAGGATTTGAAAGAGTGGCTAATAAGTGATCAAACCTTTGAAAAAATGGGGGAAATAATGTCACAGAATGATGGCAAAATGCTGGGGTTATATGATGAGTTAACCAATTGGTTATCACAAGTGAACTTGTACAGTGGTGCCAAGGGGTTACTGGATACGCATGAATTCACTACATTACTTGAATTATTTAGTGCCACTTCATGGACAAGACAAACAGGTTAGTTCATTCCCATAACTTAAAATTTCTTATTAATAGCTCTGGAATTCATTTTTTGTCACCACCATTACCTTGCAAAATCCTTAAGATATTATAAATGGTTGAACTGTTTTGTATCTGTGTAGCAAATAAATTATCGTAAAAACTGCTTGCAATGTTTCCATGGACAGCAATTCCAAAACGAAAGGCAAAATCATGTAATGTATATAAGGGAAACTGTTTTTTCAATGCCATTAAGATGTTTCTTATCACCTGCTAGAACTGTCCATAAACTACATTTGTAGGGAAGTATTAGTTACATCACTAGTAAATCTATGATGGGAGTAGCTAAATATTCAATTCTGCATCACTTGTTAATGTTTGTTTTTATAGATGCAGGAAATGCCAATTTCAAGATGTCACGCACATGCCTAACTGTTACGAGTTCGATTGTGTTGATGAGTGAGAAGTGGGTTGTTTGCAGTATAAACAGAACGCAGGGTTGTCGGAACAGCAACAAAGTTATTTATTCCAAAGAAAGTAGTTAACTCCGCACAAGACTTCACAATAAGCTCACACAAGGCTTATAAAATTATACTCGACCTTCGTCACACTTGAATACTCACGACCTCCGCCAAATGTATAAACGACCTCTGTCACACTTCAATAAACACGGCCTCCGCCAAATGTATAAACGACCTCTGTCAACTTCAATAAACACGGCCTCTGCCAACTGTATACACGACCTCTGTCAGATTTCAATAAACACGGCCTCCGCCAAACGCTCTCAGCTCTCAGCTCTCAAGTTACTTCTCTTTACTTTCTTCAACAAACACACTGCTTAGAAAAACTCTAAAGCTACACCGACCGGCTTATATACTCTACACAATAAAATTCTAGAACTTTCCAACTCAGCTAAATAAAGAAACATTACAATAAGAACTATTTACAGCTACTACGCAAACGGCTTAAAAATAGAATTACGGAATCACGATGATTCAACACTAATTAAATATGCAGAACATTCTAGACACTTCCAGACAGTAACGCGAGTCACGCAATAATTTTTCGTAACACTAACACTGCGTGGAATGACACAGCCTGCCACAGCAGCTCCCCTCATTGTCAATAAAAATGTTGACAAAGGGCTTGCTTCACGCTTTTTGTGGATTTTTCCCAGGCCTGTTTTTCATCCATTTTCTGCCTTGGAAGTGTCAATCAATGAGGAACATAAAGAGACAGCAGAAAATTTTACAACTCATCTTGGTAACAAGAAATTCTTACTTCAATTTAAACTAAATATGCTTAATTCACTTGACAATTACTCCAAATGGTCAAAATGAGTTATGTTACAAAGGTAAAACCCTGTCAAACTAACAACTGACCTTGTGTATTTTTGGCAAATCTTATTTTTTTATCTTCAAACTTTTAATGAAAGAAAGTTTCCTCTTTACACAACTGTATTATTATTTGAATATAAAATTATGACACATGGTCAACTATTGGTTTTCATGTCGACTAAACAGACAATTATTCAAAAAAAAAAAGCAACAGTTATGTAAGGAACTGTTCTGTGACACTACATTTATTTTTTAGCTCAGGCAAAATAAACTAAACATTTTCATTCTTCCAGTGATATGTTAAGAATTATAACTGGCTTCTTTCATTCTGTTGATACTGCACCAATAGACATAATGTTTGTTACTCATGTTGGAAGATTAATCTAAATAAGTTAAAAGCCTGTTACCATAAAATCATTTAAAATGAACTTGCCTTGTTACCCAATACCAATGATGGATGTATCTTTTTTTGTCCTTGTTTGTTTTTCAAACCAGAGAATATCATAATTCAGATAGTGAAAACTTCAAAGGAAACATCATAGGGAGTTTCCTTGCATGGGTACTCACGTCCCGTTCGTTACTCCCTTTTGGCCATCCCTACCGTGTTAAATTAATTTATTTTTTCCCTTCACAATTATGTACGTGTAACTTTTCGTTTATTACTATTGTAACTGAGTAGAATGCCAATAAAGCTGCAAAAAAAAAAAAAAAAAAAAAAAAACGTGTATCACCTGCAGATTACCCTTAACAAAATTAGAGCACTGTTAGTATACTTTTTGTATACCAATAGTATACACTGTATGTACTACATTGCCAAGGTGTATATATTTAGTATACATCAAATATACATCAAGCAAGATTTGGCCTTGGCAATAAAAAATGATGTATACTATGAGTATACATCAATAGCATTGATGTATACTATGAGTATACATCAGTGCCTTCAAGCAGGAATGATGTATACATAAAGTATACACCAAGGCCTTCAAGCAGCAATGATGTATACACAAAGTATACATCAGTGCTGCATTGAGGCCAAGATCTGATACAACACAGCTTCATTGACACGTTGATGTATACTTTGTGTATACTTTGCTTAACAAATAGTTTTCTTTAAGTGAAAACTCGTCACCTTAAATTAACACCATTACCCCAAAACATAGGAAAATAAAATTTAGACAAAGATAAAATTGAACCTCAACATATACCTTGATTGATCACCATAATAAGTACATCTGATGGCTAAATTACATACAATAAAAGCTGGAAAAAAATTTTGTTACTCTTGCACCCATCCTGTGAAGAAAGTTGACTGTCATTTTATGATCATGTCAAAACGTTTATTGCAAAGTTCATAACCCTTTGACTTATACACTAATAAAAAAGTTACTGTGCGTTTGTCATTCTTACTTTTGAGTCTACAAGAATAACCCAAACATTACAGTTGAATGAAATTTGGATTTTTTGTTTGCTACTACTATAAGGGAGAACAGGTTGAGGAAACAATTTTAGTGTAAATTAACATGTGTGCTCTAAAATACTATGCCTTACATGCAACATTAAATTACAGAAGCATTGTGAAAAATTCAACTACAACATCAACAATATTTTGTAACTGACATGTTACAAACAACCTTTGTTTAAGGGGTCACTGCCATGTAATTTTGGAAGATGCATTTGTAACAAAAACATTAATTTCTAGTTTTGTTAAAAAAATATTTCCTTATACATGCCCTGAAAGAAAAGGATTGCAGCTTGTAACAAATTAGCACACATTTCCTTTCTCTCCTAAAATTCACTTGAGACGTACCCCTTGGTGTAATCTCTTATTGCAAACTTAAAACTACTTGATGCCATTATCTATGTTACCAACTGTTATATGCTGATGTTTCATCTTTTAACTGCTCTTTTTTTCCCCAAGAACCATTCGTCTATGGAATCTCCTCCCGTATAGAGTCATGTCAAGCAACACATTAAGTTACTTTAAGCAGATTGCTTTGCCTGCCATTAGATCACTAAGGGTGCCCCCTTCACCTTTGCAGGCTCTAAACTGTTGACCACTCCCTCCCAGTATTAGCTCATGGGCATACTAAATCTAAGTTCTAAGAATCATAATTTTGCATCTTATCTGTGACAGTGCTCTCTATAACAAACTTTACATTGGTATAATAAACATTAAAATGCTTCAGTCCTTTTCATACTGATTGGGAAACATCCCCACAAATGGAGTACAGTTGTGACCACAGTCAACAAAAAAGCATAATCGAATAATGTTGTCCACTGGAATTGCAGTGATACAATTGTCACTCCTGATCACTGGAACCAGGTGAGGAACAGTAGTACCAGTGTAAGGATCATTAGCAATTGCTTAAGTCTGGTCAGGTTTTTTGAACATTGACCAAGGCATAAAACAGTGCCTTCCTACATTTACAGGAGTTACCACAAAATGAAGGGTTTGGGCAATGTAAATAAATTTTGGAATAAAACAGGATCTGCCCAAAAGAAGGTGGTAAGTCCCCAGTGCTGCCTTTAAATTCTATTGTATAGTTGTTTCTCCTTGTCATGCTTTTGTATGATTTGCAGTGAATCAGTTGATCTCCAATGAGTAACCTGAAAAACTGATACACTTCTCGAACTGGCCCAATTAAGGATTCTACTTCAGCTCGCTCAACAGCAGTTAAGACATAATTTTGTAAATTGCCCACAATACTGCAATTGCTGTTGCCTGGAAGTTTTTCCTTCCTGGAAGCAAGGGGTTGCTTACTTGAAAGGTGTTTGTAAAGCTCTTGAGCAGCAGAACCACTTTCAAGGAGAGTTACCAATTCAGGAATTCTCTGTTGCACACTGACAGCTGTCACAATCTGGTCTTCCACACTTTGAGTGCCATGGAATAAACTTCTTAACTCATAACTCATATAATAGTAGAATGTTCTGGTAATTTACAGGACAAATCTCAGCATAATACTCTTCTTCTGAGGTAAGAAATACATGTTTGCATATTTTTCATTGGGACCAGGGGCCACACACCATACGTAAAATATTACATCCCCATCAAAACGTTTGCATGTGTATCACATGCAGAGTATGCCGTAAGCAAATGGGTGTACGTGTACAGATTTAAATGTATGTAAATGTACCTGCAATTTGGAGGCAATTCATTGACAATAAAATACACTGGTCATATGGAAAATTTTGAAGACCGAAAAACTGCAACTCCATCCGTGTTTACTTGCAAGGACAAATGAATCTGTCTTTTTCTCATTTGCCAGTGAACCCCTAAAGAATCCATCTTCCCCAAAGTGCTTCTTATACAGTCGTCTATCAAAGACATCTTCAATGGCATCTGATTTTTGTTTTTGTCTTGTGACAGGATACTGCAGCAAATCTGGTACTTCTGTTCCTAAGAAACAAAAACAAATATTTAAAATAACTTGTACATGAAAGTACGAAAATAAATTTCATACAGAGGGTCTGTTAAACTGACAAAAAATGATAATTTTCCTGAATTCATGCAACATTACTACAAATAATAAACTGATGAAAATGTATTCCATTGGAATCCTAACAGTTTTCAAATTATTGATCAAGAACCACTGACGTTAAAGTCCAATAGACATGTAAAGAAGTGATTTTGACCAGTTATTAATGTTACGTTGTTCCAGTGTATCCCTTAAGGTATCAACCAGGGTTAAAAGAGCCTTTCACACACTATAAAAGAAGTAACCAGCCAAAATAAGGGGAAAATGTTACTTCTAAAAACACTGCAATAGCACATTCAAGATTTTCCATAATAGAGGTAATTATCATTTTCACTGACTGCTGAGAAAACATTTCATACTCAAGTTAAATTAAGGGTATTGAATGATCAAAACCTTGATAGATAATTAACTTACTTGCTAGCAATGACTGGACCTGTGTAACTAGGGGAAGGACAATGAAGTAGGCCAGTGCACCTTTTTTCGTAAATTCAGCCAGACAATATTTGTTAGAACAGCAGGACGTCTTTTTCAGCCCAATGTACTGATAACAGAAACAACAATAATAGTGGTACTCGATAGGCTTCTTAAGTTGTCGAAAGAATCGGTTGAGAACAGCTGTCGATTTAGCAAAGCAGTTGGGTACGACAAGGTGAACGTTAACCACCGTCAAAAGCCAATCCACTCAAATTGTGCCTCATGGCGAAGGTAATGATCAGCAGCAAGCTAAGTGAGAATGTAACGGGGGAGCCAGCATATAATGGTGTGTCTCGCGATGATGGTAGCTCGGTAATTTTCACGCAGTCATCTTGAGTGTTGCTTTCATTCGTATCTTCCTCTTCCGGAAGTTCATTCACTCCATCATCTTGATCATTCAAATCCTCAGGGAACTCGCAGGTTACGTACGTAGCATCAAGCGCAGGATCTTCAGGGAAATCCTGTGACTGAATTACACCACTGCCATGTCTGTCGTGTTCTACAGATCTAAGTGGGCTGTTCAGGAGTTCCTTAAATGTTTCATCGACGATGGTGCCTCTAATTGGCATGTCTTCTCTGTCACTTTCTGTCTCAGCTGGTTGGCCAACTTCTTCCAACAAATCGACGCTATTACAGTCTTGCAGAGAGTGTTCTTCGATCCCCTGAAAAGAGCAGTCTGACTCGTGATGTTCAACATTGTCACCATGAAAGGCCGCGTTCGTTTCTCCATCACAAGGTTTAGCTACTTTCTGGCGATACTCAGACGTTCTGGGAACTTTAAACGGTGGATGAGATAAATAAGACAAGTAAATACCTCTTCGTTTCTTACAATTTTTCGAGTTACTGGTCTCTTTCCCATTTTGTAGCCGCCATGTTTACGTGTTTGAGGCAAGCTGACACAGGTTCCGACCCAGGCCTTCGCAGATATTACGCATGCTCAGTTTGTTTTCGTTTTGGCGGGATTTTTCGGCACAATAGTCGGTACGTGTTAGATCTCGCTTGTGAACGCTTGTGTCAACCTGTGAAACGTGTATTGCAAATTAGTTCATCATATTTTTCCAACTGAAAGTTTACTGTTTCTACTCTTTTTCAGTCAATCGAGCATCCAGGAAAATGGTGAGTACATTTGACCACGTGAAAACCCTAAATTTAGGTCATGTTTCAGCGTGTGGCATATATTAACTTAAAGCTAACTTATTGGTTAAGCTTACATGTATATATTTCGCTCAATCGGTGGTAAAAAAGGCAAAATTTACCTTCTTCGTTCAGGTTGAACGTAGCGTTGAAGCCAGGGAAATACATTTGCAGCTTAATTTCGTCAAGTACTCTATCTTCTTCTTAATTTTTTGTAGAAAATCGAGTGTTCTATCATCTATGTTTCGGTGAGGCGAGATTTAAGCATGATCTGACCAAGACACGCTTGATATTTGACCAACTCGTGATTTTTTCAAGAAGTATGAGACTTAAGCAATCCTAAAGTTTTATTAGACATTTAAAAGCGTCCTGTAATTAAGGATATTTCAAATTTCTGTTAGGAATTTTATATTCAAAAGTCAGATCGAGGACAAAGAAGTTGTATTTTAAAATTTACTACCATTAGCATGCAGGAATACAGACATGAATCTGATATCGACAATGACCAACCGTTCAATTTTCAAACAATCTATGGGAGTAGTAGCTTGATTTTGAAAACCAGCGCAATGCCTCCCCTTCTATGCCTCTAGCTGCAAGCTGAAATAGTTGTAGCCATAGTATACTAGCTAGCCAGTGTTGGTATAAAGTAAACGAGTGCTTTTCATAAAAGTTTTCCACCTATAGGTAAAACCAAATGGTTTTGCAGTAGTTGAATGGAATCGACCCAATGGACGAAGTGAACTGGAAGCAATTAGTGTGAAAAAATTAGCTTTCAAAGGAAGTGTAGGAGTTGGGCCAATTTGCTGAAATGCAATATAATGGAGAAATCTGGAATGGAAAAATTCTCTCTCTTCATGGTAAGACAACTTCCAATTCAGTAAATCTGTCATGTACATGTACTTGAAGTGAAACTTTCAGAGGGTTGTCCAATACCCCCGCACTGTAACGGTCTGTAAAAGTAAGGTTTCGGTCCATCAATTTCTCCAAGTGGTAGATGGCTTCACGGACCGTACAGTTGGTACGGTCCGTGAATGTGACATACGGAGAATCGTTACAGAAATCGTCTTTTTATATGATCGCAATTCACAATCATGATGTTCGCAGATATAAACTGCTTTTATACAAATGATGAGCTGGTAGGAATGAACTTGACTGGAGCAAATGGAAAGCCATGCCCAGACAAGCAGATACTTGAAAGCATAATAGGTATGTGTGCAATATAACATGTTGGCATTATATTGCAGTTATATTAAAAGGAAACCCTTCCCTTGCCTCAACAAGGCAGTGAACTTTGTAATCGTGCTAAAAATAATTCTAGTCATCAAACCCATTTAAATGGCACTGACTGGAATGGATACTCCAGTATCAGGTGTCCAGGAGGGAAGACTGGACCTGTATGATCTTATTTTTGGGTGAAGTTCCAACTCTTTTTTGGGATTTAGAAGGAAAGAACTTTTTGCCACCTGACAGAGATATTTAGAAATTCAACTACTAAGCGTTGGACATTGTAAGGTTGTCCTTGCTGTGGATCGTTTATTTTTACACAAAGATTTTGGTATTATCAACAGAGTTGATAAATGTAAATTGACCACCGTACAGGGATTCTAAAAGCTGACGTTTCGAGCGCTAGCCCTTCGTCAGAGCGAATCGAGGAATTGTGGGTTGTGTGTAGTTTTTATAGTGGAGTAGGAGCTACGCTATTGGTGGTAACATGGCAACGTGAAAAATAGGAATACATTAGTTAAATGAAAAGCGTTCGTTAATACCGTGGGGATTAAGGGTGCCGATTTGGAAGATGAATTTTTGTTCCAGATTCTTGCGGCTTTCCGTCGTACCTTCCGTCGAACACCTTCGCGATGTAGAGAAGAATGACAAGGATGCATCTAAGCCAGTCGCTCGTCATTTTAATCTCCCTAACCACTCCAAACAACACATGGCTATCTGCGGCCTTTCCCTACATCAAGGTACGACGGAAAGCCGCAAGAATCTGGAACAAAAATTCATCTTCCAAATCGGCACCCTTAATCCCCACGGTATTAACGAACGCTTTTCATTTAACTAATGTATTCCTATTTTTCACGTTGCCATGTTACCACCAATAGCGTAGCTCCTACTCCACTATAAAAACTACACACAACCCACAATTCCTCGATTCGCTCTGATGAAGGGCTAGCGCTCGAAACGTCAGCTTTTAGAATCCCTGCACGGTGGTCAATTTACATTTATCAACTCTGTTGATAATACCAAAATCTTTGTGTACTACTTCCCCACCGACGCAGCACCACAGTTTCTTTAGAAACTACCCCCTTTATTTATTTGTTTATTTTTACACATTCGTATTTAAACAGTCTAGTGAAGCTTAAGAGCCATTGATCAATATACACTAAACAGCAAGGGAGGATTTTTTCACCCCACTGAGACTAAATACAGCCTTCTTCTATTATGGATGGCAAGGATGGAAAATGATTGCACTTTGCCAAAATGATGGAAATGATATCTTTCTCCTCCCATTCAAACAAATGTAAAGGATGCCATTATCAGCCATGGGCCAGGATCTCCACTATACATTAATATAAAATGAGGTTGACTTCATTGCAGCAACTTTTATCAATGGCTATTTATATCCCCGCTTACTTCAAAACTTAACAACAGCCATGAATCACAATGTCTCAGCAAGAGTAAAATTCATGCAGAACCAATTTCAATGAAGATTGCAGCGGAGAACAACAAAACTGTCCGACAGTGTTCCTTTGAACCGTGAAGAAGATAAACTTATTTGCTGTGCCAAAGTTTAGCTCACTAACAAAAGGCAAAAATGCCATAAAGATGGGTACTACAGTATATCTGTTACAAACCTGATGGCAAATTGTTACCTTACTTAGACATTTTTTATTCACAAAAACCATCCCCATCCCATGACTCACGCCAAAATAGGCCACGTGGAAGTATCCCCTTGGCCTTCTCATATATGAATCAACTTACGTTTCTCTATATAATTGCCATTGTGACAACTGCCCCATTTTAATACATCAACACTGTAAGCTTTTATTATAAATACAGCATAAGCTTTGTAACTGAAGATGAAAAGCTGTTAAAATAGGTTTTGCAAATTAGAAAACATGTCCTTCCCTTCGAATGATTTTCATGACTGCTGCTTTCCAAGACTTCTTGTTCAGGTTATATTTATGTAAGCACTACAATGGAATTCCTTGTTGATAGATATCATGGACGACAACACCCTTTAAGGAAAAAGAATTCAACTGAGTTATGCCGTAGTACATACGAGTTTCGAAACGTTCGAGGGCTTTCAAGAATTTATCGAGTTGAGTTTCGAGACTTTCGAGTGGGAAAAACAAAGGACTTTTCGCGCGATTAAGTTTTGACACGTCTGAATCTTTAAGGAAAGCATATTTTAGCTTTCTTTACCGGTAGATCTATTTTGATTTCAGGCCCATAATTTCTCGCCGAATATTTGTGACAGAGCTTTTCTTTCTTTAACACTTTTAACTGAAATCTGAAGGGCGATCATCGATATTAATTTCTTCTTTCGATTGAGTGTGTTTTAAAACAGATTTCACGAAATCATGGTCAAGTTTGTCACGCAGCGCTATAAATTCTTGTAAAATTTGATGAATGTGCATGGATGTGTTATTTGATCGAGTCATAATTGTTGTATGACCTCGATCAGTGGTACTTTTTCATTTGATGCATTATTCCTTTTGGAGAATTTTCAGGCATATTTTAAGGGAACTGCTGAAGGGAGGTCATGGATGTTAATTTTCTTTCGACTGACTGTGTTTAAAAATAGATTTCACTGAATTTGTTTGTCGCGCCACGCTGTGAGAGAAATATTTTGTCTTCGCGTAATTTACCTCTAAATCTCTAGTCATGAATTGGCCGATTTGCGTGTGATTTGATTCCATCTTATCGTTAGAGTGAAGCACTATGATTTGTAGAAATACTGCTCAGAGTCACATTTTTTCGAAAAATTTCATTCATCTACATTTTGTTCATCACTGAACAAACACAAAAGACAACAAGAAATTGCTAACACTACTCTAGTTTTTGAAAAATTTTTGGCATTCGCCATTAGCAAAACAAACAAAGAAACAGATTGGTGAAAAATTATCATGTGACGCTTGTCCATCCTCATCGTTGCTTACATAAAGTGTTGTTTGGAATCACAACACATTTCAAAATGGCGTCTATGACAGATCGTTTGGTGTTAACTATCACCAGGTTATCCCTCGAAGCAATTTTACAACCAAACTAGCACATTGTAACAACAGTTGACGTTATCCGCTAAAAAAGCAGTGACATGGCAATACTTTGGATTTATCATAGATTAGTACTTATCATAAAGCAACATTGGTTTCAGTGCTAAGATTGAAGAGTAAACGGCAATGTTAAAATACCTTTGCGAACAGGGCTGGGGATAGACTTAATGGTTTGGATAATCTTCTGCAACAGTTGTTACACATGTGCAATCAGAATTTTGAAGAAGAAAGACTCAAGGCCTTCCATTACACCTTTCAGGTACAATTCTGCTGTGTGGGAAACACTACGGGAAACCCAAATTTTCATACACAACTTTTGCAAAAAAAATTGGTAAGTACAACGATGTTCACTTTATACTAAACTATTTCTTACAATAGGCAGTACATAAAAATTATGCAGGATTTCCAGCACGAAACATGAATTACATGTATAAGCCTCACGCATTTTATGCCTTCAAATGATGGATTTTTGGGAATGGTTATCACGAAAAGAAAGCATGTACATTTAATGTTTATGCCTGTCTGGAAATCTTTCCCAAGCCACTACTAAATAATGTCATTGTTGTCCATGTAAACTAATATGTTTACTCCTATTTGTTAAAAGCTTTCCACAACTGTTTGCATAATTTGCCATTATCACCAAGATCACCCTCACGAAAGGGAGACTCTTGCCTTCTCATTTCAGTCACTGGCTATTTGGGCATATTCGCCATTTTCGCCACATTCAAATACTGTATACATATTTCTAAAACTGTTGACGAAGTTTCGTTGAAGTTGCCTTTTTCACCAATTTTGCCAAAATCGCTGCTTTCCAAGGGGGCCCTCTTGTCTTCTCATTGGCATTTGCCACATATTCGCCGGCGATTTTGAGGAATTCGCCATTTTCGCCAATTTCGCCAGGGCCCTCTTGTCTTCTCATTGGCATTTGCCACACATTCACCTGTGATTTTGGCGAATTCGCCATTTCGCCAAAATCGCCGCTTTCCAAGGGGGCCCTATTGTCTTCTCATTTGCATTTGCCACACATTCGTTGGTTATTTTGGTGAATTTGCCATTTTCGCCAATTTCGCCGCCTTCCAAGGGGGCCCTCTTGTCTTCTCATTTCCATTGCCAACCATTTTGGCGAATTCACCATTTTCGCCATATTCCCCAATTTCACTTAGTGTATACTATATTTCCAAACGGGTGGCGAAATTTCGTCAAAATTGCCGTTGTCATTATTGGGTGCATTTCTGGACATATCTCGTCCTCCAAGGTCCGTCCCACACCAAATCACGCAAGACACCGGCGATTTACGCACTCTTACACCGTGAGCTACAAAACCCGAATGGAACCATGAAATAGACAACGAGGATGAACTATGGAATACCTTAGAACAGATCAACCAGCTGGCACAAAGGAGCAATCCAGGAGTACAACAGTCTTTCCTCCCGCCAACACTGACGCCAGCTCTACGCACAAAACCATGTATTCAACCGAGTCCTTACAATGGAGTGAGCTCCCGGGACGACTACCACGTCCAGTTTGAATTGGTTGCTGGATTGAATTGCTGGGATGGTTGCACCAAGGCCATTTATCTGGCAGCCTCCCTCCAAGGCCCTGCCCGCACAATTTTAGGGGATCTAGATTCCAGTAAGCAAAAGGATTTCTCGGCGTTAATTGAGGCATTAGAATCCAGCTTCGGCTCAAAACATCAAACCGAGATGTATAGGGCTCAGCTTCGCTGTTGCATAAGGAAATGCGAGGAGACATTGCCCAAACTGGGCCAGGCAGTCCAGCGTCTCACCCGCCAAGCTTATCCAAATCCAAACGCCCCAACGAACCTACAGGATACCCTGGCGAGGGACCATTTTATACACACCCTGCCTGAGAGTGAGGTATGGTGGCGCATCCATCAAGCCAGACCTAGATCTGTGCGAGAAGCATTAACAACAGCCTTAGAGATTGAAGCCTTTTATGTCGCTGATAGACATCAAACCAGGATCCAGGCGAGAGCTGTCTTCCCACCTTCTCCCGAAGCACCAGTCTCCACATCATCTCAAGGGGATGACCTGCAACAGCAAGTAGGAGAACTGCAGCAAATTGTCAACAAACTCCTCACAGAACAGGAACGGCCCTTGCACGTGATGGGCAGCGATGTGGTGGTCTTGACTACATGTAGCGAGATTGTCCAGAAGGAAGATTGACAGGAAACGGCTCCCAGCCGGGCTTGCAAGTCAGAGCCCGGCTGCCCCCTCTCACGCAAGGCTCCTGACCCTCCAGCCAGCAGTAGGACAAGTAGCCAGCACTGAGGATGCGCCCCTGGTTAAAGGAAGCATCTCCGGGGTGGCGATGACTTTTCTTGTGGACACGGGAGCAAATGTCACAATTGTCAAATCCTCTGTTTTCAACAAGATAACTGCCTCAGAACGCCCACCCCTCGACCAAGTGGAGACAAGCATGTTTCTTGCTGATGGTAGCTCCCTTCCATTCCTGGGCCGTGGACGTTTGCGCATTAGTTTAGGGAAAGAGTAGGTGTTGCATGACGTGTGGGTTGCGGAGATATCATTGGCATGGATTTTACTAGGGCACATAATTGTAGGTTGACTTAGGGACAGGGGTGTTATGAGTTAGCTTTAAATGGTAATGTGACTGAACGTGTGGGAGTGAAAGCCTCGTCCCAGCTAGGCTAATCGACCCTTGTGGGGAAGCTTCCCTTGGCATTACAGGGGGACAAGAACGTTTCACTAGAAGGAGTCAACTACTGGTTGCAACAGCTCTCATCGACTTTACTAATGATGTTGTTCCTTTGAGGCTGTTTAACCCAACCAACCAACCCCAAACTGTGTACAGAGACACTATTGCTGCATTGTGTGAACCAGTGGAAGATGTTTCCGAAGCCAGCAGAAAGGCAGTGAAGACCAGAGAGGCACCTGCTGGGAGAGCTTGCCAGGTAACTCCTTCTACCATACCATTGCCAGCCCATCTGGATGACCTCTACCAGAGAACTATATCGTGTCTCGATGAAGCTCCCTTACACCGTTTGACAGAGAAGGACAAAGCCTTTGTGTGGACCCATGAATGTGATGTTACATTCCATCAGCTCAAACAAGTCATGTCCCAGGCACCAGTGCTAGTTTACCCAACTTCAGAGGGAACCTTCGTTTTAGACACTGATGCTAGCAACACGGGCATCGGGGAGGAGAGGGTTATTGCCTACTTCAGTCGTACCCTAACGAAGTCGGATCGGCAGTACTGTGTGATGAGGAAGGAACTGCTGGCCCTGGTAACTGCTGTGAGGCACTTTCACCACTACGTTTATGGAAGACACTTCAAGGTGCAAATAGACCACGGGGCACTAAGGTGGTTGATGACCTTCAAGAACCGGGAAGGGCAAACAGCAAGGTGGATCGAGACCCTCAGCATATATGACCTGGAAGTTAAGCACCACCAAGGGCGAAACCACAGAAATGCAGACGGTCTTTCCAGACGTCCCTGTGACAATTGTAGACATTGCGAGCAGTGTTGGCTGCTGACGTTATCCAATGAGAGATAAGGGAGGCCCAGCTCCGCGACCCATGCTTCAGGGCTGTCGTCAGGCTAAAAGAACAGAGTGCAGAACGCCCAGCTTGAGAACAATCAGTATGGAGAGCCCTACGTTCAAGAGGTACAGTACCGCTCAAAAGTAAGTTACCAGTCGCATCGCGTTTCCTGCGCGACGCGAATTGCATAGCGCGAGACTCATTGAAGTGAAAATTTCTGGCATAAATTATAGATTACCACAATGCGAAATCAATTAATATCGCGTATCAATTTCGTGTAGCGCTTACAATTGCAGCTGTTGTCCTACCGAAATTTGAGCTGTCCACACATGTACATGTTGTGCCCTTCGTTGAGGTCGTCATGTGTCGAAATGGCGTAAAATCAAGCGACAGACAAACAAATCCATCCACAGATAAGAGATTTGTATAACCGCAAAAATATTGGCGTACATACAATATTCATAGACACGGCCACACAAGAAGTTTAAACTGCTGAATCTGTCGTTGGTCGGTAGAATGATCAAGTTTTATAAAATTCGTGCGAAGTTAAATCAAGCGTCAGACAAACAAATCCGTCCAAAGATAAGAGATTTGCATAGCCGCAAAAATATTGGCATGTGTAATTTGAAACCTTTTACGTACATACAATACCGCACAAGAAGCTTAAACGGTTGAGTGTGGCGTTGATCGGTAGAATGATCAAGTTTTCTAAAATTCGTGCTAAGTAAAATCCGTCCACAGATAAGAGATTTGCATAACCGCAAAAACAATCAATCAAAACAAATCAAGCAAGCTTTACATGAAAGAAAAGTCACTGAATATATCTTGTTAATCTTTATAGAAAATCTACCGTATTTCACAATAAATGTTATATACTTTTTAACCTACTTGCTCATAATCATAATAATCGTTCGTATTTACGCTATAAACTTACAAATATTTACAAAGGAATAAAAACAAGTAACAACTACAGCATATTACAACTTACTTACAATAACCCCTTTCATTAACCCTTACCCACTGCAAACCTCCTTAGAAACACCTTTTTCCCAGCCCTTTTAATCGCCCCTGAAATCTTTTTTCTTCCTTCTTAAGAACTCGTCCATGTAAGTGATGCACTTGCGCCATTGCGCATCTTCCAGTGCCTTTGCACAAGGATACAGTTTAAAAACGTAACTTTTAACCACCCCCAACTTAACCTGATCTAAAGCTTCTTTTCCCCTAGTCCCCGTACAGTTTCGATTAAACATCTCCTCTGGTTGAAAAACTCACTTCAGTAACTTTTGAGCGAAATTCCCTACACTACAACTCTTACTTTTTAACTTTACTGCCTCCCGAAAAAAATTATCTGCTTCCTCCCCCATGTTGTTAACATCGCCTCCCGAAACTAACCCAAAGTTATTAAGACCCGTTGAGATTTCATTACCACCCACTAAACTTGCGTTCGAAAAATCGTCCCCCAGAATGCCTGAACCAGACAACTCGCTAACCCCTCCGATTGAATTTGATGAATCCCGCCTTTTTGGTTCGATGCTCGAAAGCCTCCCCGAATTTCCCGAAAACTCGCCCCCACCAATGCTTGAATTTGAAAGCCCGCTTACCCTCCCAAAGATTTCACTTGAATTTATTGACTGATCCCTTTTTGAAAAACCCCCTGAACTTCCCGTACTTGCGTTACAATAACAAACTCTATCCTTCATAAAATCTGAAAATAACTTAAATAAAACTTTTTGGTTGTTTATAAGAACATCAAGTTTCTTGTGAAGGGACGTTTCCTCTTGAAGGTCCAGCAAGTCGTCAAGGTAAGACGCACCAGTCTGTTTTGCGCCTGATGGCGAACGTGGTGGAGTGGATGTTCACGTTGATGTTGCAGGAGCGGGCGGGATGGTTAAGTCATCAAACTCATTGTATATGAAATCCTACAACAAAAAGATGTGAATAAGAACAAGGAATAAATTTGCATTTGCTATGTTGATGCGGAAAGTTTCATGAACAGAGGTCATAAACAAGGGAGTACAGTAAATGAATTAATTTCCTCTGTTGTTCTTAACAGGTTTGGTGTGGGCTTCTTCACCGAAAAGAAAAGAAAAACAGGTTGGGTTTAGGTTTTGGTTTACAGAAAAGGACGCTTAGTTGTCAATGGTAAATTTACCTCTTCGTCCTGCAATTCCTCCACTTCACTGGAAGGTGCTGCCGAGACAACAACACTGCAGCTGCCCTTTGTGTTCTTTTTGGCCTTTTTCTCTTGCTGGCATTCCGCCTCCTTTGGCCGCTTATTTACCTTTTTCTCCTAAAATAAAAATAAAGCACGGTTAGGTGGGTTTCCAAAAAAAAAAAAATGAATACACGAAGACGTGCTATGAAATGGATAGCTTCAGCTCATATTTTGCACTTCGCATTTGCATAACAAATTCAGCTTGAATTTGATGGCGGCCGACGGTCAAAACAAATAAAGATGAACCACATAAAAAGACCTAGTTCGGTTTCTATTTGATGTTGAGTAAATGGATTTTTTTTGAAGCGTGATTTCTAAACTAAGTGAGTTTAATCAACTAATTGCTTTATCACAATCGAGTGAAACTTTCGGAAGCGTGCCTCCAAAAACTATTTTAAAGCGAGATCATTGTTCCGTCACAAAGTAAACAGGCGACTTAATGAACAAAAAATACACTGTGTGGCACCCATGAATACAAGTCAGAAAGCAAACAGAGCGAGTCTTGCACATTTCGAGAGTTGATTTAATGAACTGTGCGTGATTTCTAAAGTAATCAGATTTCCAAAGTAAGACTGTTAATGCACTAATTGCTTCACCACAATCGAGTCAAACTTGGGAAGTGTGCTTCCAAAAGGAATTAAAATAAGATAATTGTTCCGTCACAAAGTTAAACTTAACATACCAAACGTTTTCGTTTCTTCCCCGTCGCCTCACTCTCGGCGTCATCTGTTTTGCCCGTCAAATGAATGGCTGACCAGGAAAGGTCTCTCTCATTTAGTTCTTCTTTGTTATCTGCAGAGACGAAAGGAAAAGTGAATGGTAAGTAAAGATACATGTATCTCTAACCCGATTGGAATGATTCTCAGAACTGAAGCATTTCAATGTATCGTCACGAGTGTAATCAATACTTACTACTTAGCGCGATGATTCTCGCATACACCACTTTTCCTTGCCAGTTCACAGAAACCATTTGTTCCACACTGGCCTTTTCTTTGTTGAGAATAATCTTGGTTGGCCCGATTCCCGTCATGTCTTCGTTGGGGAAGAAGAACAGTGCCATTGAAGGCAACTGTGTTTCTCGGATTGCTTTTCGTAGCGACATTCTGGCGGAGTATAGTGCGCGTCGTGACTTATGGAATGTAATCAAATTACTGCAATGTAATGTTGGATCGGAGTTCTTTTATAGTGTTCGATTTGAAGGCCTATGGTTAGTGGAGGATCGAAAATCCGAGAAACTCATTGGTCAAATAATCACTTTTGTTTTAGGTGGATCGAAATCCGAAGGATCTCATTGGTTGTAGTATATGCAAAATATTTTCAATTGAAATTGCTATTGTTCCTTTCAGCTTCTTTGTTTCCAAAAGCGAATGGCTAGTTAGTTTCTTTTTGTCTATTGTTTAACGGCATGAAACAGTTTATTTCTGTTGTTGGGACGCTAGGCCACTTAATAACAATGGGTCGATTAACACACGAGCAAAAAGCAAAAATCGTAAGGCTACGATCCAAAAATAAGAATATCTGTGAGATTGTAAGAATTCTCGCCGAGGATGAATGTCAGATAAGTCGACTTAGTGTCAGACGTTTTTTGAGGCGTTTCCAAGAGTGGCAATCTTTCGAGAACGCACCAATTCCTGGCCGGCCCGCAGAGCATGTGTGACCTTCCACGGGAAAACGTACACTAACGAGTTCCCGTTTTAGAACGGAATTCCGTTCGCTTGCCGTTTCTTAGCCGTTCGAACGACTTGCGTATCCGTTTGAGTGGCTTGATCATCCGTTCGAACGACTTGAGTAGCCGTGCGAGCTGTTCTGGTATCCGTTCGGTTAAAATAACCACCCATTCGAACGGGTTGCGATATCCGTTCACCAAAAATTTGCGTCCGTTCGAACGACTTGAGCAGCCGTGCGAGCCGTTCTGGTATCCGTTCGGTTAAAATCACCACCCGTTCGAACGGGTTGCGTCATCCGTTCACCAGAAATTTGCATCCGTTTGATGACTTACGTATCCGTTCGAAATGTTAGACAACTGGGAAGGAAAAATCGTTTAAATTTTGTAAATAGCGTGTCTGGGGCATAAAAAGCGTCAGAAAATATAATCTCATAATAACCGTCGTTAAAAAGTTTAAAGCAGTGTTCTGAATTCACTGAATGAACGCAAACGTGAAAAACTCGAACGAAAACATTATTTCTGTCAACCACTCACAATCACATTTTATCCATTTCCTTCCAACTGTGCCTTTATAATGTGTGTTATCCCAGCGAAGAATCTTCGTATCTTCTCTCTGTTGGATCTTTGGTCGTTTACGAATAAACACGAATCCTCGGAAGTTGTTTTATATGCTCAGATCATGTTTACGGTAATGAACACTAGCCCCAGGGCCACCGCGTAATGCGTCGTTATAGCAACGTTCGAAGTTTTGCAATTTATCGACCAAATCAGCTGTTAACCTAGAATTATTACGATGATGGATGACGAAGAATTACGCGCCGAATGCATAGAAGGAACAACAGAATTGTTTGTTAAAGCGAAGGGGTTACTTGAAAAGAGATGCGAATGCTCCAGAGGTCCAAAGGAAAGCCCTTGTTCATCGCAGTTTACGGAAAGAGAAGTTCTTGCGAACTTGAATAATTGTCTCGAGCTGACAACTAAAGAGCTGGACCTTGTTATTTTGGCTAACATCCAAGCTGTTACTCGTTTCGAGGAAGTTGGAGAGAAAAGAAGTAGAAGCCCTCGCTGTAATTTCTTGTTTCAATCGAAGCCAATCTGTCGTGAAATGTTTCTCACTCTCTACGGTTTGAGTTACTCACGGTTTCGCCGGCTGAAAGAACACTACGAAAACCATGGCCTTTCATCCAGAACGCATGGGAACACAAAGCGGCTACCCTCAAACACTTTTCCTCACACCGTAGTAGAAGATGTTAAATCGTTTCTTACGAATTATGTAGAGGAGAACGCGATTTCACTTCCTGGGAGGATTCCGGGCTATAAAGATGAAGACATAAAACTGTTATCATCTCACGAAACGAAAATGGGGGTTTGGCGTACTTTTGGAGACGCTTGCAGAGCAGCTGGACGTCAAACAGTAACCTACTCAAAGTTTGTTGAACTGTGGCAGCAATTTTACCCAAATGTCGTGGTTGCTAAACCCATGAGTGATCTATGCGTGAGATGTCAGCAGAATACAACGAAACTTCTTCGAGCAGCAAACCTTCCTGATAGCGAAAAGTCAGATTGCGTACGAGAACAACAGGAACATTTGAACTTAACGTTAGCTGAGAGGAATGTTTACAAGGAAGCATGCAAGACAGCGGAGGTCAATTTTAAAACTGTTGAAGACACTATTGACTTAAGTACGTCCCACGCCCCTTGTTCACTAAGAGGAACAATGCACTATTCCTTTGATTATGCCCAGCAAGTGCATATACCAAGCAATCCGATGCAGCCCGGACCCATCTACCGTATTTATTCACTTATAAGGCGCACCATTTTTACCGAGAAAATACATTTGTTCGATCAAAATCTGCTCAAAACTTGGGGTGCGTCTTATAACCGAGTATTTTCGCGCAACAGAATATAATTTTTCCCAAAACGTAAACAAAGCCGAGTTGAAGCGAAACGCGAGGGAACGTGCTCAAAAGCACGTGCTTGAAGTTGTTGACGTCAGAAACAATCAAACAAATTTCTAACCTCGCTCCCATGAAATAACGCAAACTTGACTACAAATCGTTCGAAAAATGTTATGGCCGCGGTTAAATACTCCTAAAATGATAAAGGAAAAAGAAAAAACGTTCTTTGTCCATCCAGGCACGTTTTGCAGTCATCTTTAACTCGCCGGAGAACAAGACATGCTGTTGGTTTCTCCATTTACCGACCTTCGATTCCGATATGCCATAATCGCGAGCAGTTTCACAATTGTTGTTGACGGCTTCCGCTTCTGCTACGATCTTCAACTTGAAGTTTAGATCATAGGAATGACAATGAGTGCTTGGCATAATTACGGTAAATTTACAGTGCGCTGAACGAATCCTTGAAGATTAAGGGAATTAAAAAGTGTGACTTTTATGCTAATGTCCATGTGTGACTTTTTTGCTATTGTTTGTAATGCTTTCGTTTTTAGACTGAAAGCACCGTAATTAACGGTAATCACTTCTGGAAGCAAATTGTTGTAAGTACAGCGAACATGGTCAGCAAAATTTCCCGTAATTCTGGGTGCGCCTTATAACAGGGTATTTAGGTGAAATTTTCATTTTGCTTACTTGTCACAATTGTCTTCAAAAGTTTAGGGTGCGTCTTATAACCGAGTGCGCCTTAAAAGTGAATAAATACGGTATTTTAAAACACCCCGTAAATGTGGAATTTTTGGAATGATCTGCGAAGCCATCCCACGACAAGTTAACTATTTGATCGACGAGGCTGCCAACGTTGGAAAGGGCGCAAATTCTACGATCAGTTACGTACATCACTTTTTCACAAAACATGGTCTGGGAGAAACACACGTTCATCTTCACGCGGACAATTGTGCCGGCCAGAACAAAAATAACTTCTTTTTGTGGTACTTGGCATGGAGAACAATACTGCAACTTCACCAGCACATTACTTACTCTTTCTTACTCGCCGGTCATACTAAGTTTGCACCTGATCGCTGCTTCGGGATGATAAAAAAATCTTACAAAGTGAACTTTCTTTCCTCAATTTACGAACTTGCTGGAATGGTCGAGGCCTCTAGCGCCGTTGGAGTAAACAAAGCCCAGTTAGTCGGAACTCATGACAACAGAACTATTGTGCCAGTATACGACTGGGCATCATTTCTTGGAGGATACTTTAACAAATTGCCAAACATCAAAAAGTATCAGCACTTTCGTTTCTCTAACGATGAACCTGGAAAGCTCTATTTTAAAGAGAACAGTTCCTCCGCTGAACACTCGTTTATGTTACTGAAAGATCCATCACTTGTTCCGCAGCAAGGCGTCCTTCCCAATCAGATTAAACCAGCGGGCTTAAGTGATGAGAGGAAAAGATACTTGTTTAATGAAATAAGACAGTATTGTAAGAAAGGAACAGAAGATCTTGTGGCACCACCGCCATAGACTGACAGTGGACTAACAAACAGTGGCTTCTTTTGTAAATAATTATGATAAGATAGATAATGACTTGGTGTGAAGTTTTATTAAACCTATAATGTATATATATAATTTATAACTTTTCTTTGATTTGTTCGGCTTTTCAGTGTATCTTGTTAAATGCAGTTGCATTCCCAGTTCTTTCAGTGTAGGTCTTAGATTTCGGAAATAAAGTTGTGTTGCAATATCATGGAGGTGTTCGTTTCATTTGTTTCATCAAGTCCGGGATCAGTCCGCTTGCTACATTCCTATTTCTAATGATGTATCTTTTTTGGGTCTCTCTCGGGTCAGGTTTTGTCTCATTTCCCGAACAGCAGAAATCGAGCCTAATCTCGAGTGTAAACGAAATTTTTGTTACGGTAACGCAAGGGTACAGATCTGTATGCCTTTGTTACGAGTTCGATTGTGTTGTGACGAGTGAGAAGTGGGTTGTTTGTAGACTAAACGGAACGCAGGGTTGTCGGAACAGCAACAAGGTTATTTATTCCAAACGAAAGTAGTAAACTCCGTACAAGACTTCACAATAAGCTCACTCTAGGCTTGTAAAATTACACTCGACCTCCGTCAAACTCCAATACTCACGGCCTCTGCCAAATGTACACGACCTCTGTTACACTTCAATAAACACGGCCTCTGCCAACTGTATAAACGACCTCTGTCAACTTCAATAAACACGGCCTCCGCCAACTGTATAAACGACCTCTGTCACACTTCAATAAACACGCTGCTTAGAAACGCAAACGGCTTAAAAATAGAATTACGGAATCACGATGATTCAGCACTAATTAAATATGCAGAACATTCTAGACACTTCCAGACAGTAACGCGAGTCACGCAATAATTTTTCGTAACAGCCTTGAAGAAAGGTTTACTGTTTTATCTTGTTCCCCTCACTGGCCTCTTACTAAAATAAGACAACACAAGACATTAGCTTTATTCCCGATGTATCTAACCAAACAAAATTGAACTAAAATTCGATTAACGAGTCAATTTTGTTCAAAATCCATCTCTTTTGACGCCTGAAAATAAGTAGAGCACATAGGAATAATCATAATCAACCTTTATTAAATGGAACAAACAGAAAAACATCCAAGCAGGAGTTCGGTAATCGAACGTTCGATTGAGTACGATTGGTGACCGTTTGGTAATCGATAGTAGGATAACTTGAGTTAATTAATTTTTGTTCCTGATAAAGCTAATATGCACCCAAAACAAAGTCTGCCTTTAACACACAGCCCTAGGATCGAAAATTTCACATTGCTGAATGAATTCGATTTAATTGCGCGAGTCTTTGATGCGGTATACAATGGACATAAACCGACAACTTGACGAAATAAAATTCTCACCTCGAATTTACATAACTTCGCACATTTTGCCTGGGTCTCAATGAAAATGGTTGCATTACTTTTTGACGCACTTCCACACGAGACTTTTAATTGGTGAAAGCATCGAAGAAATCAGCGATTTGTGATCAGGTTACTGTTTGTAACACGAACGTTCGATTGAGTACCAGCCATTGGCGACCATTTGGTAATCGATAGCAGGATAACTTGAGTGAATTGATTTTTGTTGCTGATAAAGCTAATATGCACCCACAACAAAAGTCTGCCTTTATAAACACACAGCCCTAGGATCGAAAATTTCACATTGCTGAATGAATTCGATTTAATTGCGCGAGTCTTTGATGCGGTATACAATGGACATAAACCGACAACTTGACGAAATAAAATTCTCACCTCGAATTTACATAACTTCGCACATTTCGCCTGGGTCTCAATGAAAATGGTTGCATTACTTTTTGACGCACTTCCACACGAGACTTTTAATTGGTGAAAGCATCGAAGAAATCAGCGATTTGTGATCAGGTTACTGTTTGTAACACGAACGTTCGATTGAGTACCAGCCATTGGCAACCATTTGGTAATCGATAGCAGGATAACTTGAGTGAATTGATTTTTGTTGCTGATAAAGCTAATATGCACCCACAACAAAAGTCTGCCTTTATAAACACACAGCCCTAGGATCGAAAATTTCACATTGCTGAATGAATTCGATTTAATTGCGCGAGTCTTTGATGCGGTATACAATGGACATAAACCGACAACTTGATGAAATAAAATTCTCACCTCGAATTTACATAACTTCGCACATTTCACCTGGGTCTCAATGAAAATGGTTACATTACTTTTTGCACGCACTTCCACACGAGACTTTTAATTGGTGAAAGCATCGAAGAAATCAGCGATTTGCGATCAGGTTACTGTTTGTAACACGAACGTTTGATTGGCGATCATTTGGTAATCGATAGCAGGATAACTTGAGTGAGTTGATTTTTGTTGCTGATAAAGCTAATATGCACCCAAAACAAAGTCTGCCTTTATAAACACACAGCCCTAGGATCGAAAATTTCACATTGCTGAATGAATTCGATTTAATTGCGCGAGTCTTTGATGCAGTATACAATGGACATAAACCGACAACTTGACGAAATAAAATTCTCACCTCGAATTTACATAACTTCGCACATTTCACCTGGGTCTCAATGAAAATGGTTACATTACTTTTTACACGCACTTCCACACGAGACTTTTAATTGGTGAAAGCATCGAAGAAATCAGCGATTTGCGAACAGCTTAATGTTCGTAACACGGAGAAAAATCTGCTTCTGCGCTAATTGTTAGAGAAACTATTAAAACTGCACGTCGCATGAACCTTTCGAGGACGCCAATTAACATGCAAACAAATCTCGCTTGGATCATTCATGTGCAAATTGACCCTGTTAATCCAATCAAAATGCTGGACGTTTGATCCGCTAGACCCTTGGTGAAGCATATAAAAGGAACTCTGTTAGTTCACACTCGTTAGCTACTTCAATCACCTGTAAGAGTTTCCAGTCTCATTGATTCAGTTGACCACGAAATGTCACTCAGACAGCTTTGCAAGCAAACAACAAAATGTGTTTCCAAAGCACTGTTTTTCTTTCCGAAGGAAGGAAAAACTGGCATTGCACCAACGCGCCTAATTGTAGAGAAAAACGTCGATTTTACCGTGGGACAGTCTGTTCACGTTAATTGGGAAGGGAAAAAAGCACAAGCAGAGATCATTGCTTTAAACGGTAAGTTTCTACTGATCCAATTTTTAATTTCATACTGTTTACAGTTCGAGGCCGTTTCGCCAGGCAGTCGATTCGCCTGGACTCTATCAAATGGTAGCATAAAAATTACAGTATGTCACACTGTCATTGATTCGAGAAAAATTATTCACTAAATGCGAAAATACTCTGAAGTGTTGTAAGTTATGGTTATTGATACTTTTACAAATGACCACCCCTTCCGACGTACAGTGTACCCATAACTCTACATGTACATTTCACAGATGACGAGACTAAACTGGCCGAAAAAGATTTGGAGTGGTCAGAGAAGAACTTGCAGGTGACATTGGAACAACCGATGGACGCTTCGGAAGTGTCAGAGCCTCCAAAGAAAAGAGTTGCACGAGAGCAGGTAAAGTCTATTATGTTGCTGATTACTAGATTGCTGCTAGATGAATGACCTAAATTCTAAGAGCTACCAGCGAAAAAAAAATGTAAATTTTCTTTAAAGAAATTGCTGTTCTGATTTTGGAATAATAGAATAAATCGCTGCTCAGTAAATATCTGGTAGTGTTCGCCTCTTCATTGAATATATTTTGATCATTTGATTTTCTATCTTTCAGACAGATGACGTGGAAATTCTCCATCCCTATGATCTGTTTTTGGCCGAACAAAGTGAGCGAGAGATGGGGTGGAAAAGACAGTGGAACGCTAAGAAAGCAACCAAGGTAGCTTCCACACCAGCGGTTGCACCAGCAACACCAGTACCAGCACCACTGACATCGGGCGTCCAAGATCAGGTTTCAGTCCTTCAGCAACGGCTCGTCGCCAAAGAAGATGAATGCCGTGACCTGAAAAAGCAGTTGGAAAGGATCGAAGCTTCAAACGCCAAGATTCTGAGTAACCAGCAGCAAATGCAGGAAGATTTTCTTAAGGTAAAATGTTTATATAATTATGCAGGACATTTTAGTTTGAAATTTGAATGCATAATAAGCCAGACATAAGTTCCGACTGTTGAATATTTCCAAAGGCTAATTTCAAATGTGTGTTAGGATGCGTCCACTCGGCTAAAATTTTTTATTAATTTGATTGGCTTACTGTATTTTGCGAAACGAAATGAAACGAAACAAAACGAAATGAAAACGAATGAAGGGTAAAATGATATGGCTTTTTAAGCTTTTTATGTTTTATTTAGAAGTGCATATTAGCAGTGCACTCTAACCTTGTAATACATTTCTTAACCCAGATGCTGGAGACAATACAAGCTTCTGTAGGCAACATGGAAGAT
>OX419343.1:18655703-18665703 GCA_948470475.1 Galaxea fascicularis | reverse complement strand
TCTTCGGTTAAGTTACATTACTGATGCCGTTCTCAATCTTTGCCAGAAGAACATTTTGACCGCCGGTCCTCTTATCAACTGTTCTGACCTGTTTATTCAGAGCATTTATAAACAATGCACGTTCATTTAAGTAAACAAACTCAACCCTAACTCGATCGAATTAAGCAATCCTATGCAACGAGCGCAGTTTGAGAAAGCAAACAAATATGCTAAACAGTACTGTCAAAGCAAAACGAGTTGAAAGTATCTTTGGTTAAATTTCAGTATTATGTCGTTCTCAATCCTCTGTTGTCAGAAGAATATTTCGGCCGTCCGTCTTCTTATCAATTCTACTGACCTGTTTATTCAGAGCGTTTATTGAGGTATACATACAAGTTTTCCAAACCAGTCTTAGTTTCTTTAAGATGGGCTTTTTCAAACAAACGGGTACGATAGGAAATAAACTAATTGTTACAGTTAACAATAGGCCAGTTAAGATCGCGCGAGAGCTTCAAACCATTTTACTTACAGTTTTTACGATGTCGCGTGCTACGCGAATCGCGTAGCGCGCGATGGTGGTACCTTACTTTTGAGCGGTACTGTATTGGGCTCAGTGGTCCATGTTAGTGGTCAGACATGGCGTACTGTTTAGGAAGTGGGAGTCGGACTGAGGAGATGAAATCGTTTGGAAGCTGGTTCTCCTAGACAGTTTAAAGAAAGAAGTCCTCAAACAACATCATGATAGTCCTACAGCGGGACATCTCGGCTTCAAAAAGACGACCGAGCGAGTAAAGGCACGTTTTTATTGGTGTGGTCTACGAAAAGATGTTAAATCATGGTGTGTTCATCGTGATCTGTGCCTCTAGGAAGAAGCCAAGTAAAACTCTAAGAGCACCAATGAAGACTTACAGCGTCGGAGACCCAATGGAGAGGATTCCAATTATGTCATGGGCCCCCTACCAGCCACCGATCGCAATAACAAGTACATCCTCGTCACCTCTGATTATTTAACAAAATGGACAGAATCGTATCCCATGCCAAACCAGGAAGCGGAAACAGTAGTTAACGTCGTCGTTAATGAGTTTATCTCAAGATTTGGGGTACCAAGGCAGCTCCACACCAACCAGGGCCGGAAATTTGAATCTAAGTTGTTTCAAGAGATATGCAGGATCATGCAAATTGACAAAACAAGGACCACACCTCTATGACCGCCATCCGATGGAATGGTTGAGTGATTCAACAGGACCCTTGAGGCCATGCTTTCTAAATTTGTTGATGAAAACCAGAATCATTGGGATCTCTACGTTCCTCTCCTCATGATGGCTTACCGTTCCTGTGTGCCTCTACTGGCTTCTCACCGAACGAAATGATGCTTGGTCGTGAGGTACAACTCTCACTCAACTTGACTATTGGGCAAGCAGAACCAGCAGGAAACAGTACAACTGAGTACGCTGACAGGCTAAGTGAGCAAATGGAACAGATCCACCAGTTTGCCCGCCAGCATTTAAAGCCGAGTAGCGATTGCCAGAAGAGGAACTACGACATCCGCCCCATGAATCAGCACCAATACAATCGGGGGGATGCAGTTTGGTTGTACAGTCCCCACAAGAAGAAGAGTATCTGCCCCAAGTTGATGTGGCACTTCAATGGTCCCTATTTGGTCATCAAAACGATAAGTGATGTCCTTTACCATATTCAAAAAGGGCCCAAGTCAAAGCCCAAAATTGTGCATCATGACCGGCTAAAGGCGTACCATGGACCAAATGTCCCTGATTGACTGGAGGGCTGCGAGGTTAGCGCTCCCAAGGAGTCAGAGCATCCCGGAGCTTCCACTCAAGCCCCCATGTCACCACAGTGTTGTAGTGGAGTCCAGAAACCCTCCAAATACTGAACCGGTTCCTGCCCCAGCTCCGAGGCGTCCTAGAAGAGTAGTTAGGCCACCCGTTCGGATGAAAGATTACCAGTAAACTGCACTTTTTTAACGTTGTATCTTCCTGAAATACGATTAGCTTTCCTGAGCATTAGTTTTGCATTTCTTTATTTCAATGTGTCAATGTGGGACGCATCTTTTTGAGGAGGCAGCAATGTAGCGAAGTTACGATTTCGTGACCAGTGTCATTTGTCAGACGTGTGATTTGTATGTTGACTCGCATTCCTGTGGCTAGACTACAACAGGGACTTTCTTGTAATTGGAGATAGCGCTTCTTTGTTTTGTTTTTCTATAGCCGTTTGTGTTTTGGTCTAGGGTTCAGAGTTGAAATAAACCTCGTTCCATCAAGATCTCGGTCCGTAAAGTTCGTGTGTTTATTGGCCTTGGCCCCAGCAACATTACAGTATTCCTCCAAGAAAGATTTTGTAGTGCTCTTGAGTACATCTCTTTTCCTCATCAGTTAGTATGAGTAAATCCTTCAAACTACAATCAGCCAGATTTTTCTTGGGTTTGTCATCTGGTAAGTGGTCTGAAGACACGTGATTGAAAACTATACTTGTGGCCACAGCATGGACACTTTTATTCTTGTTGTCAGAGCACATGTCATGCACCCTTACATCCCAATCAATGTTATTGAGAACAAGCACAAACTTTCTACCCTGCTTTAATAATTCAACCGCACGATCAAGGAAATGATGCCCTATTTCTTCCTGAATGGTACACTTCAGTGTTTTTGATTGACAAAAACCATAATTATGTTGAGGAAAATGCCATCGCCCTCCCAGGAAGGATACCAGGCTTTAAAAGCGATGACATGGAAGTCCTTTCATCATCGGAAACAAAGATGAGCGTTTGGTGTGCATATGCTACAGTGTGCGAAACCTAAGATATGCGAGCCGTTAGCTACAGGAAGTTTCTACAGGTATGGGAGCAGTTCCATCCAGATGTAGTCGTTGCAAAGCCAATGACAGATCTTTGTTTGACCTGTCAACAGAACACTGGTAAACTTCAAAGAGCTGCAAATCTCTCAGACAGAGAAAAGTCGGAATGTGTAAACGCCCATCAGGATCACTTGAATTATGTTCAGACTGAAACAGAGAACTATAAGGACGCATGTGCCAACTCCAAGAAAGCTATTGAAACGATTGGAGCTGAAACCATACTAAACCACAAAAGTAACAATGCCTGTTCATTAAATGCAACAACAACAATTTGTTCGACTATGCACATGAAATCCATATTCCCAGCAACCCCATGCGACCTGGGCCGATCTATTTCAAAACCCCTCGCAAGTGCGGCATTTTTGAAGTAATGTGCAAAGGCATACCAAGACAAGTTAATTTTCTCATCGATGAAGCCGCTTCGGCTGGCAAAGGGGCAAAAACTATCATAAGCTACGTTCATTACTATTTTCAGCACCATGGACTGGGAGAAACAGATGCACTTCTTAACGCAGATAATTGTGCAGGACAGAATAAAAACAATTACTTTCTCTGGTACTTGTCATGGAGAACTCTGATGGAACTTCGTCGTTCAATCACTTATTCCTTTCTGATAGCGGGCCATACTAAATTCGGTCCGGATCGTTGTTTTGGTTTAATTAAGAAAGCTTATAAAGTCACGTATATCTCATCGCTCTACGAATTTGCCCGACTGGTAGAGACCTCCAGCACCACTGGAACTAAGAAGGCACAACTTGTCGGCACACATGACGGAAGAGTAATTGTCCCAGTTTTTGACTGGGTAACATTTCTTCCACAATACCTCAAGAAGTTTCCTAATGTTAAGAGGGCCCATCATTTCCAGTTTACAATGGACAACCCTGGAATGGTCTATTACAAAGAATTTTTGACAAGCCCAGAACAATTGTTTATGTTGCTAACGAACAATGTGATTCTCCCTTCGTGTAGGACTCTACCTTGTGTCATCAACCCTTTTACGCTGCAATTTTAGTTTGCGTGGAATCACTTGTCACATCAATCTTGTTTATAGGGTCTCCTTATCTGCCAGTAATTGTTTTGCGAATCATGTGTTTATTATAAACTGATAGAAACCTTACTCATCATTTTCTCTCTGTTTTTGTTTTTAACGCTCAGAAAACCACAGATTAACCGTCCTTTAATCGAGTTGCCTGCTTGCGTTCCACTTCATGATGACCTGTTGACGATAGACGTGGAGACGTTGGCAGACTTGACCGGCGAAGAAGACACAAATACAGCTACCCCACTAACGCCTTTAATGGTACTTCCCAGCAGTTTGCCACTAACTCCTGCAGTGCCTCTTCCCAACAGTACCATGGCTGAAAATGTTGGCGAAGATGTGATCCGGACTTGCGTCACCCAGAGGAAGGTGGAAATGGTCCGGACAGAACTTGAGAAAGACACCAATGTGCAGTGGGACTCCTGCCATACTTCTTCTCCAAGGAAGAATTAAGAATCAGTAATACCGATGGAACTCATGGAAAGCAATGTCTAGCCAGCAACAAGTTAAATTCTTTGTAAGTATTAGTTAAAGGAAAGGAAAGGAATCTGAGAAGAGTCACAACAAACGTGTGACTTTACAATGCTTTTTCTGTGTGGTGAGATCGGACGTCAGCTTGTACAGGCGCCTCTGGCTGCCGCTATAAGTCCATTATTGATCTCACCCACCCCACCCAATCCATACAGCAGATAGATCACAACACCTGGGACTACGTCCCCTACTCTTTTCGAACAGTGTGTGAGTTCTTTAACGTCCCACAGATTATAGGAACAAGTGTTGTGAGACGGGACCTTACTGTAGAATCTGCGACAGAAAAGGATAAGTATGGCAGTTCATTAAGACCAAAAGTAATGCAAGGTGTCGCGCAAGAAAGTTTGCCAGTAAGGATATTTAGGGTCAAACAACTTTGTAAATGTTTTTAGACTTTTTAATAAATTTCGGGCTCTAGTTCAGGCTTTAGATTTGAAGTAATGTCTCTAGGATTTCGAATTTTCAGTATACTTTAAAGGTTAATAACTGCTACTTGTAACATTTTGTAAATAAAGTGGATAATTACGAAACAACAAACGTTGTATGGGTACTTGTGAGGGACTCGGGATGGGTGCATGTGGAATTGAATGTTCAAGACGCGCATCATATATCACATAAATTTGCATAAAGTTGTTTACCGTGACAGCTCATAGAAGCGCAACATCCGAGTCATGGAAAATGGTTTTTCTTGTTCCTTGCTGTAAAAGTTTTTAATGTGGTAATTGAAACCACAAGTTTGCCCTGCCTGGAATCACAGACACAATTTTAGGTTCAAGAACTGAAGCATATGGAGTGTCCCAGGATCCCAAGCATTCTATGGCCCCCTATGCAGACATTCTTTTGGCTCGCCACGTAACCTTTCTTGTGTGACGAGCCAAAAGAATATTTGCGTAGGAGGCTAGACATTCTACAGACTGTGTGCGTAACAAGCAATAGAAATAATATTTGTTTTCATTCCATGCGTTATTCTATTCCATACTTTTCCTGAAGGAGTTGGATGGCTCACATTTCAGTATCTGCGTAACTTACCTTGGATGTCAGATTCTAAGAACACTGAAAATATTTTTTTCTTCGAAGAATTCAAATCAGTGAGTCGCAACTCAAGTTCATAAGCCAGCGACGAGCAACTAGATTGTTTTCTCGCTTGGGTTTGATCTTTTTTTGAGTTCAGAAAAGCCATGTTTTAGTCTGTCGTGAATTCGACCCTTGGTTTCTGGGCAGTGTTGGGTTTGAGTTTCATTTCAGTTGCTTCACTCGTTTCCTTCTATCGTTTTGTCTCGGGTTTTAGCCTCTTATTGTAATTCGTTACCGTATTGTTTTCGCCATCGCTCCACTGTTAAATGCTTTGAGGTGGTCGTTAAGCAAACTGTTTAACACCCTTACAACATCCGTTAGATTTTTTGCTCAACCGTTTAACGGTTCAAGCTATTAAAACAAACAAAGGAAAGCCAAAAAGTATGCACGATCGCCTACGTATATTTTTCCTCTTTGAAGAAAATAAGTACTAAAAAAGAGAGACGTTACACGAGCAAAAACGAAATGTGTGTATGAATATACCTGGTGTTGGACATCGTCTTCCCCAAGATTTCCGACAATGGCTGAGGCATTCAAAGGTAGCTCATTCTGAAAAAAAATTTCTCACAACTCAGAAGCAGCAACGATGTATCTGGGATTATCGAGACGTAACTAAAAACAAATCTGGCAAAATGCTATCGAGCATAAAGTTGTTTACCTTTTTTCCTGGCAAAGACTGCATTTGTGATGGTAATGTAACAAAATTTAGGCCACAACGGCTTTTTTTCTGAGATTCCCTTAAACTCTTGGCCAAGGTACGTGGCACAGATGATGATATTTCTATGCAATGCTTCACTGTTTTGAAAGAACTCTGACTTTCACTGATCACTGTTTTGAAGGAAATAAAATTTTTCACCCATCTCTCACAAGGCCTACATAATAGATGTGGCAACAATTTATCTTGTCTCAATGGCCGGCCACAGATGTCCTCGGCAGCAGCAAGCAATGCCCGATTTTCTTTTGCGTAAATGTTCATCGAGCAAGATACGTCTCAAACTGATTAACAAAGCCTGCAACAACTGATATTTGCAGTAGTGGAAGATTTACTGATCTTTTTGGGCGTCTGCTTAATACTCCCAGTTGACATAATTCGGTCCGAAGCGCTTCACGTGTAGTTTGTTTTGATTGCTGACAAGCTACGCTCGCCGGTGGACTAAGTGGGAACAAATTTCACACTTATCTGCCCCTCTCTCGAATCGTTGATTTGTAATCTCCCAGCCCAAACCAGGGTCTCTCCTCTCTCGCTCCAGGGGAAGGGAAGAGGAGAGACCCTGGGAACAAGGTTGTAACGCAGTTCATAGGATTGAGAAGTAAAATGTATTCATATATGAAGGATAATCAAAAGAAGGAAAAATTAGCTAAGGGTATTAAAAAGATAACAATCAAAAAAGATATCAAGCATGAAAATTATAAAGATACATTATTTAAAACAAAACAGATCTTACATAAAATGAAAAATTTCAGATCTCAAAATCACGAGATAGGAAGCTATGAACTGAATAAAGTATCACTTAGTTGTTTTGACAACAAATGGTATATTCAAATTAATGGTATAACCACTTATGCTTATGGCCATAAAATACAAAACTAAAATTCAAAGAAGTCATGACGTCAACCCAGAGTTGTGGCGGTCTAAATTAAATCACTTGTTCCACATATAAGCCACTAAAATCAGCGAATGTCTGAATTTCCAACAGCCCTTTTTACAGTTTCCGGTGCCATATTGGATTAGTGACCGCACAAACCCGAAAGCGAGGCTGCCAGTGACCGGCCCAACACGTAACAGAGATCTTTCTGCGAAGACATCACACCTTCTGGTTCTTTATCGAGTGCTTTAAGCAATGGCTGAAAGTGCAGGTGCCAAGAATAATTCCCGTAATTCCAAGAAAAGAAGAGGAAAGTACTGTGCAGTTTTTGATTGCAGTAATAGCGTGTATGATGTACAAGGCATTCGCACATGGCACCATTTCTTCGAGTTTCCGCAAGGGCATTCAACGAAGGAATCAATGGTGCAATCTCATCACGCGACACCATGGGAAAGACAACTTTTTTGTGACTGGGTCGACTGTTGTTTGCTCAGAACATTTTAGAGATGAAGACATCGTAAAAAAAAACTTGGTGGTTGCTGGGATTTAAGGGTAGGTTCGAAGTGTTTTTGAGTCTTTATTATTATGCTTTTCTTTTGTTTGCCTGGCAACAGCATTCCTCTCTCCATCTACTGGTAATTGTTTTGTTATTGGATTTCACTGATACATAATATTCATGATAACTGTTTTTTTGGTTTGTGAGTTAAGCTTCCTTATTTTCCAAGGTTTATTATACTTTTCTTGGGTGATATTTCATGCTCCAATACCTTGCTTTTGCAAGTTATTTCTTTGTGATATTATTTCTCCATGCTTTTTCTTTATCAAAATGTGTTAACGTTTTCCAAAGTTATGTTTCATGCCAGCTTGTCCTGTTGTCTTGTGATGCAAACAATAAAGCTTACAGAATTTGGAGATAATTAATTTATAATTACAACTGGAAGTTATAGTTATACTTATAATAACAATGACAACAGTCAGATTTGGTATCCTGTAATATCTGATTTCAGATTTACTGCAGGAATCAATATTGTAAAAATGGGTAGATGGGAAAAAGATGACCACAACAATAGATACAATTCTCACATTGCCATGTAAGAAGAGATAATGCCAACTAGTATGAAGTTCTTACATGACCATGGAGAAAAATCTATTGCCAGTGACCTTCTAAGTTCCCATTAGAGCACAAAAATTCCTTGTGTGCTACACTATATAATAACTCAATAAAAAAACAGAGAGCTGCTTATGCTGAGGTGTTTTGTTGAAAAATACTATTTTTTCTTAAAAAGACATTGAAGTGTTCACTTTTGCAAGCTTAGATGTACATGCACAGCTGACACCTTTTCTTTAAGTTAACATCTAAGGGATGGTCTTGCTGTTGTCCTTTACAATAATGTGAATAAAAGCCTCAAGTTTGAACTTTGTAAATAATGAAATTAAGTCCACTTTTCCATTTTGGAAATTATTGTAGTAGAAATACTCAAGACACAAACTGTATATGATGATGACAAGCGATCCAATTTTATGATTTGTAATAATCCCTCTCTCACATATCATAGCGGTTTTAAACCCTCTAAGCCCCACAAGTGACCAGCATCAAATTTCTCCTCTACCTATCATTAAAGTTCTTGAAGCTGTTTCATTGCTCTGATAGACTGGGATGCAAAATCAGCTGGATTTGTGTCTATGCCATTCTTAACAGCAAGTTTCAGAAATGACACGTTGGCGATGTCACTTAAACTTGCATCATCAAGTACTGATATAGCATTCTTCATATCCTCCACGTTAGTAACTGTTGTGGTCCCTGCATTTGCAGCACATGGCTGGTTAGCTCTTTCATCAAGGGCTGCTGTCTGAGTCACCTTGTCTGCAACTGGAGGTAGTCTGCGCATCCTGTCTTCTCTGCAGCTTGATAATTCAAGCTCTTCCAAGCAGTCAGTTAATGTCAATTTATAATAGACCTCTGCAGCCTCCAGGCTGGGGAACTTGCTTCGGAAAACATTGTATACTCTGGCCCGTATTCTTGCATCTAAAACATAAATTAACATACCAAATATCAGTTCAAAATGTTTGAGAAAAAAGAAACATTTGTTTAATTCCGGGTAACAGATTCAAGAAAATATTTAAGACCAAATATTTTTTAAAACACTTAGGAAACATCCACCTTATTGAGCTAAGGTTTAATTATGCATTGACCATTCTTCTTTAGAACAACTGGACCCTGGTGTCACGTACAATAAATACATACTTGTCAAAAGTACACTTGAGCATGTAATGGTTTGAAAATGATGAGTGGCAGCTGTCCAGAACATGTGATTGGATCTTAAGGCAGGCCATCCATTTGATCTGTCACCACCATATTTGGGATCCATTCTGCCCATCCCAATAAACTCCACCAAAGCTCTCTCTTCCTCAAATGACCATTTATGCTGCTTTACTGGAGACTTTTTTTTAGGTGACTTGAGAGGCGACTTTCCAAAAAACTGCGGCTTAAGACCTGAAATTTGGAATACAAATGGAAATTATTAAAAGTTACACAACATGAAAAATAAAGAGGAAGAAGACATTTGACATGGATATACATTGTACAGATTGGGAAAAAAATTAATCTTAGCTTGCTGGTATTTGTAAACTGTTCAACTGTTTTAATATGAAAGTTTGCTTAACAATCACATCAAATTACCATCCAGTTACTGAAAATAAAACAAACAAGTAGGGACACACGACAGTTATGTAACAACAGAAAAATACCTTGTAAGTTGGGCTGGTTAAACTGTTCACAGAAGCACTTGAGTTTATCACAGAGAAATCTAAAGGTTTTCTGGCATGGCTATTACCCTCTCTTGATTGCTTTTCCACTGGTTTATGCAGGGTTGAGCCAGTGACAATGTGGCATCGCTTTGAAGAAGATGGTTCCTCCATT
>OX419343.1:18645703-18650703 GCA_948470475.1 Galaxea fascicularis | reverse complement strand
GTTGCGCCGCCAATGTAGGCCTCTGAGGGAGGAGACGGAGGGCTGATTCTAGTTTTTTTTTTTTTGTTTGAACAAAGTATTGGCATGTGTACACAGAATCATCCGTTCAAACAGTTTGCTTATTTCAATGGTCAGTTTGCAAATGTAGACTGATTATTTGCGCGGTTTAAGTCATTTTTCCAGCTTATATAAAGGGTCTGGACATTTATATCTGTATGAGTGGTTTTGTCACTTTGCTCAGTTTGTGAATATGGACGGGACTGGGCATTTTCAACCACTACAGACACAACATGTAGGCTAGTTTAAAAGTCGTTTTCGTAATTTGCCAATCTAGCTGCATAACAGGCTTTTTCTAGCTTAAGATTAACCCAGTTTGGACATTCTACACTGTTTGAGCGATTTTTTACACACCATTTTTCACCAGTCACAACATCTGGGCCACTTTGATAGCTAGGCCCATTTGCTAATTGTTGCTTATTTGGCTTCATTTGTCAGTTTACCTACATTAGACCGGCCTCAACCTTTTATCCAGCTTGGACATTCAGTTTTGAAATTTTGAAATTTCTCTTTCTCAAAATTTTTGCATTTAGGTCCTTTTGCTAAATTTAGACATCCGTTCTTTAGGGTTGTTTATGTATTTCAGATAACTTTTCAGATAACACAACACTGAATTCTCTTTTAGTCATATACCATTCTCTCCGTGTGCTGAACCTGATTATTACCATGATGAAGACCAAGATGGTAATTTACGTTGAGAGACGATTGTCCGCTGAGGTTGCATCGAAGTTAAAACGAAGTACTTAATTTGATTTTAATTGAGTGGGCTTTGTGGTATAGGCTCATTTCATGAATCAGCTCGGGTACTTATTCAAAGTTTAGAACCGTGTTGACAAAAAATGTAACAAAACCTGTGTGAATTATAGTGACTAGATCAAAAACCTGAATTCATGACTACAAACCACAGTATAACGCACGCAACACAAATTGATATCTGAAACGAATAAAGTTTGGAACCTCACTGCATCGAATGGCAGTTTTATAACTATAAAAACATTTAATTTTTCCTGTCTGTCCGTACACCTATCACCTATGTGGATATATCTATACCTGGTACAGATATTTCCAGATATCTGTACTACTAGGCATAGGTAGTAAGTGTGTTCAAAGAATTTTACTTTTTGGTAGTCAATAAAATTGAACGTCCTCATTCAATCTCGACCTATGGTTCTTGACTGTTGGGTATATACCATGGCCACATAGATTAAACTAATTTTACGAATCTCAACCTACGAGTGTCGTCTGTTATGTAGAACAAATTGCCCAATGACAGCATTAGACAACCAACCTCAGTAATGGCATCATTCACCACTCGCAATATTTGAGTTGCATTTGGCCCATATTCCACTACCGACATACAGATTGGACCCAATCCACCATTACCAGTCCATGGATCCTATTTGCTCTGTACTCAACATGGCTACTCAATCTACGCGTCCTATTTGGTCTGTATTCCACATGGACACACAGATTGGACGTACTCAGCTATTTATTCCACCTGGCCACATAGCTTGGACCCAATCTGCCATTCTCAATCTATGCGTCTTATTTGTTCCGTATTGTATATGGACACAGATCGGATCCAACCTGCCATTCTTAATTTACGAGTCTTGTTTGTTCCTTATTTCACGTGGCCACATTGCTGGTACATAACCGCCTATTCTCAATCCATAGGTACTTTTCCTTCTGCCTGTGTTGCACATGGACATATACACTGGACCTTATCGGCCAGTGCCAATCTGTCAGTCCTGTTTGTTCTGTATTGCACAAGAACAAAATTGGACCCAATCCTCCATTCGCAATCTATGAGTCTTAATTTGTTCTGCATTGTACGTGGACACAGCTTCGAAATAATTGGTCATTCCCAATCAATGCGTTCTGTGTTCTGTGTTACACATGGACTCATAGATTGGACCCACTCTGCCATTCTCAATGTATGACTCATTTGTTCTGTATTGCACATGGACACACAGATTGGACCTAACTGAGCCATTCTCAATCTATGCGTCCTATTTGTTCTGTATTGCACATGAACTCAGCTTGGACGTAATCAGCCATTCCCAATCCATGGGTCCTATGTGTTGTGTATACCACTTGGGCACACAGATTGGACCTGATGGGCCATTTCCAATTTATGTTTCTTATCTGTTCTGTATTTCATTTGGACTCAATTCACCATTCTCAATCTATTGAGTCTTTTTTGTTCCGTATTGTACGTGGACACACAGCTTTGAAATAATCAGCCATTCCCAATCCATGGGTCCCGTGTTCTGTATTACACGTGGACTCATAGATTGGACCCAACCCTCCATTTTCAATATATGACTCTTATCAGGAGCCTGCTCTTATTTGTTCTGTATTGTGCATGGACCCATAGATTGGACCTAACTGAGCCATTCTCAATCTATGCGTCTTATTTCTTCTGTATTGGACATAATTGGCCATTCCCAATCCATGGGTCCTATATGTTCTGTATTGCACATGGACTCACAGATTGGACCTGACTGGGCCATTCTCGAGAAACGCATCCTATTTGTTCTGTATTCAACGTGATGGCCGGCCATTCTCAATTAATGGGTCCTATGTGTTCCGTATTCGCCTTGGACACACAGATTAGACCTGGTCGGCCATTTTCAATTGATGTTTCAAATTTGTTCTGTATTTCAATTGGACTCAATCCTCCATTCTCAATCTACGACTCTTGTTCCTTTTTATACATGGACACATAGATTGGATCCAGTTCGGTAATCCCATGCCATACTGTGAGGGCGCTTATTGGCAAGGGGACGCTTACTAACAAAACGGCACTCAAACGGGGCCTCTGGTTAGAAAAGTGGTGCTTACTGGAAGAAGAGTGCTAAATGAAATCATCGTGGTAATGTGTGGGGCGGTTTTGCTGTGATCCTGTGCAACAAACTGGGGTGGGGGGGGGGGACTCAGCTGATGCTTTGGTAGGGAGGTGTGGCCCCGGCAGTCAAACCCTGACCTTGTTTAAGGCACAATTCTCTGATTTTTAAGACAGAATTCAAAATTTTCAGACCCGATCTAAGAAATTTAACCCCAATCATGCCTTGTTTAAGAAAATTGAAGTGCCCAAAAATTTTAGGGAATGTAATCTTCATTTCAGAAATTGCTAGTTGTCATTTCCAAAGAACTTCTCTGCGAACTATTTGCTTACCCGAAAATGCTAGGCGACCTTTTTTAAGGACGAAAAATTGCAAAACTATCCCTTCTGAAAATCTAAGGGACTATTTTCCCCCGGATTTAGCTTGTTGCAAATATTTTAGGTGATGTTTTAAATAAGGGATCAGTAGCTTTTTGGCAATGTATTATCCGAAAGTCTTAGAACGGGTAGACTCTCCCGAACAGATATTTCATCAAGTTTCTCATTGGGAACCCCTGACAAACAGGCAAGAAAAAGGCAACATCGTAAACACTGTCAACATGCCAAATGTGTAGAGTAGCAACTTGTTCTGTTGTGCGGGAACTATACGTATTTAAAATGCTGTTATTGCAGGAGAAGTACCGAAAAATGTGACATGGTTAAAATGAAAAGGAAACTACAGTGTGCGTTAAAAGCGAGGTTCATTGTCCGTAACAATTCCCTAACAGAAAAGTCTACCTTGTAAAATCTGTTTTACTATGAACAATGTAGCCTACATTAAAACGACGGAAGTTTCTTGGGTGGCTGTCACTCAGGTTAAAAAAGGATTTCAATTTTTCCCCCTGGGAGTACAAGAGTGGCCAGCTTGCAGCGTTGCTGCTTCCAGTAACTTGCAACGCATTACAAGTCCATGGAAAATTCACTTCATCGTTTTCTTAAATATGATTTCTTATTAAAAATCCGATTTGTTCTATTCCGGCAGACAGTAGCCAAACCTCAGAGATTTTGCCTTGTGTGATATCCAGCATTCAATTGTGACACTTCCAGCAGTGCATGTGACGCTATTCTTTGTAGACTCTGACATGCATTAGTTGAGTGTACGTCTTCCAGATCATAGCACATATCGCGGTGGACGCGAAAGATTCTATTTTAGTGAGAATGGCTTCAAAGCCGGAGCAAGCTCAGGACAGACCTTGGTTCTTCAAACAGAATGAAGATGGGATTTTTGTCAAGATACAAGATAAAAGGGTAAAAGCAAGGCCGGACATCTGATGGAATATGTTCTGGAAGTCAAAAGTGGCGGCAAATCGCGCGACAACACATTCCATGTTTTGGTAAGCTTCATACTTCTGCACTTTTTTCTTAAGTAGCTAACGTGTATTGCACCCAAAAATATATTTATGGTGTGGGGATCTATAAAGCGTTACTTGAGACATCAACAAACAATAAATCTTCACACTAACGCTTTGCACATGTGTTTTACATTGTGATACATTTCTTTGCTGTCCTCTACTAAGGAAGGACATAAATGACAAAATTAGAGGTTTTGTGGAGGACGTGAGCTTATGGGATGAGTTTCCAATTCTGTTCAGTTCCTGGAAAGTTATTGAGGGAGAGATAGAGAGAGACTTTATTTGGCACATAATCCATAAAGCTAGCACTTATTTACAATAAAGCTGTGCCGAATTTATGAGGAACAAGTCGCAATAATCGCGAAGTCATTACAATAATGCGAATTTATATTTTCAGATGACGTGCTCTTAGCCGTCGCTGTCAACCTTGCTTGAGCTCCGTAGTATTGACAGGATACAATCATGTGCGCTTTTCTTGATGACAGACAAATGTAAGACATGAAAAAAGATTGTACAAGTATACCCTCCTTGTTTTGGCCCCTTATTTTCAATTGCAAAGCAACATTTTTAAAATGATCCAGTTATGCAGCCCTAAAAACTCCAACCTGAATACAGTCAGCTTTAAAAGGCTAAAATTGTCCGTGGTGCATTTCTCGCTTTCAAAGGAAACAGAACTTTCAGTATTTCACTGTTAGTATGTCAGTGGT
>OX419343.1:18623203-18640703 GCA_948470475.1 Galaxea fascicularis | reverse complement strand
TGTTTACTCGAGAAAGGGGATTGACAAATTCCAGAAAATCAAAGAATTTATCTCATCTAAACTACCATATTGTCATAAGGATATGCTAAACGATTCCCAAGACCTTTGTTGCCTTTCAACTTCAGCTGTAAGCAACACGAACCACGCACTTGAAATGATGATGCAATCTTTACCTTACTCTGGTTAGCGGGGAAATTCCCCAGAGGTTTGGGCAAACACCGAACCGCAAAGTAATTCTTTCATATCAAAAAAAAAAAAATCTGTGGAACCTATCCACGGACTTAAAATGAATTATATCAGGCCTTTGTGACTGTCATGTAGTTGATCTGTAACACAACGGGCAAATCCTCTTCGAAAATTACACCCGAACCGAGTACACAAATCACGTGTAACCGAAGGTTAACACGGTATACTAAAACCCGAGTGTGATGTACCGTGGTGTGTGTAACCCGAGCTAATTTTTGTATGTTGCGTTGTTGGTTGCGGTGATGGTGCAATGATTGCGCAATAATTAGGAATAATAACAGAGTTGTTTGAATTGGGTGGCATTTTGTTGTTTGTAACTGATGTATGGTGTTTTACCAAGAAAGAAATTAATAAGGGATCTGCGAGGTCAGAGTCGCAAAGCACGAACAAAGCGAGCGATATGAGACTACTTCTTGAAAAGTGTCTATAATCAGTGTTTTGATTTTATATCAATATAGAAATGAGTTGGCAGAGTTAACGTTTAGGTTTAAAATCTTGGATAATCTTGGATTTGGTCTCTTTATATCATACTGGATAAACTTAATGAAAATAAATGTTTCAGTGAGATATTTTCATTGTTTTATTTCCTGTGATAAAAGTTGTTTGCGCTATACATGTTTCTGGTAGGTAGTGGACTTGTTTTGGATGTGGAATACATGTTAGCTAAGCCATGTTTGTTTTTATTTTACAGGTGCAGGTGGCTGTGTAACTGTCTACTACAGTTGTGAACTGTTTACAACCAGCTGGTTGTTAAGTGAATATAAGAAGAGAGTTGAGAATACACTGAAAAATACACTCAAATTTACAAATTATACACTGAAATTAAACAACTACCCGGAACATTGATAGCCGGGAGGGTAACATTAGCGAGAAATATACACAAACTTTGACAATAGTGAATGTCGTAAGAGACAACTTGATATTAAAGTGTACAAAAAAAGAGTATACTTTATTAAGAAAAAAAGTTGTTAAAGGAAAGGCAAAAAATGACTGATTTTGATTGTAGGTCGAGATTTGCAGTGTTTGTGAACAATATACAGAGGGATGGTAGGAAAAGACGACATCATTGCATAGAACCAAGTAGATTGCCAGTAAAGCGATTGCAAAAGGCTTTAAAGAAGAGGGCAAGAAGAAAATTTGTTAGAAAGTACATTTCAAAATGTGTACCTACCACATCTGTTGTTTATGAAGTTGTTTGTAGATGTATTAAATGGAAGATGTTACTGGACATGTTTAAAGGAATAAAAAGATGCAGTTGTGAATGTTTAACATTAAAGAAACTGGGTTACAAGAATGTTAATCATAGAATGACACATGTGAGTGCGAAGCTATCTGCTGATATTGAGACCAACCCTGGGCCTCATGGAGTTGATGCATTGAAAAGTATTTCTGCACCGTTTTGTCAGGGAGACACCACTGTTTTTGGTGCTAATGCAGGAAGCCAATGTGTTGCAATGAGTTTGACAGCTGTATTATATAATCGGACGTGTGGAATTAGATCATCACCAGATCTCGTTGAAATAATGAAGATTGGTAATGAGTTGTACACCTATTTATCGCGTTCAGCAAGACAAGATTATTTGCTGTTGAGTGAACTCCCTGAGATTCTTTGCTTGGGTGAGGAAACTTATAAATTGAAGTACAGTGAAAGTTACTATGGGAACATATTTCATGTAGATGAGTACACAAGAGTGGAAAGCAATTGTGTACATCTGAGGCAAGCATTTGAATTGTTGATTGATGAGAACTATGTCTCGTTTATGCTAACTGTGACAATTTTAACAGTGGCCATTTTTAAAATAACAGATGGGGTTTACAAAGTGTTTGACTCGCATAGTCGAAACTTAGAAGGTATGAATGACGCTTTGGGAACGTGTGTGTTAATAGAGTTGGATTCTCTTGACCACCTGTTGGAGTATTTGGAGACCATGTATGAAGGAAGAAATGATGCGCTATTTGAACTTAAAGGTGTTGAAATTTTGACAAATGAAATGGCAATGAAAGTGTATGAAGGTCCAATTAATAGTCTAGCATCGTTAAATGCTGGATTTGGAGAAACAATGCCTGAACAGGGAAGGAAGAATTTTTGCTGTTGTAAAAACTGTTGTTTTATGAGTTCGTATGCAATTTGTTTTTCGGTTATTAAAGGAACTCAATATTGGGATGAAGAGACATTGGAGTCTGTGATTGAAAATGGAAACAAAGGTTATGAAAAAGTAAAAAAGGAGACACATTCTATGTTATGTGATGTTGTAAATGGTGTGAATACCTTAGATGCAACTGTAAAAGTTCATCTTAACAAGGTGTATGAAGGAATAGTGAAGGTTGAAGCACCATGTTTAATTGAAGACATAAAGGTTGCTGTAGAAGAAAATCAAGAAAATAATACTGGGTTCCTGGTGATTTTGTCAAGCAGTTATCATTTTGCTTGCATTTTTAGAAGAGAAAGTTTAGGTAAGATAACTTATTGTTTCTTTGGAATTGATGATAGGAGAGAAAAAGGTTATTTTTATGAAACAATACAAGATAAGAGAAAAGCTATGCAATATGTGTATACAGTGATGGTAGACAGAGCACGAATGGAGGCTGTGGGATATAAAATACAGTTTATTAGATGCAGTTGTGAATTATCCAAAAGAGAAATTCAGCTTGTCATGCGTAGGCACAAATCAGTAAAGCAAAAGATGAAGTACGCAGACCAGAAGCGGCCATATCGTGCTCAAATAGAACCAGTAAAACAGAGAGCTTCTTTAGATTGTCGAGCTGAAAGATATAAGAACATGGAGTCAAATAAGAAGAGACAATTAAGTACTGAAAAAGCTGAGAAGTACAAACAATTTAAAGAAGAAAATCGTGACTGCTACAATATTGTAAGAAAAGAAGAAGCGAAGAAATATAACGATATGAAAGATTATAATGTGGAAAAGTACAACCTTATGAGGGAACAGAATGCTGAAAAATACAAGCATATGAAAGAAGATGAGCCTGAAAAGTACAATATTATGAGGACAGAAAATGCTGAGAAGTACAAGCGTATGAAAGAAGATGAGCCTGAAAAGTACAACACTATGAGGACACAAAATGCGGAGAAGTACAAGCGTATGAAAGAAGATGAGCCTGAAAAGTACAACACTATGAGGACACAAAATGCGGAGAAGTACAAGCGTATGAAAGAAGATGAGCCTGAAAAGTACAACATTATGAGGACACAAAATGCTGAGAAGTATAAACGTTTGAAAGTAAATGATGTTAATATGTATAATGCTTGTAGAGAAAAATGTGCTCAGAAATACAAATCAATGGACATGAATGAAAAGGAAAAATATATAAACAAGCAGAAACTGTCATACAAACAAAAGTCGTCAACAAAACACTCATTGGACTATTATATTGAACAATTTAATGTTGCTGTCAGGGATGGTCCTTACTACATTTGTAATGTGTGTAATAGACTTCTGTATAGAAAAGGTGTAATTGAATTGAAGACAGAGAAGTACAGTTCCAAGTTGCGTTTGTTTACAAATGTGTTGTGTTTTGATGGAAAGATGTATATTTGTCATACTTGCCATCGCAGTATGAAAAAAAACAAAACTCCTTGTCAGGCAGTGGATAATAATCTTGCAGTTGATGATGTTCCACGTGAACTAGCCAGTTTAGAAAAACTTGAACAAGTGTTGATTTCTCAGCGAATAGTATTTGAAAAAATTGTCATAATGCCAAAAGGAAGACAACGCAAAATTAAAGGAGCAATTTGCAATGTCCCTGTGAACTGTGAAGAGACTTGTAAAGTTCTGCCACGCCCACCAGATAGTTGTGGAATAATACTGGTTAAACTAAAACGGAAGTTGGAATTTAGAGGGCATGTATATTTTCAGGCAGTGCGACCACAGGCTGTAATGCATGCCCTGCAGTGGCTTCAAGGTAATAATCCATTATACGAAAACATCTTTATTAATTTGAGCAATATTGACGATACACTTTCAATGACAAGAGATGATAAAATTGAAGATGAAACCGAGAGCACTACATTAGATTCTTCAAGTAATGAGACCAAAAATATAGGGACAGCCTCTGACATGGATGAGGATGATGATTGTGAAAAAAGAAGATCCACTTAATGAACACAGAGGAGCAACCTGTGAAACATGTTTACAGCCTGTTATTCCAGATTATCCTGTCACATCTGATGAACAAGAAATTAAGTCTTGTGGTAATGAAATCTATGATATTGCTCCTGGTGAAAATAAACATCCTGTGTCTATTATGACAGACAAATATTGTGAGGAATTAGCATTTCCAACATTATTTCCTAAAGGGAGATTTGGATATACAGCAGAGAGAAAATTCAAGTTAACTCCCGTGAAATATTTTAATGCACGACTGTTACATTACAGTGGTAGATTTGCAATGAATCCAGAATATTTGTTTTTTGCACAGTTTATCATAGAACAGAAAAAAGTGTCAGATAGTATCAGTATTGCTCTGCGAAAGCTTCATGGTCAAGCAGTAACAGCATCACAGTTTAAATCAAATGACCAGTATATCAAAAACTTGATTTTCAAGGACCAAGCCTATTTATTTTTAAGGAACATTCCAGGTAGTCCACCATACTGGCAAAAATTTATGTTTGAGGTGATTGCTATGGTTCAGCAGCTTGGAATCCCAACTTGGTTTATGACTTTGTCCTGTGCTGACTTGAGATGGCCTGAACTCTTTCACATACTCTCTAGAGTTAATGGACACGAAATGACAGATGAAGAAATAGAAGCTTTGTCATACAATGAAAAATGCTCTTTGCTTAATCTTAATCCTGTTATTGTTGCAAAACACTTCCAATATAGAGTTGAAACGTTTTTCAAAGATGTGTTACTAAGTCCTGCAAAACCAATTGGGAATGTCATTTACTATGCATTGAGAATTGAGTTCCAGATGAGAGGATCACCACACCTACATTCACTTATTTGGAATTCTGATTGTCCAGAATTAACATCTGAAAATGAGGAGGCATATGTAAGGTATATTGATAAACATGTGCAAGCAAGTGTTCCTGACAGAGAAACCAATTGTGAATTATATGACTTAGTACTTATGTATCAAAAACATAGTCACTCTAGGACCTGTAAAAAATACAAGAACATTTCATGCAGATTTAATTTTGGGCAATTCTTTACAAATGAAACAGTTGTATTGAAACCACTTCCAGATGACATATTGGAAGACGAAAAGATAGTGCTGTTAAAACGGCGTAATGACATTTTGTGTGCTGTAAAAGAAAAAATTAATGACACTTTAGATCCTGCTAAATTGAATTATGACTCAAACATTACTGCAGAAGAAGTATTGTCAAGCTGTAAAGTTTCTGAGAAAGATTACAATTGGGCTTTGTCCGTGTCTTCTGACACTGATTTTGAATTACATCTTAAGAGGTCTGTTGACAGTTGTTTTATAAATAACTACTTTGAAGCTGGAATAAAAGGATTCCGTGCAAATGTGGACTTACAACCTGTTTTTAATCATTATAAATGTATAACATATGTTTGTTCATACTTTTCTAAAGATGAAACTGAATAAGGTATGTTCAAGTTCACACTGCAACCAGGTGGACAATCAGACATGGTTTGATGCTACTCTGGTTTGAAGTTTGATGAATGTAACTTAAAAAGTTACAATTCACGACCCAACGTTTCGACACTCCTGTCTAGTGTCTTCATCAGGGGTGATCTAGTGTTGCAAAAAGGAGCCTTTTATACGCTTACTAATTAACGACCTTTTGTTTTGATGAGGTGTAAATAGGTGTCAGGTAAAAGGCCGCCATCGTCACGGTTTAAAGGAGCGTGGGCGGAGTTGATGTGCCAAGCTTCCAAACAAAGCCGTTGATGGTACCGCCGGTTAGTGGTGATAATTTTGGAATTATCCCACGCTATTGTATGGTTGGTTTGGCAAGCATGTTCCGACAAAGCGGAATTTTCCTTTTTGCAAAGAAAAACTGCTTTTTGATGCTCTTTTAAACGCGTGCCAAGCTGACACTTGGTCTGTCCGATGTACTCATGATTACAGTCATTGCATGGAATAGAATAAACAGTGTCAGTTCGTTGTTCTTTCAACACAGGATCCTTAGGTTTGGCAAAAATATGACTCAACGTCTGAAAAGGTTTTTGTGCAACTTTGACATTGTGGCTAGACAAAACTCTATGTTCTCAAGCTATAATGAAGGCAGCAAAAGAAGCCAAAACAAACAATTTGGATGTTAGGCGAAGCTTGAGAAAGGTTGGTGCTGCATTTTTGTCATGTAGGGAATCACTAATCAATAAAAGTGGTGACTTATTTGCAGTGGAAAACAAAGTTGTACCAATTAGAGCAATCTTAAGTAAAATTAAAATTAATTCTATGAAGACATCATCACCAGAAATACAGAGGCTACAATTTCCTTTAACATTGGCTTGGGCATGCACTGTACATAAAGTTCAAGGATTGACCCTCAAGAGAATTGTTATTAGTTTTGAATTAATTAAACAAAACACTTTTAATTATGGACAAATCTACGTTGCGCTTAGTAGGGCAACTGCTCTTGATGGCCTCAATGTAATTGGGAAAGTTGACAAAAAGCATATTAGAGCAGACCCAAGGGTGTGTGAGGAATATGAAAGACTGAGAAGTACATCGCTTTTAGAAAAGGATGTTCAATGCCACCCTGAATGGTGTAGGACAGTGATACCTATAAGTTTGTTAAATATCAGGTCTCTTAGAAAGCATAGCAGTGATATTAAGTTTGATAAAACCATTTTTAATTGTTCTTTGATATTATTAACAGAAACACAGCTTTTGCCATGTGAGTTGGTAAATGATATTGTGGATAATCTTTGCCCTTTGATATTACAGAGACAAGACAATGATAGATTTGGAAGCCTTGCACTTTGTCACAAATCAACAGTAATTATAAATGAAAGAGAATACATTTCAGCCATCAACGGACTGAAATTCCAGGCAACATTTTGTGAACATAACAATAGTCAGATAACATTTCTATTACTCTACCGAAAGCATCAGTCAAATGTTGACATTTTTATTACTAATCTTGGTAACATCTTGGATCAGTTGCCAATTGATGTGGTTCTGGGTGATTTTAATATAAATTATCTCAGTGAAAAAGATTCTTCTTACTTGAGGGTAACACTGGAGAGTAGACTACATTTTCAACAAATTGTTGAGGAGGCAACATTTGTATCCAGTGGAAATCTTCTTGATCATGTGTATGTAAGACAAAACAAATTTAAAAGTGTTACTAACAGAGTAATTAGTGTTTATTACTCAGACCATGATGGTATTTTGGTTAATTTGAAGTATAAAAAATAGTGTGAAGAATTTGAATTGCTATGAAACAGCAAGTTCTTTTATGACTTAGAGGAGTATTTACTTTTGAAACTTACATTGAATTCTTTCCATATAATCTTCTTTAGAGATGATTAGTATGAAAAATGACTTTGATGATGTTAGTACAGAGAAGATTACTAGGAAGAAGAAAAAGGTAAAAGTAAAAAGATGGATTATTTTGTTAGCAATGTCAGATATTTTCAGTAATGTTTATGTTGAGAAAGTTCATCAAAATATTCATGAATAATGTTTAATGCATAATGTAGCACTGCAGTAGTGGTGTTATGCAACTTTTTATTACATGACGTGTCTTAACGAATTTAAACATTTGTAACTGATCTTAATAATAAGACTAAAGTGACTAAGATGTTGTTGAAGGTTGAGAAGAGAACTTCATTTCCATGTGTGGAACGTTCAGAAGTCACTCCAGTGAAGTTTGGAGTGACAGTTCGTATTGTTAGTGTATGGTCTCATGGGACAGTGGTGACCACTGTCCAGAAATACTAGAATGATGGTTGGATGGTTGACATTAATAATAAGGTGAGCTGCATACATATACTCAATACAATCATTTTAACATAACAATGTAGATGACATGATGGTGTATTACAGCATAAATAATTAGAAATTAATATATGAGAAGATTGTTAACTTGGATCAAAGTCAATGTAGCAATAAAAACAGGAGGTACTGTCTTTGTCACATCATTGAATAATTTTGTCTTTCTTCATTTGCTTTAACAGTGATACAACAAGCCCTTAAGCCTCCTCCAACATGAGATAAAGAAAACATTGCTGCTATGGAAGAATTAAATTACAAGAAGTAACACGACACGGAATAATACTTTAAAGGATTTGGGAAGATTTGCATGACTGTAACTCTTGTGTGGAGATTTTACTGAACTGCAACTTTTTCAGAGGATATTTAAATTTGAAGAAGACAATATAAACATCGTTATTCTTGTTATGAAGAACATACCGAACATACAGAGAGCAACAGTGACTAAAGAGGAAGAAACTGATATCACTTCACTGTTGTGATGTATGGTGTATTATCAAGAGATATATGAGACAATGAATTGAAGTTACAGCTCATCATAACACAGGAATTTGAGTGTGTATATTAGGAGAACTACTGAAAATGGATGAAGACGTTAAGTGTTTATTATCACATTAGAAACCGAGTTGTTTTGATTGCTACATGGTTCTTGTAAAACCACATCAATGGTTGCATAAACAAGTAGTGTACTGTATATTTAGTTGTATTATTTCTCAACAGATTGTGGTACTTGAAAGATTTAACTGCACTATAATGTTTGTAATAACTGTTAATAATTTTAATCATGAAAATTAAAAGAAGAAGATTAAGACAAAATAGTTTCAATTTGTGCTTCACACTATTTATTATGTCTGTTTGAGTAAAGCACCGAGTTTGTGGAAACATAGACTCAATTAAAGAATTACATAGTTTTTCATTAAAGAAGTCTTATGAGTTTGTTATAAAAAATTATGTTTAAAAGAAACTAAAAGTAAAATGCTGGTTGAATTAGTGATTGACTAAAATGTCTAATTTGTTGTTTTCAATTAAACATTAAAGCTGTGTGAAAACAGGAAGTGATCAGGAAGTATTAAGGGTTTTGTTTGTTTGAAAAACTCTTGTCATCAGCATCATAAAAAATGTATGGAGAACAGTGTGGAGAATTCACATGTTAATGTTAGGCTTTAAAGGATTAATCTTAGGCAATATTCAAAACTCATACATCTAGAGTCTCATAGTCATAAACTGCAGTCAGTTGACACATGTCAACCTATGAGACGATGTAAAAATTAATGAACAGTAATTGTGTTCCAATCATCTCTGCTGATGATAATAACTATTTGTACTTTGATAGTGCATATATTAATATTACTGTAATAGTAATCAGGGGCATAGGTAGGATTTTTCCACTGATATGCACAATTTTCCAAATCTCTTCCCCCCACCTCTGCAACCCCCCTCGCAGTTTGGTGTGGAAAAAATCAGTGATGTTGATTTATCAACATCACTGATTTAAAAAAAACAACAACAACAATCAGAGTTAAATGAATAAAAGCAAATAGTTATGTTTAATTTATTTGCTGTTTTATGTTTTTTTTTTTCTTCATTCTTTTATTTTTGATTTTTTCAAGTACGCACGTGGGTACCGGGGGTACAGGTAAGTACACCCCTGGTAATATAATGACAAAAAAGTTTTTGGTCTTACGCATTGAATGTTATTGGAAGGTAAAGGCTCAGATGAAATGTGAAGCTGACTTTTGTTTAAACAGTTATTGAAAAAGTTTAGCTTTGCTTGAAGAAAATATATCTTCTGTGGTGACGAACTAGAGCAGCTGATGAATAGTTTTCTGGGAGTATAACTATCGATAACATTAAGGTCAAGTAGTTTGAATGTCTTTTCGGTAACTCGTAAAGCAAATAAAGCGTAGGCTATGATTATTAGAATATAAAGTTTGGGGCCGTCCCAAATTAGGTCACGACTTCAACCGATCAGGACAATGTATAACAATGGTTCGAAAATTGCTCTAAAGGCGGTACGGTAAATATGAAATAGAATTTAAGCTTAAATAAAGGTGGCTTACCTTATGTATGTGGAATGGTTTGAAGTAAAGGGCCACAAAGTGTTACTCGCTTAAGTGGCTTTAAATCGTCTCTTGAAACACAGTCATCAAAATAATGGAAAATAAACGTCACTAAGGTAAGCCACTTAATTCAATTCTTTTGTAGGATGTAGCACGAGGCACGAAGAACACTTAGCCATGAGGTGTCTGTGATTTGCCTCTTAGTTTTTTAGTGTAAAAAAAACGCAACAGAAATCTTAGTTAAAAATAATCGTGATTGTTGGAACATCGTTTAAAGTTATTTATTACGTATGGCTGGTTGAAGGTAAAATTAACGCACGAGGCAAAATAACGGCGGCCATTTTGAATTGCAGAAACTTGCAAAGGGATCTGGAAATGAGTTGAAGTGGCTCACGTAAGCAAAACGAATAGCGTGATTAATCATCTGCGGCGTCACGTGCAGCATGTGAAATTTTGAATTTTTTTTTTTTGGAGGATGAATCTCATATCAAAAAGGATTTGTGATATCGAGTTATATGTATGATTTTTTTACTACAGGTCGCCATCGAAAAACAGGAGATGCAAAAAAGGATGATTTATCATCAAAACAAATGCGCGTATATGTGATCTTCATAAACCGGGAAGGGTTTCGAAAAACTAAAAGTAAATGCGCGGTAGTCAGACATTTTTATAGATTTAAAAGAAATTTATGCTTTGAAGTAGCTTTGGAAAATGCCCTATCTTTGTTCGGATTAGGCATGCGATTGGGAAAGGGAGAGTGGCTTCGCAGTTGTCTAGTTTGCTTACCTGGGCTAAGAATAAAATCGCCTAGTTTCGTAACGTGATGTCTCCTACTTACGCATATTTATTTACAGTGCATCTGCACTAGTAAATCTAGAAATTATTCAAAGTTTGCTGGTTTCTAGTGCCGTGCCTGGGCCCGTGAGTAGAGCAGATTACGTTGCGAAAATTTATGAAGTGTCGCAATTAGGGAATTTTATTCTGAGCCTAGGCAAACCAAACTAGTTAGCTGCGAAGCCACTTTTGTTTTCCTCATTGCATGGCAAATTCGAAAAAAGATATGACACTTTCAAAAAAGGCTAGTTCAAAGCATTTCCTTTAAATCTATAAAATGTCTGACTGCCGGGCATTTAGTTTTTTTGAGACTCTTCTCGGCTGCCGGGCATATAGCCATAGTGTAAACATTTCGAACGTAAAATAAAGAAAACTTAACATCAGTGATCGCTGGGGTGTATTGTTGTGGTGGAGTAGCAAGGGTTGATAAAGTTGAAAATGAACCAAAAGAAAACATATAGAATAGCGATCTATCAAAAGAGACGGTGAAAAACAAGCAACTACGAATGGTATTTTTCAACTGAAATTCTTTAGGTGGACAAAAGATGCTTACAATCGTTGTAAAGTAACTTCTTGATGTATTGTTTTGCGTTAAATTTTCCCACAAGTGTTGGTTTCGTCGATGTTCTTGTTATAATAAGATGAGGTAAGAGAGTGCTGCTAGTTCTGCAAGAATCTAAGTTTAAATTTTAATGTTGTGCAAAAGTTCCCACATGGAATGCACGTGGTCAGGGAGATGGTGATGGTAATTTGTCGAGTCTTTAATGTTTAAGTCAGGCATGACAGAAGATTTTATGAATTTACAGAGGAACCGTTATTGTGCATATGGAAGTATTAATAATTCCACTCTGGGAAATAATTCCAATTTGAAACAGTTCGAGTGAACGAAGATGGTCTCTTTTATCCAGAGCCTGCACAACCGCTCTTAAAGTGCGGGGGCCACTCTTGCCTCTTCAACTGAGGAGACGGGCTGATGACTTAGTTTCAGTAATTTACTACATCTATTGTGTTAGGCTTCAATGTTTTCTCGGGAAATCCGACAGCTTTAAGTGAAGACTTATTCCGTGAAAGTACTTTTCATTTTTTGAGATGTGTTTTACTGAATTTATAATTTTTTCAACAAAAATGTAGAGGAGAAGGAGGAGTTTACGACTCTCAGCTCCTCTTCCTGTGCTGTGCCTATTATTTGTAGTTTTGTGACCGTTAAAAGGCATCGATTTTAAGTTCCTGTTGGATCACGTTAGAATTTGGTGGTGCAATACATAAAAAACCAAAAAATTAATGACGTCATTGATTTCTACGGGAGTGACGGGGAGGTGACAACTTTAATAAGGTCTGTCTTGTGACAAAGGGGAAACTCTTCCGGGAATCTGGACATTTTTTTGTGAAATATTATGTAGGTGTGGAATATTGCAGGAAAAATGCAGGATATTGAACAAAATTTGAAGTTTGTTAGATAAACGAGGATGACGAAATAAAGAATCGTTGCACCATGATGGTGCAATAACAGTTTCGAAAGAATGATAAGTATGGACCAATCACTAGGATGAAGGGTGACGAAATAAGGAATCGTTGCACCATGATGGTGCAATAACAGTTTCAAAAGAATGATAACTATGGACCAATCACTGGCATGAAGGGTGACGAAATAAGGAATCGTTGCACCATCATGGTGCAATAAGAGTTTCGAAAGAATGATAATTATGGACCAATCACTGGGATGAACGATGACGAAATAAGGAAAGGTTTAAAAGAACCGAGTTGTACGTAATTGGCATTAGTTGCAGAACAGAACAGAACAGAACAGAAAAGCCTTTAAAAATGCCAGGTAAATTGATGTACAAATAACAGACTGCAAATAGCAATGTACATTTTTAAGTTGTATTTTCTATTTTCAGCCAAAAAAGATTCATCTAGATCTTCCGAAATGAAGAGTACAAAAGGTACCAATAATTATTACAGTATAGTTAAATATATTTGGAGTTTGTTATTGCTATTTCTTTCAACTGAGGTTTAACGTTGCTCTTCTCTTCGTGATCTGGGTGCAAAAACGTTCTTAAGGTGTTCTTATAGTTACATGATATACACATTTTGAATGTCACGCTGAGCAACTGCTCATAAATTTAGCTTTAGAAAAAACATTGAACACGGAGGTTCACAATGCGACATTAAGTTACCACATTTTACAATGAAAAGGCAGAAAGAGTTGATGTGTACATAATATATTACTCATTAAAAAATATATGAGTAAAGTAAAGAGATTCTTAATCGACTGTGAAATTGAAAATGTTTTAAGTACGTTTTTAAAATGTAGGTTAATCTCAGTCTCAATGTTTTTATAAAAAGGGTTGTTATAAAAAAAAGAGAGTGTAATCCAAATTGTCCGTCTGTATATGATGTGTTTATGGCCTTTTTCGTAATTGTAGGTGGACACAAAAAGTCCACATCAGTCAGTGGAACAACAGCACTGTTTGACCTAGAAGAATCCATGAATCAAGAAAGAATAAATGAAAGTTGTCATTTGACAAGTGGTGAGGACGCCAAAATAAAAGATAACTGAAAAGACTGATACTTCACTGTCACTGTCATCATGATCATGATCATCATCATGATCATCATCCAGTGTTTTCAATAAGGGCCGGCGACCGGCGAAATTCGCCATCTACTTCACATGATTTCGCCGCCTACTCTGATTAAGAACTTACCTCAAATGTTGTGGATAGCATGGAAAAAAATAGTACTTTCTCTGCCTACTCAAAATCTTTTGCCACCTACTATGATTCTTATTGAAAACCCTGATCATCCATTTTTGTCTAAATTGTCCATCTCTACGTTTATAATGTGAATTTACATCATTTTTCCTATTTGTAGGTGGATACAAAAAGTCCACATCAATCAGTGGAACAACAACAGTCTATGACTTAGAAGAATGAATAAGTCAAGACAAAATAAATGAAACTAATCATGTGTCAAGTGGTAAGGAATATAAATGAAGAATAATTAAAAAAACAATACTTGAAGCAATTGATGTTCATTATTGTTATGGTCACTGTTACTGTTATTATAATTGTCATCATCATCATCATCATTGTCATCATCATTATAATTATTGTCATCATGATCATCATTATTATCATTATCATCACATTATCATTGCCATCATCGTAATCATTGTCATCATCATCTTTATCATTGTCATCATCATCGTTATCATTATCATCAGTATCATTATTATTATTTATCATCATTACCATTATCATTGTCATCATCATCTTTGTCATTATTATCATCATGATTATAACCATCACCATTGTCATTGCTGTCATCATCATTGCCATTAGTAGCATCATAATCATAAATGTCATTATCATGATAACAATAATTTCATTACTACTATGAACAGTATAATTTTAAGAAAATAATAAGACAATAATAATAATAATAATAATAATAATAATAATAACTTTATTTAAGTGTCAAATTATTGTAGCTGAACACGAGTGCTCTATTAATTGGGAAGACTGTAAATCAAAATAATAAAATCTAAATTAAATGAAACATTGCTTTTTGAGGAGAGGGGAAAACTGGAGTACACAGAAAAACCTCTCGGAACAGAGTAGAAAACCAACGAACTCAACCCACTTATGACACCAAGTCTGGGAATTGAACCCAGGACATATTGGTGGAAGATGAGCACTTTCGCCACTGCAACAACCCTGCTCCCTGTGTGTATGTTGTACAGTTAAGTTCTGTAATTTTTTTCCTAAGGTCGAGAATTTGAAAGATCAGAAGTAGTGAGGAAACCAACAGAAGGCTGCCCAGAGGTAATGAATGAAAATAGTGGTGATAACACAAAGATATAACTTAGTTCAGCATAACTAAATAAAGCAAACTTTATATTTATCACGGTCTTCATTACGAACAAGTTTGTCCTCAAAAATGGTCTTTCTGTCCATGTGCTAGTATATTGTAACAATAATTTATTATCTCTGTCTCTTTGGTACAATATTAGCACACATTTCAAAAGATAAGACTGTATAACAAGAAGAAATGCAAATCTAGTACAACCTCGTAACATTTTAGAAAAGAGATTTCAAGAAATAGTAGTTACCTGATAGTCATATAGAGTGGTTTTACTCAACATGTGAAACCATTTATATTAGACAACATGTAATATTGTGTGATAGCCAAATAGACACAAAAGAAATCGTACCAGGGAATCAATATATAATAGTTGTTAGTATGTTTCTATTACAGAAACATCTACTTTATGGGGTATTATTAAAAAAAACAGTCTAAAATAATATAAAAATAATTATTCAATTGTAGAGTTCCACAAGTAAGACAGATGACACACAAGCTGGGATCAAACTAGATAGAGGGCAAGAAAGACATAGTTTAACGAAAGGTTGGAATAAAGACAGTAAACAACCAATAATTGGTTACATACATAATGTGTCTACACTTAAAAAAAGTAAACGGAACTTTAAATATTTTAACTTTAGTATTCAACTAGAGAATGACTTTGTTCAAGGTGTTTGTTTTGAGCCAAACTTACACCAAGATCTTACTCTTAAACAAGAGCTACAGAGGCCAATCAAAATTTCACACTACTCAGTAAAAGAATCTACTCTCAACAAAGATGGATTTTCAATAGTAGTTAACAGAAGAACAAAACTTGAAAATTATGATGACTGTCATTTTGAATACAAAGAGCCAGAACAACAAAATCCAGTTAGGATTTGCGAGATTCAAGACCTCAACGAATATGATATTATCAGCACAGTGGGAAAAGTTCACATAGTAGGTCAACCCAAAAAAATTAAACTTGATGATGATAGAGAATTGAGAAAACTGGACTGCAACATAGCTGATTCTAGTGGTGTAGTAAAGTTGACTGTGTGGGAAAATGCCATTTCTGAGATACACGATGACAATTATTATAAGATTACAAATGCTCGTGTACGTTGTTATCAGTCAGAGATGTTTTTGTCAATCAGTACTGACACTGTAATCAGTGAGGTAAAATGTGATAAGGATAAGTTTCCTGTGGTCAGTGAGTTGTATGATGAAACCACAACTAATCAAGAAACCACAATTGACATTGATCATTTTGATGGTGTTCAAATGATATCCCGTTATGCAAAATGCAAAAATCAGACTTGCAAAAAACGACTACACAATTTACAAAAATTGCATACTTGTGAAATGTGTGGAATGAAGCAATTAATTACACAAACAGAACAGAGGTTTTTGTCTCTTAGCATTTTGGTTCAAAAATACAATGTTATATTAAGGTTTAATGACAAAGAGGCAAGAGATGTCATAGATATTTTTAATCACCAACAAACTGGCAGTGGAGAAGTGAATGCTGACATGACATCAGAATCAGAGTTAGCTGAAGCAATTTTGTTGACAGGACCATTGCAAATTACATATAATCATTTGACGCGAGTTGTTGTAAGTGTCACAAAAGTAGAAAAGTAGTCAATGATATGTTTTTCATGTCAGTGAAGTGTGTGGAGTTTTAATCAGCAAAAAAGTAACAAGCTTACTTTTTTTGCTTAGTTTTCTACTTTTATAGGCTATAATCATGTAAACTACTGGGTAACCGGTAATTGTGTTGAAGTTTGGCAAAGTTATTTTATTTATTTATTTTTTTTTTTACATTAGAACATTGAGTTATACTGTAGCCCAAGTCAACCATGAGGCTGAGTTAAGCACGAGTCATAAATCAACCTTGAGATAAGTTTGAGTCAGGTTGAAGTCGTTTTTTTTTAGCTTTTCTCTTCATTGCATCTCTAAGATGGAAACTACTGCTGACAATAAGTCAAGAGCATCAAGACACTAAGAAAAAAAATCAACAGACTTGGTGAGGTTGCTGAAAAATAAATGAAGTGAGACTTCATTTCTCTTTCGACTCATTGCCGGTTATGATTTCAATTTCCAATAATTAAAACAACTGAGATATGAATACATAGGAAAACTGATAGTCCTTACTTAACTCATACAGGTACAGTAAAATTTTAGTGGAAACCGACAAAAATATTTGTGGTGCTATGTCCAATGGGACTACATTGCAAAAACTAGAAATGACTTTACCCACACAGCTACCAAATATACATCATGCAAGTCCCACCTGTGACAGAGCCTTTTGCAAAGTTTGCTGCATCAAAATACCTTTTAAAACACTAAGGGGACAGCAAAGTCATGTAAACTCATAGTGGAAAATTGTACTGGAAATGAAAGGCCATTACCCTCCTCATAACTCCATAAGATACTGGTGCCAAACTTTATACTATAAATTGTTTGCCTTGACAAAACTGCTAACATACAGTCAAACTTTGTTAGTAGTTTGGATCTTTGACACAGTACAGCTGTTGCAATGAACAGGAAATAAAAAAAAAAAAGAAGTTCAACTGACTCAAACT
>OX419343.1:18543203-18590703 GCA_948470475.1 Galaxea fascicularis | reverse complement strand
ACAACAAACAGTGTAGACATTCTTATATTATAGCTATCGCAAAATACATTACTATACCAGTCATCAGTAAGAAAACACTTCAAGAATATACCATCCACAATATTATTGCTGAACCCTCAATGTCAATAAACCTGTTTACATGGAGGAACGATGCCCTGGTTAAACAAGCTACCCTAACAGAGCATACTAGACACATGCAGTAACCCACCTTACTGGGGCATGTGTACTTGTATAATTATCCAGAACACTATTCTACACAGGCTATCATTTACCATGTGTAAATGCTTCAACCCAAATTCTCTCAGCTCTCCAAGGTGTCAACACCATGAAAGTAGCATTCTATTCCAAGGGCTACTTTTAATATTAACTTCTCTGGTGATTATATATGCTCAATAATAATGGAGTGCAAAATAATAGTCCAAAACACTTCAAAAGAGGCCACAAGTGAAATAAGTGATAAAAATGTTTACCCTGTTTCCAAAATGTTGCTTTCGTCTGCCATCTTGTTTGTTTTGCTTAGTAACCACTTAAAAGATATCCTGCTTGGATGAATTGCAAGTAAAAATGTTTTAACCCTTCTTACTAGATAACCCAGTTATCCAGGGCATCCTCCCTTCATGTAAACAGCCTTAAAGCCTATATTAAGTGGCTACATAATCCAAATAACAACTAATCCTTTCATTCCTACTAAAACAATTTCACTCTACAACTCAATATTTTCAACAACAGCTTTTCACAATAACATTTTTTTCTCACTACTAAAACTCTTAAAATTGACTAATTTAATTGAATTATTTTTAGTATTATGTTTATTGTACACTGTACACATGTGTGAAAATAGGTGCTAACTTTAAAATAATTTATACTTTACTTCTTACAGAAGCATCAACTCAAACAGATCAAGTGTTAAAGCCAGCTGGTAAACTGTCAATACTATAATTAATTTTCATAAAACCTACATACATATGTATATAAAAACAGTCATACAAATAGTGTCTCAACCAAGTCTCAATAACTTGCCTAATAGTCATCAAACTCTGAAGAAATAGAAATCACCTTGTGTAGAAACTTACTTCAGTTCCCTTATATTTTGTGTTTGTGACCCAATACCACTGTTAATTTTTACCTAAAATAATATTATTGTATTTTATAGCACCAAAGAAGAGACCAAGAGTCCCACTTGGTAAATATAAATTCAATACATTTTCACAAATACTGACACCATTATTTTTCAATATCCTTAATCTCAAACCTAATATACACTCACCACCTGACATTTTCAACATTAACCTCATTCTCATCATTTACCTATTAACAAAAAAATAAATCATTTTTTATAAAAATACGTATAGTCAAAAACATCATATATCAATTTATACTACCCATACGTATCAACATACAATCTTACAAAAACTGACAACAGGCACTATTATGTAACTAGTTGAATTAATATTAAAATTTTCAGTCATACCTTTGGATAAAACAAACATTACTTTCAATATTTGTTTAGTTCTTAAAGAAGCAAAAATCTAGTCTTACAACTTCCAATACCTCACTCTATCCAAAATATCCTTATCACCTATGATTATCAATAATTGTACTTTACAATTTTATAGCACTAAGAAGACTCCAAGTTGACGAATATAAAGAAAAGCACGGTAAGTATAAACTTCCCAAAAAATCAATACTTTTAACACAACAAACCTTACATTACACAATTCTGCCCATTGAAAAGTCATCCTTTGTGGATACAATACCTTCCCAACAAAATTGCAAAACCTTCCAACACTTTTCGTTTCTTCAAATCTCACTCACTAATTTCCAAACACAACTCAAAAATTCTCACTTTGCGTCCTTTCGAAAATAATCCCTATTCTTTCAAATTATTGAAATGCTCCTTTTATCATTATATTACTAGAGTCACACCACATCATAAACTATTTATGTAAAACCATATATTCTAACTGATCTCTCACAGTAAAAGATTGAAGAATCTGCACCCTGTAGAACTCAGTAATCTAGGTAACCCGAAAACACTGACCCCCGGTCCACGGACCCCCATCACAGACCGCATCCACGAATTACCTACGGATAGGTCCACAGACAACCCTAACGGACCCCTCTACGGACCACTCCCAAATGGAACAAAACACCAAAAAAAACAAAGATTTCAGTTACTACTTCTCCAAAAGATCACTTGTATCACCAAAATTTCAAGCATCAATTATGCCAAGAAAATGTTACACACCTACACTCAGTCTCGCGTGTATTTCTATATGTTATAATGTCTAAAAACTTTTTTCGGAAAGAACACATTACAATGACACAAAAAAGGAAAGTTCTTACCTTCTGCTTCTGGCTTAATCGGGCTGCAAAAGTTCTCTTGTTAAAAATTCTTATTGAGTACTTTATTTCGCTAACCTAATTTTGAAGCCTGAGACGAGTTCACTAACCTGCGGAACAATGGGCCGCGCAAAAGACTGAAGGAAAAGCACTCAAAGCAGCACAAATTTCAAGGCTTCCCGGAAATTTCCTGGTCTTTCATTTATACTTATAGCCTCAACAAAGGAAATGGCAGGATGACACTAATTTAACTTGAGACTGAACGGACCCCAGGTTTATCACATTTTCCCAACATAACGCTTGAAATTTAACCAACACGAGTCCTCTATTGCAGGAACAGTAAGTGAAATCTTGCTTTTTGGTTTTTTATTCCATTTTACAAGTGGTCCGTACAGCGGTCCCTAAAGGTAGTAAGTACACCAGTCCATAGGTAATCCGCAAACCCAGTCCGTACTGGAGGTCCGTGGACCGGGCGTCAATGTTTTCAAGTTACCTCAATAATCTTTCTATATTTAAAAATATAACTTTTCAAATAATCCTTCACTTTACTACTTTAATTATAGCCACTAATAGACAAGTCTGGCAAATTATTTGTCTTGAAAGTCTTTTAAGTACTATAAAATCACCAATCACCAATCATCTGACACACATTAACTTACAAAATCTTTCACTTCCTTTACTCAATTCAACGTAAAACAATAATCTAGTTGAATAATTATCATTTTCAAAATAAATTTACCAACATGCGTTTCTTGAAACAACTCTACCAAATATGCAAATCAACAAACCATAGGAGCCAGAATACAAAAAACAACTTACAATGGTTTCTTCTTCTCTACCACCTGTACTGTCTCTACAAAAATTTCTATACTTTATGTTTTATTAATTTCTACTGTGATATTAAATTAACAGACCACAAAACTTGCAGTCTGTGCAAAAGACGCAGATTAAGAAGGCGATAAAAATGGTAAGAAAAAATATTACACTTTAAAATATAGAAAACATATTTACTACACAATATCTTAAAATGTAGGAACAACAAAACCATACAAACAATGTTCACAGCTACTCTTTTTTACATGCCATATTCCTGACGTCAAATATACATCACCATGTTACAGATAAATAAATGAGCTCAAAAGTCTTTCCTACTCCTAATTACTTTTCAGATTTTAATTTCAAATTCAGGTGAAACTGTTTGCCTTAGTTACCAATCAATAAAACAATCACCCATACTTATGACCTCCAAAATAACATCTGTAAAAAACACCTAATGCCTACCTCTCTGCCAATCTTCCACAACGATCATCAAATCGATATTTTTCTAAACTTCATCAAACTTCCACCTCATGAATCTCAGTCTTTTTTCATCAATCCAACTTTTACAACACTAATTATATTAGCGTGAACACCTAAAATATGTCTGAAATATTTATTATGTTATAACCAATCACAGGCAAAATCTTTACACCACACAATCACAGGCAACAAATGGTTTCCTATCTGTCATGCAACAAATTATTTTCATTTACTTTTAACATTCACTCTTTTTACAAGTAAACAATTGTTTTTCCTTCCTATTTATTCACAGTATGTCCTATGATACCAAAAAATACACGTTTAACCAATTTTAAAATAAATTACAAAACTGATGTGCCACGCCGACGCACAAGACGCTTTCGCACACGAATTTTCAAACTTTTTATAACAATCAAAATCAGTAATTATCCTTCATCACATCCAAAGGGGACTTGAAACCTTCTCAGCTAAATCCCCTTATAACTAGCTTCCTATAGCATGTAATCCCCCAGATATCAAATGCATAAATTCCTTCAGAAAAAAAACAAAATTATATTTTCAAACAAATACCAAAAATTCAGCTGTTTACTTTGCACAATATGTCAATCATTCCATAGATGTTAAATTTGATCATCACTCTTTCCAGTTTGCAATCAACAAACTTCTGTCAGCACATTACTTCAAAGATTCAATACTTTCGATTTATTAAATCCAATCTCCTTGCTCTACAAAAAAATATTACCAAAGATTGTGCCATCAGAAACAAAAACATCACGATTGTTCAATTTTTGTCTTCCTTCATATCATACGTCGTTATATGGAAAGCTAGTCATCATCACGTCATCTTACCTTCTAAAATTTTTCTTTCTAAGATCAAACAATGTTCACAGTCCTCAGCACTCATCTTAGCAAACAGCAGTGTTTTAAATTCTTAATAAGACAGCTTATATTATTAAACAAAATGAAAATAATTTCTTTTATGACCAATACAAAACCGTTTGTTGTCTATGGTTTCTATGCTCTGAAGATCTCGCCTCTGATTGCTTACAACACAATCAACATTCCAGACACATTTTCGCTATTCACCCCAATACAATCACCGCTGTAACACCCACTTTGTATACACTCAAATTTCACACCCCATATCCAACAACAATAATACTAAAAACAACTCACACTTTTTTTCACCAACTCAAATATACTTGTCAATCTACAAAATCCATGAACATTAATTACCTATTGTCACAAATTTAAATTAACAGCAATATACTCCATATCTTAAACAAACACACACTATAAATATCACCAACGTTTACCTTGACAAGTGACCTACATCTCGAATAATATTAACATTCTTTGCAATTAACTACTTCTATTTCACATCAAATTTAGATATTAATATCTACTTCAAACAACACATATTACACCAACTCACATTTCAACATTTAATCACCTTAAAAAGCATAAAATTCACATCCACAAAACTAGATTTCTCCCTCAATACGTATTATACACCTATTAATGTTATACCTGAGTAGAGGGAGGCGAGAGAAGGGGACACCACAGGATAGCATGGAAACTCGTCACAAATTAAACAACCGAACGGCCTTGGCATAAAATTTCAATTCAAAGTTCCCCACCTTTCCTGTTTCAGAATATGCTAAAGAAAACTGTAATCATCACAAACCACCAACACCTTTTTGTTCTATTCAAACTCCACAACGACTTCTTGTTTATATAAAAAGCAAAAACACCTAACTGCTGCGCTTGATTAACTAAATCTCACAAAAACACAAAACAATAGCATCAATATGCAATTACATAAAAAAAAATTGGGTAAGACCAACGGAAGCAACACATTTGTTTACAAGTACATCAATAAAAAAAACCGATCGTTTGTTAAAGCAATAAATTAACAAAACTTTCACTAACCTTTCATTCTGCCATTTTAATGCAACTAGAACACGTGAAAACCGTATTTGAACTTCTAAGAATTCTGGGTACTTTCAAGATGGTGGAACACTCCTATCCAAACTTCCCACATTCAAAACTGTCGTCGCTCTCGTCGTTTTAACTTTGTTCAAATTTCTCGACCCTAAGACCACCATTTTTTACCATAGTTCAAACTTCCTAATCCAGGCGCCACACAGACATTTAAAGTCCCCACCTCATCCCCCCCCTCCCCTCGGACATAACATTGAGAAGTGCATTAATATCTTAAAGTCACAGTAAAACACCAACTTTTTAAAATAAATACACGTAGTTTTTATTCAATCTGGAGTTCCAAACCATGCACCAATTTTATTTTCCATTTGTCAAAATCAAGACGACAGTACACTATCGAAAATCAAACAACACAATATTTACTAACGCACAACTCTCATGTTCTTAAAAATTCCCACGTCCTTATATAACTCAACAATGCACTCGGCACGTTTTTTATTACTTTAATAATGCACGCTCCCTACGTCACAACCTCGCGCACCAACAAATAAGTATGACAATTCGCTTATATCTCCGGGACATTTTATAAAAGAAATAAAAAACCTGTTCCTCGTACATTCTTCAATTATATCACCACTTGGCAATTTTTAAGAACACTCGACAAGTGCCAAAAGCACTCGCCTTCGACTCGTGCTTCTCTACGCACTTCTCTCGTCGTCTTAAAAATTCCTGCGCGCTCACATAACTCAACAAAACACTCAGCCCATTATTTATTACTTTAATACTAATCTACAATGCTTATCTTTTTTTCAGCTCTCAATTCCAACTGCTATTACCTTGGACGTTGCGTTTAATAAAAATATCTAAATAAAATATTAACAAACTTAAGAAATAACTACTATACTAACCATAAATTAAACAAAACTAACGAAATTAATACTAAAATAATAACATAATAATGTATAACTTTCTAAAAAAAAAAGATTTAAAATAAACATCAATCCTTACATACCAAAATCTCGCCTTTTTGTACGCTTTGCTTAAAGTTTCTTGAATTTTAATCCATTACAAACTTCAATACCATAACAACAAGTTTCAATTTCAATACTTACACTGAGACTGCCACCAAACCCTCCCAAATACGATTCAGATACAATTTCCGCTGTAAAATAGGACAGAACCCCCCCCCCCAGTCCCACACACACCCCTCCCTCTTTTTCATGAACACAAACCCCAACACACAACCTTAACGCCTTAGCAAATATCTCAATTTTACAGTACATAAAGCATAGCACTCACGCATTCGGTTTCTCACGCAAACAAATATCCTTTCTGTTTACTCAAAAAAGGAGATTGACCAATTCCAAAAAATCCAAGAATTTATCTAATCTAAACTACCATCTCATCATAACGATATGCTAAACGATTCCTAAGACCTTTGTTCCCTTTCAACTTCAGCTGTAAACAACACCAACCACGCACTTGAAATGATCATGCAATATTTACCTTACTCTGGTTAGCGGAGAAATTTCCGACAGCTTTGGGCAAACACCGAACCGCAAACTAAATCTTTCATATCAAAAAAAAAAATCTATACAACCTATCCACGGACTTAAAATGAATTATATCGGGCCTTTATGATTGTCATGTGGTTGATCTGTAACACAACGGCCAAATCCTCTTCGAGAATTACACCCGAACCGAGTACTTGAAATGATCACAAATGATGGTGCAATATTTGTGTCACGTAACAAGTTGATAGTCACGCCAAGCCGACAGCCACAGAGCGCGTCGTATGGCCTGCGTAAAATGCAGCTTGATTTTAAGAAAAATATAAACGTCTAGGGAATCGTTCAACACATCTTGATGAAAACATCATAACCTGGATGTGATTAAATCGCCGATTTCCCCGACTTATCAAAGAAATCGAAAGGCCGGTCATTTGGTGTTTCGGCTGTTTGTTTCTACTAAATACCCATTGAATCTCCATGTAAAATTGAAAAATGGTTCTAAAGCTCAACGATTAGTCAAACTAATACTTTAAAAAAACAGCAGAACAAAAAGAAAAAGAAAAAAGAAAAACCAAAGAGGGTTGCCGTTGCTAGGAGTTGAACCCGGGACTTCCTGATCGGTAGGGGATAGACGTACCTCTCGGCTAAGCCCGCTATGAATAAGTAATGAGGTGAAAATTTAAATTTTAGAAACATTCTGCTCACGAACTGGTTCAGAAAAAGTGGGACTTTTGCCCAGAGATCAGAAATGAAATGGACAGACACCCAACCATAAAGCAATTCTTTCATAAATTAAATCGAAGACAGATCTATCGAGCCGATCTAAGGTGAAACTGATGATATCAGGCCTTAATTATTGCGATTTAGTCTATTTGTAAGACATTGGCCGAATTGCGTAACAAGTTAATCGTCGCGCATCACGCTACTAAAAGTGTCTTGGACAAAACTGTTTACTCAAAATTTTAAATTACAACCGACCTAAACTACATCCCAAGGATAAAGGCGGTCCAAATGGCAAAAACGGCCGCTTGAAAATTCTGAGAATTTCTTGTTTAATTCGGAAACCATCAACGCGGTGAGGTATGTTTAAGAAAATCGTCTACGAATGTAAACAAACGTATCAGATAATGCTGTAGGCCATCAAGAGTTCATTTTGCGAAACGGAGTAGTTCGAATCTCTTGGCTCGCTGTTTTTGTTGCTCTACAGGTTTATTCCTCATTTTGCTTCGTTTCACAAAGTACAGTAAGTTGTCATCGCAGAACCGCGTTTGGTAACCGAATTGAAGTAGTAGTCTGTTGACGAAATTAGCGAACAAAGGGTGATATTTTTTGCTGCTAGTGATCAGAAAATTACACAATCAAACTGAAATGCGCCATTTTCGAAATATATGCGCCATGCGCGCATATCATCGCGCACGGCCTTCCAAGAGCTGGTTGTATTTGATAAATTTATAGCTCAGGTCTCTTAAGATAAGCAAAGACAATGAGTTGTATACAAATTAAAGGCTGTTGATTTCATAACGTAATGAGTTATTTTCAAAGGTAACTCTAGTTTGCAAAGTGATTGGGTTTCATAAATTCATGACTTTGCAAAGGTAGTTGATTTCATAAATTTATGACTTGCTTGCAAACGTAGTTGATTTCATAAACTTGTGACTTGCTTGCAAAGGTAGTTGATTTCATAAATTTGTGACTTTCTTGCACAGGTAGTTGAATTCATAAATTTGACTTGCTTGCAAAGGTCGTTGAATTCATAAATTTATGACTTGCTTGTAAAGGTAGTTGATTTCATAAATTTATGCCTTGCTTGCAAAGGTAGTTGATTTCATAAATTTATGACTTGCTTGCAAAGGTAGGTAATTTCATAAATTTATGACTTGATTGCAAAGGTAAATTTATGAAATCAACTATGAACAACGGTTCTATTTCATAAATTTATAAGTTGACAACACATGTAGGTGTATTTCAAAGATTGATGAGTTGTTTGCAGACCAAGTTGTATTTCATAAATTTATGAAATGTTTGCAGACCTGTAGTTCTGTTTCATAAATTTATAATTTGTTTGCAGACCTGTAGCTGTTTCATAAATTTAACTTGTTTGCAGATCTACAACATCATGAGTTGTTAGAAGACTAGTTATATGTCAGATTTTGTTTTGTATGATAAATGTTGCATGTCAAAATAAAAATTCATGTATGTTTTGTCATTTCACTTGACTTTTGTATATTTATTTGCCAGGAATACCCTAAAAGTTATTTTTTCGATTTAGGCCCTGATTACATGAGACTGGTACAAACTCAGACCAGTACGACTTCAGATCGGTCTCCCTACAAATCCTTCTTACTGTGTACATGAAGCCAGTCTGAAAAATCTTCTCATGCTGGTTTCACTCATTCCGTTGCTGAACCAACACGAATGTCTCTGACTGGTCTGAAGTCGGACCACGGAACCATGTAAACACGAACTGATTTGAGACCGGTCAGAGTTGGTCAGAGATCACTGTTTAGAGCATGGGCAAGAGTGTTGTTGGACCATTCCAAGGTGGCGGATAACAGGAAAGAGACTAAAGAAAATCAAACTCGTTGGATTTTTAGGGATTCGATGGTTGAGGATTTGATTGAAACACTGGAAGCATCAAAGACCGAATATGAAGGTAGAGGTCTTGACTTCGAAGGAGATGTTGTGAAGTTGTATTCAGAATTATGAAAGACAATATCAGAGAAATACGAGGAAAGAGATTTTGGTTATTTTCATCCACCAACAATCAGTCCTTCCTGGAGCAATCCACCATCTCCTCTTGTTTTTGATGGTCCTTTCTTGGATAGATGGATAGATAGTTTATTCACCTTAAAAACTTGCAGCCAAAAGCTGAATTGCGGTAAGGCTTACAAATACAAAATTTACAACTGCGCTTAGTACAAACTAATTATAGGACTTAGCTGGACTTATACTACATAAAAATTATTAAAGAATCACACATTAGAAGCATGCGTCAAATTCCTATATACAGTAAGAAACAAATTTATATCTAGTTCTCAGCTACTATGAACAAAACTTAAAAGAAAACTATTCTTGCATCTTTCAGTCTTACATTTCGGACGAATAAATGTTCTTTTTTCTCTCAGATAGTAGCTTGGTTGGTATCTACTTGGAAGTAGTTTGTGAAGACTGTGAGATTGATTTGCACATATTTCATCGAACAACTTTGCTGCAATTGACTCTCTTCTATCATACAGTGTTGGAAGTCCAGACAGCTCTAGAGCCTTAGCATACGATAGTTCGGGGTAAATAATCTTCATAGCGCGTTTTTGAAGTCTTTCTAGGTCTTCGCTCAGATAACTTGGTAGAGCGCGATGAAAAACTGGGCTGCCGTACTCCAGAATAGAGCGAATACATGTAATGTAAAATAGAAGAAGCTCTCTTGTGGCTACATGCGATTTCTTAAGCTGTCTAAGAAAATATAATCTTGTTGAAGCTTTCCTAACTAGCTCTGACACATGGACATTCCATTTTAAATCACTGCTTATATTGAGTCCTAATAATTTCACACTGTTCACAGTCTCTAGGGTCTGACGGTTCACCCAAATAGGGTCAAACTCTGGTTCGTTTTTTGCAAAGCTAATCCTAAGCTCTTTGCATTTTCTTTCGTTTAACTGAAAACCGTCATTCCTTGCTTGAATAGCAAGATCGTCTACCATTTGCTGAATACAGCTCTTTTGCCCTTTAGTTATTACCTCAGAGATTGTGGTATCATCCACATATTTCCACATCTCTGCCTCTCCTGCTTTCAAATCATTAATCATTATTAAGAATAACCACGGCCCAAGCTTTGTCCCCTGTGGAACACCGGCCGGAATGTAACGCCATTCGGAGAAACAGTCTTGGGCAAGTTTAACTCTCTGTCTCCTATCCGATAAAAAGTCAACAATCCAGCATAATATGGGGTTCGGAATATCGTAATCTGAAAGTTTGCGCACTAAGATATTATGGTCAATAAGATCGAACGCCTTACGGAAATCAAATAAAACCGCTCTAATCGCGGCCGAGTTCCCATCAGAGTTGACGTGCCAGTTATGGATCATGCTGACAAGGGCGTGCGTAGTGCATGATTTAGGTATTGTCCCATATTGTCTTTTGTCGATTTTTTTAAGCACGGCGGGCATCACAAAGTCATGAACAACATAATCTTCTGCAAGCTTTGAAAGAATAGGCGTGAGGGAGATAGGGCGAAGGTGCTTGTTGACGTCTTGGATAGGTCTTTGTTTGGGGACAGGGACAATATCTGCCTCTTTCCAAGATAAGGGCAACCGGCCTTCGCGAAAGGAAGAATTCATGATATCCATGATGGGTGGCGCCAAAAGATCTGCATTCTCCTTTAGAAGCCATCCGGGAATACCGTCCGGTCCTTGTGCCTTGGCTGGATTAATAGAGCGTAACTTTCTAAAAATAGAAAACTCTGATAGCGATGGAAAATCATCATTCATTGATCTGCTCGAAGACACAAAGGCGTCCCCTCTAAATGGATTGTGGGTAAGCGGTACAAAGACCTCCATTGGGGCTAAACGAGGAATGTTTGTGCAGAGAAGAAACGGAGTAATAATCTCTTTTTTCCTCGCTTTCAGTTGTATTCTTATTAGCAGTGCTGCACTTAACAATAAAAGGCACAATGAAGCAGACCACAAAAGGAGAATAGGAACTTCCTACATGATTCTTGTAAACATTTATGCCGATCTGAAGTCTCGTACCGGTCTCATGTAATCACTTCATACTTTCAGGCCGGGCTCATGTAAACTTAATCGAACCGGTCTCTGAGTTGTACTGGTCAGAGTTCGTACTGGTCTCATGTAATCAGGGCCTTAGGTTTTTCATTATCTAACAACAAGATCCATGTGAACTTATTATGAAGCATTTTATAATTTCTTAAGTATAAGATTTTGCCTGTCCTCAATAAAGGGGCTTTTCATCAGACTGACTGGTGCATCTCTGTCATTACACGGTCTTGGACATCAAAACTGTACACTTGACATTTTGGCAAAAAATCTAATTTTCTTTGTCAAAAACGTTTTCACCAAAATGGGGCATTTTTGTGCGCAGGAGCATAAAAAAGAACGGTTTTGGACAAAAGAAGCAAAGTGCAAAAATGCATTTTGACATTTAAACAATCTTTTGGCGATATTAATGATGCTGTAGTCGCCTGCAACAATCTTTTTGTTGATGTTGCAAACCAGCATGCTCCTTTAAAGAGAATTAGCACACACCATGTGTCTAAACCATGGATCAAACTTATGCTGGCTATGGCGCGGCAAATAGGACAATTCGAAGTGCGTGGCCTTTAAAGTGACGAAGGACACCTTTGACGTGACGAGGTACACCTCTGAAGTGGTGAGGTACACCTTCAAAGTGACGACCTACACCTTTAAAGTGACGAGGTACACCTTTGAAGTGAAGACCCACACTACGTTTAAGTGGAGTCGAACGAAGTGCTCTCTAAAATGACGAGGAACACGTCCAAGCCACGAGTTTTGCTTTAAATCGACGAGGTGCACTTTTAAAGCGAGCATAGCTGCTATTTTAGGTCAATGGCAGCAGATGCCCCTCAACACTCGTACTACAGATAAGAAAACCCTGTCATGAGTAAGCTTACTTATGGTATACGTTTCACTATGTGAAAACAAACCTAGCCATAAGTCTCAAGTCTTATCGTCTAGGCAAAAAACACCGTAGATTGAATTAAACAATTTATTTGTTTAATAGGTCAACAACAGCTAAGGACTGCAGTGAACACACCTGCTGCAGGTAACCATGATTAAATAAGAAAATTACAAGAACATGTTCACACCGTTAATTAATAAGTAGCCACGTAAAGTTTTAATACAATATTGTTATTAATTTTTAAAAATTTGACCACTCCACCAATGGGCCAACATAAAGAAACAGTAAAGTAAATTTGTAAATGAGCCAAGTTGATAATCCCAGCTGGCAAGAGGGTAAACCACAGGTGGTTATAAAAGCCTGTGGAGAATGATTCTCTTGAGACTTCTGTTGGGTTACTATTTCGACTGTTTCTACAGTAACAATGTGTTGCAAAAGTATGCAAAATAAACCTAATTATATATACATGTACACCCCCTCCCAGCCTGCCACCAGACACTCACTCATGCTTTCACCAACAATAATTGGTTACTTCTTACTATCCCATTTTTATCAGGTATTTTTTATTGCAGAAAATGCCAGAGCTGAGCTAGGGCGGCTATTTAATTTCACCCCTGCAGGAATTCCACGAAAAAGGAAATTACCTCCAGGAATTAAACTACCCAATATATGGACTCATACATTTGCATGCTTAGGAGAAATGATGGATAATGAAGTACCAAGTACTGGCTACAAAACCCAGTTGTCAAATGCATCACTTGGAGAGAAGAAGATAACATCTGAAAAGAAATCCTTGTGTGGCTACTTTCATGAAAAGTTGTTAGAAAGCTACTCAAAACTAAAGGATGCAGGGGGTTATGAGCTGATGCATACAAAGTTCAGATCAACCAGGAAGTTCGAAATTTTGCAACCCAAAGGAAATGCTGGGCATAATGTGTTAGACCTTAAAGAAATGGTGGCATCAGCTACAATCTGTCCGACCACTTCAAAAAGATTTAAGCCTTGAGCAAACAGAACAGCCATCATTGGTGAGTTCTCTACTCATTACCACCAGCTTTCTGTACCACAATATGCTACTTTTGATATATTGACATTAAGCTTGCGGGTGAGGGTTAGAGTGTGTTTATGTCCTCTCCTTTTACTAGATGCCTTGCTATCAAGATGGATTGTAATTAACTTATTAGATATATATATTTTTTTTTTACTTTTTTCTTTGTTATTTTTATTACTGTTTTGAAAGTTCTTGAGTTCTTGAACATACGTGGTCGTAGCAGAAGACCTTACATGTATGTGTCACTCTGCCATTTGGCTACCTCCTCGGGCTTGCTTTGGGCTTGTCCCCAGTTTCCTCTGAAAAACCTTTTTTTTCAGTTTTTTTCTTGAGTGAGTGCGAGTGACTTGGGACAGGGCATTTTGAACTACACTGAAATGTTGAATTGTTGTTTATAAGTACAATGTAAACAGAACAGACTAAGATACGGTATGGCCATTTGTGGTTGTATTAGTCTTTAGACACTGGCCCACTAGAGGTGTGTGTGAAGTGTGGGATCAGGATTCAGATTTCAAGAATGAGGCAGCACATGCAAGATTGTGGTGGTGAATCAAGTGCAAGTACAGTTGAACCTCGATTATCCAGACTCGTCGGGATCTCGGTAAAAAGTGCGGATAATCGAGAGTCCGGATAATCGAAAATACGAATATTAATTAGATAGAAATGTAAACAAAAGGTATACAGCAAAAAAAACTTTTCTAGCCAGCCAGTTGATGCTTTGAATTCACAATCACCCGTCTCTGTGTTTAAATGCGTAGAGAAAAGTTTTGCTTTCTCTTGAAGAAGGAGACCTGAAATCGGTGTCCCAGTAGATCTTTGTTGAATAAACCAGGCGTACAGGGCTTTAACCAACTGCTCATCATCGACCAGCTTCAGGGACTTTAGTTTTAGCCCCTCGCTTGTCTTGATGCAGTCATATGTCAAAGATTTGCTGCTTTTTGCGATTTTGAGTTTTCAAGAATACAACTAATTAATATTCATGAAAAATTGGGACCAGAGAAAAAAGTCCGGATAATCGAGGTCCGGATAATCGAGGTCTGACTGTAGTGTATGACCCTGACATGTTGGATTTTAGTGGATCAATCAAAGTAACCACTGTTGTGAATGATCACTCAAGTGATGAGGATAACGACCCTGTGCCCCTTACCACAGGTACATATAAAAGACTAGTCATGAGACACTAAATCTTACAACACTAGCTACATTATAAAAAACATAAAGTGTTCTCTGCAGTGTGGTTACATGTAGTTTTGCACAACTGTTTTCACCAGGGAATGCTGTACATCAATGTTCGATGTTAAGCTGAAATTTCTGACAAGACATGACCTGTAAATCTCTTTGGATAAAGTGGAAATTATACACACCAAGGTCTCTCCCTCCCCAGGTACAGAAAACCATCCGTGTGATGGCTGTGGTTGCAATGGGCTAATAATTATTCGTAGAATTTGTCTCTTTTTCTTTTCAATGTTTTCTCATGCATAACTTTTAATTTCCCTCACTACAATGGGCTACTGCTGCCACACCTAGACTATGCCGACACAGTGTGGGGACATCAACCGGGTCTAAAATCAGAAATGGAAAAATTGCAAAGTTTTCAGAACAAATTTGCAAGGAAAATTAAATTAAGCAAGTCACCGATGTACCGCCGTAGAACATGCAATCAAAGGAAATATTCTGCAACATTTTGAACCTTTAAATCAACACTAAAAAGTTTACATGGCTATAACACTAGAAATGGCTACTTACCTAGATTGCCTAAACCTAAAATGGAATACGGAAACAGTGCTACTTCTGGTTTACAAATGACTGGATGTCCATCCCAGTATTTTTAAGAAAGCCAATGCCATGCACAATTTTTAAGAAAAACCTTACAAGGTTCTTGCTGGATAAACATTTTTAGATAATGGATAAATATTTTAGATGAATGCTGTATTGTTGATAGATAATTATTTGTAAATAGTTTTTGGGACAGTACCTAGTTTTTAATAGTTTTTGGATCTGTAACATTTGTATTTCTTCTTTTAGATTTTAATACTTATTACTATTATTATTTCTATTTTTATGGAGGACCTCCTTGAAAACCACGTATTTGTGACGGGTGCTTCCTCCTTAAAGATTTATTATTATTATTATTATTATTATTATTATTATTATTAAGTTCCTATTCTCATTAGGCATAAGACATCAGCTAGAAGCCCTTCACCCATCAACCAGACAATCACCATTTCTTTATATTGCATTTGGAGTTTTTGGATGAAATTAAGCTAATGAATCAAGTAGGAAAGGATCCAAATGTGTCACGTTTTCTTGACAGTTGGGACTACCATCACACAGCTTCATCTGATCATCAAGTACATTCCTCATGGAGATTTGCTTCACTGCCTTAGACACAAGAGAACTCTGGTATTAATGTTCCTAAGCAGTCTGTTAGGCACCAGTTACTTAATTTTTTTGTGGTGGAATCTCGTTTATTTGCAGTGGAATATATAAACACTGATGACATCATGCTCTGTGGGAGTCTGGAAATGAACCCCATGCCTCTACAATCACCTTAACCCCATGCATGTACCGTCACTGTGACTGCACCCAAATGTGTACCATAACTGTCATACAATGGAAACAATAGGTCAAATTTAATCAGTTTAATTGTTTAAGGTTGACTGGAAGTTATGGCTTTCAACCAGTTTACCACTTTTGAAGACTTTGAAAACTTCATCTGACAAAAAAAAATCCCAAGCAATCAGATTGCTGGCCTTAAGCTTTTCTGGAGAGGTAAGTACTTTCTATCAAATATATGCCATCAGGTGAACAATGCAGAAAAACACACTGATGAAAGAATCCCAGTCGATGTTTTTTATGGTCCTTCGCAAACAGTGTTTCAGTTCCACGGTTGCTTTTGGCTCAGGCTTAACTGTCATCTCACAAAAGGAAAGGAAATGAATGAAGTAAGGAAAAGAGTTACTGGAGGAAATCAAAGCTACTCCCAAGTACATAAAAGACCAGCACTACTATCTTATGGAAATGTGGGAATGTCAAGTAGAGCCGACTCAAGAAAATCAACTCAAATTCACAGCAATTCCTTAAAACCAAGTTTAGCTGTCCACTAGATCATTGCAAACATCTCACAAAAGATAAGATGCTCAACACCATCAGAAACAAGTCCCTCTTTCAAATTACCGAGTGTGATATTTGGGTACCAAAAAGTTTGCAGAAATGTGCCCATCTTTAAAAACAAGGAAATTTTGCAGGAAGATATTGAGGAGTATATGAATGCCTATGCCCAGGAACAGAACATTATGCCTCAGCCCTGCCGAAGCTTGTCGGTAGATACTTTGGGAAAAAGATTTTGTTGGCTACACCCCTTATTAAATGGTACTTGGAGGCTCACAGCCTGGAAGTGACCCATATCTACGCGGTTATCGAGTATGCTCCGGTTCCTTTCTTTAAACCCTTTGGAAAAGCTGTCTAGGATACAAGACATCCAGGACACATGGACACTAACAAAGGCATTATCGCAGATACTATGAAATCAGTAAATATGAATCCATTTAAACCATTTGAGCCGTTTGTTTACATTTTGTGTTTTTCACTGTTGTAGGTTGGCAATTCGAGTTATGGAAAGGAAATAACGAATCAGAAGAACCACAGGGAAGTCAAGCTCTGTGAAGAAACAAAAGTTCCCGTCTGATCAACAAACTCCATAGATGAGAACACTTATGAAGTCCAGTCTTGCAAGAAAACCATTAAGTTAAATCTTCCCATGCAGAGATCGTTTCTTTCGTTTACCAATACACTAAGCTTACAATGTTCAGTTTTACTTTTATTTAAGGACAAATATTTGCATTGTAGAGAATTCCAATACTGGGAGATGAAAACCAACTCTGCCTACATTGAGATTGAGGGTCCATCCCGTGAAAGTTTAGTGTAACCAGACAAGAATAATTAGTTTCCTAGAACAGATATGCCTTAAAAAGAAGCTTGCGATACATGCACACAAGGCTGATTTAGAAGAAAATGGTCAGGCAATGGGATCATTGGGTTACGTAGGAAGACCTACTATTGCTTCGGAGCCTATGATTAGTTCAGTTATAAAGGAGTGAATAAGAAAACGAATGACATTAACAAGGGAAAATGTCTGAAAGTATCACTCACAAAGCAAAGTAGTGAGGGATTAAACAAGGGTAGTCAACAATACCATGTACAGTAGAATCTCGATTTAATGACCCTTTATATTACAAAGTCCTTGGTATAATAAACGATTTCCTTCAGGCTGGCCAAAGTTACAGTGAAATGTATGGATTAGAACCACGATATAATGAAATCCTCATTATAACGAACACAGTCCAGGAAAAATTTACCTTATAACATTCATGTTATATATACATTTGCACTCTGAGTACGTAATCGTTTTTGGAAGAAAGGTTTGATTACCTTAAATCTAGCATAGCAAAAATTCATCTCGATCAACTTTACCAGTGAAGAAATGACAACCATTGCCTGTCCCCTATGTTTTACTAGCTACAAATGATGTTCATATCTTGTTTATCTTAAAATCAAAGTGATGTTTCACATGCTATTAGTATTTTTTAACAACTTTAGTATCAAATGCAATTTTGCCACAGGCAGCAATACAATCCTCAATTCAATAACAATTTAATTTATTTTCATCTCTTTTACCGGTAAATAAATGACGCCCACTGTCTATCCTACATATTTTATACCAGCTGCAAATCAGGGACCGCACAGGAGGAGGGGCAGGGGGAACACTTTTCAACAGCAAAAAGCAAGTAATACTAAAGGAAAAGCTACTTTTCTATTTAATGTTTTTGTTGATGAAAAATCATATTTTGCATAAAGTAAGCCAAGTATGGGCTCCAAACCAGAAACAGTGAAGAACACAACTGCACCACTGCAGAACCATCTCTTCCTCCATGACATATCAGTATAAGCTCATATTCATAAATTTTTGCCTTCACAAAAAACACATGCCAAGCTCTCAAGGACCTTAACGTCATAAATACAATTGGCAAAAATGAAAGGGCCAAAAGAAAAGCAGAATTTTTTATCCTACTTATGAGAACAAAAAAGGAAAAGGAACACCCCTTCTCCGGACAGATACTGAGAACTCTTCTCTATCCATCCTTTCATTTAATCGGCAACTGATGAGATCCACAAGATTAGGATCGAAACCGTAGTCTTGCCTGACCATTTGCTAACAAAATGTCACAGAACTTCATAACGTCAAAAGGGCTACTAAATGCCCCTGGCACAAGCAATGCCAACGAGGAAAATGACAGTATGGAAACCTCATTAGTATACACAAACAAGGAAAAGATTCTTGGCCAGTCCAAGGGCGACAAAGCCATCCCTTCATCCAAGCAGCCTAACGACAAGTTGTCAATCCAAGAAAGGGACCCTGAAAGAGCAACCCAAGCAAACCAGGGACAGAGAACATGAGAAAATGCTGCCTGAACGACCAGCCATTGAAGTGAAGATCAGCCAAGCCGAAAGAAGTGAACAGAGCTATAAAAAAGGAACTTGTCCAGAATCCCTACAATATAGGAAGTGATTTTGTTAGAATTTGTTAACAGTGAGTCCTGGCAACCATATCATGAAAAATCATGAGTCCCTGTCCAAAATCAACAAGCCCCAGTTCAAAACCCAATGAGGCCTTACTATATTAAAAAATGTCAGAACTCTCATGAAACCAGACAATCTTAATACAAGCTTCCAGACAAAAAAGCCATATTTGGAGAACATCCCTTCATTCTAGAAAAACGAAGGTAGTTTGCATTTTATTCCTTGTCGCTTAAAAGTAAACATGTCCCCAAGAAATAGCAGCCAAGGTTAAAGTCAGGCCTTGTCTCTTCGCATCTAGTTTTTGTTTTTGCACCTGATGAAAGAATTTAAAGTAATCAAGTAAAATAAATGAAGGAGAATAAAAAACTTCGACTTGACAGCTTGCAATTTTAAATACAGTAAATAAATGGTATCTGTTTTTTCCCATGAGCAATGAAAATTCAACTACCTCTGAAGAGAATTGCAAACAAAGTTTTTTTAGTGCTGAAGGAGAACAAAGTCCAGTTTCCCTTGAAGCAAGCACACCTTCAATGCCGGACATGTAAGGGATGTTCTGCCTACTGTGCAGTGTTCATAACACCAAAAACAAGTACAAACAGAACACACTCAATTTAGCACCATCCACCAACTACAAGCACAGCGCTGTTAGAGACAATGCCAGAGCCAGTGGACATACGTCTACAGTAATCTGCGAGTTGGATAGAAGGAATTCTTCCTTGGCTAACCAGTACAAAGTGGCTCACAAAGTGGCTGATAAAGGAACCTAAAACGCGTTCCTGAGCTCGTATTGGCTTGGAAAAGAAGTGGCCAACAAGAAATTTATCTCTCTGATTGAGTTGGAAAAGCACCTCGGTGTAACAGAAATATGAGAGTTCAAAAATACAAGTGAACAAAGTCAGCTAGAGATGGGCCTCCTCCTTAGTCAGCTTATCAAGGAGAAACTAATTCAAAGGGTCAAGGATGCCAAGTGGTTTAGTATCATAGTTGACAAGGTGACAGAAAGTGCTACCCTAGAGCATCTGTTGATCTATGTTGGTTATGTTGATGAGGAAGGAAAGATACATTTTCATTTTCATGAGGTAAAAGATGTTCTTGAGACATCAGAATCACCAGATTTTGAGGCTCTCACAAGGATCATCACTAAGGAGCTGAGAGCCTGTGGTCTAAACCTTGCTTTAGTTTGTGGTTTTGGCTCAGATGGTGCTACTGTCATGATTGGCAAAAATAATGGTGTTGCTGCACAGTCACTGCATTAACCCTTTGCCCCCTAATAGTGCCATATGGCACTCCTCTGTTATTCCCCCGAAATCCGAAGAGTGCCATATGGCACTGTTGTAGTTGCGATGTTTTGACCAATCAAAAGTATCGTTATTGTAGTATTTTGGTTGCTAAAGCCTCTTAACCAATCAGAGAAAGGGTTACAACACTGTTTACGCTTGTCGCATGGGCACTGTTTCATACAAATTATGCCAAAAATTATGACAAATTTGTTATGAAAATTTTTTTCACATCTTCACAATGGCGGACTCGGTGCATTCAGATACGAGTGATTCTGAGGTTGAAAACACGAGAAAATACTGAAAGCAATGATGAGAGCGACATTTGTTTCTTTGCTGAATATGGAAGACCTTTCCGATTTGGAATTTTCGGATGATGAAGACGGTGAAATTGTATGGAGTAGAGATCCAGCACCAGTGAATGTGACTCCTTTCACTTCAAAATCTGGAGCTATTAGCGGAGTAGCTGAAGACGGAACAGCCAAATATTTTTTTCGTCTTTTTCTTACTGATGAACTGTTCGACATGATTGTTGAAGAAACTAACCGATATGCGAGGCAGTATATCGCCCAAAAACCTGATCCAAAGTGGTGTGATACAAGCCCCAAAGAAATGGAAGCATTCTTTGGTCTCCACGTGCTCTTCGGATATCACAAGCTTCCTGATACTGCTTTGTTCTGGTCCAAAGATGAAACTCTTGGAGTTGCCTACGTGAAGAAAATCATGCCTAGAGACAGGTTTGATAAAATAACTCAATACCTGCACCTTAATAACAACGAAAATGAGATACCATGAGGTCAACCGAATAATGACAAGTTGTTCAAAGTTCGACCAATCCTCAAAGATGTTGTGAAAGACTGCCGCAAAGAATATCACCCTAAACAGAATCTTTCAGTCAACGAAGCAATGATAGCCTTCAAAGGACAACTTAGCCTGAAGCAGTGCGTTCCTTTACAACCGATCAAAAGAGGTATTAAAGTCTGGGAATGCATCAAATGGCTATGTTTGCAATCTTCAAGTGTACACTGGTAACCAAGATGGCGGCGTAACAGAGCACGAACTAGGCTATTGTGTTGTGAGAGAGCTGACCAGGCCTTTCATTGGAAAGTTTCATGTTTTCCGTGACAATTTTTTCACTTCAATTCAACTTGCATGTGATTTATTGAGAGATGACACGTATCTGTGTGGAACAGTTTGCTCCAATTGCCAAGGCTTTCCAAGTAGTTTGTCAACACAGAAACCGAGGTTAAAGCTTTACGAAAAGGTGAGTCGAAATTTTACTGCCGTGGAAACCTTGTTGCGTCAGTTTGGAAAGACACCAAGTTAGTTTGCTTTCTAAGCACCCAATCCAACCCAGTTGGCGACCAAACAGTCAATAGAAAGCAACGCAATAGTACTATTGCTCAGCTTCCCACTGTCCCAGCCGCCATTTCTTACAACAAGAACTTGGGAGGTGTGGACCCGAATGATCAGCAAAGAGCTTATGCATTTTGCTACAACTTTTGTCTGCATTATGTGGCTGTGCAGTGCTTAGTTTTAGCTGCAGAGAACTTTTTCTAAGGCCTCTCAGATCACTCTGGAATTTGGCTTCAGTCAGGTTGTGCTTGTGTTCTTCTGTGAATTTCATTGACCAGGTCAGCATCAATTATTAAACTCTCCAATAATGATTCTTCCTCCCATGTGATTTCAAAATTTTCATCTTATGTTTTCAGAGGAAACCTGGGATATGAAGTAAGATCTCTATGGTTTCCAGATGTTGTGTCACAAAATACTTAAAAACCATGTTCAGTGACAGAAAAGTGATAGCTTGCATATGATCCTTCCAGACTCTTCCAAATTTCGTGTCCAGCAATGGAGTGGACTCGCATCATTGGGTCATAATTTGGGCTAGGGTCATTTAGGGTTTCAGCGCTTTTACACCACTCAGTCGCTTTTGCTTGTCTTCCTGTTGTGTCTTAAATTTTTTTGGGCCTTGTACAACAAACACCTGACATCAAGATCTCGTGTTGATGAACTGGTTTGTCCCAAGGACGACTTAGTCATGAACACCTCCATTACAGGTTGTGGATTTAGTCTCCTCTTCACTTCCAATGCCATTGCTGTAAAGTAGACATACAGGCCTGTTTTGGTTGCACATCCTGTTCACTTTCCAGTTCGTTTACATTTCTGCACTCATATATATTAAATTTGCCTATTTTCATTAAGAGTGCTAAAATATGGTTGCAAAACCCAACCATGCCAGCAACACAGGAACAGAATGCATGCTTCACTTCCCCACAAACAAAGCACAAAGCTGCTCCCCACACAAACTGAAAGTTGGTGGGAAGCAGGAAGTCTTTACTTTCCTGATACAATCGAGTGTGATGCTGAAGATTATTTGAAGGTACATGGTCCAAAGTCGATTGTGGAAGGGAGCAGTCTGCTGTTATCGCAACATTTGGTTAAAACTGCATACCACAACATAAGCCCAAACATTAAGAACTGCTTCATTCATGTCAAGTGCACACCCCAGGAAAGAACCAGCAATGTACCCTACGAACTATGGGTTTGCTTAAAAAGACAACAGCAGTGTTGTTAGTGGCGAGTGTTCATATGTACTAAATTGTCATGTGCATTCTTATAGTGTGCAAAGCGTTAGTGCAAACAGATAGGTAAGTTCTTTAAAAGAAACCAATGTTATGTCTTCAATTTTCTTAGGTTACATCTGCTTATATTTTGACAATAACCTGCATAAACCATACTCTCAAGACTACAACTCTCAAAACTTACCTTGTAGGCTGGGTGAAGTTTGCAAACATGCTCTAAGAGGAGGAAGAAACAAGAGCTGTTCCTCCAAACCCCAGGCATGGAACAAACCAAATGAGAAATCATTAACGAAATATACAGCTAAACCAATGGAAACAATAAGGATACAAAAGGCTAGAGCAAGGGGTGTCACGCTTCTCGATTCAAGGGGAGTTAAAAGTGTCAGATCAGGTTGCGACCCACAGAGTCTAGTGGACAGAGAGCCAATGAAACTTAATCCTGAAGATGTTCAGAAACTGGATGTTGCTTCCAACAGCAATTGCTGTTTATTGTTACATTGTGATAACCCACAGCCAATCTTGTCAAATCCAGACCTTTTTTTACTCATGAAGAAGTAATTACCAGTGAGGCAGCAATAGTTTTCCCCCAAAATGTTATGGCACTGGCCAAGGAGATTACAACAGAATATTCCAATCTGTCAGTGGAGGACAAGTGTTCTCTGTTTCTTCAGGAATGACCCCTACGCATTGAAATCATGTTATATATCCTACCTAACCTTACATCGGGTAAAGCTTTTTATGCGACAATTGTTCTGTGTTCAGGTGTTTTTATCAGGAAAAACAGTTTAGACTTTGCTTTGGTCTTTTTTGTAATCCTCGAAAAGTTTTGACAATTTATTTACTTGTTTTGTTTCACTACTCATTTCCTTGTTTGATTGTTTAATCTTATTACTATCATTATTGTAGTTTATCCTATGAACCACCCGGCTTTTTTTTTTTAAAGCAAATGTACCTTAAGATAGTAATTTCAAAAAGCTAAAATTTAAAACGAATATTAACAACCTGTTTTGCTTTAATTTGAGAGCAATGTTGCATCCAGCATTCTGACCCTGATAACACATTTTCACAAATTGCTTTTCAGTTTTAACTGTCATGACTGACTTGCTTAATGATGAAATCAAGTGACAAACCATTAAATCTTCAGAGAAAAAAATCTCAGGACAGATAGAAGAGGACAGAAGTTCAATGCATAGTGCACCACTCTCATTACCAAGTAATTTCCAAAGCAACCATTCTTTCGGAGAGGAGTTTCAAGACAATACAGGAAAGTGTGCGAATTAGACAATGTGAGGAAAATCCAAGAGACAGGGAAGATGAAATTTGCTCTGATTTACCAAGCAAGTTCAAGCCTCTGAAATGTGACTACCACAGGCAGTGCTACCAGCGCTTTACAAAATAATTAATGTCTCACAGCTTGTAGAGAGAAAAAAAGGCATCCAGTGAACACCTCTTAAGACCAAGCGTCACACCTTCCAGTTGTTCAAAGTTTACAAATCATCATGCCTAAAGCTTGCCGCTGTTCTTACAATCTTGAGCAATTCCAAGATAGCAAATGTCAATTCCATGATCGCAAATTTCAACACCGTATCATGTTACAAGTTTGTTTACCAAGCATGGGGATGGGCAATTCTGATTGGTCAGTTTCGAAAGCAGTCTACTCAGAAGAAACAGTAGAACAAGCGGATGACGAGGAGTTGGACAATGAATTTGACACTGACACCACACCGAGAACCAACAGTAAGCCATATTTACTACACGCCGAAAACAACAAAAGGCTCATTTAGGAGCCACAACAAATAAAAGTCCGACCAACTTCTACTTGTTTTGTCTTTTATTTCTGTCTGCATTCTATCGGCTTGAAGACAAATAAATCTACATTTTGTTTTCTTTGAATTTGCTGTTTCGGAAAAATTATATTTGGAAAACACTTGGCTATAAGCTGAGGACCTTTCTCTAGCTCAAATTTTCGAGATTTTGGTAAAGTTTTGTGAAAAAATAGCTCGGCTTATAGATGAATAAATACGGTAATGGTCTTGAAAGAAAACAATTCCCACTGAAACTTGCTTGGTCAATAACTATTCATAAGCCTCAAGGACTTTACCTTAAGAACTACTGAATTGTTTTGGCTCCTTCTGAAAAGGTAGCAGGTCTAACATAATTATGTTGCTTTGTCTAGAGTACGCAAACTATTGAACTTTGTCATTGAGCCTATGAGCTTTGATAGACTCCATTCCATTAAGAAAACTTCAAACTACAAATACAGATTATTGGAAAAAACCAGGTTGAACACTTTGGTTCAGAAAACATTTGAAAATTACAGAAATAAGCTCCAGTAAAATAACAGGCATGACAGATCTGATTACTCAATTTTATCTACAGACATAATGCATACTTGATAGATACTTAAATATTTTAATTACTTGAGAGAATATACTGCCTGAGCATAAAACAAAACTAAGTGATCAATAGTATAAACTGAAATTTCCTTTGAAACCTTCCTATTTCAGTTTATACACTGTACACAATGCAAGCCTTACCCTCAACACCTACAAGCCCTCCATCCTCACTAAGTACTCCAACTACATCAAGTATTCTTCAGATCCTCTCTACAACGCATCCCTACTGAAATGGGAAAAGGAACGCCTCAATTTTTTTACATACACTTAATCAGTAATATTAATTTTTCCAACGAATCACTACTTTTTTCCTTTCCCTTTTTCAACATCACTTCAAAGATATGTACAGTTGGTTCATGACATGAAGTCCCAGTACATGTACCTGAAATAACTACTATGACCTTGTTTTCCACGTTGCTGAGGAAGAGTCACAAGATATCAGGGTAATGATTAACAAAGGTGACATATCTAAGCACCACCTGTTGCGGTCAATGCCAGTAGGCCGTACTACCAGTACTGACCAACTTCAAAACACCACCTAGTGGCACCATTTTCATGCACCAGAACACCACATTTAAAGACCTGCCATCTCATTCCATACCATTAGTATTCAAGCCAGTGTCTTCCAATAGTGTCACAAACACTGGGACTACCCTCAAAAAGCACAACACAGGATTACTTAGCATTTCAGGGGAATCGACTTGGCTTGGACCAGAGACCATAAAAGATAAAGAGAAAAGGGGGTGTGAGGCCAGAATAACTGACACATGAGCTGTCACTCTGGGGGAAGTAGATTGACCAAATAAAGGATGAACAATTCTGCAATCTTACTACATGTAATTGTCAATTAAAGCACTTTTATGGAAAAAAAGCTTTCTACTACTGAGGAGACTATTATCACAACTGATGAAAAAGAAGAAATTGTAAATCAGACACCTGAAAAACAGAAAAACATTTGTTGCCCTGATATTTTAAACCTGATTGTGAACATATATCCAATATCCAACAATAAGGAGTGCAGAAAAAAGACTGCTGCAAATCCTGGTTCCAAAATATTGTGGTGTCATGGATGCAAAAGATCCATGTTACTGAAAAATTGTTCTGTTGTAGCAAATGCATCATTTCAACGGGAGAAGGAAATCACAAACAAAATGTAACTACATTTGCTTAAGTGCTGAGCATGTTTTTGAATGACGATGTGTACAAGTACAATGGCAGGGAGGATTAATACACAGAGAAACTCTTTTTACTTGAGAATGCTGACTTCCACTTATCACAAACAGGTCAGACAAACTTGTCTCTTGATGTAAATGAAACTACTGGCCAAGATGGTACTTCTATCAAAGTCCTGAAGGCCAGAGCTGCAGAAATTTCTTTACGACTCTCTACTCTCTACACCTTGTGCATAAAAAAGGGTCAGTGGCCATGTCACTGGAAAAAAGGGGACTGGACACCAGTCTAAAAAAAGATGACAAGCACCCTAGGGAGAATTACAGACCAGTAACTATGCTGTCATGTGTAAACAAAGTGTTCGAACATTTATTGGGTAACCAAATAACAACAAAGTATGATTATCATCTTAGTGATGACCTCCTGGCTTATCAAAAGCACAATAATTGTGCAACGTCATTGATTGGCCTAGTGGAAGATTAGAAATTGGCTAGGGACAATCGCCTTTTAGTGGGGGCATTGTCAACAGATATGTCCAAAGCGTATGATAGCTACATAAGTTAAAAGCCTAAGGATTCCAGGCCAAGCACTGGACTTGCTGCATGTTTTTTTCCCCCAGATGTATGAAGGGAACTGAGCACAAATGAGCAAGTGACGAAATGGTCTACGGTCAAACGTCCACACCAAATGCCCACTCCACAATAACTAATTCATTGTGCCTGTGCACATGAATGTCTTTAAAATGATGGTATGAAGGTATATGTTAAGTTAATCTTGACTTGGCTACTTACAGTAAATTGGGTTTTTGCATAAAACACGTGTTCTGTTTATCCTTTAATAGAGCAAAAGGACTGGTTTACTTCACCATGACTGTGATAAGTATGATTGGTCTGGAGGCAGGTGTGACCATGGGCAACTGGAAGATCATGACCTCCAGGGTTTGACTGGAAGGATATAGATTTTGAAGCCCTTTAGAGAATATTTTAAGTTTTGTTTGTTTCAGGTAAGTCAATCTTCATTTAATTCTATCTACTGCCCGCTGAAACGTACACACATTGGACGAAAAGAAGTCTCTTGGGCACAAAAACAATACTTACCAGGAGACCGACAGGAAAGTACCTTTAATCAAAGGTTAATAAATGAATTAATGAGAATGGAGTGAGTGTGTGTCATAAGTCTGTATCTGACACCTCATGGCATGAAAAACCAGCCAGTCCTTTGCAACTACACAAGTTGGAGACTTCAGTTCAATACCATTCCTTGTTACCTTTCAAACGTAGATCAGATATGAACACAGTTCAGTAAGTAAACTACATGTACATTACTTATTTCCTTAATCACCTTCATACTGTTGAAGGTTGATATTATTATTGAACTGTTTACTTGTTCATTGACTGTTAATTATTATGATGTCATAGCCTCGATTGCATGTTAACAGCCATCTCCGCTTTGTGGTTCTCTTCTGTGAACATTCTGTTTTGTTGCATGAAAGTTATTCTGTTCAGACAACTGAAATCTTTGTGAACCAAGACTTCAATTAAACAGAGCAAAACTTCAACACATACCAGTTGAGTAAGTGCAGTGCAGCACAAAGGTAAGTGAACTGCGCATAAGCATACCATATCTAGGGAACAACTCACTTGGTTGACGAAGCCTTTGTGTTTATTGCACTACTTCCACTTGACAAATCAACAAAAAGGGAAATGTGCCCTACAACAACAACGAATGACCAAAAACACTCGCAAAGATGCTTCGTAACTCAGAGTGAATCGCCATCAACAAAAACTCGAGGCTAGATTGAGTCACGTGACCCCAAAGGGTGCGAAAACAAAAAAACAGGGAACCCAGCCGCTACACCATACGCATGTACTGCACATATGCGTATGTTGACATATGCATATTATCGTTCTTTGTTATTCACTGCTATGATGATACATACTCGTATGACTGTATATGTGTATGTGCATATGTCAATACCAGTATGTGTATGTTCTTGTACAAGAACATTGCACATATTACTTGCACATTTTGGTTCGCTTATGTCTAAGCTGCACTGTCATACCAAAACTATGGCATTTCATTAACTTCAACCCTTTCTGCAGTTGGGAAATTAAAGAAAATCATTGCAACAGTCAATGCTGTATGATTTTGCTTGTTTTTAAATTCTTTGGCTATAACTTTTCACCATTGGAGGTCATAAAATGCTTTTCTCCTTATTGGATGTTCTTTATTCATCATTTACTTCAATCACTTGGTTATAGATATACCTTATCAATACAAGAAAAAATAGACAGTCAATGACTGCATGTGGCTACTGCTTGAGAATCTTCCCATACATGTGCGAAAGGTAGGTATTCTTTGTACTGGGCTGCAGTGACCTGATTATCGCTGTGGATCACAATCCCCTCATTAAAGTGTTTAGCAATCTATCTCTTGAGGACATACCAATGCTAGACAATGCAACCTCAAGGAGAATACGCTGAGATACAGATTCAGAATGGTGCACATCCCTGGAGTGCAGAATAAAGCCGCTGATGCCATCTCCCGTCACCCTACTGGATGTACAGAGCCAGCCCTCCTAGTCTTACCGACGACATTGCAACCACCACTGACTTGGTCACGCCACTTCTACATGACCCCTCTGGCCACCACTTCCACGGTGCAATTCCCTCACCATTGATGATCACCTGTCATTGCTCTCCAAGTCCACCCTGAGCACCATGGCCATCCATGGGAGAGGGTCAAACTGGCTACAACAAGTGACGAGGAACTGACCAGCTGACCTCCATTATTGAGTTTGCCTTTCCTGAGTTCAGACATGAGCATGAGCTACCTCCCGCCCTCCAGGAGTACTATCAGTTCCGCGATCATCTCTACACCTGTGATGGCATCATCCTTTACAAGGAACGCGTTGTGATCCCACCTTCACTCTGACCACATGTCCTGCAAGTCCTACATTCAGCACACCAAAGCATAACCTCGATGACTGCACAGGCAGAAAGCACTGTATTCTGGCCAGGCATCACCCCGGCCATCACAGCTCTACGGGAAACCTGCAACCACTGCAACCGCATGGCACCTTCCCAACCAAGTGCCCCACCACATCCAACTGTACCCCCAGTGTACCCCTTCCAATGCATCTGCACGGACTTCTTCACTACAAAGGGATCAACTACCTTGTTGTCTAACTGGCCCATTATCGAACTAGCCAGGGAGGGCTCCAATGGCCTGATAGTGCTTGTGACGCACCTTTGCCACATTCGGCATCCCAGACGAATGTGCTACTGACGGTGGTATCATTTCACGCAGAGAATTTTTCTTGTGGTCAGTGAAGGCATCATAATCTGTAACACTCTGTGACCTTCATCTGTCAACTGTCCTGTCTGTGGCATCTGGAAAAGGTTTTCCTTTAAATCTATTGTTGTAGTTTCGTATTTCACCTTAAAGCAATGGTTTTTTGTTTCACAAAGGACAAAGGTTCTTTATTGTACCTCGTGGTCAGACCAGAACTCCAGAATGCAACGTTATGGCGCCAAGGAAGGGCTTTACTCCTTTCACATGGGTAATCAATCCGGAGTTACTTTGTCCGGAAAAAAATTGGTATGTGCTAAGCAGGTGCATTTCTGCTATGAGCCCGAACCAGTTTTTTAAAATAAGCATGGTAGTTACTAGTTGTCCAGAGGAGTTTGTTCAAGCAGAAATGGACTCATTGCGGCTTGCCAATGAAGTCCGTATCACGCAAAAGCTTCTTCCGAACGTGAAAGTGTAGCATCATTGTTCAGATTGCTAGCAGTGATACTATGGCAAAATTTAGACAAAAGTACCCTTAGGGAGGATGGAACACTCAGTCAGTTAAAAAAACTTGTCAACACTATTGATTTTAGCGAATGCGCTCGGGAAGCTAGTGACAGTGATTGTCCTTGAGCTGCCCGCCGTTTGGTGATGCCCTCTACACAAGTGCTTGACGCCAGCAACGAGATAACTTCTGCAAATCCCGTTCAGATGCAAAGGAATAATCAGAGGACACCGTCATCCAGCGGCCTTGCAATGCCAGTCAAAAGCTCACCAAATTTACAAGAAATTTGCGAAAACACTAACATCCATACACCAGAAAAGGCCATGATGGTAGAGAAACAAGGAAAAGTCATGATCGGCGATATCAATGAAGTGTGTAATAGGCAAAGAGAATCGCTGTCAACAGTGCTTTCATTTTTTAGACGATACACAGGCACACTTAAACAATCTTGAAGTTGTGGCAAGTAGTAATGAGCAAAAGAGAAAAATACAAGGGTACACTGTCCATTTTCAGAAGCTGCACCTTTTCTCAAGCATTATATTACTTGAAATTAATTTTTGATCCCTCTTAGTCCTTATACAAGTTAAGTGGTACTTACTGTTCCCAGACCAACTAAGAGCACTCCGACAAATCATCTGGGCGCCAAAGGCCTTATACATGTACCTGGAACAGTACTAAAACTGACAAGGAAGCTTAAAAGAATAATAAAATGTACACTGTCCATTTTCAGAAGCTGCACCTTTTCTCAAGCATTATATCAATTGAAATTTTGATCCCTCTTAGTTCCCAGGCCAACTAAGTGCACTCCAACGAATCATCTGGGCGCCAAAGGCCTTATACATGTAACAGTACTAAAACTGATAAGGAAGTTTAAAAGAATAATAAAATGCATGTGTCAAATTATTCAACTCAACAACAGTCACTGTGCTGGCTACTGGCAGCTTCATATGCTTAGAGTGCTTCTCCATTACATCAAAATTAATACTAAGTTTTAACAGGTATACTTTTATGTTACATCAAACTGTTTGAGGTGTGCCATCTGCCAGTTCTGATGATAAATACAAAGTTAGGTGCAAACTGGCAAAAATGATTACAAACTATTCTTTTATGTTACATGAAACTGTTTGAGGCGTGTCACCCACCAGTTCTGATGATAAATACAAGTTTAGTGCAAACTGGCAATATGACTAGTATACTTTTGTTACATCAAACTGTTTGAGGTGTGCCAGCTGCCAGTTTTGGTGACAAAGTTAAGTGCAAGCTGGCAAAATGTGGGTTTATTTTGTCATTGGGGATTGTTCCAAGAGGTTTTTCACCACATAATTATCCTAATTTTCTCGTTTCTTACAAACCGACATTTCCAAAATCCCAATTCAACCTGGATATTGCTCTCAACTACCATAATTATTATTAATAAATTATCTGCAAAACACTGTCAACACTAGAATAAATTTGAATAAGAAGAAGCACTTTAGAATCCAACAGATTAATAAATATTACAAGTTAGTGATAAATATTATTATATGCTAACTACTAAACCACCACAACACAAACCTTTATATTAGACTACAGGGCTTAACGTGTATGAATTTAAAAGCAACTCATTCACAGCCATCAGTTAAATCAGGTTGACTCTTTTTAAAAAGTGAGAGAAAAAGAGCAATCAATTCTAAAAAACATTACTGAAACATACAGTACAGTGGTCAATCTAGGCTGCATTCTGGCCCAAAATGAAATGATCGTGGGGTCATACTGACGCAAAAAAAAGAAACAAACAAAAACCCCCCAAAATAAGTTCTCTCTCGTATATAAGTACTTCCAAAGCAGCAGGCAATAATAAAAGTAAATTTAAAAACAAATGTGTGTGTTTACTAGCCTTATATGAACGCGCGAAATGACTGGTGTTTCAGACTACGTTTGACAACTTACTGCCACAACCTCAATAGACATCCTCTGTAAAATCATAAATTCCCTCATTTATAGTCTTCAATTATTGAGTCGAGAATTAATACTGTATAATGATAAAACGGCATCAGCATTTTGTGTTGGAGCGATATGTAAACAATCATAGCGGCGGAAGTCAAAGTCTGCTCGAATTAAGAGTTGGGTCATAAAGTGAATGGCCACGCTGGAATTTTCTCAATTCCTTGCCGATTACTACTGAAAATGTGTGTTTTCAGTTCATGAAATGCTGTTTTCAAGTTTTGATTCGAAAGATTCAAATACAATCATTCGTAATTGTTTAAGCAAGGGGTATTTCAGAAGCGATCTGCTACATTCTCATTTTGTTACGTCTGTACAACAGCCACCGAAAAGGCCGCAATCATGTGGTTTATTTCTGCTCTTTTTTTTTTAAACTGGATTTAATGAACAAGTAACCCAGTCATCTGTCGGAACAAAATAGGGTTACAATCCGAAATCAGGAGACAGAAAATGTAAAAAAAGTGAATATTGCCTTTTAAGCAAGGATGATCTCGAAAATATTTATGCAAATTTGTGATGCTTCACTGAATGTGTACAACTGTAAACATTCGCGATAGTTGTCAAAGTTACAGCAAAGAAAGAGTTCACTCTACACGCAAATGATCAAGTTGAAGTTTCCACGGTTTCTTGCCAATTGCCGAAAATGTTGTGCGCTTTTAATCAAGGAAATGCTGTTTTCGAAGTTTTGATTCAAAAGATTTGACAACAGTGAGGAACGGATGTGTTTACAAAAATAACATGCGCCAAAGAACGACCGTGGCGAAACAGATTTATCGAACATTCCGTGCCGTTGATCATTATGGTTTCAGTTGAACGTTCTACCAAGCTGAGAAGAGACTACATGCGAGAGCCATGCGATAATCGCTTTTGTTCTCTCTCATTGTTTAAGGTTCGAGAAATTAATCATTTCCTCGAAAGCTGCCATCAAGATCCTCAAAAAATTCTTTGAGTGTCTCGAAACTCGATACTCAATACTTGATACTTGAGCCTCGATCCTCGATAGCTTCAAGGATTGAGGATAGAGTTTCGAGTCGAGACTGTCAACTTACATTTGCATGGTACTGTAGTTTCTAAAAAAATATTTTAAAGTTCCAGCGATTTTTTTCTGGCTGAAATTAAAATTTTTTTGGAAATTTGTTAAAATAGCCGTTTTCCCCTTGGCGAAACGGTCAAATCATCATGCAACTTTAGGAAGATGTTGGAAGCACTAAGCAAGTCCATTCACCATCAAATTTTGCACAATAATTATAATATCACTGCACAATAAAAGCATATAAAAAGTTTCTTGTGATTCTGTTTGGTATGGGTTTCGTCATTCTTATAAAGGTGTATTTTGCAAATCTTTTTGGGAGACAAAATGAAGGCTAACTTTGACCAGTTTAAACGACACCTGGTACCTAAAATTTCGACATTAAAACCATATCAGACGAGAGCTCATTATCAAACTATATACCTTGAAAGTTTGGTCATTGGAAATTGAGTCTCGTTTTGGTAGTTAAATAAAACGTGATGCACCCAAGCGCCATGTAAGCATGCAGAATTCGATGTTCCTTTAAAGCGCATCTACTTACACTTAAATTAATAATGTGTTGAGTTGCTTCTTATTGCGGGCTCAAGAAGAGCCCGCAACCCTACTTTGCACGCCATATCTCGATTTTGAAGGAAAATTGTTCTGCCAAAATCGATCGATAAATCCTCGTTAACCAATCAGAAGCCACTTCCACTCGAACAAGAGTATTTCAAAAGATGGCCGCCGAGACGGCCAACGTGCTAGATCTTCAAAGCCAAAAGTTTTGCATTATTGAAGTGTTAATGTACATTTGAAAGATTGAAATAGAAAGAAATAATCTCAAAGAATACTCGTTTCTCGCTGTGATGTCAAAAGAAGAGCGATGAAAGCTTGTTTGGACCATTCAATGCGAACCGACAGTGGAACCGAAGCTTCGGGACGACTTTCCCACGTGAATACTCCATGACAAATATCGGACTTCAGCCGTCTTCACGTGAACATTCCACAAGACATGTGCAACAGTAATATTACTGGATTCGTGTGGAGTTAGCGCTATCAGGAGGTGTGGAGGCATTTAAAAGTCGGTAAGTTTCTCCGTTGTTTTATACATACTTGTGCCTACAATTTTGCCACAGAGTAAGATACAGTATTAACATTCTTTTGCATTTTGGAGGACCTATTTAAGCAGTGCTGTCATGTTTGGCTCTATAAATTGGATTCAAAGCAGCCTTGCAATCGCTCGACTCGAACTCCGCAGCACGTGGAGACTTCTAGGATGCTTTTCAGTGATTACTGAACCATTTCTTGGTTTGATTGGACGGAATCGCATTTTCCGACAGCATCAACTTGCTGGCCCACTTTGGCCTAGTATTGAATCTAGCAGGGGCACCGTTCTGCCGAACTTACATGTAGACCCAGTTTGGTCGCCTAAAATCGCTCAAATCATGCTTCAGCCTAAACTCAAACTAGCACGGAAAAATAATCCCAGTAACGCTATCACAAACAACAGCTTGATATTGAAATCATCACTTTTGCCAGCACTGCTGAATGTTAATTTCACAACTTTTGGTACTCCGAAATGCAAAGCAGGATCGCAAATTAACAAATTTTCCTATCAACTCGGTAAGGGTATGTTTGTTTACCAAAAGCGTGTAAAGCAGAAGAAAAGAGACCGCGAGCCTTCTCGAATTCCCAAAGTTAAGTTATCCCGGTCTCTTTTTCATAGAAAGAAAAGGAAAGCATACAAACTGTTTCTTAAAAGTGTTCCCAAATCATCAGATTTAAATACTTTATTTAAGTGTTATAAATCGTACTTTGGTCGATATTCAGGAGAAAGGTTCTTTAGCTACTATTACTTCAGGAAAAACCAAAATGCCTTCAAATCCGCGGTCAAGCTTAATTCAAAACACCGGCAATTCGTAAATACATGTTTCAAATGTCCATTGCCATTATTAACCAAATACGAAGAATCCTTTACACTTTCTGGTGGTATAAATCCTGTTAATGAACAACGTAATGACATGATTGCTTCAGGCTTAGCAGACTCATCCTGTGATTATAATCGTTTGATCACTAGATTATCTGACAAAGGTTTGCAGGCGGTAGAGGTGGGAGGTTCTGGAGATTGTTTTTTTCGCTCTTTTAGCCACCAGTATTTTGGTACTGCTGAAAAACATATTGAAATACGCCAAGCAGGAGTTGCCTATTTGCAAAGGCACCCTGAATTGTTTATAGAAATTGCAGTGGTTAATTTTGATTCATGGCAGACATATTTACAAAGAATGGCCACCCCAGGCACTTGGTGTGATAACCTGATTATACAAGCTGTAGCAAACCAATTTAACTGTGTTATTCATATAATCGAATCCAGGCTTTCATGTCCTGATGGAACAACAATAATGCCACCCTGTGGTAACGAAACTCCAAGAATAACATTTATTGGTTACTTGGAAGGATTACATTATGTGTCTACTGTATCTAGTGGTAAAAGTAAGGGTAGATTAAAATATCTTAAATCAAAATTGACTGAATCCCCACAACATTACAAGAAGCGACTTGAGACAAAACAAAGAAATTACCAATTAAAAAGAAAACAACACATTGGTGAACAGCATACTTCTAAGCAAACTAAGAAAGTTTCCAATTGTACCAAATCAACACTTGCAAAGAAAGACTATTTGGCACAATTTGATTCTGAAGCGTATGGATCTCTTCATGAACAACCTTGGGCCCAAAAAAATATTTCGGCATTTCATAAAGAAAACAGATACTCAATTTATCAGTGTAAAGTTTGTTTTGAAGCATGGCACTTGAAGGCATCCCCTAAAGCATTGGAAGGTTACCAGTGTTCCAGGTGCACACGAGATAAAGAATTCCCCAAGAAATTTTCTAAGGCAAACTTCATGATACCCTCAGCTGTACCAAATGAACTTATGGGGCTGACTCAAGTGGAAGAAATGCTCATTGCTCATGCCCTTCCTATTATGCATATTTATGTAAAACCAGGAGGCCAAAGAGGCTACTCTGGACATTGTGTAAATCTCCCTCAAAATATCACTGAACTGGCTAATTTTTTGCCAAGATTTCCAAAGGATTTGTCAATAATTATAATCAAAGCTAAAGGAAATAATAACTGTTCTAAGAACTTGACTGTTAGAAGGAAAGCTGTTGAAAATGCCATAAACTGGCTATTAAAGTTTAATCCTCATTATGCAGATGTCAAGATTAATTATGAAGCATTGAATTCTTTACCAGAAAACAATGTGCCCAGAGATATTTTATCTGTGGAAGCAGACGATACTGTAATAAGTGATAGCCTGAACTGTAGTCAAGATCATGGACCTTTAGAGGAGAGGGACGACATAGTTTATGATGATAATACAGAAACATCAAGTTTTCTTCCTGTTAACTCTAATCAAAAGAAAGAAGATGATTCCATTCGTGAGAAACTCCTATCAGCCACAACTGATTGGCCTTCTAGAGGCAGTGAGCCCTTAAATGAATATTCTACTCCATTTTTAGCTACAATGGCTTTCCCAACTTTATTTCCCGACGGACAAGGAGACCCAACTAATCCATCCATTTGCCGAAATGTATCTTTGAAAGAAAAGATAAAACACTTGATTAAGTTTGGAGAGAGAAAAGAAGAGAATTGGATTTATCGATTTGCCAACCATCCTAGATTTTCCTATTGGGCATTAACTATGTTGCAACGCTCACAAATTCTCCAACAAACTGGAATATTTTTGAAGCAAAACCCGGGTGAACAGCATCTGACTTTAGAGGAACTTAGAGATATGATTAGAAATAATAGCAGCAATGTTTTATTGTCAAAATTATCACGGTATATTGCAAACATTACTGGTTCAGATGCATATTGGTATAAGTCCAAGGAAGAATTGAAGGCCATTATACAACATGCAGGACCTCCAACTTTCTTTTTTACACTCTCTGCAGCAGACATGCACTGGCCAGAGTTGCATGTTCTACTAGGTAGCAACATCACGGATAGCGACAACCCATCAGAAGTGCGGCGTCAAAATGTAATAAACAATCCTCACATTGTTGATTGGTTTTTCACTGAGCGTGTAAAAAGCTTTGTAAAACATTGGCTCTATGACACGCTAGATGCAAACTGGCACTGGTATAGATTTGAGTATCAATCCAGAGGAAGTATCCATTGCCATGGCTTAGCCAAACTGAAAAATGACCCAGACTTATGCTGTTTAAGTGAAATTGCTCTTAAATCACACCTTCACTTAGAAACTAACAAGGAAAATCCTGACACAGTTATTATCAGTGAGGGGAAGGATGCAGCAGACAGAATTTGCAAGTATGTTGATTGGCTCTTAAGTACATGCAATCCAGATCCCCCTGATGAAAATGTTTGGATCAAACCTTCTGTTCACCCCTCCCAAGTAAGATACGAAGATATTGATTGCACAATGAATGATAATGATTATGTTGATTTATTGAATAGTGTCCAAAGGCACACTCGTTGTAGTACAAGTTACTGTTTGAGAAACAAAGTGAATGAGATACAACTGAAGTGTAGATTTAATTTTCCAGTGGAAAACCGTGAGAAAACAACATTGCTTTTTGAACCTATTCACACCAAGGATAATAGCAAAAAATACAAACTGACAGTAGCTACTAAGAGAAATGATCCCAGACTTAACAACCACCAGCGCCTACAGTTACAAGGTTGGCGTGCCAATTGTGACATTCAACCTGTTATTGACTACAATGCATGTGTAGAATATTTAGCAAAGTATGCTGCAAAAACTGAACCACGATCGAATCTCCTCAAGCATGTTTTTAGAACTGTTGTGTCTAATTCTCTCCATACTGCCACAGCTGGAAGTATTGTAAAGAAGACAGCAATGAAAGCATTAGGTCAGCGTGACTTTTCTTCTCAAGAAACTATGCACCATCTCTTATCTCTTGATTTTTTAAGTACATCCTTTAAGGTGATTTCTGCAAATCTAAATGGATCAAGGAGAGTCGACCTCACCCAGACACTTGACTATGCAACCAAAAACTCTTTACTCGATATTTATGCAACAAGGCAACAATATCAAACCACTCATACAGGAAACTTGAAAGACATGAATTTTATAACTTTTGCAAGCAAATATAAACTTGTCAACAACAAACTTACTAATCAGCCTAAAAATGTTGTTCCAAGAGTGTTTCCTACGTATAGCTCAAGTCCTAAAGGACCACAGTTTGGATTATATTGCAAGTACCAATTGCTAAAATATAAACCATGGTTGATAAGACAAGAAAACGCTTGGGGTGATACAGAAGGCAGTGATCAAGTTTATATTTCAGAATGGGAAAAGTTCCTCCAAACTGAATTTGCACACAAAAGTGTACCAGACTGGAATAGCAAACTTGAAGATATTCAGGAATTTGTAAATGAAGAGCCTTCTGATGATCCAAGCCCATCTTCTCATTCGCGCGAAGAATGGATGATTTTAGCTGACTTAACTTTCACTACCTCGGATTCCATGGAAGAAGAACAGACACAGCATGATTGGCATACAACAACCTTCCCATACACACATCAGCAAATCTCTGAAATGCCTAGCTGGTTAACGAAGCAGAAACAAACTTTCACAATCAATTGCCAGAGCAGTGGTGATGAAGTAGATATTGGTACTTTTAGCAGCATGCAATCTCTTGCATATGATTTAGTGAAAGAACATTTTAACAGCCCGATTCCTAAATCCCCACTACACCTAATAATCAATGGTGTTGCAGGTACAGGTAAAAGCTATCTCATAAGTGCATTTAAATCGTTACTTCAGAGGTATTGTGTAGTATCTGCCACTACAGGAAAAGCTGCCTTCAGCATAAGTGGTATTACCATTCACTCTCTTTTAAATCTCCCTGTTGGCCCCAGAGGAAAGAAAGACCTAACTGGGCAGTCACTAGCTAGATTGCAAGCACGATTGCTAGATATCAAATATGTCTTAATTGATGAGTATTCCATGTTGGGGCAAACATTGCTTGGTTGGATCGATAAACGCTGCCGGCAAGCAACAGGAATTCAAGATCAAATTTTTGGTGGAATATCTTTCATTTTCTTTGGCGACCCAGCACAGTTGCCTCCAGTTGGAGATAAACCTTTGTACCACAGCATGCCATCAGGGATTATAGCTGAACAAGGCTATTTAGCTTACTTGATGTTTCATAAAGTGGTAAAATTATCTGTTAATCAGAGAGTGCAAGGAAGAGACACTGCACAATGCATTTTCAGAGATCTGCTCACACGTCTTAGAAATGGTGATTCAACAGAACAGGACTGGAAGCTGTTGCTCACTCGACAACCATCAGCAGTTCCTAACTTGAATGAATTTCGTGACGCTACTCGGTTATATTACAGCAACAATGAAGTGGCCAATTACAATTACATTAAATTGTTGGAGTTGAAACAACCAATAGCACATATACATGCCCGGCATTCTTCTTCCATTGCTAAAAGTTTACCTCCTGATGAAATGTCTGGATTAGTACCTGAATTGGTTCTTGCCAAAAATGCAATTGTTATGCTTACAATGAATTTATGGCCTGAGGTGGGACTTTGTAATGGAGCAACAGGCAAGGTAGTTGACATTATATATGCAGAAAACAACTATCCTCCAATGTTACCTATAGCTGTTGTAGTTCAGTTCAACCAATACAAAGGTGTTTCTTTTCTTAATGAATTTCCAAACTCCGTTCCAATTTGCCCAATTACAGTTACATCCCAATCATTCGACCAAATTCATGAAAGGCAACAGCTACCATTAAAGCTTGCTTGGGCTATAACAATTCATAAAAGTCAAGGATTAACATTACCAAAGGCCTGGATAAATATTGGCTCAAGTGAGAAAACTTCAGGACTTACATATGTTGCAATCAGCAGGGTAAAAACCCTTGACTCCTGTGTAATAGAACCTATGACATTAGATCGCCTCACAAACATAAAAAAGAACACTCAGTTAAAATATAGAATTGCTGAGGAGGCTCGTCTTAATCAGTTAAGTGATTCCACCTACCATTTCCATCAAAGTACTATCGAAATGCAGAAATCATGAACTGCAAATCTAAAACAATATCATCCAGCATAAGGGTAACCACAACACAACCCAACCCAAACAAAAAAAAAAAGAAATTTATCAAAATTATGCTAGTTTGAATGATCATAACATATCTTCAATTATCTTGGTTTCCATCACATAAAAAAAATGCAAAAACAGTACTGCTTTGATATTGCTCTAACCTCATATAAAAGAAAAGAGTAATAATTCCATGTTTTGGCATTAAATGAGTCTCAATCCTTCTGCTAAATTCACCTGACTTACAAAATTTTTTTTTCCCACAGTGCTCCTGGCAATGTCTGCATCAAAACGAAAAGGTAAATGGAATATCAATGTTTGAGTCAAATGTAAAATGTATCTTAACATCAATCATTAGAAGCCTACTGAATGCCATGGCCTATGACTCATAGTCAATTTTATACATATAAAATATGATTGTAATCCAATATACTCAACATTACTTTTTCCTCTTCAGATACTGATCCTGGCTACATTCACAAACTATCACCAATAAAGAAGGCAAAATCAGGAAACGAATATTTCACTTTTGACCTGCAAACATCAAGTTCTAAATTTGCCAAACTAGTTGGATTCGATCGTAAAAATCATCAACAGGCACTTCTGTTCCAGAACACTGGTACACCATTTAGAGTACTGAATGCAAACGAAAAGGATGACAACTTGTTTGTAAACAATCACTCAACTATTGTCAAGGCTAATTCTGGTGATATTCACTTCAAAAGCACACAACCATCAACTAGCGACTTAAGCAACTCCACCCTGCCACATGGTAATGCTATTCAAATCTCACTCGATCAAGTTAACACGTTAACCAGAAATCAAAGAGTGAATGTCAGGGGAAGAATCACAATGGGAGATGCTAAACCAAAAGAAGTCACAAAGAGAAATGGAAACTCAGGCCTTGTTAAAGAGGACTGTGTCATTGAGGACCAAACTGGTCATACAACAATACACTTGTGGGATGACATGATTGAAAAATGCAAAAACTCCAACAGTTATGAGATAACAGATCTAAGCGTCAAGAACTACAATGGCCACATACATCTTGGTTCAACAAGTGACACAACAATCAAAGAAATCAGCATGCATGTTGACAATCCTAAAGGACCACAGCTGGTTACCAATATCCAGAAAACAGTGACAATACAGGAATTCATCTTTACAGATAAAGTGAGTGTTTTCATGACCTGCCAAATCAACAGTTGTAAAAAGAAGATGCCATATGTCATTGAATCTCCTGTCTTCACATGCCCAAGTTGTGGCACGTGCCAGAAAGTCAAAGGAGCGAAAAAGGGAGCTACTGCTCGGTTATGTGCTGAGATTGAAGGCAAACAAGTTTGGCTTACAGCCTTCACTGATGTGATGGAGAATTTACTAACCAAAGTAGACTTATCAATTCATGACACTTCGGATCAAATCAAAGAAGCCCTACTGACAATGGAAAATATAACATTAGTAATTGATTCTGTGTCAAACTTCATTCTGGAAGTTAAAGAAAATGATCCATGAGTCATTAGTTTCAGACAACATTATGTTACCTTATGTTCTGTTCCATAAGCATCTTATTGACATTCACGCCAATAGACAATTATTCTTATGGTTGATAACAGGAAGAACATTCTTCAATAACAATGAACAAATTGATTCTGTGTAAAACTTAATCTTGGAAGTTAAACAAAAGGATGCATTATCTGCATTAGCAAAATATTGTGTTGAAAAGTTTGGCTTATCGCCTTCACTGATGTAATGGGAGAATTTACTAGCCAGAGTACAATTATAGATTCATAACACTTCGGATCAAATCAAAGAAGCCCTACTGATAATGGAAATATAATATAAGTGATTGATTCTGTGTCAAACTTCATTCTGAAAGTTACAGAAAATGATCCATGAGTTGTTAGTTTCACAAAATATTATGTTAACTTATGTTCTGTTCCATAACTATATTGAAGATATTCAGAGCAATAGGCTATTGTTATGGTTGATAAAAGAGAAAAAAAAATTCTTTAATGGCAGTGGAGAAATTGATTGGGTGTAAAACTTCATCTTGGAAGTTATAGGAAAGGATGCATCATTTGCATTAGCAGAAAAAAAAATGCGTTGACTTGTGTTCTGTCGCATAGGTATCCTTTACAAACAAGGAAAAACAAATTGTTATGGTTGGCACGAAAGAAAAAGCACAAAACAATGGGAAATTTAAAATCACTTATTGATAATGTGTAAAACTTAGTTCCAGTTAAAGAAAATTATGCAAGTATTATTTCTTCGAAAAACACTATTGTGATTATTTGTTACGTTGCATTAATATCCTTTACACATTCAAAGCAAAAGGAAATCGTTATCGTTTAAGAAAAAAAACATAATGACAGCGGAAATACAACATAAGTTATTGATTCTGTATACAACTTTATCTTGAAAGTTAAAAAACTAATTGAAGACATTTTGTTAACTTAAGTTGTCTTGCGTTGGTAATATTAGACATTCAAAATAAAAAGAAATAGTTATAGTTGCTAAGAAACAAAACTATGCTACATTGACAATCCAAAATATCCTTGTAACATTCTTCAGTTTTGCTTCAAATAAAATGTTTTGTTATAATGTTTCATCCTTTTGATGATAGCTACTCTAAGATAACCTACAAATACTGCAAAAAAACTCATTTTGTTACGATAACAGGTTTCTGTACTTTTAATCAACCCACTATCATGTTATAATCAACCATTTCTTTCACAGCCAGTCCAAACTGCACAATCTCGGTTCTCAATATGTTCACCTAAACAAGCCAACCAAAATTTGCTCCCATAATAACAAGGGAAAACCTATATTCTCCAAAGACACCTATACAGATATGAAATGATACAGCAATTCGGCTCTGAGGATAACTAAAACAACACAACGCAATAGCTCGTGATGCCAGAGCAAATTCAGTACCAAAGAAAGTTTACTTCAAAATCCCTTTAAACTATTCTAGCCCGCACTTCCTAACCGTTGGTTATTTCTAGTAAAATATACACAAAACTCTTCGTGCGTAAATCAAGAAAAAGAAAGCTATTTGGATCATTCACACCATTCAAGGTGTAGACAACGTATGCAATTTATCAAGTTTATTGACCTGTACGTGACCTAATCCGTGACGCCTAACATGTTCAGGTCAACAAAGAATCGCCTCAAATTCTTTTATTTCTGCTTTAAAAATCTTGGATGAAAGAACAACATAAAACTCCGTGAAAGAAACTATCATCACATTTTTTAAAGAATTTTCCGAGAATTATTTATGTGAAAATCAATTTGAGATGGGCCGCAGGTGATCAAATCTATTACTGATCGTCAAAACACATGGCAATATTCAAGGAGACGAGCAACACGAACAACACTAAACGAAGACTGTTTCGCCGAGGGGAAAACGGCTATTTCCACGAATTTCCTTCTTTTTAATTTCAGCCGGAAAAAAAATCGCTAGTTCACAGAAAGGGAAAATTTTTCGCCACTGATTTTCGATTCTCGAAATATTCAGGTGGCTTCTCTTAATTCGTTGCAGCCATGACAGGCGCTTACATAAACAGGCAGAACAGGTAAAGTTTTCAATAAATTCAACGTAATCAACTGCAATTAAAAACTTATATTAACAAGTACACTTGAAATTTCAAACAAGGTGTTATTTCCGATGAAAATGGCAAGATTTCCATGTGCGGGACGGCGTCTGAGGTGTCAATAAAATTCTCGAACAGAATCATATCGGTATAAACGTGGTAAACTCGTTTCGTCCAGTAAGCACGACTAAAGTCAGGTTGGACTTTTTTCTTAACATACGTATTGAGGAAGAAGGTTTCCCTCACTATTTATAAGTGGTACGATCGGACTATGTGAAACGATCTGACTTCAATCGTGGAACCATCTGACTTGGAACGATCTGACCATGGAAAGAAGTGACCGTAACCGAAAATTACAAATCAACAAAATCAAATTCATAGCTCAAATTGAAGCCCCAACGATCAAGAAGATCAACGTACAAACATGCAATACCTTCTTAATAGCCTTTCTTGGTGACAAAGTATACAAAAGGTTTTTTTTTTACCTTTTATGTTCCAGCCAGCGCAAAACAAATCGCCCCCAGCTTGCTCGGCAACTTCGCATGTTGTTCTCACCTCTCACCTCACACTTTCACTTCACTTCGCTCTAGTTCACAGTCTTAAAGAAAACCAAAAGACAGAATTCATTAAGAGCTCAACTAAAGTAGAAAGGAGAACACTCCAAACGCAAGCGTACGAGGTTCGAAAGATTCGAAAACCGTGAAAACGACATCGAACACGAGCACCGAACAGCGACACCCTCGGGATTACTTACTTGCCTGTTTTGCCACTGCAAAATGTCGCGCCATTTCAAGCAATTTCTCCCAAGCAATGCCTAAGGAATAAAAAGAGGTATCAATTTAAGACGAATAATGACAATATTTTTACAAATGAGTGAGCCAAGTACCTAAACTGAACGCGTCGAAAGGGACCGTCTGCAGCTCCAACACACGAGTGAAATCATTGAAAGTGTTTGGTTTGGTGCTACAACAGTGAGGTTGGTCAGCGGGCGTATTAGTGGCATCTGTCACAGATCTCACAGATCAGTGAGATCACAGACAACTGACAGAAACAAGACGCCACGTACCGTTCACGTGGGATGCGCTGGAAGTATTTGCAGTGATAGTTACAGTCAATAGTTTTGTAAGCGGACATCCGGCGTAGTCTCCTTCGCCGCCGTTCTTTGTGTCGTCACGCAATGCTCCCCCCAGCAGCCGTTTGTAGGGAGGAGCGTTGCGTGACGACACAAAGAACGGATGCGAAGGAGACTAACATCCTTGGGAATTGGAAAATTAACAAATCGAATGTGGTTTAGCGTTGTCTGTACTCTTAATCGACAACGATAAGATAATGATGTTCCACACCAGTAATGTTCAACAACTACAAAGTGACCTATCAAATCTAAAGTTTAATTCAAAGAAATGCAAATATCTTGCAATCTCAAGGAAAAGGAATATTGCGGGTTCAGTCTATATACTTAATGATTCACAGATTATGTCTGTCACAACTGAGAAAGAGGCTTTCGTCCAAGTTATCTTGGAATAATCACATTGACATCATCATTAGTAAAGCCAACAAAATGTTGGGCATGATCAAAAGAACTTGTACCAACCAATGTGATCAGAAAACAATAATAGTTTTATACAAATCACTTGTTCGATCACAGCAGGAGTTTGCTTCACAGGTCTGGTCACCTCACACCACACCTCACCTCACACCGTACTGCACTTGAGCGTGTACAAAGACGTGCAACTAAATTCATCCTGAAAACTGACTTATGTTATTGTCCCAGCGACGAATCACCCGGAAGGGACCATCATAAGGGCGTGTCAGCGGAGGTCTGTGACTATCATGCCGCACATAAACGTGGGTAGCAGTATGGAGGTCAGGGGGAAGGTAAACATCACGGTTCCCATGCCAACGTGTAGGAAGAAACTGCTGGTGTTGCATTGCACCACGTAGTCGTGAGACAAACGAGGAAACATCCTCAGTGGTGGGGGTGGAGAAGAAATCCCCTGGCAGACGGAGTGTTGTGCCATAGACCAACTCAGCTGACGTGCAGGACAGGTCTTCTCTAAGGACTGCTCGAATACCGAGGAGGACAATAGGGAGGTCGTCGACCCAGTGACTACCCGCCAAACGTGCTTTCAGGCCCGTTTTAAAGTGCCTGTGAAACCTTTCAACGAGGCCATTTGCCTGTGAATGGTATGCTGTAGTGCGAGGGACTTCCAAAGATCCGACTGGAACTGCTGTCCCCTATCGGAGGTGATCGTTGTCGGAACACCAAAGCGTGATACCCAGCCAGACAGTAGAGCTGAAGCGCAGGACACAGCAGTGGCATCAGTCATTGGAATCGCCTCTGGCCAGCGGGTATACCGGTCGATACAAGTGAACAGGTAAGTGTAGCCTTTGGATGGAGGTAAGGGACCAACAATGTCGACATGGATGCTGTCAAAGCGGCTGTCAGGCGCTGGAGGAGCCTGCAAAGGGGCTTCAACATGTCGCTGAACCTTCGATTGCTGGCAATCGTGGCAAGTACGGGTCCAAGTGGCAATGTCGCATTTCATATTGGGTCAGACATACCGTTCAGAGACCAGGCGAGGAGAAGCCTTGATGCCAGGGTGCAAAAAAGAGTGCAGGTTGTCAAAGATGGCACGACGCATCGACGAAGGTACCAGAGGACGACACTCCTGGTGTCAGGAGTGGGATAAAAATGTGACGTGAATCTTTCCCTTGCACGACAAGATTAAACAAAAGATTGTACAAAACCCTTCCCGCAAACCCGCAACACACCAAAAGACTAAGTAATGCTACAAATTTAATGAATTTAAAATACATAGAAGATTAAATACAAAATTATGAACGTAAAATTACTTCTTCTAAAGATACTTATTTATTTAAGACTAGATTATTAAACGCAGAACTAATAACTCCTAACTTATAATTTAGATATAAAACTAACCTAACTTAAAAGATAACACTAAATTAATTAATTACTTAACTCTTATATTTACAATCGGACAGTTCAGTTCAGTTTCTTTCTGTTCTCCACCAACGTGCTCCACCAACCTTCAGTTTCTTTCTGTTCTCCACCAACGTTCCTCTCTCTTTTCACCTTCTCAACCGCTTTCACTTTCCAACGCTCCAGACAACGCGACTCTCCGCTTCTCTCCGTCAAACTTCTGTACTCCTTTTCCTCTTCCTCTTTCTCTTCCTCGATCACCGC
>OX419343.1:18510703-18535703 GCA_948470475.1 Galaxea fascicularis | reverse complement strand
CTCAGCAAAACCAACTTATAGACTATCAAAAATGTGCTAATCAACAATTGATATCAAAAAACAATAATGTCAGCCAATCAAATCGCCAATAAAGTCAAAACCTGAAATGACTGAAGATATTTTGCATCTTATGGGAACTCGGAAAAAATTCGAGCTCCAGATAGGAAAAGTCAAAACGTCCCAAGGGAACACATTCTCTGAACCCAATTAAAACAAAGGAATGCAGCCCCAAATTTTTCCCATCCCACGTAATTAGGTCAAGTCCCGTCCTAGAGATAAAATTCTGTTTAGAGCTGGATTTCTGGAGAAAACAACACCTCGCCAAGAATAACTCACCTGAAAGCAAAGATCAAAGGCGTTGGAGACCCTTGGACTCGAGAGAGTGTGTAATGACAGTTTGTTTCCAACTCTGCGCCCACGATCAACTGCCAATGGGTGACCCATTTACGCTAACACCTGGAGGTTGGAAATAAATCATAGACCAATGATTATAAGAAATTTTCGGCCATCTACTTTGTCTGATACAAATTTCATTGAAACATCCATAGAGGTCTACTCGACTTCCTCTTGTTCGTGCTACATGTGAACGAACAGAAGTGCTATCGTCAAATTGCGAATCCTTACCCAAAACATCCAGTTTAGTGCTCAACTTGTCTTTAATTGAAACTGAACTGAAATACGCAACTTTGCTATCGACCACACGGGTCAATAGATGAAAGTTCATCATAGAGCCAGTTATAGTTTAAGGTTTTTAACATGATTTTAGTAATTACAGCCGCGCACCACTGTAAAACTATTTTTCCTTCTGTTTCTCATCTCCCCTATTTGTAATAAGTTTTTCCTTTCTGTCTTAACAAATTTTGGATCGTAATTTAAAAGGGCATATAATTAGTTTGCTATATCATACCCTTCTCCACTCCTTCCCTTTTCTGACTTTTCTTACGCATTGCAACTTATTTTATGTATTATGATAACGTGGAGTAAATAAAAGAAGATCTCTTTTGTATTCCGATAACACTAAAATTCTCTCAGGGAATACTTTTGCAAGTAAACTTTTGTATTCGTATTCCGGAATAAAGCCAATCGAACAGCGTGAAGCGCGAGACATGGAGGGCGAAGCACGAAGCGAGAGAGAGGCTCTTCCTTTGGAGTTGCGCTCCGTGCTCGTATCTCGCGCTTCGCGCCCGCCTAAATAAACGCCTGTTATGCAGGCTAACGAAAGCTAAGACAAGCGTACAAGCCGACTCTGACCATCTGACCGTTTCACATTTGAAAATTCCTACATTAGAGATCGCATTTTTCATTTAATTTCATTACTGCTGGCGTAATTAACGTGCAAAAATTGATCCACGATGTAAAGCAACGAAGGTCCTCATTTCACTCGCAAAATCTGCTCCTGATAGCAAATTTTAAAGCAAAGAAGCGTTCGGCTCCAGACTAAAGGGTAACAACCTTTAAGAAAGAACATAAATGATTGTAATTAAATAGGATTCAAATTTCATACTACCACAGGAATTACCGAAATAAGGTTCCCACCAGGTTTTCAGTTCGTATTGAAGAGAAGCTTCGATTTCCTTGACAGTACATAAACAAGTTTATCTGCGATTTATTTAAAAACGCCCTTACAGATTTTTTCTAACTTTGGCCTACAAGCCTAAAAATTTTAGGACTTGAAAAGTTCACACACTCAACGTTTCCATAGAAGTTTCTCACTGGATATCAAGAAAATCGAACTTTTTCAAAATGAGCGGCCACGCGTTACCGTTGCTATGCTAACAGCTGTTGCTTGGAAATAAATGAAAATCAAACTTTGGTGATACGTCGAAAAAATGCTGTAGTGTGAAGGAAATCTAAGGTTGTCTCCTATAGGAAACTAAGGTTACAACAGGTAAATCCCAAAGCCAAAAAAAAGGTGACGCGAACCTCCTTAACAACTGGCCGCAAGAATGCTCGGAATAAACGGTTAACATAATGATTACCTGTCAGTTTAGTCATCAAAACATCGTTGAGGGAAAAGTTAGCCGAGGTTTTTCCAGAACCATTTGTTATCACATGAATTTATAGAACTGATTGTTGGAGGTAATAAACTGGAAGGAGACAGAATTAATGGTGTCAATTACAGGTGTTTGAGGATGCAGTCTGGCCGTAGATCATAGGTCATACTACGCTGTAACAAGTCCGTTGCAGGGAGAGGGGTAGTGGGGGGGGGGGGGGGTTCAGCCCCTTCCCCCAAAATATTTGGAAGTTAAAAGCAGTTTTACCAAAAGATACTACGACAAGGACGGTAGCGAAAACGTTTGTAAAGTGAATTTGCGTTCTATCAAACGTCATCTCTAATCTTCCAACTCTCTAAATTGTGGTCGAATTTTCCTGCAGTCAAATTATAAGAACCAATTCCAAGTTTAAAAATAAAATTACCAATTTGTCGTGGGGTGTTTACGTCCCCCTATAATGGAATATACCAAAAAGTGCGATGAATGTGCAGCAGTTCATTGATGTTTTGATTTTATTTAATAAACCAATTGCTTTGATTTTTCCTCGCCGTCGTGCCACCAGTAAATTCTCTAATGTCTTTGACGAAGAAGGGGGGAGGGTGGCGGCAATTCGTTTGGCCAATTTTCTCAGCCTCGCTCAGTTATTTTGGCTTTGCTGAGGCCCTAAGTGTAAAGAAGAGTAGGAATGCCAGCATTATTACCGGACTTGTTCAAGACACGGGGTCGGAAATTCAGCGGTGGGGTATGTTCTTGGGAATGAACCCTCGTGTAACGTCGACTGAACAATCCCTTAGAAAATATATCCAGTTAAATTTCATGCGATTTAATTATTGGCACAGCAAGTTGTTTACAACACTTAAGTGTCCATTGAAACAATGCGATATTTTATTATTCTGATACGCCAGAAAGAATTGTATAAGCCGTTTTCGCCCGAGAGTCTTTGCGTGATAAGTAGACCATTCCTAGAATGCAAATGCCTGCTAAAGCTGCCATTCCAAGGAGAGCGAAGATGGTCAGATCTGCAGAGAGGAAGTAATCAATTATTGCAAGGAGTCAATTTCAAAAGCACAAGATGCAGTGCAGTTTTTGTATGATACTGAATTCAGGGTCCGAAATTGCGCCTTCCTGGTCGCCAATGCGACTAAAAATTGAGTGCTGGCGACTGGAATTTCATAGCTGGTCGCCAGCTGGCGACTTATAAACCAATTGTTATTGTGGACTTTCAACGTTCAGAGAAAGTGATTTATAATAATAAACCTCGACACTATTTGCCAACAGATGTCTTACTTTTTGTCCTGTTGATGTTTTTGAATTAAAAGTGAAACAAATGTTCCGGTTAATCTACCTCCACAAGAGTACGATCCACTACGATCGGTACGAGTTGAACGTTTCCAGGCCTCTACGTTTTTTTCAGCGGTTTCCACTGACGTACAGTAAATACATTGAATATGGGGAATTATAGTGTGTCCATATATGTCTACAGAACTATGCACAACTGTAGTACACTAAATTTCCCATATATAACGCCTTTAAATACGTATTGCAGGTGCACAAAGCCAGGCCCCGGTTGTTCAAACGTTGGATAGCGCTATCCAGCGGATAAGTATTGGGAAAGCTAATTGCACTATCCGGTGGATAGCGCTATCCAGCCTTTGAACAACCCGGGCCAGATGCTCTCGTGTTATCCTCTACAATAAAATGGTGCAGTGCAGAAGCTTCTTCCCCTTTCTTTATACACCAGGCCCGGTTGTTCAAAGGCTGGATAGCGCTATCCACCGGATAAATATCTATCCAGTGGATAGTGGAATTAGCTTTCCCATTACTTATGCGCTGGATAGTGATTTATCCGGTGGATAGTGCTATCCAACGTTTGAACAACCGGGGCCAGGTAAACATTATTTCGGTGGACTGGTACGAGTAATGTGGCACGGTTGTGGCCTGGTAAGAGTAACATGGTTGCTTGACTCGCATTTATGTTTCGTGGCAGTTACGGAAGAAATAGAGTTTTGAAATAATCATTGCAGTCATGAGCAGATGGCTTTCTGTACTTGCGTTCTAGGAAACTTGTTGGAAAAAAAATGAATAAGTACTTCACTCATACACGTACGGATGCTTTCTTGTATCGGGAACGGGAAATAGTGCAATTTTTCAGCAGAAAAATGTCCATACCATCCATTTTTTTAGTTTAAACTTTTATAAAAAAGGGAGGAGGGATTTTTGGCGACTACAATTTCCCCTGTGGCGACCAAAAATTCATATTTGATTGCCAGTTGGCGCCTACATAAAAAAGTTAATTTTCGGACCTTTTCGGACGACATTTTAAGTTGTTACTTTTGTCTTTGACTTCATAAACTGTTCGATAATTGCCTTTCCTGTAAGATGTAAAATTAGCTATTTATAAATATATTTAAAGAAGAGAAGCAGCATATGCAAGATTCCTTAACACAATCAGAAAAGGTTATAAAACGACTAACGAGCAACTGCAGAGATTTAGCAAGTGATATAGGATAAATTAAAATATGTTTGATAAAAAAGCAGAAGGAGGCAACATATGAACAGACGTTTAAGAGACGTACACCTAGGCTAGGGTTTCTTCAGTACCCAACATAATAGCGTAAAAACTGCAACGAGTTTCAATAATGTTCGCCATAAGAAAAAGATAGGTACAGATAAAGAACACTTTTGATGTACCTTTTGCAACTGACTTTCTCGTTGATTCAATTTGCGCTGGATCGTTGCTAATCGTGAAAGGTCCTTCTGCCAGTGCGTACAATTTATCATGGTTGGTGACTCCACGTCTCTTTCTTGGTTTATTTACACAGCCCAATGCACATCTGGATTTGGAGTCACGTGCGTTGCAAATCCTTATTTGGCAGTGAACAAACACGAATGGGTGATCGGCAATAAATTTGAAGCCTTCTGTATTGAATCGGGACACACCCACACTTGATGGTTTGAAGATGCTGGTGGTTGCATCGATGGGACATCTGAAACGTTCATATTCTTCTTTAGTATTACAAAAAAATAGAAGCTGATAGGAGCACGGCAAGGCATGGTTCTGCTATTTTTCATTTACGAAAAGGATCTCTGGAGCTTTGATTTGATCTGATCTCTTGCCCCCTAGACCTCCGATTAGATGTACGAGTTAACCTTGAAATAAATTCGCTTCATTTTCAAGCACACTGAAATTCAAATAACTGTTAAACATATTGAAAACTAACCCATTCACAATGAGTTGATATTTAGTGCTATCTTTGTTGTCCTGGGAGGGTGTAGAGTAACAGTTCTCGGCTAAGACTGACAAAGATTTATCCTTGGATTTCACGGACGCTTGGAAATTCAGGTTCTGCCTCAATTTGACTTCTACTGGGTATTCTCTTGGTGTGTAAGCTGACAGGAATCTGATAATAGCAAATAAAGCGTACGTGTTAAAATTCGTCTATTAAGCTAAGATGAGCGCATTTGTTTCAACTTGTGAAAGGTCCGGCTTGAGTTTTAGAAATCTACTAACAAGTCAGACGAGATTTGTATGAATAACTCTTTTATAAAATTGAAATTTTTAATGACCAAAGTTCGCCTTACTTTTTGGAATTGTTATCCAGTTTGGTTTCTGTAAAAACTCACTATTCGTTATTCGATTTTACTTTGTTGTCCTTCTCGTTCGGAGCGGTTCACGAAATCGTTGTTTTCATCTGCCAGTAGCTTGTGGAACATCTGGCTACCGGCAATTGAGACTCCTTTTACTTCCTTTTTTTACTTGTTAAAAATATTTTTTCATGTTCAAAATTTATCAAAGAATCTAAGCGTTTCTCAGTCAGTTGAATTCTTCTGTGCACCTTACAGCATTTCTCTTTTGTTTTCCTAGTAACTTTTATCATTCACTGAGTTGTATCGTTGTTTTTGTTTGATTTGCTGTATCTCTTAATGAATGTAACGGACTTTCGAAGTAAGCCTTCTCGACAAGTTATCGAACTGTTGGGGTCAACTTCGTGACAAATATTATTTTTAAGGTAAAAAAAGTATATAGTTCGTTTTTATATTGAAATTATATATTTACATGATGACATGCGTATGGCCGTAATTTCAGTGGATTAGTTGTCAGTAAAGAAGAAAATAGGTTTTAAACGTTCCTTCAAGTTTATATCAAATAAAAAACACGTTTTTGAATTTAAAGTTTTCTTTCGGACCACACAATCTTACTAATCTATACTAACATTATAATCTATACTTACTCGTCATCGCGAAACAAATCCAAGGCAACCGTAAATTTCCTTTTCCAGCTTCGTTGAAAACCAACTTCCTGGTGTCAGGTTTGATTTGAATAGCAGTAGCTTCACCAGAGTCCTTGTAGTAACAGCTGAATCGTATCGCAATCTCACGAACCCTTGTTATAATAGCGTCATCCACCACTGGTATTTCCAAGACCGTGTTACTGTAGATCACAGCGCGTTTCCTGTGTCTGGCGGTCGTTCCACAGCCGGTCAATGCAGTAGTGAGGGTGTAGTGAGTCTTTGTTTCCTTGGCAACGCAGCTGATATCTCGAAGGGTGACGTGCTCACGGTTCAAACCGAGAAGCAGAGATTTAGGAAGAGTGATTGACATGTCGTTTTGGTGGCATTGCACGGAAACACCGGAAGCTGCAAGGATTTAAGAGTAAAATTACTGTTAGATTCATTCGTCAGTGGTGCATACATTTGTAAGAAACAAGCTTTTCATTGCTTGTTTTCTTTTATTCTTAAGTGTGTTGCGATGCGTCTTAAACGGTCACACAATTAAAATAACTGAAATTGCGCATTTCACCAGCTTCGAAAATTAACTCAAAATACAGGTAATGCTTACTTACCCACGCACGTGAAGCGATCTGGGCCCAAATTTAGCTCGGGGTCTGGGCAAGCGCAAACATAGCTTCCAGGCGTGTTCTTGCACTTGTGTGAACATCCTCCATTTTGTACCAAACACTCGTTGCGGTCTGGAGGGTAAAGAATCGTGAACTGAGCGATTAGCATACTCCATAAAACTTGATAAAAACAATCTGATCAGAAACTTTGCAAGAGATTTCTTACCCTTTTCACAGTGAATTCCTTCGTAGCCGGTTGGACAGGTACACCCATATCCGTCGTCATTATCAGCAATTGTACAAGTCGCACCGTTTTTGCAAGGATTGGTCTCACATCTGTTAGGTTCTACAATAACATTAAGGAAAAAAAAAAAGCATAGTTAGAAGCATGGATGAAGGGAATCTGCAAAGCTACGAGAACGAATACCAGAAGCGGGAAGTGTGAAACGATCGCCGATAAATTTTTAAGCCTTGTCCGAATTTTATAGAAGCTCACTGTGTACTTTAAGGAGTAACGAATGGTAATATCCGAGACTCGCCAAGACCCCTGTTTGAAAATCCGAGACCAAGACCAAACTTTGAGACCGAAAAAAATACACTATAAACAAGACTTCGAGACTCTTCACAAAGACCTCTTTAGATAGGATGAAAAGTTTACGAGACCCAAGATTTGAACTAAAGTTTTGAAGAACTTTATGAACAAAGTAATCCCACTAGAGAGATGCATCGTTGCCTTGATTTGTGAACGATGCTTCAAAATTAAGAGATCTTAAATCCAAGAAAGGAGAAAGTCGACTTACGGAAAGTTTTCGTTGGTCTGACAAGCAAGTGAGGTGGATATCCTACGTCCTCCGTATCTGTGTATTCATCCCTCTTGGATGGGTCCAAACATTCGAAACAGTCTCGTTCGCCACGCGCCCACCATTCTACCGCTTTGCAGTCAGGGTTCTTTTGAAGACACAAATTGACGCAATCCCGAGGCGTTTGTACGTTTGAAGACAACAACTCCGCCTCTGACTCTGGGCACCATTCTGGCGAATATTCCTCCCAAGCTGTAAGATAAGTAGTGATTTATAATACTCTTATGTTATATTGTCTCTGACACTCCTTGATCTATGTGATTGGTTGTGCAAATTGTAAGACTTATTATACAAGACCCACACAATCTCTACCGTATTTCATACTCAGAAAATGCTCAGGTCAGTAAACTGAAAGTTTCCGGAAGTATATTCTACTTTGCTCTTTTAACTGAACAACTCGCGCGTTGCTTCTCTAATGAGACGTTAAAGAAAAGTAATCTACAATGTCTGTTTTCCAAAGATTTGTTTCCTTACAACAGTTTTAGCCGTTACTGACTAACCCTCGTCTTCCATGAAGCGTTTTAGCTCTCCTCGAGCTTTTGCGAAAGTGAAGACTAATAATAGTAGAAAAATGTTTCCCTTTATCGTCATCTTTGCGGCTGTAGACCCAACTCTGTCCAGCACGTTTTAATTCCACGTCTGACGATGTTTGCGACGTTCCACTGGTTTTTAAAGCTTTCAAGTCAATAAGGCTTTCTGAAATTTTGACACTTTTCTAGTTTGCTGGCACGACAACAAAAGAAGGTGAAAGTTACAAGCTGTTGATTATCACGTTTGCTACCAGTGGGATGAGATGTTTGAAAATCAGAAATCAGATACATAACTTGAAAATGCCTTGAGGTGTTACTTCAGTCATAGATAACATGAAAGTGTTACTTTCATATTCTTTGACAGAATGTAATTTAAAATTGAAACCTCCAACTTTTCCATCGCAGAATAAAATCGTTAATCTTTTTTTTTCTATACACCAGTCACTTGTTCAACCTATGGTGCAGGTTTTAGTGAGAGGAGATAAATTGTGATCAAGAGAGCAGTACATGTAGTCGGGTCCATGAAAGTCCTCAATGCCAACGCTGATTATGCAAGCATAATTAAAGAAATTACGTAATTGGAATTTACACTGCGAGAAGCAGTTCCTATGTTGGTGACCAAAGCATTTACAACTTACGTTTTCCCGTGAAATAGAGAAGTGACAAATATTCCTAAAATTGTTCTGCTGTTATCAAGCAATTAATGTAACGATGGGTTACTTTATAATGACGAACATTACGAACTATGATGGTAATGAAGCCAAATGAGCTGCGTTTTTTTTATTTAAACAATATTTAATTCATAACAATTGCTCTAAGACCACAAAGTGATCATCAAGAAATTAGCTGATTTGCTTTGCTTTTAAAAAATGCCGAGCTTCGCTTCTGGTCAAGCGTTTTTATCTTTGTCCACACGAATTTGAAAGTGAACAATGGGGAAAGAAAAGGAACCAGTGTGGTAAATGCACTGTATAGCTCCTGCCGCGGCATAAAAATGGACTATTTGAAAGAGGACAAAAAAGTTTGATCCTGCTTTAGTTTGCGAAGAGCAAGTCCTCTAAGGTGCTTCTTTACAAATAAATCAGCGACATCCTCCAGATTAATGTCTGTGAGACAGTGGATGTTAACACATGAGAGCCAGTTACGACAGCCTCTCTTGTTTCATGCTAGATCCGTTAAATGTGCGCAGCCGTAATGCTACGGGCACCTCGTAATATTTCCAGCTTGAAGGTGAACAATTCCTAAGTGTTCTCAGAGTGACTCAAGTTTAGTAAGCGCTGAAGATTTAAGCACGGCGTGTTGCGTCAATACTGTAACGTAAGAAAGGATATCATTGCTATGATGGACAGCGTCGATGTTCTCGAAGAACGGCTACAAAGCGTCTCTTGAGAGCCACCCGAAACGGTTCTTTTCAGACCACGACGCAAGGAAAAGTCTCAACATTCGTGACTTTAGTTTAGCTTTTAGTGACGGAATTTTGACGCAGTGTTTTCAAATTACAGCGATGCTTTGGTTTACAGTCTATACACTATATTATTTTCAAATTATAATTTACAGAAAAGGGCATGCCCGCAACTAGCAACTATCTTTCAGCAGAGAACTAAAGAGGACACATCAGGAGAGGTATTATTAGGACTTTACATTTTGTATGATCTCAGATAAATCTATGTAAGAGTCTTGTAAACCTAAATGTTGAATAAAACGTGCTTGAGTTTTCTGTTAAACGAATTTTTGGAAAGATTTCTTAATGCTAGAGGTATTTCATTCCACACTTTTGTTCCTATTCGATAGAAGAAATTTGCTTGAACGGATAGCCTAGAACGTTTGTTATGGAAGTTATTAGAGGCAGATGAACGTGTATTGTAAGAATGACCATTAGACATATCTTGAATTAGATCTTGAATATTAGACGGAGCTTTTCTGTTTCGAACGTCAAACATCGAATAATAAAAGAATTATATTAGTGACTGTTATCCGATAGACAACTGGATTAAAACTTTGTTTTCAATCTACGACTGCTGATTTGGCTTTTATACTCTCATTTGAGCCATCAGTCCAGACAGACATTGACAGACATGTTTTTATTTGGAGTCTTATACAATATGTACATCGACTACGAATTCCAAATAACTAAAAGATACAAACAACAAAAATTCTTACTTAATTAATTATTAATTAAATTGTTAATTGATTAACTCCTGGGGTATTTACTTTTTGCCGTCTTCCCCTGTCCTTTTTTCAAAGCATTCGAATATATGTTTTGCTATTAGCTTTTTTATTTTAGCATTTCCGCTAGGGGGGTTCATTAGAAACATGAATATTTTGTCAGGTGACATTCTGCTTATTTTTATTCCACATTCTTTTTCCAAATAATTAAGTAACGAACGTCTTTTTTCCTGGTAAGCAGGGCATATATTTAGAAAATAGTATTCGTCCTCCATTTCTATTTTGCAAATTGGGCAAATTCTTTCTGCAGGTTTCTTGAATGGTCTCGAATAACGTCCTGTCTCTATGGCTAATTTGTGGTTGCTAAGTCGCAGTTTGTTAGAGCTATTCTGTGTCGTATATTGGTGACCTGATGTAGGTAGTCTTCACATTTGTAATTGTCTATCGTTTTGAATAACCGGTAGGTTCTCATTTTGTTGTTTTGGTTAGCATCTTTTCTGATGTCGTTATTTATTTCACTTAGCCATCTTTGTAGTTCGATATCGTTAAGTCGTTGCCTGATCATGTTTACAGTTCCTATGTCTGCATAGTGTGCTTTCATCCAGAGTTCTCCTAATCCTATCTGTTCCAACAAGTTTTTGTTTTTTTTGCTCCAGAAAGCCTTATTTCCATTCCATTTAATATCATTGTATGCTATTTGGGATAATTTATTTTCATTTTTGGTTGAGGTTAACCAGAACTTAAAGTTCCTACATTGGGCTTCAATTATCATTGGGAACCTTCCTGTCTCAGCCCTGCACGCATTGGTATTGCAGTATTTATTAACTCCCAGCAACCACTTTAGGAATTTATTTTGGACTAATTCTGCTGGATCCTTTTCTAATTTCCTATTGCAATCAATCCCCCACACTTCACTCGCATAAAAGAGTATGGGAGATATCAGTGCATCAAATAACTTCATCGTTAATTTTATATTTTCTCTGAAGTGGTCTCCCATCTCTTTTCGTAATTTATAGAGTGCTTTAAGTGCAATTTTCTTCAACTCTTGCCTAGCGAGATTAAAGTTTCCAAAAGGACTCATTATGAGTCCAAGATATTTATAGGATTTGACATTTTCCAGTCAGTCATCAGCCCCGTATCTGAACGAGTAATTGTTTAAAGACTTACCACAGTTATTAAAAATCATAATTTTCGTCTTGTCTAAATTTACACTTAAATCGGCATTTTTGCAAAAAGATTCCAGCTTATTAAGGGTTATTTGAAGGCTTTTTGCTGATCTAGAGATGATCACTAGGTCGTCCGCATATAAGAGACAATTGATAGACTTATCACCTAGCATAATGTCGGTTGGACTCGCCGTATTTAGGAATTTTGGTAGATCACTCAGATAGAGATTAAAAAGAGTAGGTGACAACATGCAACCTTGCTTTACCCCGGCAAAACAGGGAAATGATTCGGTTAAATTGTTATCAATTTTAATTGCCGATTTATCATTTGAGTACATGGATATTAAAACGTCTAGGAAACGTCCTTAAATGCCTTCTTTACTCGTTTTGTCGAATAGTTTTTGTCGGGGTATACAGTCAAAGGCTTTTCTAAAGTCGACGAAGCATGAAAAGAGTAAATTTCGGTGCTTCTGTGGTTTAGATTTCAGGTACTTGTCAATAAGCATTTTTAATGTGAAGATGCTATCAACTGTGCCGTGCATTTTTCTGAAACCACCTTGTTCAGCTTTCAAAATTCCTTTTTGAACCATGAAGTTGTACAGTCGATTGTTGAGTATTGATGTAAAGAGCTTGCCTAACGCAGAAAGCAAAGTGATACCTCGGTAATTTTCGACTTTGGATCGATCATCCTTTTTGTGAATAGGTACAATGAGGCCAAAACTCCAAAGAGTGGGGTATTTGCCAGTATCTAAGATTCGATTAAGCAAATTTATTAAATGCCCTTTGATGTCGTCCTTTCCGATCTTTATTACTTCATTTAATATATTATCGTTACCTGGAGATTTGTTTGCCTTCAGTTTGGTAATTGCAGCTTCAAGCTCTTCATCAGTGATTGGATAATCAAGTGGGCCTTCCACTCTTTCGTTGCTGTGGGTTTCCACATTCGTCTCCGGATCTAGTATATTATTTAAAGGGGTCGCATTCTGTTGCTTAAAGTATTTATAAAACTGTTCCGTACTCACTGTTTCAGCTCAATGAGTTTTTCTTATTCCTAAACTAAAGATTTGTCCGATTTGCCGCCAGGTCTCTTTGGAGTTCTTCATATCGATATTAGAAATGCCTTTGCTGATATACTCCCGTTTCTTCCGTCTGCAAGTTTGTTTGAACCTCTTCTTTTTGTCGCGCAATAGTTGTCTAAGTCCTGAATTATTAACGTTTTTAGAAATTTTCTTCCCGAGGGATTGGAAGTTTTCTTTATCTGTTTCGCATTCCTGATCGAACCATTTGTTTTGTGATTTGCATTTAGTTTTGCTGCCTCTTGTTTTCAATCCAGCTTCTTTGCATGCTTCCACCAAAGTTTCACTTATTAATTCAGACGCAGTATCGATGTTATCATGTGTTACGGCTGCTTTTAACCTGGATTGAACTGTTTGCGATTTGAGACAATCCTTAAGTCTGTCCTTAGACTTGATATTCCAGAAAAGCCTATAATATTCGGTTAGGATGAGTTCGGCTGATGTTTCAAGCGAGTCTCGGTTAACAAAGTTAGCTTTTATCGCGAATGATAGGTGACAGTGATCCGATAAATGTGGCATTAGTGGGTTAACAATAAGATATTGCACATTCCTTAGCATACTTTTTGATCCTATGACATAATCAACAACACTGCTACCGTTATAATGAAAGCAAGTCTTTTTACCTTCCAGGTCACCAACAATTCTTCCATTAAAGATTCGTAAATTTAACGCTGTGCATGTTTCTAACAAATTTCTCCCCCTAGCGTTTACGGTACCTGAATCTTGTGACCGTCTTACGCATTGTTCGTCATTCTCATAGTCCTCAGGGACATTCAGGAAAGTGCTGTCATCCTCCAAGACTGTTTCCTGAATGTCACCCGTTCCTGCATTGTAATCACCCTGAACAATTATGTCACCCTTTTGTGAAAGTAAAAACATATCCTCTTCTAATTCCCCAATTAAATCTTCGCTGCTATTTCTTTCATAGTTTGATGGGCTTAAATAAACTGTTCCTAGGTATATATCCTTTTGAAAGTTGAAGTAAGTTTTATCAAGTTTACACCATATTATGTTCTTGTTTTCAGACGGGATGCAGCTGACTCCTTTAGTGAGATTTTGATTTATATATACAGATAGTCCCCCGGAAGATCGGTTTCCCGATTGATTCCTACACTTAATAATTGATAAGTTGCATGTGTTTCAACAAGTGCAAAAATGTCATGCTTGTTAATTACGCCTAAGAAATCGTCTGTTTTTAGTTTATTTCCTAGAATGCTACTGTTAAAACCATTCAAATTTCAGAACACTATTCGCACATGACGTGACGCACGGAATGGGAAAAGAAAATAGAAAGGGATTACTTATCTCATCATTAGCATCTCATAATAGTGGACTAGGGAGGGGGACCGCCGCAGCTCGTTTGGGGGGTTTGGGGGAAAGGGGGGGTGTTGCGGACGCACCCGTCGCATTCCCCTTCTCTATGGAATTGTACTCTATACTCAGGTTATGCTTACAAGAGATCTTCATGTACGCACCCTTCAAACCCTGATCATGAACTTTGTGTGTGTGTGCTTTTTTTTTTCACTACGACAGTACTTGATCAAACAATTATTGCTCCAGTTTATGTCTGAATTTCCTTTTTATCGTTAAGACTACCTTTGCTTCTCTGAGTTCTATTTACGGACGCTGTTTAATCTTAGCAAAGTTCTAACTATCATCTTGTTAAGCATACTTAGCCCGCGTAGAAAGACTTCGCAGACTTCGTTCTCGTTCATCTTCATACAAAAACAGAAAAAAATATGTGTGTGCCCTGGGCCTTGAGTACGGCAGTTTTCCCCTATACGGACTGACTTAAGCCGGTCAATAACATTTTTAATTTGATGCATGCCTCTTCCCCTTCATGGACAGATGTACTGCAGATAAGTCGAACATTGGGGATTTTATCCTTGACTGTTTAACCTAAGTCACAGGTTTGAGTTTCAATCAATGCTTTGTTTATTTTGTTTCAGGCTGGTTATTAGATTATTTGGTGTCTTGGAAATCCAGAGGTATCTAACTTGTCCTAAGTTATTTAGGGAGAAGAACTTTAAAAGTAAACTTAGAGCCGTGAATGATGTTGGATCACAATTACTCGAGTCTTGTGGGTAGATTCATGGGGCTATCCGAAGTTATGATGTATCTCTTTACACTAGGGCGAGGTCAGTGCGCGAAGTCAATTGGTGAGAGAAACTGATACCGAAATAAGCCAGTGAAAGGGAAAGGGAACCCAAATTTAGAATACCACAATAAAGAAACATGAATTAGTTTAAACAAATTACTTTTATAAAATTCAATTTAAAGTCCCAGAGATTTCATTTCTTCATCAACTGATAGTCATTGTCAGGTGATCTGTTTCTCAGCGTTATAAATCCAACACCAAACATGGTGAAAGCTGTCAGGGTAGCCATGGCTACAACAAGTGGAACGTTGATTACAGCTGAAAAGAGAAATAATTCTTGTATTAGTTAATTATCATGCACTTTCATTAACAAGTAGACAGGAATCAACTTGTCATATTTTGGTAGTTGTGTAATAGTTTACTGAGGAGCGGGAGTAGTGTATAACACTTGTAAAGGAAGCGGAAAAAAGAAGCATCACTTTGCTTGAATATTTTAGTCAGTCGCGTGTTGAATTGAATCAGTTAAGATTTTAAGTCAAACCTTAATTATATTATACAGTAAAAACCACAGTCATTACTTTGACTGTTTTGTGTTTCTGACAGGGATACATAAATGGGTGTCAGTGTTTTTGCAAGGGTGCCATCACTAAAGAAGGTCCTTTAAACTTCGAACCTTCTGTGTCCAATGTTTGGGGAGCTGGGTCATCTTTTTCCTCACAGTCGTCATTGAAGTCCACAGTGATTGGCCCTTGTGCCAGCGTATAGACACTGCTTCTTTCCACATTGCGTCTATTTCGAACGTTCTTCTGACATCCCCGAGCACACCTGGACTGAGAATCGGATGCATTGCAAATAATCACGCGGCAGTGAATGAAGACAAAAGTCTGATTGATAAACTCGAAGGCTTCCAAGCCAAAACGATAGTAGCCTTTTGGGGAAGGATAAATTACTGCTGTGTCGTCAACGGCGCAGCTGACAAAAGAAATAAATAAAGTGGCATGGTTATGTTTAGTACAAGATATTACTTCCGTAATGCATATGTAGTTAGGTTAGAACTGCAATACCGTTAATTGGTGTGACTTATCCTTCTGACATACAAAAGAAATAGTCATGATATATTTTGTCAATTTTGGGAGTTCTTTGAAACGGAATGGTTCATGTAAACGTTTGAATTGTAATTCAAATGGTGTTTTCTTATAATATGGAATGATCCAGAAAGAATGTTTTTAATCGATAGCTCTTAAATGTAAATGCAAGGTTAAAGTGGGATATCGTTGGTTTAAGTTCCGGCGCACTTGCGCGCGCAATACACCAACTTGTATACGAAGTACTGGATCATTCTCGCAAGATTAATTTGTTGATATGTAAGAAGTGTATTGTTTGAACGAGAGAAACAAAACTTATTATTACGTTTCGTAATTTTTTTGTGAAAAGTTACCAGATTATATTTTTTTAACAATTTTTTTTTCGGCACTTTACAATATGTTTTTGCTGTGGGTACAAGTAGCACACCACCTTCAATGTATCTTACTATTTACAATATAATTGAGTACATATATCAGCGTATTATACAGTCAGTCTATTGCACAAAACTAATAAAGGGACTTATAAAAGGAGTTTACAGATGTCTATATTCCCTTTGTGGGGAGGGGAGTAGTACCTCACAATAAAACAAAATTAAGACAAATTTTCAAGATTGTATTTAGTGTGTATCTTATTAATAAACTCGTGAATAGAGTTGGCCATGTTATTTAACTTGTTGGAATAAATATAATAGCGCATAAATAAGGTGGTGTAGTTGAATTTCCTTAACCCTTAAAGGACCAAGTGTTGCTTATTTTCTCACTTGTAATTTGGCGAGACAAACTTTGCCTCACTTTGTTTGTTCTTATATACAGTATCCATTACAATAGTAGCGGTTTCGAGACACTTTGGGCTCAGACTTGGGCATCACGTGACCTAGATCAACAGTTCGTGTTTTGATGAGTTCAAATCGGCTCGGTTTCTTGCTTTATGAGCGGTCAGTGTAAAACGCAGACTGCAGACCGGGGGTAAAATGCAGACTGAGGGTAAAATGCAGACTGCAGACTGCAGACTGCAGACCAGGGGTAAAATGCAGACTGCAGACTGAGGGTGAAATAAAATATTAACAATAAAAAACACGAGTATCAAATCCAGATCAAATGAAGACTTACGTGTGTTCTTACGCGCACCCGTAATTCTCTCCAAAACCCCGAAAACTCAAACCAAAAGGCGTTTTCTAGCCTTTGTCAAACTGAGCATTATCAACCTTGAGTTCTTGAACTCCCACACGGGCCCCAACTAAACGTATTTCTTTGTTTACGGGTCGGCCATTTTGAATTTTGTTCACGCGATTAGGTCTGGGACCGACCAACTTTGCAGCACATTTCCATCGACAAAGTGTAACGTTCAAACCAGCGAGTGTCATAGTTGCTTCAAATGGGAACACAGGGCAGCAAAACACGACAGCACAAGTGCAAGGCAAGCTAAACTTGTAGGTATCGAGTCTAGTTTGTGAGAGACATTTAATCTTTGTACTCCACTTTATAGATATATTGGTATTTGCTGAAGGGTGAAAGTTCGCCATCCAAACACGAGAAACAATGACATTTCTGCGTTCTCAAATAATCGTTAGTGTGACTAACGTTAGTCTGCATTTTACCCTCAGTCTGCATTTTACCCCCGGTCTGCAGTCTGCAGTCTGCAGTCTGCGTTTTACACTGACCGCTTTATGAGTGTGTTTTCGAGCCATTTTCCTCTGCAGAAGCCCACAAGTCGGCATCATTAAGCTGGAATGTGGGTAGAGGCAAGCCTCTGAAAGAAAACAGAGGTGAGAGGTGGTTTCATGTAGACTGGGACGCCAAAGATGTTTGTATCAAGTTTGGCGGGTTCACGAGTGAAGTTGTCTCTCTGGCCCATCTGTGGATGGCTTCCAGGACCTACCAAGACTATTTGGCCAAGTTTTGACTAGGAAAATTTTCAACCGACGCGATATTTTGCTGGTAGGACTGGGTGGCAGGACTGGGTGTAATAATTCTTTGAAATGGAAATGGTAAGAGTTCCCTTTTCGAGTTATGGCGGAATTACCCAGAATTCTTTTCGGGCATGAACGAGGCAACGGTTGTATTCTCGACACTGGCTTTCATCAAATGGAGCAACAAGGGCCGGCAAATAAAGTGAGAAGGAATTTTCCAGCTAAATACTAAGATCTGGCTTTGAGGTGTGTTGTTAACGCAAACTTTTGATTTTTTGAGCAAGTTTTTATCTTAAAGGATTGACACTTTTTTGGTGTTGCTCTTGGAGCAAAATGCTGGATTTTTGGGATTTGTTGCCTTAAGAACGGTTCACTGCAATGGACACCGGGAATCATTGTGGACGTTTTAGGCTGCGATGGATGTCACACCAACCCGTCGGCACAATGAACACACTTTCGTAATGTTGACTCTTAAGTTCAACAAGAAACAAATATCAAAAGTAGTAATGGTATTTACAACGCATATATGCGTAGTTGGGCTTTTAAGGGTTAATATTTTTGAAACCTTGAAGCTTGCAGTAATATCGACCAGGGATTCCTCTAGGGTTGAAAAGAGCCCTGAGGCCATGCGTATTCCCCCGTTTTCTAAATCTTGATAGAAACCTGCTCTTTTAATTTTCAAATTGTCTTTTTTGTTCTTTCATAGGAACTTAAACGATTTTGCTTTTACCGTGTTCGCAACTCCCAGGGGACATCTAGATTACAAGCCGAGTAGGCCAATTGGGATATACCCAAGGCTTTAAGGAGGCTAGAAAGGGTTTTTAACCGCACGCTCGCGTGCAATCTACACACGCCATAACTAAGATGTACACGTCAGCTGAGTCAATCAAAATCAAGCACACCGGAAGTTAAATACTGCGTGAAATCGCGAAAACCGGAAATAAAATCTGCTTAAAACATTTGTTGTTTGCTCCAATTTTGCTCGGTGACCTATCTTGATCTTGCATGCGCGTACCATTCACGATGGCACTTCAAATATAACAGTTTTGAGGAAAATTAGCTAGTAGAATTTTCTGTAGGCCATAATACGCGTTGTTTTTTAATGTATTAAATTCCACTAGATAGATTTTTTTCAGATAGGTTTTTTTGCTTGGAAAGTTCAAGAATTTAGGGAGCTTTCTAACAAAGAAATAAAAACGATAGGTCACCGAATTAGTTTTTCAGATTATTTACAAAAACTGACATTTAGTGGACCTTTTTGTGGACCAGGCGCGTTGCCATGGTAACTGATATGACGTCATAAGCCCCTTTAAAATGTAGCCCAACAATAAAGTTCCAAGGAGACATATAGTTTGCCTATACCATTAAATATCCTTCTTTGTAATCTTTCATCGTTTCGCAAACACTACATCAACGAAAAACCCTTTCGAGCCTCCTTAATTAACATTGCCCTTCAGAAAACCGTCAGATTGCGTGAGTTCCACATATCCAGTTTAGTCTGCAATTTCTGGATTTTTTGCCAAAGTTAAGGTCCTGATTCTCCTTAACATTGTATGAAAAATATATCCCAAGTATCTTAATAGGGCTGCGGAACCATTTTAAATCGAGAGGTTTATTCTTATTGAATTTCCATCTCCCTAATCAAAGCGCCTTCGTTTTCTTTACGTTCAGAGACAGGCCAGCAATTTTTCCAAAATCCTCGACAATTTTCAAAGCCATTTCTCGAGATTCTAGATCGGCATTGAATAGAGTAGTATTGATAGCAAGTTGAGACAATTTAATTTCACTACCGAAGATATGAATCCTCTCACATTTGGTTCTTGACGAATCTTATTCAGTTAAGAGGACCTTTGTAGACAGGATAAACAGACAGGGGGAAAGGGAGCAACCCTGTCGAACTCCTATTGGCAGCTTAAACCAATTGGTTATAAATCCATTGCTTTGCACAGCACTCTCTATATCGTGTAGAATATCTTAACCAAGCGTTTGAATGGCCCAGCGTCCTCATAATAAAGGGCCATTCAATCGAATCAAATGCTTTAGGGAAATCAAGTGACGTTAGAATGTCATTGGTTTTGTAGATTTGTATGTTCCATGGTATGTCCCTTTCGACCACGACGACCTCCACATAAAGATATTAAAAATAACATGAAAGGTTTTCGAATTTGAGCCTTCATGCAAGCTTTCTATTCAGGTTTCTCTCGTAATTTATGTGCGCGCTGGAATTCAAGCCAGTGGTATCCCACATGGATGCAAGTTTTGGCGCAAACTAGTATCTCCAACTGCCTATTTATCGGCAAGACCGTACTTACTAGGATCATTTCTATAGTACGCGTCCCGTCTTTGTACCCTAACAAAGACAACTCCATCAACCGTAATGACGATGCGAAGCGTTCACCTCTGAGTGCGAAGCACGTTGTTGACTTTGTCTTCATGACAATCGGTCGGCGGCAATTGATGACCGTTCCTTTTTCTCCTATAGTGGGAAATTGGAGGAGGTGATCGCATTCTGAGCGGTTGATCTTATTACTTAATTAAATCTAGAATAAACGCTTGTTTCCGCACCTTTAAAATTCACCGTGCTTGCAATAACTAATAGTTTTAACTGGCTTGTTCTTACAAAGTAAAATATTTGTATAGGAAATCGCACGGTCTCGAGTACAATTCGGGATTAATAGGTACGAGTGATTTTGAAAGTTCTCAAAATTGCACGAGCATTTAGGCGAGTGCAGTTTGAGAACTCTCAAAATCACGAGTATCTATTAATCCCGAAATGTACGAGAAGGTCGTGCGATTGTTTATTTATATAGTACATTCAACAAAATTACGAGCTTATGCGCCGTTGTCATAGAAACTTAATAGGTACTCCTACGCGGTACTATTTGGGATTAATTGCACTGCTCTCGACCAATCAGAATTGAGTAATTTTGTTGAGTGTACTATAAGATTAGTCAAGGTAGGCGTCCCCGTTGCAGTCCTTTAGCGCCCGAAGGCTATTGGAATTTATAGACTTGCTACATAATCAACGAAGAATGGGTATTTGTTTATTATCTTTGGACTACGACGTCCCCCACAGGAACGTGTGTTCAAGAACATGAAAATTCTTTGAATTTTATCCGAAAGGCAAGCCCACTTTTGGGATCTCGCCCGTGACAGCTGTACGCGCGCTGGAATTTAATTTAAACTTTACTGGGTATGACAAGAATGTTAAAAGAATGTTCCCTGCCAACCTCGATGCAGTACCATCTTTGTAGAAGTTCGCTCGCAGTTTCAAATAAATTTGATTTAATTTCTTTCTATTTATTCTACATTTTAAAAAACTGCTGTTACATGCACAATGGTACCTCACACAATGTGACTGGGATATTGAAGCAGATATTGAAGTCAATAACTTTCTTTGAAATTCGTTTCACACACAGTACGTAACACATATGGATGAGATCAAGATTTATGCAAGTTAAAGTTTTCTAACTTGCTACAGCTTTGATTTCCCCTTAAAAAATATTTAGAATATGGCTTCAGCAAACACTGTTTGCTTGGACTTTCTCACTACGGTAAGAGAGCTCGAACTATAGCCAAATTAATTGATGTCAAGTAAGTTGTCAGAAAATATTTTTTTCTCTAGTGTTCCACAGTTACCAATCTGAATAATGCATATGAAAGAAATCATATGTGAACTGCGGATATGAAATCAAATGAAGAATGATCCTCGCAGTTGTGATCACAATTTTTGCAAGTGCGGAAGGAAGCCTGAAAAAAATTAATGACTTCAACAGAGCTTGAACCCGTGACCTCGCGATTCCAGTGCGATACTCTACCAACTGAGCTATGAAGCCACGGACGTTGGGAGCTGGTCAATTTTGGGTTCAATATTTTTTCAGGCTTTTTTACGCAATTGCAAAAATTACGATCACACCTGCGACGATCATTCTTCATTTGATTTGAGTTACCAATCTCTTGTTCAGAAGAATTTGAAGCAATTTATCCGCCCTACATCATTAATCATTGATTTGGCTGAAGTGGTATGCAACACTACAGTGTCGTAAATATGCACAAGTTCCTAACTGAACGACAGCAACCTTACTGAAAACTTGAACTGGAACGAACACCAACATCAAATCCCGAATTAGCGAGTTGCTAAACTCGCTGACACACGGGGTTTGGACCTCTTGAAAATGGGCCTTCTTTTCTGGTCTGCTTCCCAAACGTTCCGTTTTCGCTATATGAATTAGAAAAAGCCTGCTCACGTGCCTTCCTGATAGAATCACGTTTATGTAGATAACGTTTTTAGTAGTCTGTGATTATATTTGATAGGTTTCGTTAGTGGAGTGAAGAGTGTAACTTTGACGGCCCTGCATGCCAGGTGATACAATTTTTATTGTGGCAGCGAAAAGAACTAGACGGAAGTCGGGATTTTTCAGTGGCGTGTGGGTCAGGGAACTGAGCTTTAAAAAGGATGTCACTAATGTTCTTACAGTGGCGGTAAGATACTGAGGGATGGTCACCGAAATCATTTATGCAGCGAATAGAAGGGTAAACCACATGAAAAAAAATAGGAGTAGTACATTATTATTATTATTATTATTATTATTATTATGTTTGTGAACGATAAGAGAAATGTTCTAGGCAAGGAGGGGTTATATGTGACAACATAAGGAACAGTATCAGTCTGGTTTTTAGGTTTGTTCATTGAAGTCCGTCGTTAAGGAAAAAATCAAAAGTCGTTGTATTTGTTTTTAGTGTAGAAGAGTGTTGGAAGTTCATGCAAAGGGTTACTCGCCTGTTGCCAGAGAGGTACCAAGACTCAGATTGTAATTGCCCTTTTAATTCTCGTCTCGGGTGGTGTTGGCTAATACCTTCGTCTGTAGTAGTAGTAGTAGTAGTAGTAGTAGTAGTAGTAGTAATTCTCGTCTCGTACAATATCGTCCCTTTACTGCTCTTGCTCAGGATTCTGTTTATTTACTTTTACAGCTCCAACATCGCGGGCTCTTAAAGTAAAGTATACTGAGACATATTTGGGTTCGCTGACCGTGGGACAAAAAAACTTCACAACCAGTTGTTTAATAGAGCAAAAGGCATTACATCCCACAAGATTAGCAAAGATAAGCGGAACAATGAAATTCTGACGACAGAACCGTAAGGGCTGAATTTACATCTATGACAGCAATGTTACTGCAGTTAAATCTTAATGTCAGCTTTTCTCCCACAAACGTGCCTACCCGAAGAAACGACACGTAAGCTCAGCAAATCCGCAAACTAGGCGATACCTACTCTATAGTAGGTCCACATCAGCCTTTTATTTTATCAAATAAAGTATGTATGTATGTGTGTATATATGTTTCCTCACGTGTGCGGCAAATTTTCGGTGAGGAAAATGTCAACGAAACTTGTTGATATTTTTTGCCTCGCGAGGCAAATTCCTCACTGTGTTCAGCAATCATGAGAATCTGGCTGAGCCAGGCTAGTCGATCATCCAATAAAATTGCATGGCTCACTCACGTAGCGTAAGAGCTTGGACTTCAAGATAGCAGCCGGTGGTATAGTCAGTGAAATGTGAGCAAACGGCTGAGCTAGCTGCCTCGCGAGGAATTTTGCTCAGCTCTTTCCTTCACGTGAGCGGCGGGCTTTATCGTTGTCTCTTTATGCTTGCGTTACTCTAATGTGAGTTTTGTATTATTTGTATGTTTAAACACATTGTGACCATTGGCAGCCATACATCGACCATCGTCCACTTAAACGCCTCTAGGCAACTTCGATTTACGGCGTCTGAACCATGCACAGTCTTGCACTCAGCAATACTTAGAAGTGAGACAAACATTTTAGCCACCTGTCGATAACGACAACATCGACACGGTTACTTTCGTTGCCTAAAAATCAATATTCCCTTTACATTAATTCAGTTCACTTTTAGAAAAGTAGAACTGAAAACAAAGGGCCAAAATACTCTTAACTTCCATGTTGCATTGAGCAAAGATCGACTGCAATTCAGTGCTTTTGTGTAGGAAATGCTCAAGGTGATTCAAACTGTTGTAATCTGTATAATTTCATAAATTTTTTTTTTCTGCATTCGACATTGCCTATCTATTCTGTTTCATTTTGGGGGAGCTCATAGCTCACAAGCCCAGTGGTTTCTTTATGAGCTTCCTCGCCATTTTATTTCAAATTTCATAATTTGTATCTTATATTTTATCTCTTATGAAATGGCAAATAAACTAAACTGAACTGAACTGAACTGAACTGAACTGCGTTAAGCCCGCCGCACACGTGAAGGAAAGAGCTGAGCCAAATTCCTCGTGAGGCAGTTAGCTCAGCCGTTTCCTCACGTGTGTGGCAAATTTTCGGTGAGAAATTCGCCTCGCGAGGCGATGAGGAAAATATCAAGCACGGCGGGCTTGAGGAAACGGCTGAGCTAACTGCCTCGCGAGGAATTTTGCTCAGCTCTTTCCTTCACGTGTGCAGCGGGCTTTTTAACTGATAAACCACTGAAAAACGAAAAAGATAATTTCAAGACGAATTATATCAGAAAAATTTAGGAGTCTAAGAGACTCACACAATGGTTCTGTATGTGATCTAGGGTCAGAAAAAGTCATTATTCTATCAACCCGTTTTTGCGAAGTAGTTATTGGCTTTAGATAGGTTGGGTATGTGAGACACCAAACCTTGAATCAAAGACTCCTGTGAGCCAGCTCACGGATGAGGAACATTTCAACACTTTGAGTTTACAACAACTTTATTTTCTAAAAAAATTATGGGCAAGAAACCAGTACATTCGTTTGCGTTTTGTAGGGGCACATCTTTTTCTGGCACACCTCTAGGTAAAAGAAATATTTTCCATAAAATTACGCAGTTTTAAACCATTTAGACTGGTATCCACAGGCGCCGTATGAATTAATGTAAATTGCATTTGACCAAACGTTTTGTTGTGTGGAACTTTGACAGTCGTAAGTAATTTGAACCGATGGAATACAAATATGCAAATTTGTATACGGACTCTTAAGATAACGTTTAGATATAGTTGCTTTGGTAAAAACTATAACAGGCAAGCTAAAGTTTCGTACTGGTCGACGGCTCATTTCAAGTTAGGCCCCGTTCAGACTGGGTGCCTGTGCCGGTCAGTTTCGGGAACGGGCACTAGCCTAAACATAGCTTTTTGTTGATGCCCGCGCAAAAATCTGAGCGCCGTGCCCGGGCACGGACACTACCTCCAAGGGTAGTACTCAGGCACCGTTCTCGTGCACGGGAACTTGTCTGAACTTTTCCAGTGTTTTTTCCCGTGTT
>OX419343.1:18470703-18508203 GCA_948470475.1 Galaxea fascicularis | reverse complement strand
ACTCCCTAATGATTCAGTTTTGATAAAAGAATAGAATGATTAACTGTATCAAATACCTTTTTTAGATCAATAAAAATACCTCGGCCAAACTCATTGTTGTCAATGGAGTTACGAATTCATTCAGTAATCCTTATCACCAAGTCAGCTCGCTGACGGGAAATAAGATGAATGTACCTGAAGCAACACCATCTACAAGTCAGTGGAGGGAAAGCGGAACTAACAGCTCGCGCTCTGCGTTATGTTCGTGTGGGCAAGACTCACAATTTCAAGTACTTTTTTGGATTTCCGTTATTAAATGGCTCACGTTTAATAAAGTTCATTTCCGTATCGTTTATACAGATATATCTTCCCTTTTCTTAATCTCTTAATATTGAATTACCTTATGTGTTTCCTCTGCCCACCTGGACTAGCTAAGCTATATGCGAAGTTGATATGTATGTTTATTTTGTCAAATTTTATATCAATAAACTGTAAACTAAAAACTGTAACTGTAAACTGTAGGGTTGGCCGACTACGCTCTATGCAATTGATTATTCTTCAAAGTTCCTGATACGTTTTTAGGAGAGGGTGTCAACAACAAATTCTAAGGAGTCAAGTTCCCTCTGCTCCCTCCAAACCATTATAATTCTTCCTCGGGTGACGAAGCTGACCTTGTAGGGTTTTTGATCAATTTTAAGGTTGTTGCAAGCCACTGATCGCGGTGATGAGAAGTAACACCAGACTACAAATAACTATACATTTTATTTTTCATCACAACAACAGAGTGGAAAGTTTAAATACAACTCCAAAGGAGCGGGTTTTATTACTACAAGCAATTTTCCTTTTAAAACTTTTAGTCAAAACCAGATTTGATTAAATTGATATTGTACAATTACTGCAAGGGATTGTCTACCCTCAGCAACGTCTTTTTCGACTTCTTGCACCTTTTCCCCAACAAAAAGCTGCAGTTGATCTGTAGTAACCGAATGCGCTAATCTTGGAGTGGTCGCATTTGGGAGGTAAAGCTGTAGTTACAAGCCATTTACAGTCATGTCATACGACTGAATAAAGCGAAAAAGCACCACACACGCCTTTCACAAAGGCACACTCTCAGTGAAGGAAGGAACTAGACATCCCAGAAAGCGTTGTTCGTTATCAGTTCTGAGAAACACAAAACACCTACATAGTCGGTATAATACGACTGTTTAAAGTAAATGCGCAAACAGGAGTCCGCATTCAGTGCGCCATGGATGCCAAGCAACGAACATCTAAAAGAAATTCTTAAGTTTGTATCTTATAGTCACCCAGTTATGAGTTTCGTGGAAACAGGCTTGATGGAACCGTGGGTTCAAGGAGAGTTGTCAGATGGGCACTTCTTGGGCTGGGTTTTTGAAAACGACCTTGCAAATTTCCTCGGCAATTGTCCAGAAGAAAACAGAGGGGGTACCGTTACAGTAGTTGCGACATGAGTTTGTGGTCATCAGTAAACATCAAGATTCCACCCTCCCTCCCCCCACAAAAAAAACTTCCAAACCCCAATTTCTCTGCCAAAAATTAGGTATACAATAATTTCTCACAGCCTAGAAGCACCTCCTTTTCCAAATGTTACATGTATGAAAAAAATTTGAAAAAATCTGAAGAAACATTAAAATAAAATTTGGTCTTTAAACTGAACGGTACCATGTCCGTATTTGGAAGTTAAAAAAGTATCCCTTTCAAATCAGAATTTAATATAAAACGTTCCTAGGATTAATGATAAAAAATGAGGCTGATTAACAGTCCACATTGTTACACCGTAGCACTATGCGTAGGTGCCGGAAAATTGTCCTCTTCGTCATCGTCATCTGAATGGTCTTCCGAATTGTCCAGTCGTGCGGAGGTTGCCATGGGAGACCTCAAGCTGGGTACCATGGCAACAAGAATCAGGGCCAGGCAGTCGGCTACTTGCGGGTTTGGTGCACAAGCTAGGGCAGGATTGTGTCCGTCTTCGTCTTCGGCCAGTAAGTTGGCGCCTCTGGCTATGAGCTCTTGCACAACTGGCACCAGGCCATTTTTAGCAGACAAGTGTAAAGGCCTTTGAGAAAGAGAAAGTACAGACCAATTATGCAAAGATCTTGTCAATACTACAAGTCGATGTTGAGCAGAGGTGGTAAATATTTAACGTTTGTTTTTTTTCCGGTGGTTCTGTTTCTTCAGTCATGTCAAGCTTACTCCAATAAAGCAGGAGAGCAGGGTTGGTGTAGTGGTGATAACAATCAACCGGCCGCCTCCATCAATCTGACCAGGGTTTGATTCCCCGGCTCGCGTTGCACTGCAACTGACGTGGGTTGGATTTGTTGTTGGTTCCCGTTCTTGTCCTAGCTCGAAGAGATTTTTCTCGTTGTACTCCTGTTTTCGTCTGCCCTTTAAAACCAACATCGCCAAATTCCAATTCCATCTGGATATAGTGGACGACAAGAGCCACTCTGTGGATGTCCATTTCTAATACCCACTTTTACTTTGCCATTTACATGTATTTGTTTATTCAAGCAGAAAAGCGCTTCTACTTACGTTTGAAGAGCATTGTTGGCTAAACTGAGCACCGAGTCCTCCATTTTGTCCAGAATTAAAAGAGCACAAGCGGCATTACCCTGGAGGTCAAAAATGATTTTGTTACATCCCTTACAATACTTTAATGTTGCATTAAAATATTCACTAAATAAAACAGCATAATTTGGTCTTCTTAATTCGCTTCATTTATCTGTTTGATGCACGATATCTGTTTTTCCTTCTCTTTTGAGAACGAAATATTTTCCACCACTCAACTAACCTTAATTGACTATCATTACTTTTCAATAATCATTACGCAGACCTCTCACCTGACTGCAAGCCACGTGTAAAGCCGTGTTTTTGGTGTTATCAGAAATATTAACATCAGCTCCACCGTCTCCCACAAGGAATTCTACAAAGTAAAGGTTGCAAGAAAGGGTAAAATCTGATTAAGACCTGAGTATTTACACTTTGGAAATCATAAGGTTCGGATCTTCAGCTTTTCAGTGGCCAATTTACAACCAAATTTCGTGTACCACTCCCCTACCGACGCAGCACCACAGTTTCTTTAGAAACTACCCTCCTAACAACAACAACAACCCCCTCTATGTTGTTGGCTTGTTGTGAGCTAGCAGCAAAGAGCTTAGCATCGTCATGGACTCACCTACCGCCCCAGCATGGCCATTATCAGCAGCCATGACGAGAGGTGTTCTTCCAACCTGATCCACTGCATCTACGTTGCCTCCTCGGGACAGAAGAAGCTGAAGACATTCTACTTGATCATTAAACGCTGCAGCATGGACAGGAGATCTGAAGTTGCAACAAAGGAGATGTCTTCAACTTAAGTACAGCGGGTTACAGGGTGACAACAATACTTAACCCTTACGTCAGAAGTTTTAAATAGGGGTTCTTCGTTTAAGTTGATGGGTTAAATTAATATCTGTAACTGCACATCCATTTTCTTAAGTCATCACTACACTCGCCACCACTAAAAATACATAGATTAATACTTATCCAGCCAAATAATTGTTTTGGCTTTTTGTCTTGATAGAAGACACCACCAAAGATCTATTTCTAGTTTTTTCTCCTGCGCTTCGAAAAGTAATTGTCTAGAGTCGACATTCTTGCAAATGATGCAGGGCTGCCCAAGTTTTTTAAGCTGTTTACACAACCGACTTCTTTCGAAATTCAGCCTGATGGTGAGACTCGGAGTACAAAAGCAACAGAAACGAATTGCAAGGAATGTGAAAGACGATTAACATACATATAACTTTCACTTCCCTTTGTTTTTATTCTCTGGCCCTCGCTATCAAGCCGAATTTTGATATTTCGAGTGTATCAAGTCAAAAAACACTCGTCTGCTCCTCCTGTTTTAATTCTGCTTATTGTGTAAACATTCAATACACTACTTGTAAGGCAACTGAAAGTCTTCCATTGTAGGACGTTTTGAGTTCATGAACCTGGGCACCGTTCCGAGAAACGCCAGAAAAAACTAGCAACGGTTCCAGAAAACACAGTTCTCAAACTCTCAAATCACTATTGCATGATAACGAGATGAACTAAAAGAACACCAAGAACACCTCCTGCCTACCATGCATTCAACACACGCAGATATGTTCTTTGACTTTGGCTTTCACTAGCGCACACAAGTATTGTTAACAAACTAGAATATTGGATAATGCAATTCTATAGCTTTGATTGGCTACGTCATCATGGTACAAGGGTTATTATAATCTCTATCAAATATTTTCGCTCGCACGCGATTGGTCTAAACGCATGACGTGACTGAATATTCCCCAGTGAACATCCAGTGACATTCCCCAACCGCGTAAAGGATAATAAAGACAATAGCTTCCATTTGGCTTTAAAAATATGCTTGGATATTTGTCCATGGTCATTATCAGTTCTTCGAAGCTCACTGTTTTCCTTGAGCTTCGCTCGACAAATATCCGCGGGCAAATATTCGAGCATATTTTCGCGCCAAATGGAGACTATTTTTTTATTTATTAAATTCTCAACCTCGGATAATGCAATTCTAGCTTTTTGATTGGTTCACTAGATCTCGGTTACCAGCCATTATACCTGCGTTTGACCTATTATGGAAATGAATGCGTCAAAGGTCGCTCGGCATAAAACTTTTCACGGGAAGCCAAAAAAAAAAAAAAAAAAGCAATTTTCGTCGACCAAAAAAATGGATGAAAAATACAGATTCGGTGAGCTCTCCACAGAGGAAATTCAAGAAATTATGGACAAGGCCGTCCCAGAAAAGCCACAAAGTTCGGGATGAGATTATTTAACGGTACGTATCAGTTAAGCTTTCCCCAGTATTTTTACAACTGTAGAGTAAATGTCCACAATAATTACTCTTCCCGATGAGTTTGAGCTTTGAACACTTGAGAACACGGCTGCAGTAAGGTTTTTACCCGTAAAAAGCAGTCCGTGAACTTTGAATTACTGTAATTTCAAGTTCACCTGTAAGCTTAATTTGCTTCGCTTTTGATTTTTCATTCAACTGTTCGGCGGTGCACGTATCATGTGATCATGACATCATGTTGTTTTGACGCCCGAAAGTCACATCACCTTCTGGTCGTTTCTTGCACTTAAATAAACTTTAGCAAATCCGAAGGTTGAGAATTTAACAAAACAATTATTCCATTCGCGCTTGTTGGATATGAGATTGGTTATAGCCAACTCGGCCCTACGGGCATCGTTGGCTACTTACCATCTCATATCCAACAAGCGCGAATGGAATAATTGTTAAATATTCCTCGGTTTTACCTGGGGAATATTCAGTCACGTGAAGCGTTTAGACCAATGGCGTGCGAGAGAAAATATTTAATGGATTATGACTGGGATGGAATATTTTTCGCAACGCGCATTTGGGGAATACCATCGGATACTCGCCAGTTTTAACTACACTAGCTCTTCTTTTGAGCTCTTTGAAAAAGCTACAACGCAACTGACGAAGGATCCAACTGTATGGTTCCGAAACTGGTCTTGCATCTTTAGCTATTTAAAACCAGTTCTCTTAAAAAACTCTACCATGGCACAAAAAGAACCGGTTTATCGTCCAGTTCTTTGGCCGGGTTTAAACTGAGGAATCACGGACTTTAATAAGCGCAAGCTCATACACATTCTAAACCAGCCACTGATTGTGTCTTACAAGAAGGGAAAATTCTTCAAGGACATTCTAGTCCGCCCGAGACGTCCTTCAATAACACAACAATCATGAAATCAACTAAACGTTTAGTGAAAAACTTGATGGCAATCGCATATGATCATTTAACAAACTCTCAGGCAATCGCACAGCTTTGGCGACCGCAACACAGCAAGGTTAACAAATCGTCCTAGATTCTTGGGTGATCAATACTATAACGAACGTAGAAGCAGAGGACTCGCAGACCTCAATACAAAAAAACTGTTCGCTTCTCGGAACAGATGTCCGCGGACAAATATCTGAACATATTTTCGCGCCAAATGGAGAACACTGTTTATTTATACCATGCTCTAATATGGTGACTCTTTGTTTGCTTTTACAAATAATCATATATTCTAGTATATAACATATCGTATCCAACACACGCGTGAAGATTACCCTTATCGAATTATGTTGAGCAAAGAAACGACATATTGAACGGAGTTTGAATTCAATCAAACATTCCACTCAACAAAGAACATTATTTTGACTCAATCTCAGTAAGATAACCAGAGATGGATTTTTCAGTTGGCCTCCCTGTTCAACATGGAACAATGAGGCTCTCCACATCAACATTTCATACTCGAGTTGCCCCTAAATTCACTGGAAATTCCTTTATGCTATGCTTATGATCACACCTTATGATCGTATATTCTTGCGCATTTTAAGAGAGAACTTGTAATAGCCACAGCATGCCGCTGTAGGGGCAGCGCAACACCATTCGCCATTGTCTCATACCTTTCTTTCTTATCGCATAAGTTGACTATGTCATCGCCGAGTGTGTCCAGCAACATCTCCGCACAGGATTCGTAATCGTTTATGCTACGAGTAAAAGGACAAAGTTGTGCTATTTGATGAATACGTCAATTGTGCGTCACAGTATTCTTCAAAGAGGGCGGAGATTTCAAGTAACAACTATAAGTACCTGGCTCACTTTCAGAAAGTTACTGCATGTCCTATTCCACACACGCGGAAAATAAACTGTTGATGCCCTAGTTCATTTATCTAGAGCCAAGACATTTCACGTTGATGCTTTGCGCAAAAAAATAGGATGGCCACTTGCAGTCTCACATGTGCAAGTCCTTTGCAGTGTTTAGCACACAACGTGACTAGCAGTAACTGCCTACTGCTCCGCAAGCAATGTGCTGATAATTCGCCACCAATGCAAACAGACACAGGTACTTACACTGCACAGTGGAGAGGAGTAAATGGATTCCCATCAAATGCGTTTGAATGATCACCCTGAAAACAAAATCAGTGCAGTAATGCTCACTGTTATGAATACTTAGACATAAGATGAATTACTTCTGCATGGTGTGGTTTTCCGCTCTCCGAGGAACGAATGAAGGGGAAAACGTTTTTCTCACACACAGCTGGGAGTATGGTTTTAAGTGTGCGGGGAGGGGGGGGGGGGTGGTTTCAGGTCACATGGCCTTCCACCATTACTTGACCCAACCCTCCCACCCGTCCTTCATGTGTTTTTAACTATTTTTGTCGTTCAAATGGTCTTGTAGTTCTGCTTTTATTGTATCTGGCCTTGGTGTCTTGTTTGCTATTGTTAGAACTATTGCGTAAAATTGCGAAGAATAGAATGAAGGGTCAGGCTGCATAGTATGGCTCCCAGTTGTATGAGAAGACCTTCATGGGTGAGATGGAGCTTAGTTCTGGACTGATAACTAACGAAGCACTTGAGAAGGAACCCACAGGAATGTGTTGCTTAAATGCCCCCCCACCCCCACCCCAATACTCACCAAACAAAAAGACAAAAACACAAACGACCAACACTATTTTTCCTACCTCAAGTAAAATGTCCACACATGTATCATGACCTGCCAAAAGAAAAGAGCACAGATGGAGGCAAATGCATAAAGCTATCAACAATCAAGGAAATAAAGATAAGCCTAAGAGCAATTGAAATTGTCACTCTTAAGCCTCACAGTTGTAACGCGGAGCGCTCTTGAAGTTTGGAACAGGGCAAGGGTGACGTGTGGTTGAAATGAAAGAAGTCAATTCGCCCAAGAGGATAACTTTCAAAAACATTAGTAACCAGTGGAAGCTGTTCACAGTCGTATCTTTCACCTGTTTGTACGTACCATTAAAGCAAGCCCAGTGGAGCGGGGTGTACCCATGATTGTCCATATGTACACCACTTCCTACAACTTGTAGAAGGCCACTTAGAATACCTACGTGACCACAGGCAGCAGCAAAGTGAAGCGGAGTACGGCCATTGCAATCCCTGACAAGAAAAGCGAAAGCCACTAAGTTAAATTCGAGTGTCGGAGGTCATTCGAGTTTACTTTGGATTTGCTTTTCTTTGCTCTGCGATTGGTTGACAAAAGTCGCGCCACTTTCTCAGCCAATGAGAAGCAAAAACCAAAACCAATCGCGAGTTGCACGTGCGCATTTCACGCGCTCGACGCCGACTGCATATGATTACTTCAAATTCTGATTGGCTCACTGAGGTGTCTGCGTCTCTTGTGATTGGCTAGAGTAATTGGTTTGGTTTTGGTCCTACGACACTCAATTGAAAACCGAACCACAACTCAAGGATTCAATAATACAAGTATTGGTAAGTGGATCTTTGACGGGCAGATCAAACATAAGAAAAATAGCATTCTATTCATCGATTAGTATGAATTTCAAAACATAGAGAAGAGACGGTGCTCGTCCTTAACTTTTTAATAAACTAGTCCATAGGCTCGTGGAATCCAAAATATACTACTGTAGGCAAATGGTGTTATTTGGTGTCTAAGGATCGATCGCCTGTCAAGACCAATATTGCGATTACCGAGCTTGTGTCCGAGAATTGTTTTCATTTCTTTTTTGCTATCAACCTAACTCAAAACCGGTTGAATTTCCCTCATCAGCACTATCTCCAAGACCTCCTCTGTTGCAAGTAGCCCAGTGGCTTGTGGTTGTCAAATTTTACCCCTAAGATCGAGCACTGAGAGAGGACGGTCAAACCACAAGGCAACACACAAACTTACCGACAAAGAGCATCCGCTTCCCTGTGTAAAAGAGACTCAGCGCATTCATCATGACCGTTTGCTGCCTTTCAGAGTGAAGGGAAGAAAAGAACGGAAACAAACAAAAAGAAGGAAATAAACTACCTTCAGTCAACTAATTTAATTATCAAAAGTTATTCACCAGCAGCACACTAAATTAAACCCTACAGAGTTCAGCTAAATTATGCGCTTACAGCTCTATGAACTGCACTCCGTTGATACATGTCTAAAGCGAGTAAGTTTGCTCCTTCTCCGACTAACAGATTAGCACAGTCCACAAATCCATTTCCAACTGCAGTCATAAGAGGAGTCCTATAAACAACAACAACAAAAAAATGGGCACATACAAAGAATCAAATAAATAAAGGAGGTTATTTTCTGAAGAAACTGTGGTGCTACGTTGGTAGGGTAGTGGTACATGAAAATTTGGTTTTATCAACTGAGTTGATAATGTAAATTGGCCGTCGTAAAGGGATTCAAAAAGCTAATTTTTCGAGCGATAGTCCTTCGACCAGTCGAAACGTCAGCTTTTTTAATCCCTTCACGATGGCCAATTTACAAACAAGCTGAAACAGAATATCACGCAGAGAAGTTCTTTCAGTATTTGACGAGGTCCCAAATTAATTTGATTGCACAAAATCCGCAGCATGAAGTTTCAATGCCAGCGCATAGCAAAGCGCGATTCTTAGATATAGATAATCTGACATTTCTTTGGCATAGCGCCGGTTTTTTAGAGAAACAAAAACTTGTCACGAACAGTTAAATCTTTTAGTCAGATGATTTTCTAATTTTCCCTACATGTTGTGGGACATGAGTAGTTTATACTATCAAAGTCTCGTTATGAAATGTCTGACTGAATTTCGAGATAATTGAGCTTTTTCAAAATGAGTGGCCTTGCGTTACCGTTGCTACCGAAACAGCTGTTACTTGAAAATCGATGAGAAAATAACGTCACACGTCGAAAAGATGTTGAAGTATCAAGCTTGTTTCCTATAAGAAATTTTGATTTCAACAGGTACACCTTCAAGCCAAAAAATCTGCTGCGAACCTTCTTAACCAACGACAACGGCGACGACAGCGAAAACGTCATTTTAAATATAACTTTTTCAATGTTGCAACGCTATCGCAATTATTCCAATTTGTTCAACTTCAAAAATGCTAGCGAACTTTTTCTGTGCTCATTAAACCTGTTGTTTTAGGACACTGTCGTTCCCTTGCCGTCCTCGTTGCCTAAACTCCCCATTTGCCATTAAAAAAGCACAGTCAGTCTTCCGGAAAGTGGATTCTAAGTATACAGTATGTACTTTAACTTTCTCGTGCGATCAATTGCAGCAGTCGCTTATGAAAACCGATAAATTTTATCTTTACCATAGAAAGTCATTAATTTACGACCCCCGCCATACGACTACCCCGAATTTCAGAAACTCACTTATTTTCTTATTTGAAAGCCCCATTAATCCGACCATCCCGTTAATACGACCAAAGTTTCATGTACAAATGATGGAACAGAGAATTAACTCTGAAGTGTAAATTAAAGTGCTAATAGAAACCCATGAAAAACTCACTGGGCGTTAGCCCTAGTAAAGGGTATCAGGGAACCACACGAGGCAAAGAAAAAATTCTTATGACCTCGGTGGGAATCGAACCCACGACCTCCGGATTAGATCTACCGTTGCTCTGCCGACTAAGCTACGAGGTCGGACAGAGAAAGTCGGGGACGATTAAGATGGTGAATCGCGGCGAAGAGAAAGTAAGGGTACATATATATGTTGTGCCGCGTAGCACTATAAACACATACAAGTGATGGAACAGAGAACTAACTCTGAAGTGTAAATTAAAGTGCTAATAGAAACCCATGAAAAACCCACTGGGCGTTAGCCCTAGTAAAGGGTATCAGGGGTCATAAGAATTTTTTCTTTGCCTCGTGTGGTTCCCTGATACCCTTTACTACAGTGGGTCTTTCATGGGTTTCTATTAGCACTTTAATTTACACTTCAGAGTTAATTCTCTGTTCCATCACTTGTATGTGTTTATAGTGCTACGCGGCACAACATATATATGTACCCAAAGTTTCATGGCCCGACGGTGGTCGTATTTACGGGGTTCCACTGTAACATAAATAAACTAAGAACGTCATTAACATACCTTTCTTCCGAGTCTGTGCAGTCTATGGCACTATCGGTTTGACTATACTGCAGTAGAAACCTTAAACAATCGGTGTGTCCATTGTAAGCTTAAAGTAGAAAAGCACAGGGATGGATTAGTGACTTCGTAGACCCGAAACTTTTCGGGCCTATTTCAGACGCCATAATTTCCTATGTATCTTACAGACGAAGACGTTTCCAGGCATGACATTTTGCAACAAATTTGCCTTTTCATATCTTGAATTCATGGTAGAGGGCCAGGCTTTTAACGGGGTGGCACACTTGGCGATTTTATACGCCTTTCGCCGATCGGATCGGCGAAAATCGCCTAGTGTGCCCGGTGCAGCGAAACGGGTCCCTGAGCACGTGTTGTCATCAGGTATCAACTCCTGTCAAGGGTAAAACCTAGAGTCTGAACAATTTTGTTTTGCACTCGTAAGGACAGGACAGCATATTTATCGACAGCTTAAAGAAAATTAATATTGTTACACTGTACCTGCAGCATGAAGCGGCGTTTTCTTTGTAACATTATCATAAACTAAGACTTTCGCATTGTGTTCTAAAAGACACTCTACACAGTCGCTGTAAAATAAACAAAGACAATTTTGCAAGGCGCTATAAAATCTGAAAGGTTTTCGGCAATCGGAAGGGGGTCTCTAAATATACAAAGAATGGTGACAGAAATACAAACTTTAATGTGAAATAAGAAAACTGTACCGGCCAGATGCAAGAAATCGAAAAACATGTTTGGTTAATAATCTCCCCATCAAATAGGGTAATTAAGAAAGGTCACGATAAAAATGGGTTATGAAAACCTTGAACGTTACTGCCAAGGAATATGCCGAGATAAAGCGTTTTGTTGGAGAAGTCATAACATCCAACAATTGCCTGCTGCACATCGCTTACTTAAGTTTTTGAGTGAACAACTCTGAGTACAGGAACGTGTCTATTGACCCTTTAAAACTTAATATCAGCAAAAAGGTTCTCCAAATTGTTCTCTATAAATTTACCACGGTGATGGTGAGGAGAATTTGTTGAACAGTCAAAACCTTTGTTTCTTGTTGATCGCTTCCTTTTTTCTCACAACTTCATGTTTGAGTGAGCAGTGTTGCTATAAGGAGAATTTACCCATTGATCACTTTTAGGGGTTAAAAGGTTTAATATAGGTAGTGGTAAACGGAACCTACAGTGCTTTTGCATAGGAGCTTTGTTTCAATGAGAGTAATTTTTTTCTTCAAGTGTTGCACCATTGTGCCTGAATAACTGATGTTCATAAACTTGCCATGATATCTAGGGGTGTTTCGTAAAAGTGAGTAATTCATAATACATGAGTATACTTTGCATGCATGTTCATAAAACCATTAACATAATTATACGTACGCATGTCCTTGAAATGACGCAAGATAAAGAGGAGTATGACCTAAAATGAAAAAAAAAAAAAGTCATTTTACAATGTCATATGTAGTGAGAGAGAATTTCACATTTTAACTTTTCTAAGATTTTTTCTGTTAGTTAATTTGATGTTTTTTTTTAACATAAGACTGTGTATACAACACTGATCCCTAAATGATACCAACTAATCAGTATCTGATCATACTGATTGACTTTACAGTATAAATATAGCTATTTCTACTTTTTTTACATTTTCGGCGTTACACGACATCCCTAAAAGCCAAGATAATTATAATAAACAATTTACTGAGTAAAAATTTGTATAACACCTTCACTAAAAAACGTGCCATTCCTTTGTGACACAAATAGGTATAGAGCACTTGAATCAACTCACCGTCAGAGTCTCTAATATCAATGTCAATAAAAGATTCTAAAAGCACTTGAAGAGCTGGTAAATGGCCATGGTAAGCCTACAGACAGATAGCAAATACAAAACAGTGTTTTATTGAACAGCATCGATTTGGAAATCACTGAACCTCTACTGACAGTAGACCCATACCAGGCAATGGCACGAGGACCAGCCACTCAAATGAGTAATAAGAATTTAAGATAATTACATCATACACATCTTAATACAAAGCATGAGGCCAATTTTCCTAGAGGAATTTTTCAATGACACTAGCATCTTGACTACTTCAGGTCCCAATGTTAAGCTACAATTAAAAAAAAAAACAGCTATGGACAGAGAACCTCTTTAGGCTCTTGATGTTTCACTTGTGCTCAAAAAAAGAAAAAATATTTGATAAGACTTTTCGTCGCCTTCAACAAAATGAATGCTCTTGGAATTTTAGGGTGTCCCCTGCACGACTTGTCAAAGCTATTCACACTTAAAGAGACTAAACTGTGTTTCAACAGACGATTGCCAAACATTTAAACGGGTAAACGGGTACTTTCAAGGCAATTCCTGTTATACGTTTCTTCAAATTACAAGAACGCACTTCTCCCAGTAGATAAATGGCTCGTACAACACAAGCGGTATATATCAAATTATTTCCTGGATGGAAAGAAACTATTATTCCATGGCGAGTTTTCTTGGACATGATAATGACACTTTTCAAGTTGCAATCTATTTTATCCTCAATACACAAAATTTAAAGTACTAGGTTGGAAAACTGAATCAATCTTAAATGTCCCACTGTTGCGAACACATGCGATAATGCCGATGTTGGAGAGCCAAGAAATGCTGAAAAAAAGTACGTCCAGCAAACACAATTTCCAGGCTCTCGCATCTCTATCGCATGATATTAACGAGATGAACTAAACCAATAACAAGAACACCTCCTGCCTACCATGCGCCAAACTAAAACCATGTAACCAATACCAAAACTGTGTTGACCTGCAGTAGTACACTAACAGTGGTCACCAATAGATTGGCAGGTACATACATATGTTGTTACTTTGCGGAAGAACAATGATCATTCCAGAACAAACCTTGACTTAATACCCAATACTTTCCACAGGCCGGCCATTGAAAGAAACTACAACTACTAAAAGCTAATAAATGAAATACTGTGTTAACATGACAACCCCTCCGTTTGTTGACCTCACAAGTCTTATTAATAAGATACATGGTATTTCAAAAATAACCAGAAATGCAGCTGTGTTATTTTCAAAGCACCCTTCCTTTTCCTCAGCCAACAATACTTCTTTCAACTTGCTACTATGGGTGCAATTTGTATCTGATTCTACATAAAATTTTCACTCTTTCAATTTCTTCATTCAATTCGAATTCTTTCATTCAACTCTCATACGTTAAAGCAAAATATCACCAAGACAGAAATCATCCCATAAAAAAACATTGTGTAAATCAAACTGAACAGCACACTCCTTACTTTGGACAAAATGTTAACCAAACATAATTGAAATGAAATAAAGATTGGTCCATGCAGTTGTGAACGCAATTAATGGAATTACATAAAGAAGCCTGAACAATTCAGGACTCAGTTGGTTAGAGCATCGCACCGGCATCGGGAAGTCACCAGTTCAAACCACATTAAAGTCCTGAATTTCATTTTATTTCCGCAGTTCCTATATAATTTATTTCATATACATCATTGTCAAACATAATTCCAATCACAGTACAACAACTTACCACCAAATGAAGAGGAGTTGCTGCTGGGGAGCCAAAGCTCTTATTTAAAAGATCAGTTGCTGCTACATCTAACAACTAAAAGGACATTTACAAAGATCAGCAAAGTAAATGTGCCAACAACCTTACCAGAACAAATCAGTAACAGCAACTGTCTGAGCAATTTAAATCACACTAGTAACTATGCTGTGAGTCAACCTACTGTATCAAACTCTGACAATTACAATTCATCAATTGAAGACATAGGGTATAGGATTCTAAATTGTTGGATACCCCTAGGATTTCTTTGGTTTGCCCCTTTCAATACCTTAACAGCAGAGGTAGGTACTGTGTTCACTGGTGCTTGATATCCACTTCCCCTGTAAAGTCTCCCCCAGTTAGCACATTGTGCGCTAAATACATTGACACTTAAATAAAGTGATTTTTACAAGAAGAATTTAGTCAAGTTATACCATCTCGAGTGCCAGCTTATGTCCTTTGACAGCAGCATAATGCACAGGACTGTAGCCTTGTTTATCTCTTTTACTTGCATTGGCACGATTTCTCAGTAAGTGTTCCACACATCTGCACAGGACACAACAGAAAAACAAACAAGGACTTGCATTTGACATTCTCACTACTGCTCATTGAAACAAGAGAGGAACACTCAAAAGGTAAGAGAATCCCTTCTTGTTTCAAATGCTTCCCTGCTTTCATTAATTTTGTGAAAAACATAACAAAAACCAAGAAAGAAACAGTTACAAAAAAGCCTACATCCAAAATTCAATCTACTACAGTTCTACCATATGTCAAAGGGTTATCAGAGGCTTGCTAACCTTGCCCACAACAGTAACCCATAAGGAATGTTTTCATATCTGATACAACACTTAAACCACACCTATTAAGAATGTTGTTGATCCAGCAACACAAGACAGAGTAACTCTGTGAATGTGATAAGATCTGTATTGGAGAGACAGCAAGATCTATACATGAACGGATTAAGGAACACAATAGAGATGTACAGCTTGCTCAAACACAACCCCCCACCATCTCAGAACAGGTAGACTGTACAAGGCAACAATTTCTAGTCTCAATGGCAAGGATCAAAATTCTCCACAAACTACAGACCAAGTGAGGATTGGCTCAGTTTGTACAACATAGGACTCCTGTGCAGGAGGATCAACCCTCAGGGTCTTTAAAGAAATGAAGAGAAAGTGCTGCCTTTGTAATGACATCTGCAAATGGTTAGACTCTCTAGTCTTATCCGACAAGGATGATAAGTTGTACGTCCTGTCTCCTTCACTTCCACACGTATAAATGGCTGGGGATGTACAGTAGAAGAACCCACACACTGATCGAAAAGAGTAGTGAACATAGTTCTGGGTGCTATGGTCTGTCCTTACACCCATCAGGATTGGGTGGAGGCTGAGCAATGAGCTGACTACCTACCCCCAAGAGCCTGTGTTTTGACACAGAAACCTCCAAGGAAAAAAGCCTCTCAGGAGGCCCTTGACATGGAAAGGATTACACACAAGTGAAGACTGAACGGCACCAATCTCCACCAACCACAGTGCTACTTATACTGATACACATCATACTATTAAGACCACCAGTATATCAGTTGAAGCATGGTGATCCACATCTGTGTGACTCAATCATGAGACAAACAATTAACCCCTCAACTCCCAAGATCTGATTATCAATTCTCCTTTCTACATGTAGCTGCTATACAGTTCCTTTTACGTTAGTTAAGATAATTTGTATAGAGGTAACATAACATACTAACAGACTGTCAGCACGGCTTCAGATAAAAAAGATCTACAGATCGTCAATTAATACTCACTATTCATGACATTGCAAGTTCTCTACAACAAAACAAATCTATTCATGCTGCTGTGTTGGATTTTTCTAAGGCCTTTGATAAAGTCCCACATCGATGCTTACTAATGAAGCTGAAGCGTTATGGCATCCATGGAAACCTCTTGTCCTGGATGGAATCTTTTCTCACTAAGAGGGTCCAAACTGTCATCTGTGAGGGTGACCTCTGGTGTACCACAAGGGTCAGTGCTAGGTCTGCTGTTGTTCCTAACATGCATTAATGACCTGCTAGATGGTCTAACCTCCACAGTTAATCTGTTTGCCGACAACACTCTCTTGTATGGTGTGGTGGTTGAAGATTCAGATTATGACAATCTTTAAGATGATCTCAACAAACTAGAAATCTGGCAAAATGAGTGGCAGATGCAATTTAACCCTTCTAAATGCAACATCATCTGCATTTCAAAAAAGCAAAGTCCTCCTAAAGGGCCATAATTTTTTCTGTGGGTCGAAACTCGAACAAGTAGATTCTGCATCGTACCTAGGAATTACTGTTAACAGTAAATTAAAGTGGTCTGATCACATCTCATCTATCTCAAGCAAGGCGAGTCGATCCTTGGGGTGGATCAAGAGAAATCTCTGGAACTGCCCCAGGAAAATATGTGAAATGGCCTATACCAGCATTGCCCGATCCAAACTGGAGTACGTAAGTGCCTCATGGGACCCACACTATAAAAAAGATATTTCAACCTTGGAGAGAGTCCAAAGAAAAGCTGCTTGTTTTTGCCTTCAAAACTTCAACAAAACAGCAAGTGCGACAGACATGTTATCTGATCTGAAAAGTGACACATTACAAACAAGACAAAAGAAAAACAGACTGACTTTAATGTACAAACTTAATCATAATCTTGTAGACATAAACACAGAAGAACATTTAATACCACATAGTGAATTAAGAACCCGCAACAGCCATACTTTTAAGTACAGATTGCCAAACGTTTCTAAGGACGTCTTTTAGTTTTCCTTTTTTCCTAGAACAATAACAGAGTGAAACTCACTGCCCGCTGACTTAGTAAATTTCTTGAGTCATTATCTGATTTTAAGTCAAATTTAGCAAAGCACGTGAAATAAGTGATCTAATTTGTAATTTTAAATTACCACCTATTTATTTTATTATTCGACATATTTACTCTCATCAACTAATGCATGTGTACATATATGTATATATGTATACTTAAAATTAGAATTAGAATTTATATGTTTATATCTATTTTTGCGGGCCCAAGAGAGGCCCGCAACCCTAATCTTGATAGTGATCAGCGGATTGCGTATTATGCGTGCGCGCCATGTTTATAACAGGGACGCTGAAACCGGAAATTGAAATTTTGTTCTGCAACTAAGAACGATCAGAATGCGAAAAATGTGTCAATTATAATAGTTTGTCACATGGGATAAAAAAAATCACAGAATTATTACCTCAGAGCTAAACCTTAAATGAGAACATTAATTCCAAGCTTTCCTTACGTGATTTAGACGAGAAAATGACCTCGGCGAGGTAGAAAAGAGAACGAAAGAAAAAACAGAACAAACAGCGTATAGCTAACTAGTGAGAATCGAAAGTAACGCCAATTTTCTGTCACGCTTTCAAAACAAGGCACGCATTACCATCTTCTCTATTGCCAACATCTAAACAAAAGCTCTTCAAGTGCGTTCAGGCCCGCACTTTCTAACCTGTGGTTACTACTTAGTAGTATTTTAGTTTTTATTACAGTTGATGTGATGTTTTACAAGATTTTATCAACTTAATAATAAATGTAGATGTAGATGTAAAGGTTATATCAACACAAGATAACACAACACCACACCCTCTGGCTGATAAAATTGTCTATTCTCATCACCTACCTGCTGGGTAATGTATGATATTATAAGAAGTTGCATGCTAATCATTTCTGGGAGTTACAGAGCTAACTTAGCTATCATTTCAGACCACAATGACAAAACACCTTTCACGATAAATTCCTCTACTACCATTATTAGCATGTAAACAGCTTTTTGCAGTTATGAAGCTTAATCAAAAGCGGTGAGTAGAAGTCAGTCAAATGACCTAAAGGTAAATCAATAAACTTTAACCCTGGAAAACTAAAATTATTTCCCAGGAATTCTACCCAAAGACTTTTCAACAGTTATGGGAGTTAATTCCCTGCAAAGATAATCCTGATAAACAGAGGCCTTTCAAAGCTCAAGGTCATTGCACATGTATGGTAGCTGATAACAGTATGAAAAACCTAATCTTACTCTGCATCTCTATCGGCAGCTGCTGCATAGTGCAAAGGGGTGCATCCTCTTGTATCAGCTTTATTTACACTGCAGCCTGATGCCACTAACGACTTCACACACAAGTAATGCACATGACCAGAAGCATAGTGAAGAGCAGTTCTGAAATAGTAGAAACAATAGTATATTTTTAGCCCAAATACATGGTCATTATTTAATTTCTCTCCTTCTTCCTATTCTATTAACCCTTTTATCCCCAAGAGTGATCCACATTAAATTTCTACTCATAATTAACAATTATTGGACGAGGTTGAGCAAAATATCATGATTTGTCAGTGGCGAGCAGATAAATTATTTGCTGAAGTTCGAAGGCCGAGGCAAATAATTGATCTGCGAGACACTGGCAAATCACGATATTTTGCGATAACCGAGTTCAATAATTGTTTTATCATTCGATCACCAAGTTTGTTTTGATACTTTTTTGGGGGGAAGCGGTAAGCGTGCGTTGCTGTCAGAAATCAATTGGTTTCCTTCTCAGTTAAATAATTTATTCTAGCGTGGTTACAATTGCGCATGAGCAGAATATTATTTGCAGCAAAAACGCATTTAGACAATATTACGCATAAGCAGATCATTATCATTCGATGGATATTTTCCCCCCTTTTCATTGGCTGAGAGCCCACCACGTGACCCGCAAATAACTGCCTACAAATAACCACGCTAGAATAAATTTTTTAACTGAGAAGGACACCAATTGATTTCTGCCAGCAGCGCACGCTTACCGCTTCCCAAAAAAAAGTATCAAAACAAACTTGGTGATTGAATGATAAAACAATTATTGAACTCGGTTATTGCAAACTATCGTGATTTGCCAGTGTCTCGTAGATCAATTATTTTGCTCAACCTCGTCCAATAATTGTTAATTATTATCGGCACTTTATAAAAGATAGTAGTCACAAGAATTAAGGATCACACAAGATGATAATTTGCTTGATATTTTAAACAACTTCTCCCTGCTACTTCTATAGAAAATATATAGGGGCAGAAAATGAGAATTTAAATTTTGATCTTAGGGTTTAATGTGGCTGAATGTAATTTAGGCTAAGTTAAACTTGAGCCAATGCATGCAGTGGCTGTTCACGGTGGCCACACGTGTCAGGGTAGCATATGTGGGGAGCTTTTGCAGAGGCATTCTTGCTCGTTGTTAGGGTGTTTATGCTTCGCTCTTCAGCAAACTCTGTGCTTTTGTGTTCCCACTCTTCCCACCCCCTTGGTGGTTTCTTAGTCAGTAAGTATTTGGGTTGGTAAGTATCTCCACTGATTTATCAGTGTGATGGTGCCGGGTGGTTGCCGCTCTTAGGGTTGCCATGGATACTGTACACTCAGCTTGCATCACACACGGCTCCACCTTTCCCTTGGCACTTTCCCCAGGCTCATCTATTGGTGATGAGTTTAAAAGGGTTAAATAATTTGTGAATCAACCAATTCAATTATGTGTAAGTAAGCACTACACCTCAAATAGCTTTAGTTACCTGCAGGTTGTGCTGAATTACAAATTGAAGAATTAGTCAATAAAACAAATCATTGTTGTTAATTGCTGTAGTTGATGTTGTTGTCACCAAAAACTGCAATCCACTAATTCTAAAAACCTGGCCTTTTACTATGACTTCGAGATATCAAAGAGCAAATTTACTGAAAAATTTCATTCTTGAAAACGTCTTCGTTTTAGAGATATGTAGGAAATTGTAGCACCCAAAATAGGCCTGAAAAGTTTTGGGAGCTTTGAGAAACAGGCCCCAGGTGAACATATGTTTGTTTTCTTGGTGACAGATCATTAGAAACATGGGCTGGAGAGTAGGGAATGAAGGCAGAGGAACGCGAGGGTCACAGAAGAGTACACATACACTTCATAGTTTGCCATACATGTAAGTACCCCCCTATTCATAACAGAGTAGTTATCAATTGAGTGTCATAACACCAAAACCAAGGCAATTACTCTGACCAATCACAAGAGACGAAGACAGCTAAGTGAACCAATCAGAATCTGAAGTAATTACATGTACATGCAACCGATGCTGAGTGTGGGAAAATCTACATGTAACTCATGATTGGTTTTGATCTGGCATCTTATTGGCTGAGAAAGTGGCACAAGTTTTGTTAACCAATCACAGAGCAAAGCAAAGCAAAACCAAAGCAAATGCAAATTATTATTTCTTCAACACTCAAATGAAAACCACTCTAAATGACACCACTGAGTTGGTCTGATATACTGATATGGCATGGGACATACTCTACCTTCCTAATTTATCCACAGCAGTCAAATCAGCACCATTGTGTACCAGAAGTCCTAGGCATTCTACATTTCTGCAAAAACAAAAGGGTTTCTTGTTAACTAAGCCATTCATGTTTATACTCTTTTAACCTACACTCTGACGATGGCAGACTATGCAAGTAATGTTGTTTTCAAGTAAAGGTGTCTTGGATGGAGCAAGTCTTAAATAGCAAACTCTTATTGCTATGCAACTTTGGAGTCTGTAAGATGTGCCAAAACTATGTTACTATGTTAGGGAGTCAGCTCTATGTGAGGATTCTGCCTCCCCCCCCCCCCCCCTATCCCCCATTGGTACCCTAATTGGATTTCTTTGTTATTATTGATATCATTATGCAAATAAAGTTCTAATAAATAAATAAAACAAGAAAACAAAGAAAAGCATTAAGTTCACGCTTGTCCAAGAAATTGTGTTTACTACTGGTTAATATACATCCTTTACTACAAAGACACCATGTTTTTTCAAGTCTAAAAGAAAGCAATGGCTCCCTCTATTGTTTTGATTTCCCTCTAAGATCTTTACTGGTTATTGCAACCAGGCAGGGAACCATTCAAAATAATCTAAAGTGTTAGTCACCCTTCATGCACAGGGATATATCAAACACAAGAACAAGTGCTTTTTCACCAGACATCCTGACAATGAGAAGTAGGTTGAAAATAAGGGAAAAGTTTTTTAATTGGCTGTGGTGTTTGATTACCTAATCAAACACCTTTTAGAGTATTCGATAGTTATTCTCAAAGGAATCAATAATTTTACCCTTATTATGATCACATAATTATCCAAACTACCATCATGGTAGCCTGCAGTGCAGGCGTTATTATCTTGGCGCGGAATGCTTGATAAATCAGGTTTTCGATGCCGCCATCTTGGATTGTAATTGGATGCTTGACCGGTAGAGAGTTGGTGCAGAGGCGGTGTGGCGGGTGGGGCACTTAAAATAACGCCTGCCGGCAAAGCCTGTGAAATCATTAAACGCCCCCTAATTAGTAGCACTTGACCGCCTTTCCGGAAATGTGCAAACAGCCAATGAACATCGATTTTGCTTTTACCAGAAGACTAAATTTACTTCCGACAAAAACATTGACACACGTGTATTTGTCAACTCTGTGCTAAACAGAAATTCGATCGAGCGAGCGAGCGAAAATATGCGAGTAAAGTTATGTCGGAAGGACGTCCTAATGACAGCTGTAGGATTTGCAAAAGCTCATTTAAAGTGAAATTTGGAAATGTTCCTGGCAAACAAGTATATTTATCCTCGGAAAACCTTTTCAAACCCTTGCAGAGGAAGGACAGCCTTGGAGTTGTGTTAGCAGAGGTTTGTACTTGTGTCGGAATAGTATTGTTGCACGATCCTGCAACATATTTTGATTGCGTTTTCAACCCGTGTGGTCGAAAAATTCGCAGCCTTGGCCAGTTGTTCGAGTTTATCAAAGCAGGTACGACTCCAAGGTTAAACTCTGCCTATAAAAGCACAAACGTACACTGGCAACTACGGAGAAAGCGAGCCCTTCGCGGAGAAAATCAAAAGTTGTTAGAGTTAATTCACCAACAGCCAAGACGCTATCGCTGCAGTCAGCTGGCAAATCAAGAAAATATCTTGCATTTGGAGGAGGAATTAGTTCTATACCGGTTTCTTTTTCTCAAAAGGAGGATGAAATGCTGAGTAAGCTTAACTTGGATGATTTGCCGCAAACAGGACTTCAGGTAAAAGTCGTGTATGTGATTCCATCAGGCAATGTGACTACGAGAGTTCCCCGCACTCGCGCGCCTAAAATACGCTTGCACTGCAGGCTACCATCATGGTAGTAATTTGCTTTGTGTTCGGCTTATGACTTACTGATAAATTTGAGAAATAATTATCATAATAATAATAATTAATAATAATAATTATTGTTATGATACCATAGCTGTTACAACATCACCAGGGGTACAACTTACCCACTACATGCAGCAGCGTGAACACAAGTGTGGTCATTATCATCTTTTGCATTAACATCATTACCTGGACAAAAATTAACCAAAGACAAACACTTGTCTTTTGAAAAACTTCCATCATTGCCAAAGGTATTGCACTACCAGATCGAATTATGCTATGCCTTGTGCAAAAATGTTCTAAGTTGCTTAACATACTTCTTGGGAAGGTGCAAATTTCAATCAATGCCAGGCAAGTGTGAAACATTTAAACAGAGCACTAAATGAAGGAAAAATATTATAGAAACCTCTTTGATGTGGCTCTAGATACAAGATGAACATGAAATATGAATGAATATGAATATCACTGAAAACCAAAACAGAAGATGAGAGGCTGGCGTCAGAAGGTGAGAGACTGGTCACGGGATCCAAGAAATTTGTTTCCATATCATCAAATTGGGACAGAATTTGTCCTACACTGTAGTTCTTTGATTGGTTCTTTAAATGTAACAACAACTGTGATTGGCTTATGAAAAGTGTGGTTTTCCAGTAGACATGAAACAACAACTCTGGTTGCCTTACGAAGCATGGTTTCCCAGGTGACAGCACAGCATGGAAAAGAGTTTCAGCATTTGTGCGACCAGGTTATTATTTTCTTCTCAGAGCTTCACACCTCATGGCCATGGCTTTGCCGCGTAATTTCCCTCCTCCCTTATAAATTAAACTAAAATACAAGTACTTCATTACTTGGCTGTTGTTTGTGGGTTTTTTTCCTGGTGCCCAACCATGACAGGCTCACTATTTCATGATCATCTCTGCCACCTTCACAAGCACATCTGAACAACAACTCAAAGACCTAGTACTTGTTGACAGATACTCACCATATGATATAAGTTTTCTACAGCAGTCTGTGTATCCACCTAGGCTTGCCATGTGCAGAGGTAACATACCAAATGAACCTCGCCTGACAAAAAAAAAAAAAAAAAAAAAAAAAAAAAAAAAAAAAAAAAAGGTTTCCCTTTTAATCGATCAAACATACTGTACAAAGAACAAGAATAAAAAAATATCACTTTTACTTTGAGTGAACACAAATGAACACTGTCGTCGTCATCATCATCATCATCAAGCAAACCAAATGACCAAAACCACATGTACAACCTGTAGAACAGATCACTGTGAAGAATCTTTACCTCTGTGTTCACACATCTATGTACTCGAACAATCAAATGAAACATAGCTCTTACCTTGCATGGGTAGCCCCACTGGCCAGCAGCACACTCAGCAACAATTCCTGACCATGCAGTGCAGCTATATGAAGGGGTGTGTTACCTCTGATATCTGATGCATCCACATAACAACCTTAATGGGCAAAAACAGACCATGCAAACTAAAAACACAGGACTGCTTAAACCCACTATGAAACCTGTGGCCCTACAATTCTATAGGAAAATTAATCACCTGATGAGGGTATAATTATATTCCATAGATCAAACTGGAACTTTGATCTAACTATGGCAGAAAATTAACTTGGGCCACACTGGTGAATACAAGCACTCTAAAATGACAGGTGTATCCTCAATTTGACAGTAAGAACTCCCCTCTCCCCACCCTCCTAACAAATTATTGTGATCATTGCAATTATTGAAAGAGGAACTCACAAGACCTATATGTACATGTTACAAGCAACTATCCAACCAGCTAGTTAGCAATTTGGTCAATACCAAAAACTTACCGCTTTGCAGAAGGGTTTGAGCCCTTGAGCAGCGACCATACAGGGCTGCATAATGAAGAGGTGTCCTTCCACTTTTGCACTAAATATAAAAACAAGTCAAAGGCTGAATCAAATTAATGATTAGATCTATACAGTTTACACATGAAAATTGTGATGGACATCCAACTTAAAAACCACTACCTATGCATCAAGGTACTGTACATGTACATAAACCAGCAATTCTAAAAAAAAAATAGCATGAATTGTTATTGTAGACAATACGAATTTTGACCTTAAATGGCAGCACATACCTGCAAGTTGGGGCTGGCACCATCCTTCAACAGAAGCTCAAGACACACATCCCCCTGGCCTGACACCGCAGCATAATGCAAGGGAGTCTGTCAAGAAAAGATACACATGGCTTATGTTTGGATAACTTTTGAAAGTAACAAAATTATTTAATTATAATGACTTTCACAGTGGTGTTTTGATGCATTGCATGCACACACACATTGCATCTCTGGAGACTTAATTTTTTCCTCTCCTCAGACCTCCCAGACACTGTTGTCATTATGAAAGATAATAACAAAGTCTTTCCTCTACATAGTACACTCATTTGGCTGCATAATAGTGCTGACATTTTCTGTTGCATTAAGCAACAAAATGCACACTCAGCAATAGGGAGTTACATGTAAGTCAAGTCATTAAGCATACAGTGCCATACAACATAAAAGCATACCATGCCTTTCTTGTTCGCTGCATTGACAGAAGCACCATAGTTCATGAGTTCACTAATAACAATGTCCTGCCCATTAAGACAAGCTATGTGAAGGGGGGTGTTACCGTTCAAGTTTTGTGCATCCACCTGAAATATTTAGCAATCATTAAACATTGGTACCACATAGTGTTCTCAGTTGAACTTGTAATCAGTAACACATGCCATGGGTGTTTCCAGTAAGTGTTACACCTGAGTGTAAAAGCAGCTTGCCTAATGCAGGGTTGTCCCTAGCAGCCTGAAGCCAGCAGAATTAACCAGCTACTTGGGCTATTTCTGCTGGCTACTTGTTTCAATTTTTTGTCTCAGCCTGTGTAATTCTTCAGTTAACTTAAACCTTTTACTTGTGTGGACAACCCTGCTATAGGGCCCAAGCTACATGGCCTGCAACTATGCACTGTTACAGTTGAAAATAGCACAGCAACAACTGTTTAAGAGTGCTATTGAGAACCCCACAACACTTGAAAACTTTGAGATTTATGGACACCAAACCTAAGGACTCATAAGTCTAGTATTTGAAGGCATCAGATCCAGACAAAATGAATACGTCATACAAATACACTGTATCTTAAAAAATACGCATTACAGTAATGCAACTATCTTGAAATAAGAATTACAGTTAATATGCCAGTATCTTAAAATGAGAGAAAGAAACTGATCCATTAGAGAGTGCATTGCAGACAGAAGGACCAAGTCAGGAAAATAGAAATCTCCCCATGAGAAAACAACAATTATTATTGCATGCCCACTCCTCTAAATTGTTTATCGCATTCTGCATACACAGCAATCAACAGTAGAGTATTTATTTTACCAGTAATTAAGTTTTTCCAATGAGTGTTGCAAAACTAAAACCAAAGCAATTGCTCTCACCAATCACAACTGCCACAAAAGGATCAGTGAACCAATCAGAATTTGAAGTAATTACATACAACTAGCAGTAAGTGTGGGAAAATGTATGCATGCAACTCGCAATTGTTTTGCTTCTCACAGGCTGAGAAAGTGGCGTGAATTTTGTTAACCAATCACAGAGCAAAGTAAATCAAAACCAAACCAAATGTGAATTACATGTACTTCTGACATTCAATTGAAACCTTACTGCTCTATAATGTTATTAGATGTCTTACCGATGCTCCTTGCCTTAGCAACTGTTTCAGTGTAGACAACTGACCCCCAGCTGCTGCAGCATGAAGAGGAGTGTAGTGCTAGAAACAAAGAGAAAACATCACCTTGGATGGAACCAACACGATCATGTTAAACAACACAATAATACTGGTAATCAGCGCAGTTTTATTGAAACAATTAAAGGAGAAAGATTCAATTTGACCAGTGGAATGTTTGTTAACTATCAAATAAAATTCTGTCCAAATTTGGTTAAATTTTGGACCATTAGCTTTAATGAAAGAAGCCTTCTATTAATAAAATTATTACTACAGTGTACATGTATTTCTAAATTATTAAAGTGGCTCTTGAAAATGAGGCATCAATAAGTGACATTTTTCAAGACTTTTGACAGTTCACACCAAAAGAGAACTTTACAATTTCAAAATAAACTTAAAGACATTGGAAGAATTAATGTAACACAAAACAATACCAAAAAACTACAGCTAAACTTCTCTCCCCACAAATTTGAAACTTCAAGATGGTGTTACAACCATGTGCTTTGAAATCCAAGCCCTGGTTACCAGTTTTCACTCAAGTTGATTTGTTCAAAAATTTATTTTCTTCATTTAAATGGTTATCACACAACCAAAAGTCCCCTTTTTGACATTGTTTCCATGGCAATGGATAGTAGCGGCAAATCTAAAGTTAACCACAACAATAGAAAAATTGCTGTAGCTAAAAAACCGGTGAAGTTGTTTTAATCCAGGATTAGCATGAACTTTGGTTGCAGCTTTTAACTTTTGGGTGAACATTTCTTTTGCTCCTTTTAGTTTTCTAGGATTGATTTCCTTTAATCTAATTTTTCTTTCAGCATTGAGCATTGTCTGGGAATGGAGAAATAAACTGCTTGGTTCATTTTTTATCTTGGATTAGCATTCATCAGCTTTGGAACAACCAGTCCCAGAGCATGTTGCAATTTACATGGCATGCTGAACCTGAGATGCTGCAACTGGCACTGTAACCAGAATCAACTACATTGCAGATTGCAGTAAACTGTACCTTTTTGTCTTTGCAGTCAACCTCAGCACCGCACTTAAATAAAATTTCTAAGCACTCAATGCGACCTAAAAGATTCATGGATAATGTACAATGTACAATGTATATCAGAAGATAGTTAAAATGTTCTGAATAACAGTGAGAGCAAAAAAACGTTTCCTACCAAGTATTGCTGTGTTAATTATTTTACCATAAAAGCTCTATTAAGCTCCCAAGGGAAATATTTAATTTCAGGCCTCATCGACAGGGAGCTTATATTAGAGAGGGGGGACTTCATAGAGATGGGGGAGGGAGAGAGGCTTATTTCAAATCTTAGACAAGACTATGCCTGCCCATATGTAGCAATATTTAATCCTTGTTGATTTATATTTGATTTGATCTTATTTTCTTTTAAATTTAAACTTCATGTCCAAAATGTATTTAAATTTAAACTGAAATTCAATTTAAATTAAAACAAATTCAAATTTAAATTTAAACAATTTTTTTTTATTTTATCTTGTTTTCCATTTAAATTTAAACATTTAAAATTATTTTAAACCTTACTGCAATATTTTTTAAAATTGCTTAAGTTTGATTTAATCCTTTTTATTCATTTAAATTTAAACTTTCCAAATTTTATTTAAACTTACGAATTTGTATTTGATTTAAACTTCGAAATTCTATTTAATCTTCCTGGGACGAGCTCGGCCAGGCATACAAGACATTTTTGTCTTAAAATAGTTAAAACTCAAACAACTGCAGTTAAATTTGAAATGGAATGGATTGTTTTATAAGAATCCATTCCATTAAAACGTCATTGAATCTGCATTGAGTGTATCACTTGGGCAGCCTGAAACGTACTGATAGTTTAGTATTTTTCCTAATACATGTACCTGTAGGCAATCTATAAGAGGGACTAATTACTCTCATGTCCCAAAATCTGGGGGGGGGAGGAGGGGGCTCATTACAAAAATTGACTTCCAAATGGGGGGTTTATTGGAGACAGGGGGTTAATAGAGAGAGACGGGGGGGGGGGGGGTTAAATAGAGCTTTCACGGTAATTCATGTGATGGAACAATTCATTGCTCACTAACACAAATGAAATTCAATGAAACCACTCCCACTACTGCTGCAGCTACGTTCCAGTTTAGTTTTTAACATGGGGTGTCACCAAGGAATTCCAACAGGTAAATTTCCCAACCACCAATTCATTTGTCAGGTCGCAGTGTTGACCTTGTACGGTTTTGACCTGAGACCTGTCTCTTAGCTGTCACCACTCTGTGACTAGTGATGTGTAATTTACAATACTGCTTATAATAATTGTAATTTTTTATTAAACTACTGAAAAATCACTACATGTGATCAAGGAGAAACAAAGTACAATGACTATGTTCACAACTTTACTACCCTGGCAAGTGTTACTTTTTGAAAGCAAAAAAAAAAAAAAAAGAAGAAGAAATACTGTCCGCAATAACATATCCTTAATGTACAACATGTGTAAATTTGAACACCTTTAGGGAAACATATACACTGTACATGATTATGGTGTTGACAAAGAAGCTCCTATGGCAGATGAAAACACAAGGACGATTCATCATCATAAGGTATCTATTTATTTATCTATTTAACAGGTTCTTATACGTGGGCTGTTACTGTAACATACAGCTTATAATAATAATAGATGATCATCAAACATATAAGGTCTTGATGTTTGACCAAATTTTCTGAACTAGTACTTTAAGAAATAATTATAGAAGACCAGTTAAGAGAATAATTATGCATGTTGATGTAAGAGTTAAAAAAAATTCACACTAATAAGCACTGCACTGAAACTGACTTACCCATATAAGCAGCCCAGTGGATAGGCTTTCTATCCTTCTTGTCACTTGCATTCACATGAGCACCTTTGGTTATAAGAAGCTGTGCCATCTACAACACAAAACAGTACTGATTAACCCTTTAACTTCCAAGATCTGATCATTCATTCTCCTTTCTAGCTACTATGCAGTTCCTTGAACATTAGTTAAGAGAATTTAGGGTTGATAAGTTTGTCTGTTGTCATCACCTGTCTGCTGGACAAAGTGTTGGTATTACATATAAAAAGAAGAAGTTATTTGCAAATCACCTCTGGGATTTAAGGATCACACCAGTTAAAATTCAATAACCATTCACAAACTACAGGTACAGAGCGGTGTATGATTTAGCCTGTAATACACTGTATTTCAGTAATATTAGTCTGAAACAAGATGAAAAAATGCTTATAACTAAACATGTAGTACAATGTATTCCATACTCATGAAATTTACAGTCAAGATAATTCTAGCTTTCACAATACATGCACTTTCTAAAAGGCATCATTTTATACTATTAAAAAGCAATCAAGGTGATAAGGTTTGGCTATGTTCATTGGCCAGTCTTTTCAAATGTCAACCTCAGGCTAAAAATAGTTATTTTCACTAACAAAACAATACCTTTTTCAATTTTAAATTTCACTTATTTATAATTCATAATAATAATAATTATTATTACATGTACCACACACTCAAGTAAAATGAGCTGACTTCTCCCTACATTGTACATGTACATGACTGTATTTGCTTGCAATTTCCACTTCAGTAGAAAAAAACATTTATAAACACAAGCTCTGAATCAAAAGTATTGAAAGATGAATCACTGACATTATTTTTATTTTTTGTACCTCAACATGGCCATTGAAGGTTGCATGGTGTAAACTTGTCCTTCCTGCTCGGTCAGTCACATTCACATTTGCAAGATGAGGAATAAGAACATCTACAAAAAAAAAAAAAAAAATTAATATCCTGATCAGTGGCCTGGGCTTGAAATCACAGAAGCAATATCTTTTTGTTTGCAAACAAAACACTCACCTGCACATCTCAAGTGATTATTGCCTGCTGCCACATGGAGAGGTGTTTGCCAGTTCTTATCCCTTGCATTGACATCAGCAGAACTCTTTATCAGTGCCTTGACACACTCCTAAAACAACAACATGGGGATAGAGCTACAGGGAACTACATTTGTAGCAACAAATGCGTCGCGAGAAATTAATCGTTTCCTCACAAGTCAATTGCTTGTAATTTATGCCAAAATATACGCTTCACTGGCTCTCGCGAGACGAGACTCTTGTCTCTCGAGTCGAGACTCTCGTCTCGCGAGAAGAGAGACGAGAGGTGGTAACTTACTTTTGAGCGGTACTGTATGGAATAAGACTACACTGTATGTATGTACAGTGTATCTCCTTAATGAACCCATGTTAATATAAATATGTGTACACCTGTCCTATTAGAAGTGTCTAACAGTTTTTCCCAAGTGAAAAAGAGCAAAGAGATGATTCTGGCTAAAAAGCTCAAAATACGTAAAACGTTTTCAGCTTTCCTGCACATGGACAGTGCATAAATGTGAGGGTTGACTTTTAACTGAGTTTGTTTGATGCCTGCCAAGACTGTGCTTTTGCGCTTGGTATTAGAGAGTGTTGGTATTAGAGAGTGTTGCAGACATTAATAATTATTATTACTGTCTGCAACACTCTCTAATGGCTGTGGAACTCACACCCATTTTCCATAATCCACCTGGGATCATTCAGTCTCACATGTACATGAGGTATTAGAATCTCTTACCACACTGCCTGATGCACATGCCCGATGCAAAGGGGTCATCCATTTGTTGTCTTTGGTATTCACTCTGGCTCCTAGTAAATCAATTTTTTAAAACAGTCCAATGTATAATATTTTTATAACAATGATTGTGATTAGGGTTAGAAGAAAAAGGAAATTTATTTCAACCTGAATTTCATTTTGACCTACAACAGAGCCAAGTCAGGTTGTACAGGGTCCGACAAATATTAGGCCCGGACGCCCGGGACAAGTTGAACAGAATACCGGGCAAGTGTTTTATTTCTAGGAAAAGCCCGCAGGGCCGTAGCATTTGAGTTACAAGCAATTTCCCGCAATAAATTTTAGATAACCAAGTATTAAACCTTTACCTTGAGTAATTCCCATTGAAGCCTTTCGAAATGCGATAAATACGTATCACTTTTTTTTTACTTTTCGATCGCCATTTTACATCTCTTCGTGAGTTTCATACCCAGTACTTTCCCACATAAACCCCTGAAGGCCTGGCTGCTATACCCCTTATAACATGTATTTCCGCCATATCGTGAATCAAAGTTCAAGGTACGATTGATTATAATTTATGGATAATCCTGCGACACTGTTTGTACTCCGGGTCCGACAAAGTGAAAGGCGAAATGTGTTGAACATGTTGTAGTTCAATTTTTTCCCCTAGTTCATTTTTTTTAACCAGTCCATTATTTTTTAGACCAGTTTATTATTTTTTTTTAACCAGATTTTTCATCAACTGTCTGATAAGGGATTTCTCATTTTGGGGTGTGGTTAAAAATAGGGGCGTGGCATTTTTAGGGGGGTGAAAAGAAAGAATTATTTGAAAACAATCTCAAAGATAATACTGCATGTAATGTTCACCCTCCCCTCCCTATATACCAATCACATTACCCCCCTTAGTATTTCACCTCTTTTTCATAACTACCTGCATTACTAACTACTCCCCTACTGAGTACTCATGTCATTAGAATTTTTCTTTTTTACTATCGAACGTACTTACCCAGGTTTGAACTCACGACCTTCATATCAGCAGTTCTCTTGTCTTCTCCACCAAGCCACGCAAGCAATCCACACAAGTAATCAAATATTTGTTGGTATAGTAACTTATTAGTCCCAGACTCCCTCTTTCTTATTAAATGTTCAAGTCAACCAACGCATGCGCACTTAATACAGTTTCAAACTTGGTGAGTTTTCTAAGCATGGCTGAAACGCCAGACGAACCATGTGTTCCAAGAGAAATATTTTACAAACACTTAGATACTTTGAAAGGCAAACAAGTTAAAAAGGAATCGCAGATAAGTATATGTAATCGCATGGGCCCGAGGGCAATTAAGGATTAATTTCACGCGTATTTTCAAAGTTTTCCCAAAATTGCCCGAGTCGTGAAGCGACGAGGGTAATTTGGGCAAAACTTTGAAAATACAAGTGAAATTAATCCTTAATTGCCCGAGGGCACTTGCGATTACTTGTTTATCACATAAAGGGCAAAATTTTTTAGGGAATTGCATTCGCGCACGATGTCTGCATGATGAAGCCCTTTCAATGCCGCCACAAATGTCAAAACAAGCGTAACTGACCAATAGATTCAATGAAGATTTTATTCTCAAAATACAGTGAATTACATTTCAGTTAATTACCGCTTCATTCAGTTGCGTCGGCTTCCATGAAATGGGAAGCCATTGTTGCAAAAAAAGTTATCGGCAATAACGCTTCGTTGCCAAGCAACTTACAACCAATCAGCATCAAGTAATCATGCCCTCTTGATTACCAAAAGTGCCCTCGTGATTAAGAAAAAATGCCCTCTGTCTCAGCCAATCAGCATTCAGTAATTTTGCCCCGCATGTGATAACGCTTTTTATCGAGGATGCGTTTTTTGATACAGCAAAAGCCTACCTAAAATACCAAGCCGAAAAGCAGCTTGGAATTCAATCAGAAGAAGTGAAGCTGTCAAAGTGGGAAACACTGACAATCACAAGAAAGAAGTGGGCTTACTCAGACGACTCAATAATAACACCAAACAAAAGAAAAGTGGTACCTAAAAGGGAACTTTATGAAGTGTTATCCCTTGCTCACACTCGTACCGCTCATCGTGGTCGACAAATACCGGTAACTTCGAAATGGATCAACGACAACTATTCTGAAGTCAACGTCAAGGTAATAGCCATATTTGTTGGCCTTTGCCCGATTCACGCAGAGCAATCGCCAACATTTCTTTCTCTCGTTGAGATAGATTTAATGGACTTTCGTAACTGTGCTTGCGACTGTACCATCAACCAACATGTGGGCGATGAACATTACCGATCACCATACAAAGTATGTTCATGTTTCTCCACTTACAGACAAGTCTGCAGACGAGGTTCTGAGAGCATTTAACAACTACTGCTAAACTTATGGCTTTCCCAAAAAAATCCTACATGTACACTGTAACAGACAACAGAAAAGAATTTAAAAACAAGAAGATGAAGGCATTTTGTCAAGAAAATGGCATACAAATAGCTCATGGTTCCCCTTGAACTCCTAGAACTCAAGGTTTAGTTGAACGATCGAATAGATCATGGAAAGAGGGCACAAGAAATGTTAAGAAATGGTGTCAAAAAGTACAAGAAGCAGCTTATACAAGAAACATAAGCTACCATAGAGCAATAAAAATGACCCCATACAAAGCTGTCTATGGCATAAAGGCCCACAGAGAAGTATTTAATTCTTCAGTTTCTGACAATGATCAAGACCTGGCACACAATGAAACACACCCAGAAGCACATGAAGATTTAAACGAATGTGAAGTTCAACAGGAACAACCCAAAAAAACGACAAAAACTAACTGCAAATCAAGAAAACTACAACAATCAAATGATCAAACAAACACAGAAAAAAAATGAAGCTAGGAAAAACAAATTTAAAGTTGGAGATAAGGTCTCCATTAAAATTGATCGGGTGGACAAGACGTCACCTTTTCATTAAAATCTTCTTCTGGGTAAAATTGAAGAAACTGTAAATACCTATGCCCGTGTTGTCACCAAGTTTGGTAGAATAAACAAAATAATTTTACCCACCCATTTATATCCTTGCTCGGTTACCACTCGGAACATTGAACTTGATTACAGTACCGAGCTGTCATTTTCTGCAGCATGTAAGAAAGCTTTGTACCGGTAGTATATTTAAATAAGAGATTCTGTCAGTCTTTTTTCAGAATTTAATTAAATGAAATAAAGAAATGTTAATACTTGTTTATTCAATGGTCACTTGGTAGAAGACTATGGCAAAGCTCTGGTATGCATTGCTCCAAAGCTAGAACAACAACTCACAACAAATACATTACATTCCCCAGCTCTAAGACATAACCATTCCCTAACCCTAACCCTAAACCTAACCATTCCCTAACCCTAAACCTAAAACTAATCATTCCCTAACCCTAAACCTAACCATTCCCTAACCCTAAACCTAAACCTAACCCTAACCATTCCCTAACCCTAAACCTAACCTTTCCCTAACCCTAACCATCTTCTCTAAAAAAAATTAACTGGTTTAAAATAATCAAACCAGTTTAAAAATTTTAAACTGGATTAAAAACTTTTTGAACCAGAAAAAAAATTGAACTACAACAAATACAACAAGGAATATGATGGAAACAAATGCAGACTGGTGTTCTAACCAAAATTGTTGGAAGAGTTTTCGTGGCTGACAATAGACACAACACACAGTGTCATGAAGTGTAAAATATGCTATGCGTGGCCAAATGTTTCGGACCCAGAGAGCCCACTGGTAATGGGAAACAACAAATTTCGAAAGGATCCCCTTCATGCCCATGCTAAGAGTGCGAATCACATTGCCTGTGTGATGAGAAATGATTGCATGAATTGATTTTGCTACAGTTCAATGAATCGCTTGTCCTCTCCCTTTTAACTGGGACAACTAGCTCATTCTGGTGGGCGAGTGATTTTGACATGCCACTTGCCCAGGGACAAGTTTTGTCAAAAATATTTGTCGGACCCTGTTGTAGTGGTAAGGTATGAATCAATATACAGAGATATAACAGTATTGTGCAAAAGTAATACAGTGTACAAGCGAAATGCGTGAAATTTGTTCTTTGTTCCAGCAACTTTTCGACGAAAGTTCGCACGAAAGTTCGAGTGAAATTTCACGGCGTATCGAGCGATAATTCGCTTAAACAAAGGACGATTTTTCTTTGCAGTTTTGTTAAGCTAAAGAAAATTCGTGAGCAAAAACAATAATTCGCAGGCAGTTCACGAAATTTCGCAACGCATTGAACGGCAGTTCGGGAGAGTTCAAGCAATTTTCTTTCAGCAGCTGATACGAACAAACTGTCGTGGAACTCACAAGAGATAAATTTGTAAATACGTGCCGTTAAGCTGTTTGTAAATACGAGTCGAGTTGTGTTTACCGTGAAATTCAGAACTCGGATTTCTACTGTCAAAATCCGAGTTGTGAATTTGGCGGTAAAGACAACTCGGGGTTTTGACGTAGAAATCCGAGTTGTAAATTTGACAATGAACACAACTCACATATTTTGACAGTAGAAATCCGAGTTGCAAATTTCACGGTAAACAACTCGGATTTTGACACAGAAATCCGAGTTGTACGTTTTGCTATTAAAATACATGTAATGATGTGCTATATGAGCCACGGTAGATTCATTCATAAAAAGAAAGCACGAACTCATCTTTTTGTTTATTTTATGTCTGAATGATATGAAACACAGGCAGCCCAGACATTGAATATGACGTGACATTAGGCTGTTGGCGATTGCGCTACAATTTTAGACGTACAGTTAAGACAATGTATGGGAATGCTTTCAAAATTGCTCTAAATGCCATGTGTAGAAAATAATTTAAATAAAAGTAGCTTGCTTTATGTTTGTATTGCGTTATTTTGGTGTCTATGTGTTCTTGGAGGCGCCAGAAAGTAAAACTCACCTAAATAGTTCAAACCATGTTCAGCGCGTGATGTTACATGCTGTGAAAATGGAGTTTTGGCAAGTGTATAACATACATGTAATGATTTATTTGTTTTGGGGTTTTGGATCAAGTCAACATTGTAGCGCATCTTCTGAAACAACCAAGTGAGTTTCATAGCTAACATTTTGTCGAGTTGTGATGCTATTTTGGCAGATTAATGGCTTCTTTCGTGCGCAATAATTGGAAAGGTTATTTATATATTTCATTCGGCGAACTTTGTTTCGAAAACGCTTTTGGCCTATTGATTAACAATAGATTGAATTTTCGGGAAAAGCGAATTATCGTTCGAAAAATCGCAGCGACTTTTCAGCAGGAGCGAATTTTGCACAATACTGTATTAAGGGCTGAGGATTGTCCTCAGTGTGCATGAGTGGGAATCCCAGCAGCTACTTTGACAGAAAAACAAAGCACTGACACCTATGAAGAAGAGGAATCCTTGGCTCCTAGTTTTGCTTTCTCGTCTCCATAAAAAAATTAGTGACAAACTTGTACATGGATGTATGTTACAGGTTGAATTTGATGTGAGGTCATTTTTGATTAATTTTAACCTAGGTCAAAATGAAATTCCTTTGTCTTCTCATGAATAATTAGGGTTAGGACACAAAGGAATCTCATTTTGACCTAGGTTAAATAAAAAATGACCCAAGGTAAAATTTAACCTGTAACATGTATGCCCTCATGGTTGGAAGAACTTGAGTACCTCAAGCAAGCACACAGGCTATGTGAATGGTACAGCTGTAGTCATCAATATAATTTATTATTCAGTGTATGAAACACCAGTAGCACTTACGTACAGTACATAACTATAATGATAGTGTGGATTACAGTTTGAAGATATAACATTGCTGTTGTGCTGTTTTCTAATTAAAGCACTGTTCATGCTATTAGTGAGCACTTACCATTAGCAATAAGAATGCTGATGCATTCACTCTCCCCGCAATGTGCAGCTGCATGCAAAGCAGTTCTTTTTTCTTCATCCTGAATTTTAAACATAATAGCAGTTGCTGTTTTAACTTCTTGGCATAAGCAATGTCTTAAATCTGTATGAAATTACCTTTATGATACATGTACCTCAAAATGGTGGAGACAGAACTGGTATTGTTTAGAATGCAACTGATTTTACATCCTCAGAGAACAAAAAAAAAAAGAGGGACACAACATGGTGTTCAAGGAATTACAAAACCAAGGACCGAAGATTACACTGTGGGAGTTACATTATGATGAAGTAAACTTTACTTCCTGCAGGTAGCACATTATGAAAGCAACAATTTCAAACAAAAGATAAAATCCCTTCCAGGTTGGTCAGAAAGAACAGGAAAGTTGCATTCTGCATACAAACTTCCTCAAAAATTCTGACTTCTTTCAATAAGCCCAAGTAAAATTCTGGACAAAAGGACAAGAACCAGTGACAAATACTATCCCACCATCTACATTTAAAGACAGTACAGTGGCTGTAGATGATCATAGGGTTTCACCACTCATGACAACCAAGGCCCTCGGCTCAACTGACTTTGATCGACAGTCAGCACTACAAATGTCACAAAAGGATAAGAACGAC
>OX419343.1:18383203-18465703 GCA_948470475.1 Galaxea fascicularis | reverse complement strand
GCTAACAAGAGGTTTACCATGTTTGGTCCGGGGTCCAAATATTTTTGTAACAACGTAACGCACATTTTAAACTACGGCGCTCATTAATGTGTATCCATTGTAACCCTTTTTTATCATTTCTAAAAGAATTTATGTTTTTTCACAAATAAACTTGGAAAGAGGATAATGGCAGAGCCAAGGGATAGCACAAGGGAGGGGATAGCAAAGAGTCAAGAGTGTCATGGGTGGGGAGGGGGCATTCTATAAAAAATTGAAATATATGAAAAACAACCGAGAAAACTGGAATAGGAATAAATGTTGAAATAAAAGGCACCACAGGGCTTTGGCTCTAACATTTAAGTAAAACAAAAAGAAAAGAGAAAGCACCAGGGAGCAACAAGAAAACGAGTTGTTTCAGCTTCACAAATGTACAAGCCCTTTGCACAGGCATCCATCCTTTCATTTATCTCTTCCTTAAAAAAAGTATTTTACAGCAAGGCCAAGTCTTCCATCTGCTTTCTGATAAGCATGGTGTATAATTTTCATTGGACTTCAATAAAGAAGATTATTTCCTGCATTTTTTACATTCGCATGACCTGTTTTGCACTTTTTCAAACTATTGGAATTGAAACTAGGCAAAGAAGCATTAAACCGATTATGAAAGAAAAACAATTATTATTATAAACATGAAATGCAATGCCTCAACTCAATCATTTTTAGATGGATAACCTGCAATTGTGTGCCCTTTTTTGAGAGTACGAAGGACCATACTGCAGGATGCCCTGATTGCAGGTTAGGTGAGTGGCATCTCCTGCCTCTGATCCTGACTATGATGTAACTCCCCTAAAAGGGACAATAAGGTAATGGAACGGCAGTGGATGCATGAGGGGACGTTTTTCTAATGACAGCCAATAACAGATGTTTCAAAAGTAACTGTTGTAATCCACAAATTGAAGTAACTAGTACATCAAGCAAATAATGAAGAAACTTACAATAATATATCACATGTTTTGAGATCTCAATTCCCACTTAGAGAGGCTAAACTATCTTGAGAATAGTCATGGACAGTCTGTCTTAACAGTTCATGTATATCTGTACAGCCTTTCTTGGCTAAATCTAGTACTTTGTCCAAGTTATCCACATGAAGTCTGGAGTCCATCTGAAACATCACGATATTCCCAGATTTTGGCAAAACTGCCAGGCTTAGCTGAGGCCCTCCAAAGCTCTCTTCCAGGTAGTTTATGTCCATTAATGGTTTATCATTGACAAAGCTCACTGTGCAAGCACTCACATAGTCCTTCATTGGAATCCCAGCATCAATAAGAGCCAAACTCGCAGCATTAATACAAGCACTCTGATTGGAACCATCTGCTTGGAGAATCTGTAAATGTAAGAAAAAAAATTAGGGGGCGACTGCAGAATAACCAGCCCATTTGGAAGGATGCAAATTTACTACTCCCACAGTCCTGTAGTCACGTAGTCTACCAACAAATACAAGTTAGCTCAACTTGTGGTCCTCCGGAGCAACTACAGCAGTATACAGGACCATTCTGGAAGCAGTATTACTAAACTGGCTCTGTGGCTCCACAATCGTGTTTGTGTTTTAAAGAATGAGAAAGATATATGTTTGAGTGGTTCCATGGCTCCCTGGCTCCACAGTGGGGTTAGCAATTAAAAGGTACTTCTTCACTTCGACCCTGGAGCCAAAAATCGGTACTACTTCGCTTCAACTGCAGAGCCACAGAGCCACCTCAGCCAGCCCTCATCAAAAGTGGCTCTGTATTCTGTAGTTAAGTAGCCGCATCGGAATTTGTTTAAAGTTCTCCTCAGTCATGGTTTCATGTGCATCACTACCCGTAGTCATTCCTTAAATGAACTTGATTTGGGCCATAGTTAACCGCCGACCTGTTAGCTCAGTGGTAGAGCACCGGACTAGTGTACGGGGTCTTTGAGGAGAAAGTACTGCCTTTGTAAGGACATCTGCAAATGGTTAGACTTTCTAGTCTTCTCAGATAAGGACGATAAACTGTGGGCCCCGTCTCACAACTCTTCATAATTGATTCTGTGGGACGTAAAAGAACCCACACCTAGGGGACGTAGTTCCCGGTGTGGTGGTCTATCTCATCCATTGGTTAAATGCTCGGAGATATTAGCTGCATAAGCTACTCTAAAATCCGAGGGTAAATAAAGTAATCTATGTATGTATGTATATTTGACCGCCGACCGGTTGGCTCAGTTGGTTGAGCATCGGACTACCATGCGGGAGGTCGTGGGTTCAATCTTGGCCGGACCAACACTCAGGGTCTTTAAATAACTGAGGAGAAAGTGCTGCCTTTGTAATGATATCTGCAAACTGTTAGACTTTCTACAGTCTTCTCGGGTAAGGACGATAAACTAGAGGTCCCGTCTCACAACACTTCAATGTTCACAGCCTTGTGGGACGTTAAAGGACCCACACACTAATCGGAAAGAGTAGGGCATGGAGTTCCCGGTGTGCTGGTCTGGTCTTTGTGCTATTTCGTGATTTCATGGGTTGGATGATGTAAACCGCATTTGAATATATATAAAATAGAAAATGCGGTATATAAATCCCATTACCATTACCATTATGTAAATGTCACCTGGGAGAGGAAAGACTCTGGTAGAAAAAGTGTTTGGGGATTTCAATGGAAAACCAAAGTCTTAAGCATGGCATCTTCTAATTCTAATTCTAATTTTAGCACCAACTTGAGTGAATTTACTTCCTAGGAGTATCAGCAGAGATAAAGGAAGAACCACCAAAAACATGCAAATCCTGATGATCTCGGAATTTACCTGCACATAAATATCAATCTGCGACCGAGGATAAAGTTGGGTCAGAATAGCGGCCTCAAACGTTCGCCTTATGAGCATTGAGGACTCGGTTGATCTCCTGTCACCTTTCGGTCTTTTCTTTCTTTCGCCCGTGCTAAATGTAGCCATACTAAACTGACAGTTTAACAGCACTCGATCATGAAGGATTTTAGACTTATTCGTGACTTCATGAGGCCCGTACACCGTGGCCAAGGCTTTTGTGTTTCCGATTTCAATGTACGCGGAACCATCGGCTTGTTTGAATACCCCCATTCTGCAAACAATTTTTCGAAGTTCGTGGGGTCTTCGGCCATCGAGACGTAGTCCTTCAGGCGAAAGAATCTCTAAGCCAGCCATTAGTGCCTATTACAGGTTGCAATTCCAGAGAGTTTGGAGAAAAGTAACAATAACGTTAACATCAACGAAACCTCAAAGTGGCGCCATGCTACCTGCACATAGAATCACTTTATGTAAAACAGCAAAATGTGTCTCTGGCCACTTGCTTCACTGATCTACATCTGATCTACTGAAATGACGACCTTGGTCCGAATCTTTCGTTCGGTGGTTTCACAAACAAGTTTGTTTTGAATTGCAAAGCTTGATCTGCTCTCTTACCATCATTCTTTTTAGTCAAGTGAACAACGAATGTATGTCTACATATGATTGTACTATTCTGTACTGTTGATCTTGTTTATCGTTTCCAGTCCGTTCAGTCCGTTGACTCCATCTCGCGAGGTGACAACTGCTTTCGAAGTTTTTCATAATCCATGTCAACTTTGGCGCTACGGATCACGCTGAAGGCAGCGAAAAGACGTTGCTTCAAACTTATTCGTTTTAACAGTCGAGGTCTGTCAGGTAAATGGTAATTTTAAAAAGCTATAACCTTGCAGTATATACACCCTAAAACTTTCCCAGCGGTTGCATTTCACAATCACATCTCAAAAATGTGAGCTAAAGTCAAGTGAAGGATGATCCTCGCAGTTGTGAACGCAATTTTATGCAATTGCGTAAAGAAGCCTGAAAAAAATCCAGGACTTCAACAGGGTTTGAACCCGTGATTAATTACCCAGCTGACTGGCATCCGTTGAGCTATTGTTATGAGCTAGTTCTGTAATTAAAGCTCGTGCACAAAGCATTTCATGGTGATATAGCTCCCACAAGTGCTATCAGATAATATTGTGATGAAACGCCCTACAGGTTACTCTTTACGAGCGTCAGACTCTCTAACGGTGCCTCGTTTCTGCTGTATCTATGGCAAAAACTCTATTGCTGTACTATGGAATATTATTTTAATTTCTAAAGACAATTAGAATTTTTCTAATACAAGTTATAAAAACCTGAAGGGGAAAATCCGTTCAATGGACGAGACCTCTACAACAACCACAAATTTTATTTTCTCTATTATGTATGTATTTTGTTCTTAGGTTTAGTATTTATGTATGACCCCATAAGCTGCATAGCTTATATTATCATCATGCTAAAATGAAGGCTGTCTGTCTGTCTGTCTGTGACTTTGCGATACCAGTGCAATGCTCTAACCAACTGAGCTATGAAGCCTAGACTGACATTGGTAGCTGGTCAATAATTATTGTAGATTAATTCATATGTTCCGTTGAAAGCGGGATGAGTGAGAATGATGTATAGGAAATAAATCACATATGAACGGCAGTAATGAGTCAAATGCGTGAGATTTTTGTCTCCTCATGACCGGAATTTCCGAAAATGGTCAGGGGACTACCAACAATTTCTTGAAAATGCCTGAATGCTACCGAACATGCCTGAAGATGTTCCGATTACTTCCAAACACTTCTGAAGCTATTTGAAGCTTTTCCGATGGCTTTCAAACTTAATGAAGATGTTTGAAAGCTTTTGTAATATTGTTATATTTTAGCACATTCTGATACAGTGAGGACTCAAACTCAAATTTAAGCATTGTTTGTTGGAACATTTACGGGAAATATTGAGTTCAATTTTGTTGTTAAAGAACAAGTCATCCGGATTTCTAATTCAGGCGTGAGAAATTGTCCTCAATGCGTGAGATCGACGTCTTTGGTCTGCAGGTGTGAGACTCACGCATAATGTGTGAGAGTTGGCAGGTATACTATTACGAAATATGTGAACGCGTGGTTTATCGAGGGAAAAACATGCCCCCTATCTGATCTGGCTTTCTTCCTCCCTGTCTCCTCTCTCCCCTGCCTTTGTTTTTGCAATCTACTCAAAAGTGTTAAAATTTGAATCTGTTGAATGCACTTCTTAAAACTTTCTCTCTTTCAGAACTTATGGCTCCAAGGAAGTTTTTAGTATTAATTTTATCATTCATGAACAAATCTCCAATATCACAATTTCTCAAACAAATAGATAAACAGGGTAGTTTCTAAAGAAACCGTGGTGCTGCGTCAGTGGTGAAGTAGTAAACAAGAATTCGTTTTTTCAAGAGTTGATAATGCAAATTGACCACTGTACAAGGATTCTAAAAGCTGACGTTTCTAGCATTAGCCCTTTGTCAGAGCAAATTGAGGAATTATGGGTTGTGTGTGGTTTATATAGAGGAGATGGGGTTACACTATTGCAGGTGGTAACATGGCAACATGAAAAACAGGAATGTACATTGTATTAATTGAATGAAAAGCATTCATTAAGACAGTGGGGATTAATTGTGCTGATTGAATAACATTCAAACAAATCCTACTTTATATGCACCAGTTATTTCCAGTATTACCCATGCCCCCTCCCCCTCCCCCCAGGTATAAGCATTTTTTTAATGGCAAATGACCAGTGGTGGGTAAAAAAAAATCAGTCAAATGCCTCAGGCCCAAGGTCAGAGTCATTGTTTCCTTAACTACAGTACTTTGTGTTTCTTCTCAGCATCGCTACCTGTTTTTACCAATATGGAAAAGACTTTTGACTTTCAAGATAAACTTCCAAGTCTTCCAGTACCAGCATTAGACAAGACATGTAAAAAGTATTTGGATTCAGGTAAGTTTTAAGTCATGCATATAATGATCGGTCTGTAGCAAATCCACTCAAAAGCTTATCTTTACCTGTCACTGAACCAGAAACTCAAATCCATGGCAACACAGCTCACAGCTAACACACCTGCTTCTTTTCTTTTTCTGTTAATCTCTTGACAGTGAAACCTCACCTTACAGAGAAAGAGTTCATTCAAACACAATTTGTTGTGAATGAATTTGTTAGTGGAGTTGGAAAAGAGTTGCAGGAGAAGCTTGAGACAAGAGGGAAAAACATGAGAAACTGGGTAACTATGGTGTGTTATTCTGCTTTTGCTGAGTGGTATACATACACTGTAAGAAAAATAATTAGAATTCCATTTTTTGCTGTCTGCTCATACACTGTATTGGCCATTCCAAAATTCAAAAGGGAACTGGGGCGAGTTTTGGGGGACGCAGCCTCAAAATTAGAGACGTTTGTATGGAATTTGAGCTATGTTTCAAGGTCCATAACTTGGTAGATCTGTTCAACCTAAAAGAATCAAACTTGGTGAAACGACTAAACTCAATGCTATCTTTCATGTGATGGTGTCAATTTATCGATTACTTCAAAATTTGAAACACGCCCCAGTTCCCTTTTGAATTTCGGAACGGCCAATACCCACATCTAGTGCTGTATTTTCTGTTAACCACTGCAAAAGTTTAGTGGCAACTTTTAAAGTGCCTTTGAACTAAAAAAATATGTTTGCTTATTCAAAAGGCCCTTAAAAGTGAGTAAGAATGGCACATTCTTTTTGAAAGATCTTCTTTTATTCCCAAGATAGTCTTTGCTTAAAAATTGATGAGGTCACAAATGGTTTAAGTAAGAAAATATAACTTACAAAATCAAGAATATCTCTGGAATTATTTCACTGATGTCATTCAAACTTGGCAACAGTAATGTACATCAGGCAAGATACAAAATGACACCTCCTTTGATGTTGCCATGGCAACAGTCTAGGCTCCAGGCCTTGTTTGCCAAGAACCAAATGATTGATATTACACTGATTAAAACAATCTTTACTAATTTTAACAAAGGACTGTAAGTTATGAAATTCAATAGTCTACCATTTTAGGACAGTCTACCATCATGATTCACTTGTTTTATGAAACAAAGAACTAAATCGCTTTCTTTTGTTTTCGCTTTGAATATAAAAGGATGCAAAGAACGCCGACGTGTGTTTTGCATACGGTTTTTCTTGAAAATAAAGCAGAAATTTGCGCAAAAAAAACACAGAGTAATGTTTTCCTACTGAATCAAAGGCCACATGCAAAAATTCAACTCAATTGGACGGCATTTAAAAAAACGGTCAAAATCGTCAATTACGCCTTTCTTCCACTGGGCCCTTCAAATACATTAAGATATCACATATCTTACTCTTGGATGGTAGACCATCAGAAAATCAAAGGTAATGCATATTACACTTACATCCTTTCACCACTGTTCTTGTTTGGCATTTATCACTATTTAAGATTGGAAAGAAATGACAGTAGTCTAAAGCTATTAATTTAACCAAAAAGTAACAGCATGTTTTGTAACCAAATAACATGCCAATAATAATTTGTTATTGCATTACAAAAGAGACAAAATTACCACACTATTGTCCAATAAAATTATTTGTCTAGTAGTCTTGCAGGGGAGCCTTTATGTCGGCTAAAATCAAATGCAAGTACTTATGCATTGGCACGATAGTATTGTCAATAATTTCACTTTGCATTGCAGGGGTTTCAATAAGTTTTGAAATAGCCGTCTGAGCTTGCTGAAGTAAGCAGCGACCTGATTAATTTTTTTTAATCATTTTAGTGAAATCTAGACAAAGTAGGCGGCAGTGAGAGGTAAATTCTGACAAACTAGGCGGTGATTTTCGCTGGTTGCCGGCTTCTAATGAGACCCCTGCATTGAGTATGATGTTCTTTGTACTCATAGTGTTAACTCTTGAAATGTCTCACACCTGTCATTTCTTACAAACGCTTTAGGTTGAGCATCTGTGTTTGAGCTGTAAACAATTGCGTTGCACAAACAAAAGGAAAGAATACACTCTGATTTGTTACGTCATTGAATGCAAGTTCAGAAAATTCAATGAATTGAAATTTAGTTTTTTGCGTACTCTATAACGAAGTAGAATGTCAAAATGTCTAAAACTGTAATAAGGAAATAATTATAGTTCTTCAAACTTAATTCTTAAGCTCCATTGTTGTATCCCTCATACCAGAGAAAATGAAGGTTGGTTTTATACCCTAATTAGACAACAAGCTGCAAAAATACTTGAGACACTGATATGCCATTTGGGCTTCAATGATGTTTTCATTATCTGTTGCTTTCCCTCCCCCTCTCCCTCTTATCAAAGTTGCTAACAGTGCAACACCATGCTCAAAACTTTGAGGAACAACTTTTAAAGGGGGAGAGGGTAAGGGTGTATGTTGTATCTTACAGATTTCTTAGCAGCAGTGTTTTAGAGAAAGAATTAAAAGATGTTTTTGATTGCAAATGTCTCAACACTTTTGCAACTGGTTGTAGTAAAGATGTATCGAGAACTTTCCTGTGTAACTAAGCAATGTGATGTTAGTAAAAAAAATACTTAAGGTCAACTCACCAACATTCCTCAAACCACTGTTTCATTCCATTTTCTTAGAAAGAAGTGGAGGTGCATAAAGTCCCATGTTGACAAAGATACTAACTGTTTCAGTTATGTCGTGTCGTCAGACAATTCAGCAGTGTCAGTATATAGTAAATTTATGATCAGAACTCAACATAAGGAAAATGGCCATTTCTCTCTTTTTGTCTAGCTTGAGAGGTGGTGGGAGGATGTAGCATATCTTGCATCTCGCACTCCATCAACTCCAATGATCAACATTGGAGGGCCTGTGAGCATCACTGACTTGTGGCCAGTCCAGGGTGGCACTCAAATCAAGAGGGCTGCTCTTGCAGCTCATGCAATACTTCTTACCAGTTGGCAGAGAATCTACAGGTACACTGGATATAATCATCTCTTGAAACAATCATTTTAATCCTTACAGTTGCTTACAACCAAATCATGATCATGGACCTGTTACTCAAAATTTTTGAAAACCTTTTGGCTCCAAAAAGCCATTTCTAAAACTGTGATCTGCTTATTCAAAATAGCTGCTCTTTTACCATGATTTCAAGACGTGAAAGGGCAAATTTGTAGCAAAAATTCATGCCTGGTTCAAATGTTTTCATTTTTAAGATATGGTTGGAAAATTGTGGCACCCAAAGAAGTCTCAGGGCCTCTGAGAAACACACACCAGGTTGTTTACAATATTAATTTGTTCTTATGTCAGTATCACATGACCTTGTCACTATTCTGAGCAAAATTAAAAGACCTATTAATTACAAAATGACAATTGACTTAATGGACCACTTTGACAATGTAATGCAAAATAACAATTTTTCATACAGACAAAAAACAACCTAGTCCATAGATCAATTCATCATGTGAAATTTAGTAAATATGCAAGGTTTCATAAGAATCTGTTGCCAACGTGTGGAAATATGAGACACCATGCAAACTTGCTAATTTTTACAGAGAAATGTATGGGTTGCCCCCTGCCATACATTTGTAAAAATTGGCAAGGCTGTTCAGTACTTATGACTGTAGAACTGTTACCCAAACATGTTGTTAAAAACTCCCCAAAGAACAAAAGGCTAGACTCCCATTTCATGACTAGCTTAATCTTTTATCCTAAAATTAGACAGCAATTGCCTTTGGAAAGGATGGGTTCAGTTCCTTTGTGTATGCACCAATTTTCTCGACTCTTCTCTTGCTGCAAAATTCCTGGAAAAGAAAAAGATTTTCTTAGAGCAAGCTTTGTAACAGGTATTTTGCTCCATTCTTGCTGTTCTTGCTAGTATGCGTGTTCCTATTTTAAACAATCAACTTCAGCCTGTTTGTATGTAATCAGTTATCTGTAGAAAAGTTTGTCCAGGTGTACACTTTTATATTTTTAGGTACTTTCATCGGTCAGTCATACGTGCACTGGTTCACCATCATCATCATCATCATCATCATCATCATCATCATCATCATCATCATCATCATCATCATCATCATCTTCCTCAGTTCAGATATCATGTCATCGGGAAGTGACATTTAGAAACCTTTAGCTACCATTTTTTCTGAGATTACCGCAAACCACAACCCTTAATATATCACGTGACTTTGGCCTTGCCATCATGTTTGACATTTGCGTTCCCATTTTTATGGCAAGCAACCTTTCTAGCGATAAGTGAGATATGACAGAGTTTTTAGGCAACTGAAACTTAACGACCCCATGTTTAAGGCTGAAACATTGGTTCTTGCAAACCTAAGCTCCTTAAATAATAACTTCATATCGTTTCTCGATGACATATTTAACAGCATCTTCACCCAAAAACTATGCCCCCATTAACCCTTTAACTCCCGATAGTGCCAAATGGCACTTATAGATTTTACTCTGTCTAATGCCAGACGATTTTACTCGTCAATGGAGAACCCCTTGGGAGTTAAAGGGTTAAGAGTTTTTGGACGTTTCACGTGACCTTGTGAGTGTGAATGGAAAAGCAAGCATGGCACCAGCAACACAGAAAGAGCATGAATGTCTTGCTAAATGCTCAGAAACATCCTTAATTACCTCTGACAGCAAATGGCTAACCTCAAACTTCAGTTAGTGGTTGAGTGAACAAACCCATAGCTAAAGGTCTCTATTAAAGTGCCTATGAAGAATAATTGTTTGCTTATTTGAAAGGCCTTCACAAGTGAGTAAGAATGGCACTTTCTTTTTCAAAAGATCTTCTTTTATTCCTGAGATATTATAGTTTTTGCTCAAAAATGATGTCATCAGTGGTTCAAGTAAGAAGATAAATGATAAAATTTTGTAATATCTGTGGAAATAAGTGATGCCATTCAAACTTGGCACCAGTTGGTACATCAGGTAGGACACAAAATGACACCCGTTGTGCTGCTACCATGGCAACAGGTCTGCTTCCTAGTCTATTTCATGCAGGATTCACTTTCCAAGTTTTTGTTTTGGTAAAGCATTGTTCAGTGTCCTGTTATGAGGCGGTTAAGAGAAGTATAAGGTTGTATGGGCAGCTCATGTGTTTCGAGTAAGACAATCCATAAAAAATTGGAGATATTTGATTCATGGCAATAGCATGACAACTTCACTGCGGTTTAAGTGTGTACCCACATTTCATGGGTCAATCATTATTCATATAATTTATGCAGTCTATTGCTTATTATCGTGAAATATTCATCCACCATAGCTCAAATTTTTTCCGATTACGCACTTGGCTGTGCAGGAGCACAGAAGCTTTGATGTTAGGTGTGATTATATTCTTTTTTTCCCAGTTTGATGCCTGAGTGATTTTATCACCTTCTATTGTTTGCTTTACTTTCACTTTAATTAAAAAATAGATGGTAACTCATGATGTTATGAGGATCTCAAATGCCTACATTTTGCAAATCTGTAACACTATCAAACTGGTTGCCACATATTTCCTCATTGAAGAAAAATAAAAGCAATCAACTTAAACAATTAACTACTTTATTTGAGCTTAGATATAGATAATATTTATATTTATGAACTTACTTAATGCTGGTGAATTTCAAGACACTCAGAGCCAACAAGAAACTGTTTACAAGCTTCATCGCAAACGAAAATAGTTCAAAGCAACCAAGTGCAACCTACCAGCATGGGAGGTCCCTAAAAAAGCTCTATTTACTCAGATTCCTGCTGGAAATTTCCTGCTGGATGAATGTTCTCTTCCTCTCCATGAATGCGATCTTTTAAAGCATGGCTAGTGTTATATTTGCATAACTATGGAATTTAAATACCTTGTTCATTTCACTGTTTATTGATTTTGAATTGAATTGATGTTTACCTCACATGCTGGAATGTGACCAGTTCTCTCACAGAAAACTGTGCACCAAAAACTGCTTCAGAAGCCTTCAACTTTTATAAGACTAAGCTTACCTCAAACGTTTTACAGCTTAAAGCTCATATTCACACAATGGAGTTTTCGAAGCCAAATTAAAATGGAGTTAATAAAAGTATAAGACACTTGCTGACAAACGGCAGTAGCTTCTGAATAGTGCATTATTCACCTCAGTGTTGGTGGCCAGTGGTGGATATTTACCTCCCTGGAAAATACTCACCTCTAACCATCTCCATTTAGGTTACAAATAATTGTTTATTCCTTACAACGACCTGGTCAGGCATATGCGAGTGATGGCAAGATAGCTGCAGAGAGGCGGAACCTGGGAGGATTCAACAGGAGTGTTTCAGAATATCATCCCAAAATTCAGAAAATGAATGTCATCATTGTTTGAGTAAAAAGGCATAAGCTATGATAGCTAACAAATACATGTAACAACTTACAGCAATTCTTTGGCATGCATGCAGTTGCCAGAGACCGAGTCATTCACATGGACCAAAACTTGCCAGTTGCCGGCCAAAAAGGAATACCCTGTTGCTATGAAAATTTGTGTTGGTTGTTTTTCATGGGTTGCCCATACTCTGGTATTTTTAGCCTAAGGTCCTAATTAGCCTACAGCAGTATAGCTGCCCAAGCTAACATCAGAATGGCTGAATATGAAATAACAAGGAACTGATCATGACTATTATTGTTATTATTGTTGGTTTATAAAGCACCTCATAGTTCACCTCGACACATTATTGTACAAACACAAGGAAGGATTTTTAGTTGTACAGTACTGGACGAAAATTTGGAACTGTTATCACCACCTGAAATTGAAAGGTAAGTACAGTTTGTACATTCTACCATAATTATTATTTTGTATGTGGCTTTGGTACAAGAATGTTCCAGTCATGAACTGACTGACTGCACTGGTTGTACAACAGTATTTCAAATTCCTTCCATATGTCAAATATAATAGTTCCAGTGTACAGGTTTGGGAACTTTACTGAGCCAGCCTTTCAAAATTATAGTGCATATTTCCAGGAGCAGGGCATAATGCTCTAGTGGTGCCCAGTGTGATGAACTCATAAGGATCCTTCTTTGATTGCTCATGTTTTATTGCCTTTCGCTGCACTAAATTTGCATGTGTCAGACTAAAAATATATACAGGTAATTGGAATTCAAACAAAAACTGGTAAATCAAGGTAAAATCAAAATGGCTCTGTACAATTAAACAACATGATGATGTAAGCAAAGATGTACAAAGGAAACCATACGTGTGACTGTTCACGACACCCAGTCGCCCCTGCCGACTTACTTTTGCCTTTGGGTGACCAGAAAATATTAATATTTGCACCAAACTTCTAGTGTTAGGCACCCTGGATTTCAAGGGTTCAGAGATTTTTGGTGCCCAACTACTTTTCTTAGAGCACAGCCTTGAGGAGTTTCATTATTGAAGAAATAGGAGGATATAGGAGGATATAGGATTCTAAATAGTTGGATACCCCTAAGATTTCTTTGATTTGCCCTTTTCAATACCTTTAACAGCAAAGGTGGATTCTGTGTTACCGGGGGCCGGTACCTGACTTCTCATATATTATCTGAATAACATAACCCTGGTATTTATTTAGAAAGTGACCATTTTGGCTGTCGACCAGTTCTAACAGAAAGAAAGATTACACATGGTTATGGCAATGCCTTGTGAAAAGGACAACATCAATGAGAAGGGATATGCAGGGATAAATTTTATAATAAGATAAAGACTGAGCTGAAAGGAGGTTTGAGAAATGGTGGAAATGCCATTATCCCCCAAGAATTACATACATATACATAGATCAAATGTTAAGGCAGCATAAGCTGGTGTCGACCTTCAAAATATTACTGTGTAATAAGACTTGAAATTATAAGTAAATAAATTATGAATAAATAAATAAATAAATAAATAAATAAATAAAGAAAGAAAATATTCCAAATACCTTAATAAACTTAAAACAGTAAAATTTAACATCTTATGTTGTTATTTAAAAGTATAAAAAATTGTTAAACTTATAATTTTAACATCAAACAACTTTCTGTCAGAAATGAAAAATTTTGAATAATTCTACAGTTGCTTCTTAGAACTTGTTTGAAACCACTTAGACTGTGGTAGACTTTAGTTTTCTTATTAAGTAAGTCCCAAATTAAAGGCCCTCTATATGAAAGGGACTCATGCCTTCCAAGTTATGACTTGGGGCTAAAAATATCAAACTGATTTGAGAAGAGGGCTGACTTTGCTTGACTTGCCACTTTAGTTTGTTTATGTCTCCCACGTTATTCTGTGTTCTGGCTTCTAATGATATAAAGTTTTGTTCTTGTCTAATTCAACTTTAGGCAGCTTCAAGAGATTCAATCCATAGCCAAAACCAACAAACCAGGCCCATCCATTGGTAGTTTAACAGCAGAGGAACGAAATGTCTGGTATGAGGTGGGAAAACATTTCTCAACTACACATTGCTTACAGTATTTTATTCATGTGTGTAATGAGCCTGAGCACTAGCTATGCCATGCGGATGAGGCCTAACAGGGCCAAAACAGCTGCCACACTGTGTTATGCTCAGGCTCAAACTTTATTTGGTAGATTTAGGGGCAATGCCCACTCCCTCGTGGCCTTAGTCCCTGATGACTGGCTTTCAACTTACTTAGACACATTAATTTGTGAGGTATTCTTGTCACTCCAAGCAACATCCCTCGGCCTTATAAATACTTTATTTGGAATTATTTTAATCTTACTTTCACATTTGACCAACAACATGTCCGTCTGTGCCCAACATTTTAATTTAAAATGAAAAGAAAAAGGTGCCTATGCATAATCATGGCATTAAAATTAGAATCCCTTCTGTGATTAGCTGGCTGCTTTTGAAAGGCATCATTTTTCTAAAATGGAATTCACCAAAATCCAAAGTAATCATTCCTTCAACTTTTTTCATTCCCAGCTTAGGGAAAGGTTGATAAGCTTGGACAGAAATAACAAGAAGCACCTTGACACCATTGAAACAAGTTTGTTTGCCTTGGTTCTTGATGACACCACTCCTGCTACAGACACTGAGGTCTGTTTAACATATGTGCATGCAAGTAATTATTAAGTTTTAAATGTAGCAAGGCATTACCCATTTAGTTCAGTATGACATTTGAGATGCAAGAATCGAGTTTTGAGGAGTGAGTCAAGACTGTCAACTTACTATGAATGGAACTATTGATTGCCTTAATGGTTAGTGCCTTTTGTGAGCATTCTATTATATAAATCAGTTGCTATTTTTTTTAGAAGTGGCCCCTTCAGTTAAAACATTCATATATTTTAATAATTATGACCATCCCTACAGGTACCTAAAGTTAATAATTTGTACTTAAAGAGATTTCAAATGATTAAACTGTACCATAAACTGTACCTAAACTGTACCAAGGCCGTAGCTAGGAATTTTTGCCTGGGGAGGGGGGGGGGGGGCAGTGAAAAGAAAAAAAATTGAGCAAGGATTAAATGGTAAAATGGGCACCAGGACTGGAAGTTTTTAACTGGTATCACCACTGCAAAATATAGCCTTTCTTTTGTTTGCCATTACTTACAAAAAGTGATAAGCTATCGAACGTTGTAAAGGTCAGTAATCTGAAATTTTGATTCCGGAAAGACAAATTAACTAAACAAAGAAACCAAAAAATCTGATTTTTGTTTGGGGGGGCAACTGCCCCCCTTGCCTCTATGCTAGCTACGGTCTTGTGTATCATATACCAGCTTAAGCTTACTTGACTTCTTACAGTGAAAACCATAGGCACTAGAAATATTTATGGCATGTTATTATGTTTCAAGTGAAAAGCCAATCAGGTGCAAGAAAACTAAGCCGCAAACAGTAGTGTGGTAATTAGTTTGTGGTTTGGTGTCACTTCTGATTGGTTGCTGCACAATTGGAAATGTCAAAATCAAATCAATATGCTCACAGTTTTTGGATTCACACAATGAATGTGTTTTGATCTTTAATTTCCTTCCATGGCAGACCTGCAGTGAAGCTATAGCGGGTGACTGCAGAAATCGTTGGTTTGATAAGTCGTTAAGCATCTTAGTCTTTAAGTCTGGCAGACTTGGTACTCATTGTGATGTAAGTAAAGTTAATAAATAGTTGTAAATACCATGAAATTATATCATGTTTAAATAAATTATAATAATGTTACAAGTTGGTTACTAAATACCGGCAACAATATGCAGTGAACCTTGTTATGTGTAAATGATAATAATTAGCTCCCACAAGTCTCCTTAATATCCAGCAGTTCACTCATCTTAGAGCATCTAAACTGGAAAATAGAAAGTGATACGTTCAGGATTACCTTCATGTTGATGTAAAAACCTGACATGGCAAACTCTTTTGTTTTTTTAGGTATAGTTTTTCTGTATGCTCTTGTTTACGACATTTTGTTTTCTTTGTCTACTTTATGTCATTGGAAAGGTTGAAAGGTTTTTATACCACCAAGAGAGGGCCATACATGTATCAGGGTTCTCCTTTTATGCTGGTCACCAGCGATTTTCACCACCTGTAGACAACAAGTTTGCCTGCAACTCTGACTTAGCTGAGAAATGAAATGAGAGAAAAGTCAATATTCTTTTTGCGATTTCTCCATCTATTCTCCTTTCTTCAACTTCAACTCTGTTTGAAAAGGAAAACCCTGTGTATAAGTTCTTTAACTCTGAATATTTTCAACTTGTGATGGCATCATTTATAGGTTTGCTCTGATTTTGTTCTTTGTCTGTTTGGTTTTAGCATGCACCATTTGATGGTGTTGTGGAAATTAATGCAATCATTTCAGCATGCCAATACCTTAAGGAAAGAGGAGGTGAATGGAAGGTATGATTTGACTGGTGCAAACACTGACCTATTTTTAGTTGATTGTAAAGGGTAACACTGACGACATCGACTGTATGGCTGTCTAATAATGTTGTAACTATTGATCTTGTGTTCTTCACCTCAATAGACCATTTTACAGTTGTGGCTGAGTTACCTGGCCTGTGAATGGAAGTGAGGCTGAGGGTGACCTTGTTTTGATACAAACCATTCTGCTTTTCTTATGTAAATGCAGACTAGTTAGCATTACAACAATATGATCTACATGATAAAAACATTGAGGTCCCTATCAATACAAGGTCATCGGCAACCTCGCTGCCATTCATAGGCCAGTTCACTGAGCGAACAACTGTAAAATGGCCTATTTTGATCCTGGCCCAGCCTGGCCTGCAGTTCCAGAGAATATCCACCCCCCCCCCCCCCCCCTAGGAAGTGTTTTATAAAGAAAAATGTGGAGCTAAATTGGAATTTCCAGAGGGATGGGGGTGCAAACCATAAAACCCTCTGTGGTTGACCGGGGGGTGGGGGTGGGTGGGTGGATAGCATGTCTTATTTCTAGTACAGTTTGTGGGGTGAAGGAAGACCTTGTTATGACCTTCCTTTGCTTTAGTGTGACTGTCAATCAAATGTACCTTTTTAAATGAGCCCTTCATTTCATTACCAGGGAAGCATGGAGATCAAGAACTTTTATAAACCTCAGGAGTTGGTTTTCACAACCGATGATGTCATCTCAAATGGAATTAGACAAGCCATTCAAAAATATGAAAAGGCAGTAAGTTTGGTGTCAAAGGGATTAACTAAATGAACCTTAACTCTAATTCTCGTGTACCAAAGATTAGTTCGAAATAGCAATTTAAATGTTTCACTATTGAATTGTGATCAAATCAAAATATCCAGGGCCGGGACGGTACTACTCTGAATTTTTGGTAGTGGTGTGCGCCCGGTCTTCTAAATCCTGACCTTATTTAAAAACAAAACATGTCATTTTTCACACCCGTTTTCAGATCAATGTCAAGAATTGGGACAATTCAGTTTGAGTGGTGTGTTTCAGTTGCTTCTCTATCTCTGTTATTCATCGGAGTTAAAAAGACAAATACATACGTACATGTACTTTTATACGCTCTCGTGGTTCCCTTGAGAGCCATACCCAATTTCAGGCCATAAATGTCAAAATCTAGACCTGTTTTTTTGACGAGGACGGCGGACGTTTCGGGCGGCACATACCTACGTAGCTTATTTAGGGGGGGTACCCCTCCCTCCCGGATACTGGGATGAGGATGAAGTGAAATACGTAAGCTTTCTGTACATCAAATAGGCTTGGCAAAATCAACAGTGGAAAATATGGCAGTTGATCTCATGAAAATTGCAACTTCCTTTTTTTTCAGGCATCCCTGGTAAACATACTGATGTATCGCCCAGAGGAATACGGCAAAGGTCTTATAAAGCCTTTCAAGATTCATCCCGACACTTTTGTTCAAATGGCAATTCAATTAACATATTATAAACTGCACGGCAAGTACGTACGCGTGACAAGTGAAGTTGCAGATTATTCACTCAACATCATGTTATGTGGGAAATATTCACACCAGTCCCGTGAAAGATTTTTCTAGTGCTTTGAATGTCCTCCCTTGTGAAAATTCCAAGGTAGCTTCAATTTAAGCCTTCCTTTAGAATTTCTATGGTTTTATTAAAGGAGTTAATAATGTAAATTGACCATCGTACCAGGATTCTAAAAGCTGACGTTTCGATTGTTAGCCTCTCGTCAGAGCAAATCCATCATCTATGGTGGCACCAGTATTCATGCAGACGAGATCGCTTTTAATGTATCATATGCCAGCAGCATATGTTTCATGTGAGAGCTACACTGTTGATGTATTTCCCGGGTGTATTTAGCGCAAATTGAATTGCACAAATTTCCTTGTAGCTTAGCTATTTCCTTCCCCCATGTTACAGTACTGACATACTGCGGAATTGTAAGAAAACCTAATACAATTTATTTGCATCAAAGTAAAGCCAAGCAGCGATTTCTTTATAGCCAAAATTGATATTTTTTTTATCGACTTAGTTTATTTAGTTTGGTTTGTTAATATCTTAATTAATTCCCGTAATTTAATGTATGGAAATGGAGATATCTTCCATTGTGGAGCAAGAGAATTTCTTCACACCTCCACTACATCAGCACATATTGTTGCTTTTCAGGCCTGTGCCCACTTACGAGACAGGTCAGACGCGACAGTTTTACCACGGTAGGACAGAAACAGTAGGTTCCTAAAATTATTTCTTTCTCTGCTGACTGCAGTCAGGGTTGGTTCTATCGCCAGAAGGCAAGCACAAGATTCGTATTGGCCATTGGCAGTAGCAGGGGCGATAGAAAAACTTAGAACGTGCCTAACTTTTTTGAAGCTGATGTGAGATCTTTTCAGCTAGCACTGGATCCGATGAAGCATTGTTTGTTTGTTTGTAGCTGTTAAATATGCTTTATAGGTTTAGCAATTCCCTGGGCTTGTGCCCACATTTTTTAAATTGTCAAAAAAGGCGGAAACCCAGGTTTGTTTTTAATGTTCTGTTGTATAGATAAGTATTTTGTGATCAGCAGCAGTTGAGAGCCCAAAACTCCAGGTGGCTGAAGCTACTGATGCCTAATTTTGTAACACATAGTCCCCAGGGATATTTTGAATATCCTAACTGGTGCTGTGTGTTTAAAAATTTGGTACACTTTCCACAATGGCATTGATTCTCATTCAGGACTTCAGACAAACAGTACGGTTAACAGTAGTAGACAATCGTATTTGTAAATATAGTGCTCCGGGCAATTTTTGGAAACAATAAGTTATGGTGATGGTGACGGTGATGGTAATGCTGGCGATGATGATGATGATGGCGATAATGATGATGTTGATGGTGATGGTGACCCTAAAAATACTCTACTAACAGCCGAAAAAGAGGGCATCACAACAGAATCCAGGGCTCCTTCTCTTGTGTTACAAAAAGATTCGTTACACAGATTCGACAACATGAGCTGCACTATTGCGCTTGACGAAAGAGAACGCATACTAATCATGTTGTTCGTCGAAATCTGTCACGCGGGTATCGGTCGGTCGAGTTCACATTTGGCCGCCATGTTGGGACAGCACTTCGCCTCGATCTCATGCGAATACGAATGAAGACGAGTTGCTCTGGGAATGAGTGTTAATTAATTTATGATTAACTCAAGTTTAACAAATAGGTACGGTCCTGTACTGTGGAGTCCACGGCTTGGTGTAAAGCAATGGCAGATAACTACGCTGATGTAAGTGAATACTTTTTAGGTGACCAACAGTGAAATTGAAACCATTTGCTCAGACTCGATGACTTGTTGTTCAAATGACTTCCAGTGCACACTTTGTAAAATGATTGCAGTCGTTACAGTCTCTCTTTCTCATAAATCTTTCGGTATTCTGATGTAGCAAAACAATAAGCTGTTTCATCTGTAAGGCTTGCTTATTGGAATGCGGTTTTTCTTTCAATGTTTTCTAACGTGTTGTCTTGTTTTTTTTTTCTTCACCGTAGCATCGCACATTCAAGGTGTCGCTAATCACTATCAATGGTATTTTCGACTAGAGCACTCCTTTTAAATTATAGGATGGGCCGTTGCTTTTGCGAAATACTTTACTTAAAGGTCCGCAAATTAATCCCACTTTTGGGTATAGCCGTTAAAAAAGGGTGGCCGCTACTTTCGGAAATGTAGGGTCTGTTATGTCTTTATTCGTTTTTTATTTTTTGTTCCGGTGAACAGAACTCAAACAGATTACGACTATTCCGCGAAGCTTGCAGCAAACATGATAATCTTATGAAAGAGGCTGTCAACGGACATGGTAATGGTAGCAGCGTTGGGCAGAATTTTAATGACAAAAAAAATCTCAACTACTCCTCCCCCAAGATAAGTTATGCTCCACCGATATTACTGAACTGAAGGGTAAAAAGGAAACCCCGACGCCGTAGAATTCTGGGTTGCCATTCTCACGATTTGACCTCTCAGTCCTGAAGATGGTCATAGATTCGTTTATTTTGCGGTTTAAATAACAACAAGGGTGTAAACACTCTAGTGCTGATCTGACTTGTTCATAAGAAATATTAGGATTGCATATTCAGCACGATAGACCAAATTTTAAAGAATAAGGGGAGTAGTTTCTAAAGAAACTGTGATGCTGCGTTGGTGGGGGAGTTGCACACGAGAATTTGGTTTTATCAACGGAGTTGATATTGTAAATTGACCACCGTACAGGGATTCTAAAAGCTGACGTGAGGAGCGTCAGCCCTTTTTTCAGAGCGAAGTGTGTGGTTTTTATGAGGAGATGAAGGATTGTAAATCGGGATTCTTCATCCCCAAGGTATTAAACGCCTTTCATTCAATTAATGTGTTCCTGTTTTTCACGTTGCCATGTTACCACCAATAGCGTAGCTCCATCTCCTTTATATAAACCACACACAACCCAGACGCTCGAAACGTTAGCTTTTAGAATCCCTGTGCGGTGGCCAGTTTACATTATATGTATACGTACATTATCAACGGAGATAAAACCAAATTCTTGTGTACAAAATTTAAAGAGACACCGCAATCACTACTGTTTCCTGATCTTACACAACGGCTATAGCAACGAAAACATCGTTTCAAAATACAGTTATCCTTTTTGTAATTGTGTCAAGATTATTTCAATTTGCTTGACTTGGAAAATGCTGACGAACTCTTCATGGTCTAAATTACTGTGAACGGTGTTAAAGTGAAGTAAAAGAAAGAAAACTTTGCCGTCATGCGTTCTCGTCCTCCGTAAAGCGTAAAATTTTGTCTTGTTTTTGTTTTGTTTTGTTTTGTGGCGTTGTCGTTGCCATTGCCGTCGTCGTTGCTGAAACTCACTGAGTTTTAAGTACACCCCTGGGGCGTTTGATCGAGGTCCCGGCGTTTATCTGCGGTCGGGCTTAAAAGCAAAAAAAAGTGGTGTCTTGAATATCTCTGCTACGACATTACAATTAAGGCTTGCTCTTTGGTAATTCCAAGTAATGTTTAAAGGAAAAGTACCGGCGTATCATAACAAGGATGGATGCAGAACAACATAATAAAGCATATGGCCAGGTGAAACTTTAATAATCGAGCGAGATGCTCAACGAGTTTCAGTTGCCCAATATCAGAAGGTCTCTCGATGAGTCGTTTGGCCCCGAAAAATGTTTAAACAGGCCCATAGCAATGTTCGCGTCCGTGCTCATGAACGCCGGACTCCGATTAAACGCCAGCTTCAAATAAAGACCGAAACCAAACTTTCTATTTTTTAATAAACGCTGGTTGATTGAGGAAATAGTGTGCCAGAGGTTTTCGTATGTCACTCAACAGGCATTGACCGTCATTTGTTGGGATTACAGATGATTGCTGCTTCGGAAGGTAGGACTATCATATGGGTACTGTATATAGCTGTGATTGAGGTGTCAATGGAAAGACAGTCTTTCAAAATAAAGTCTCTTATCCTTCAGGGCTTCTCTACGCTTGTGAATAACTTTTATCGGCCCTCGGAAACATTTCCTCCAAATTATTATTATGGCAGTTTAAAACTCCTGAATACCAGGTCCTAATCACCGTGATACTCAAAATTTACGAATATCTATCCGAATAATATCTACTAGGTGCTAATTGTGTATTGTCTCCGGCATTAGCGTCCCATATTATTATTATTATTATTATAATATTTTCGCCTGGTTTTCCTGCTTTCCGTCCATTGTAGCCGGGTCCAAGCGTTGGACCTAGGGCGTTATAGGTGAAGAAGTTATTTTAGCAACAGTACTTTTCTTAGTATGTGAGCTGTTCCAAGCATCGTGATTTTCTGGATTTCATTGGTACATGTTACCCGGGATTCTACTAATGACCTCGTCTAGTCCCTTCTTAATTAGCCCTAGGGTTCCAACAACCACTGGTATTGTTTCAGTTGTCATATCCCACATCCTATTGATTTCGATTTCTAAATCTTTGTACTAGGACAGCTTCTCTGTGAATTTTGCTGAGGTGTTTCTTTCGGATGGAACTGCTATGTCGATGAGCATGCATGTTCTTTCTTTCTTGTCCTTAACCACAATTTCAGGTCTGTTAGATTTTATTTCCCTGTCAGTGTGCACAGACATTCCACGGTATTGTGACTTCGCTTTTCTTAGTTACATGTACTGTTGTTGGGTGATGTTCATACCACTTCACAGTTGTCTCAATTTCGTGACCCCTGAAGATCTTCCAATGAATGTATGCTGCTGTTTTGTTATGCCGAGAGATACTCCGTTTTTGCTAATTCCGGGCAGCCTGAGACAATGTTATCAATGGACTCTTCAAATTTTCCACAAATCCTGCAGTGAGGGTCGGATAATGTCCGCGGACAAATATATGAGCATATATTTCGGCGTTAAATAGAGAATGTTGTTTGTGAATCTATAAACATTTATGCAATATTGGAACAGGCAGTCGTACTTCGGCGATCGAAATGCAAGTCTAATGCGAACAAGCCACAAGCCCATAAATTCGAATAGACTGCATGTTGCAAGCATGTCTCCCGGGGACGCCTACTTCAGTGTAACATCAAACCAGTTATTACTCATCTCGCATCTTTTTTCCTCCAACACCCCACTAATGGGGGAAAAGGAACGGCCATCAATCGCCGCCAACCGATTGCCATGAAGACAAAGTCAACAACGTGCTTCTCGCTCAGAGCTGAACGCTCCGCATCGTCATCACGGTTGATGGAGTTGTCTTTGTTAGGGAACAAAGACGGGACGCGTACCATGGAAATGATCCTAGTATGTACGGTCTTACCGCAACATCTGTAATTGGGGATAGTCAGTTGCACTAAAAATTGCGTCTGTGTGGGATACCACTGACTTAAATTCCAGGCCCCAGTAAAATTCGAAGAGCTGTCGTGTTGCTTTTCACACTTTCCTGTGAAGCATGTTGTAGTCCAAAGAGAATAAATTCAGATTCGCATTAACAAACGTAATAACTAGTTTTGCTTCTCTTAATAGAATATACTTCCTACATATGAAGAAAAAAAGTCTTGTGAGTATGATCACTTGCTTCGCTGCCACAAAACTGGTACTTTGTCACCAACGCGAACAATAAGAGTAAACGTATTGCAGTGCGCACGCGCACTGGAATTTAAGCCAGTGGTATCCCACTTGGATGCAATTTGTGGTGCAAATGAGTACCCCTAACTACACAATTCACGGTAAGACCGTACTTACTAGGATCATTTCTATAGTACGTGTCCCGTCTTTGTTCCCTAACAAAGACAACTCCATCAACCGTGATGACGATGCGGAGCGTTCACCTCTGAGCGCGAAGCGCGTTGCTGACTTTGTCTTCATGGCAATTGGTCGGCAGCGATTGATGACCGTTCCTTTTCCTCCATTAGTGGGGAACTGGAGGAGGTGATCGCATTCTGAGCGGTTGATATTTTCGTTGCTGTAACAAAATTAGAACCTGCTGGGAAGCACTATCACAAGATTGCCAATGAAAACACAGGTTAAACGAATTTGCGCGAAAGGAAAGTCACGCTGTCATTGTAAACATTTGAGTGTTCGCGCACTGGTTGTCTCGTTCTTCTCTACGAGAAACAAGTGTTGTACCTTGCTAGGACTGTGCAGCTTTACGTGAAGATATGGGTCCATAATTGTCGTTAATTGTTGGTAATTGTAATCGGAGGCATTAATTATACCGTTTACCACGTGCCACACATCTTGGTTTCACAGACGAATCGAAAAATGTTGATGCTACACATATTCGTCGAGTTCTCGCAGATCAAAACTGGAAACACCGCGTTGTTTTTTTTTATGTAGCGTTGGTTGCGGTACCTCTACAGTGTTGGGAAATCTTATTCTGTACGAGTAATTTTCCGTCGCGATACCCAGCCATGATTACTTTTACTCAAGCAGTCAATTCAGTAGGTCAATAATTTTATGTTAATCCACAGTTCGTTTTTTACTTAAGAATAATAAGAGGATAAGGCGAGCATCGAAGTATATAAAATGATATAAAGGTGAACTCGTGGGACAATTTTACATTTTCTTGCAGTTCTCATCTGCTTTGTTCAATGTTGATTTTTCGGTAGACTATCGCCGTGTTGAAAACATCATCATCTCGTGGTAGTCTGTTGCATCGGCTTTGAAATGTTGTCTCCCATTTTCCGCTTTGAACACTTTTCGCCATTGTGATCGAACCACGTTGTTTACATTCAGAGAATTTTCTAATTTGAAATTCAAATCGCTATGACTGACTGGTGGTTTTCTCTGGCGTGACGAGTTATGCATTACTTTTCCGAGGCTGTTGTATTTTGGCATAAGTTCAAAAAGTCTTCACAGTCCGCTACGTTGTCGGAGCAGAGTATCTCTTCTTTTGATTTCCCTTTTTAATGGAAAGACGGTGATTGAACGAGAAGAGGAAAGTGTGAGCACAGGCTCATTACACGGCCAAATTAAAGAGGCTCTCAGGCCTTGGTTGTCGATCAGCGAAAAGCGGTTCTGTTTTCTCGGAAAATCTCGATCGAAAGCAAGTTTTACCTGCCATAAGTGTAGCACCCGATCGCGGGTAACACCAGGCAAAACAAACGTCGCCTTTACAGTTGAAGTAACCGGCGTATACTATTTTATCGATTGATTTACTTTGCATGTAAATGCAAAGCGAGTATTGCCCGTCAGTGCCATAATTACCACTGTTACCACTCAGACGTTTGAAACCTGAAATGTCCAAAACATCTACCGGTCTCGTTTTGAAATAAAAAGCAACAACGGTGCAACGGTAAGACGACGACGACGGCAGCGAAGACGTTTCAAAATGTGAATGATGCATATGAAATGAATCACATGAACTGCGGAAATGAAATCAAATGAAGACTGATCCTCGCAGTTGTACATGTGAACGCAATTATATGCAATTGCGTAAAGAAGAAAGATTTTTTTCAGGCTTCTTTACGCAATCGCATATAATTGCGTTCACAACTGCGAGGATCAGTCTTCATTTAATTTAATTTCCTTATTTCATATCTTTCATTTCATATGCATCCTTCACATTCTTCACTTTCACGGGAACATATGAACCTACAATTGACGTCGACCTGCTCCCAACGTCGGCCGTCAGCTTCATAGCACAGTTGGTTAGAGCGTCGCACCGGTATCGCGAGGTCACGGGTTCAAACCTCGTTGAAGTCCTGAATTTGTTTCAGGCTAACTGCGTTCACAACTGCGAGGATCAGTCTTTAATAATTTAATTTAACGTTTCAAAATGTTATCCTCTCCTCTCTGAAGCTCTTTCGTTATTATTCCAATTCGTTTAACCTTCAAAATACCAGCGTACTCTTCAGTGACTAAATTACAATTCATGAATGGCGTCAAAGTAAGGAAAGAGAAGGAAATATTTACCGCCATGCGGGTACGGAGGGGGACATTGGGGGGGGGGGGGGCTCTGAATGCCGCAACACCGCACAAAAAAATTAACAAACACCGCATGATCGCAACAAAAGTTGACGAAACAGGGACACCACGATAGTTCTATGATTTACATATTCTAAATTGCTTTTTGAAAAAGGGAAAAACGTCCGTACGTGATATAAGCAAGACGATCAGTATGATAATAAAGGATAAAGCTAAACAGAACAAAGGTCAAACAAGAAACCGCACTAATTTCGTTTCACTGAACACCGTAGGTCAGTTTAGAAACAAACATCGCACACCGTACGGTTTGAGATCACCACAACACCGTAAGGTGAGATTTTATTCACCGAAATACTCACAAAAAATTAGCAAAACCGCAATACCGCAAACCCTAATGCCCCCCTCGGTGGGTTCTAGAGAAAGCAGAAAGTTATCTTACTGACAGGCAGCAAAGAGTCATCATCGATGGCTGCTTCTCTAATTGGCTGCCCGTGACATGTGGTGTCCCGTAAGGATCAATTCTCGGCCCGATTATGTCCCTTGTGTACATTAATGATATTCCTGATTTTATTACATCCATTTTGAAATCACTCGTCATTCATGAAATCTGATCGGCTCTCAGCAGTGCAATTTATTCCCAAATTGCACCATTGTTTGCTCTAAATCACATCCTTTTTTAAGCCCATTATATATTTCCGCTAATTCAACCATTGCTCTCTTTGCGGATGACTCCAAACTTTATCGAGCCATTGATCATCCCGCAGCCGATAAGCTTCTGCAACGAGATCTTAACTGCTTGCACAACTGGGGTCAAGATTGGCAAATTGACTTCAGCGGTACCAAGATGTAAGGTTTTGCAGATCTCCAGAAAGAAAACTCCCATAACATCCAACTGGAGCTATACGGCTGGATGGTCACCAGCTAGAATGTGTCCCTTCAATCAATGACCTCGGTATTACAGTTACCAGTGACTTGTCCAAATCAAGACACATTGAACTCAACTTTGCCAAGGACAACAAGACTCTCGGCCTCCTTAAAAGAATTTGTTACTGCGTGCGAGACGCAAGAACCAAACAGCTTCTCATGTTTACTGTGCGTTTATTCGTCCGAAGCTAGAGAATGTTGAACCATCCCCAGAATATGACATATAATGAGAGACTAATCAAACTTAACTTACTGCCTCTAGAATATAGAAGAGAAATATATTAATTTTTTTCTTTAAATCCAGAAACGATCTTATATCTACTGAAGTTAGTAACTATCTTCGTACCTTTTCAGCCATGGCACCGCACGAGTAACTATGACCCTAATAATTATAATTTAATATATGAACACAATCAGGATTATTAAATGAAATCATTTTTCATGAGGACTGCTGAATTGTGGAACTCGTTGCCATCTAGCACGAAAGCAATTAATTCACTCCCCACATTTAAGACTAGCTTAATTAGCTGATCTATTCATCAAAGTGTGTATCCTATAGTCCTCCGTAGAGTTGCATAGTGCTTGTGATCTTATCTTTTTTACTATTGTTGTAGCGTAGTTTTCTTTCATACCAATTGTATTATAGAAGCGTTGCATCGATAGCATTTTTTATCTCCTTGTAACCTTTTACTAGTTGTAGCAGGGGCTCAGATCTCAATTGGGACGCAAGTTCTGTTTCTTTCCCCGATCACAGTCTTATTTCACTTTGTCTTACTCTATTGTAACCTTGGTGACGAATTCATTAAATTAAATTAAATTACAAAACGCACGTGCAGAGCTTTTGCTCTGATTAAATCTGTTCTCTTGTGGCGTTCTCGCTGTCGTTGCCTTCTATGTTGCTTCAACTCCCTAATGATCGCTGCAACTCCAGAAAAACCACATCTAGTAATAGGCTGCCATCTTTGTGATTGTAGTAGAAATAGCAATAACAATAAAGGATTTCAATAGCAATAGTTACTCCATGTACGGTTTTTTTTTCTTCCCCAGGAATTCCAACTCCGGCTATCTACTTGGACAAGGCGTGGACTGCAAGGTATTTCATTAACACATTCCACCTGCAAGATGCCAGTACAACTACAGTATGTAAAGACGCTCTTTCACATATGTTTTACTTGTCATTTGAAACGCAACGCAGGCGAGTGGATGCGTTGCATGATAATTTGGGGAGGACCGTGTTTTGCAGCTTTCGAACAATCTCTTTTTTTCCTCTTTGGCATATTTGCTATTTTCAGTGATTGTATCTCAGGATCTGTCAACTCAAGACTACAGTACAATTAACAGCATCACAGGAGACAGCGCGGCACCTGAATGTTCTTGTGTTAGCTCCGACACGCTGCGCAATTCATTGTCTTGTGTGTACAGAGATGTATATAGACTGCTTGCATTTCGTTTGTGGATAACTGCGAGAGCGTAAGCCATCAAATGATAGCGAGCGAGACTGAAAGCAGGAGAAAAAAACCGGGAAGAAACTGTGACCCCGTCCCTCTTACCACCTCGGATCGTCCGTTTTTCGCGCATGCGTTACACTGTCTAGAAAGAAACTGCTCCCAGTTTAAATTTCGTGTGTTTTCTTTGCAGCGGAGGAGGCGCCAACTTTGTCCTGTCCACTAGCTGTGCTGGTTTTTCCTATGGTATTGGTGGTTGCGCTGCTATGGTAACTGACGGCTATGGAACATTTTATAGCATCGAGGAAGACGTGTAGGTGTCCTGAGTATTTACACTGTTAGCCGAGAACGGAAAGCTTGCAGGAAACGCTTGCATACAAGACAAAAGAGTGCAAATTTCTCTCTTTTTTTTATCTTTCTTTCTTTCCTTAGCGAGAGGTAACAGGTTAAGATAAGATATCGGACGGTTTGAACTTGATGTAGGTATTTAACGGTCAGGCCAAAGGTGGATGTGAGCTCTCGACGACTCTCGTGGACTCTTTCACCCTTTTATCAAATTTAAGCCTGCTGAAATTTTACCCGAGAGTCGACGAGATTTTTCCCTCATTTGACCAACTCAATTCAAGCCCGCGTGGCTTTTCCTCTCTAGGTTTCGTTTTCAAACCTGCCTGGGCATTTTAGGTGCCCTCGTGAATGTCTTTTAAAAACGTTTCGTTTTCAAACTGAGACTCACTTTGGTGAGTGGTTGTTGGCAGGTTAAGCCGAATCTAATCCATAAATCTCTTTCCCTCACAGGATGAACTTTGTCATCGCAACATTTAAGAACTCCAAGGTGACTGATGGAACGAAGTTCCAGAATACATTGGGTGAGAGCTTGAAGGACATGAGGCGACTGTTACTCGCGGCTAAGCTGTGAAGAGAGACCTCTTTTAACTTTGCAAGAATATATTGTTTGTACATGTTTCTGCTGTACCTTGTGATGTATTATTTGCCCGCAAGCAGAGTGCTTTTTCGACAAGTTTATTGTCGATGTGTATTGGACTTTGTACACCCACCGTCTGACTTTCGCCCTGTTCTATAAAATGAAGGCGTGACGTGATTCAAATCTAATAGTCCATTTCTGAATAGACCCTTCTCCAAAATGGCGGCAATGGATTTGAATGAGTTAAAATTGAATTGAATGGAAAACTAGTACCAGAAACACGAAGAGCACCTTGACTTCAGCAAACCTGCAAAGTTTCAGCATATCAGGTGTTATATCAACTGAGAAAATGTAAGTTGAAAAATGAGAATTTTACAGACGTTTGTATGACTGGGGGTATGGCGTATACCCCCAGTCATACAAACGTCTGTAAATTTTTCATTTTTCAGCTTACATTTTCTCAGCTGATATTACACTTGATATGCTGAAACTTTTCAGGGTTACTAAAGTCAAGGTGTTCTTTCTAGTGTTGGTATACGTTTTTAATTTTAACTTTTTTAAATTTTCGGCCGCCATTTTGGAGAAGGGTCTATTACCTCAGGCCTCTTTTTCAAAGCGACTCTTAGTGCTCTTCCTTCCTTCCTCATATGAAAATGAGTTTAATTTGCTCGTGAGCGAAAATTGACTACAAAACTCTTCCGCCCGACTTATTACGCGAACATAAAAGTCTGAACATATTACTCCAGTCCTCATTAATCGGCACTGGCTCCCTATAGAACAGCGTGTTATCTTCAAGCTTCTTCTCTTTACCTATAAAGCACTTCATGGTCTGGCCCCTGATTACTTGGCAAATCAGTTAACTTTCTATAAACCTGTCCGCAGCCTCCGTTCCTCAAGGTCCATCAATCTGTCTGTCCCAAGATCTAGAACCTCCACCTATGGCGACAGATCCTTTGCGTGTGTATCCCCCAGGCTCTGGAACAAACTTCCTGATTTTATAAGATATTCTGAGACCTTAGATTCCTTTAAAACCAGGCTCAAGACACACCTTCCTTCCTTCCTCACATGAAAATGAGTTTAATTTGCTCGTGAGTGAAAATTGATTTGCCTATGAAAGGATGAGAACTAAGACTCGCTTTGAAAAAGAGACCTGCGGTAATTCGGAAATGGTCTATTGAATAATCGTTACCTTAAGGATTAAAGAATACACCCGTTTATGTAAACCTTTTACAGAAGTCCTCTACTCGGAACCCACTGTGTCTGGGAGTATTGCTCCCCCAGCTCTCTCAATTGTCCGTTCACCTTGTTACAACACACGCTCGTCCTAAAAATTCGTTCCTCATACGCCAGCCGGCATAAGTCTGGCGTTTATTGTTAACCTGGTCCTGCTCCCCGAACTGGCTCAATCGTCAATTCTCCTTGGTTAACAGCTGCACCGCTCGTATATTTTCCGTAAGTGAACTTTATCAGGAGTCAATTTCCAATATGTAGCTGTCATAGCCAAAGGCAATATGACAACAGTATTCGTACTGTTGACGTCATTGGTACGCTATTTAGTTCACTCACAAAGTGTCTTATATTAAGGAAATTCTGCGTCAAAGGACTTAGTGTATCTTGCTAATTACAAATTCTCTCTTCCGTTTCCCCACAGACGAGATAATAAGTCTGTCAGTTCAGTGTCAATTGAAAATACCCTGACAATATCAAATGAATTACAAAGTTTTTTTCTTCCGCCAGAACAACCCCTGAACTTTAGACTTTGCTCAGGCAAGTTTAAAAAAAAAAATTTCGTAAGCATTTTGAATATCGTTTTCTTCCATTTGCCTGTTTGGTGATTTCTAGTTGTCACCCTCGTTAGCCGCGACGACCTATTCACCGTCAGGCTAAGAATGAATAGACGCACTGAATAGAGTCCCTTTGTAGTTTGACTCCTTTAGCCATGGGGAGCTCCTAGAAAGTAAAATGGTAGGAGAGCTCGGGCCGAGCAAATATTCATTAACGTGACAAGTAATTGCTCGTAACGTTAGGTGAAACACTACCAAATTTCTTCGTTTCATCAGCATTTCAAAGATTTTACTAAGGGTGTCCGTTTAGTTTGTTTAAGTGTGTGCTTAAAACACAACTTAAAAGCACGTGCAAGCGTGTTTAATTCTGTTTATGATCAATTTCACGCTCCAGTACCGCGGGATAAATCAAAATATATTAAATTAAGCGATGCCATCATCCTGACAAACTCGTCAAAGATGGATTACACTCAATATCCGCGCTCTTTCAGAGTCTGGCAAGGTGCGGCGATAATATTTTTCACCTTTTTCCTGATCATGACGGGCCTGTTTATATGGAAAGCCACTGAGCAGCCAGAGAAAGGAGTTGATTCCAGTGTCAACAAAGCGAACAACGAAAAGAAACTCGTGGAGACACCGTGCCCTAAGCAACCGCCATTGCTGGACCTGCCGAACCCATTACCAAGCGATATCACAACCGCTCTAGCAAAGCTAGACAGCCATCTTAAATCGCTGGTGCAACCGACAACCAACACGCCTGCAATCTCGGCCAACGTGTTTTACAAAGGCAAGGTTGTTTGGTCGGGACATTACGAGGCGAAAAGTGCCGCAGTGAAGTCCGACACTCCGGACGCCAACACGATTTGTCGCATTGGGAGCATAACGAAGATATTTCCCGTGCTGCTGCTGTTTAAGCTGTACGAGCAGGGTGTGATATCCTCCGTGGATGATCCGCTGAGCAAATATGTCCCCGAGTTTTCCATCAGGAATCCATTCAGCAGGGATAACGTTACGCTACGACAACTGGCTAATCAGGTAATCAAATTCAATTCAATCGCATTAGGCAGCGCTTAATTAAATAAGTCACGGATTCCCAAATTCAACTAACCGAGTTCAGAAATCTGCAGACTATTCAGATGACTTATCCCTATTCAGTGTCGCTGGAATACGTTCTATCCAGGTTCTCGATCGAACGCGTCTTACTAAATTCGATATATCATCACAACTACGGTCAAAGTTCGCCAAAAGTCTGCGATCTACCGATACGCTAGGGGCCGCCGAGTCATTTTTAAAGTGCAGGGGCTGCTTCCGCCTCCTCAACTGAGGGGAGGTGGCTGACTCTAGAAATGGCTAAAACGTATCTAACTCAGTTTAATTCATAAGACTTACTCCGTCAAGCTTAAATGTTCTCCCTCAAGGTCCGCGCAGCTTTTAGTTTTAGTTTCCTTTGCAGCTACCCTGGCCAAAGTCACCCAATGCCAGTTACCGCGTTCGTTATCACGGTTGATTGGTTGCGTTGCGAGGCAAATTGTCAGACGTTGTTAGGGGCTGTTTACATGGAGGTAGGAAGATCCTAGCACTAGGAAGATCCTAGAAGGCGAAAAACTTTTCGTTTGGTTTACATGCAGAAATTTCTGTCCAAGTGGAAGTGGAGAATGAAAGCAAGATTGTCGACCTTTGGCAGCTGAATACCGTGAACACCCAGCCGCCGCCATGTTTGTTTTTTTGTCCCTAGTACCAGGAACTTCCTAGCGAAGGCAGTTTACATTTCCTAGCTCACAGCTAGGAAGATCCTAGCACTAGAGCCAAGTACGACCTCTTGCATGTAAACTGAATACAGAAAACATATGGCGCTAGGATGACCGCCTTCTAGGATCTTCCTAGTGCTATAGGATCTTCCTACCTCCATGTAAACAGCCCCTTAGACGGGGACGATACTACGCTTCCCAGTTGAGCGCGACACCACGTTTCCACACAAAGTTTTGACGTCAAAACTTTGACGTTTCCGATGGCAACGAGAATGTATCCAATGGAAACAAGGCGCGCGAAAAGCTTTCTGCACAGACTCCGCTCCACTAGCTTTGTTTCCATTGGATACATTCTCGTTGCCATCGGAAATGACGAAGTTTTGACGTCAAAACTTTGTGTGGACACTTGCGTGGTGCCCGCCGTGCCGCGCTCAACTGGGAAGCGTAGTAGCATTCTGTCGGAGAAAAGGCGCGTTAAACATGTTTTAAGTCGCAATGAATTCACCTTTCGGAGATGAGGCACCTCGTTCACAATGCGTTCTACGAACTTGCTGTATTCCAGGCTCATAAGCTCTTCTTCGGCAAAATATACTGGAGTTATTCTTTTTGTAGAATAGTGGGAGTATTCTAACTTGACGTCAATCGCCATGACACACAGATCGATAAGACAACGAGCCTTTTCTCTGACAGAATGCTATCATCCCCACCTAGCAACGTCTGACAATTTGCCTCGCAACGCAACCAATCAACCATGATAACGAACGCGGTAACTGACGTCATTAAACGCTCAACCTGAATCCACTGTAAATTTTCCGTTGTTGTTGCGATTGGTAGATTCTTCAGTAATGTCAATTAGAAATTGAAAATCGATGTTTGTACATTGAATGTACAGAAAGCTCTATTGTTTGTACAATCCCATTAATATTTGTCTTACTCACACCAACGCCGTCCAGGAATGTTAATGAATTTCAAACAGTGTGATGAAAATGTTAATGAATGGTTATGCACTTTAATGTTTGATTATTGTCTCTATTGATTTTTATGATGGTGTTAATGACTTGAATGTTAGTGCAAATGAAAGTATATTTTCCTCTTTTGTATGCCGAATGACGCATATGAACATATGAAAATGCTATTGAATGTGAACAAAAATGCAAAAGTCGTTATTGAATCTGAGTTACGTGCAAATGTTCGCTTCTTGGCGCTCATGAATGCATCTTCGGGCTATTGGTCGTCAATGCACGCAAATGAATGCGTATTTTCTCGTAATGAACAGCAAAAGGTGTAAATCACTTTTGCGTCATTGTTGAGCGTTCGTCGAAAAAAACCATTTACAGGACATAAACCAAAAGTAGTATTAGGCAGGATTCCATCTTGCATTAGGTTAGAAATGAACATTTATTTAACACGGAAGTGCTACCTAAATGTTACTTTATGCCCGCTAGTTGAATGCTTGTCTAATTTGCAAATGGTAATTGTGAATTTTTCCTTTAACAACTAAGGAAATGTCTTCTGCAATTTTTATTATATTATATTATTTTTTATTTCACAAAAGTAGGGGGGCTAAGGCCCCCCCCAGCCCCTCCCTCTTCGCGGTCTCTGCCCCTGTACTCTTCCACCTTTTCTGTAGTAAACTCAGTGTTTGTTCCCTGTGCTTCCGTCTCACCACTCTGCTAAAGGCAGAAAGGGATTGTTGGTTGTCTACTGAATCGAACTTCGTTACCATCGGCAGTTTTGTCTTCAATGATCACCCTATTAAATATTTATTTCGATTGAAACAGTGCTCGGCCAAGCACTACAGCAGTTTACTATTCCTCTCTGTGGTTTTTCAGCTGTCTGGTCTGCCCCGTGAAGCGCCGTGTGGGATAATATGTACGAACACCAACACTTCAGAGCAGCTTGCATTGTTACAAGAAAAGAGTCTGATTGTCGAACCTGGGACCTACCCCGCCTACAGTAACCTGGCCTACATTCTACTTGGACGACTGCTGACTGAAACGTACTGTTTCAGAGTTCTCTTACTACGATTATCAGTTGAGTTTGAACCAAGAGAAGTTTGGCGCCCAAGTTTTGCCGTAGAAACCACGTTAATTGTTGTTGTCAAGGGGAGCGCAATGCAAATAGCATCCATTGGAAACCTTTCAGTCTTAATAGGTAAGACTGAGGACATCAGTGCCCGAAAAGTTGCCAATGGACACTATTTGCGTTCCTCTTGACAACAGCGTGGTTTCAAGAGCAAAACTAGGGCGCCAAGCCAAACTCAACTGATAGTAGTAGCAGTAGTAGTAGTAGTAGTGTTAGGCGTCTTGATCTTTTGGACCTTTAGACCCAACCACCTTGATCTTGATGCACTCCTATTTTGACATACTGTACTCTAAATTTTTTATTCACCTGTCATCGGAAACGACGGCTGTTTTCATGGAAACGAAGTCTTTTGCCGGAAAACAACTTCGAAATTGAACCCGTTATTGGTTTTAGTGTGGATGGGTAAAATTATGGGCTGGTGTCTCTGCATGCCTTAGCTCGTTAGGGTGACCTCATTCCTTACCCTTAAAAGTCGTATCGTCGTTTACAAGCCTCTTGTCTATCCTGAATACAAATTGAGAAAACATTCATACATCCCTGTGTTGCTTTACTGGATATACAAGCGTCATACACGGTAAAAGTGTATATCGCTCTATTATCTTGTGTTTCTTGACCAGTAATTTGGTGATATTCACTGACTAAACTGTTAGTGTCCTAGTAAGGTATGACACCCCTGACTAAGCGATGACCATAAACGAGCTTGGGTTGTACCTCCTCAAGCACAATGAGTTAAGTCAGTATATTAGTGGTCGGTGGGGATAGCAAAGCCCACTTTTATTGAGGTGATGGGGATGCCCCATTTGAGACTAAACCAGCCAATCACACACAGCAATTGGCTTTTACTGGCATCTTTTTCCTCTCATCGTAAAGGTACATCCTTATATCATTGTCGTATATATCACAGCCTTGTTTCTTTTTGTGTTCCTGAGTCATCTGCCTGCAAGTCTTGGTCTCTCTCGCTTTTTCCAACTAAGTGACAAACTTCCAATGTTATTAACACAATAATTGTATTCGTTGGTTTTGAGCAACGCAGGAATTGGGGTGGGAAGGGGTGGCTTTGTTCTGGTTTGATGACATTGTTGTACAAAAACATAAAAAAAAAGTAAGACTCATGGAACTGTCTCAACAGTTTTGTTAGAGGTGTTAACCTTATTAATACTTTTCAGACTGCTTAACACGACGTTTGAAGCCTGGACAACTGCCAATATTCTTCAGCCACTGGGCATGTCAAACACAGGTTTCGGGACTCCCAACTCGTCTAACATGGCGCCCGTTCCCATGTTCGCGATGGATCTTGGTTGGTTTGTACCCGCCGGTGATATGTACTCCACTGTGGCAGATCTCACCAAACTGGGGAAAATGTTTACGCAGCCGGGGAAACAAAACCTCTTTAAGGTATGGATATTATCAAAGGCATCTGCTTAAATTTCACCGCTACTTACCTCGGCGAGAATGTCGGACTCACGTTTTCAGGATAAACAACAAGAAGAAAGGTACCAAGAGAAATAATTTCTGAATTATTTTTATTGGAATCGTCACTATTGGTGGATATTTTCATTAGTTGACACCAACCTCGTATAAGATCCCCATCCAAGAGAGTTTTAACCAGTGTGTTTCATTTCAACTTCTTTATTATACAGACGGACCTTTAGAAAACTGATGGGGAAGGGGAGTTGGAAAAAAGCCAAAACAAGTTCATGCAAGGTAAAAATATTCGAACAAAGAAGAAGGCAAAGAGAAGAAAAGTCATACACCTGCAAAAGCAATGGGCGAAAACAAAACATGGAAACTGAAATTCCTTAACCCCGGCCACCCTCTCCCCACCCACCACCATTTTTCTAATGGTCTGGCCGCGTTCCTTAATTTGAATTCACGATTGGTAAGAAACTTCACTCATTCATCTTCCAGGAGAAGACAATTCGGCAAATCCTGCAACCTGACTACATCACCAGAGGAGGAGAATATCTGTGGGGTGCACCATGGGAGATGCGTTTCATGAAGGGCTTCTTGGTGGTCGGCAAAGCCGGCGGCAACACAGCATTTACGTCTGTGGTCCCAGAACTGGAGCTCGGCATGAACATTCTGATGAGTGTCAGCCCCCGAACGTCCTTCCTGCCAGCTGTTGATGCGGCATATTTGGGATACTCTGCTTTCCTCCCCTCCTTAAACAAAACCTTATTCCACCTGCAAAAAAAACTGAACGAATTCCCGATCGATCCTAAAGCCTTCTTGGGCAGATTCCAAGGCACATCTCTTGACCCAACTAAGGGCATACAGCTGTCTCTGACCTACACAATCTCTGTCAGTAACGGTTTTCTTCTTGCTAGTGACCCCAGTAAACCCGACCAAGACCTCACGCTGTCCTATATAGGAGAGCCCCTAATACTGCGGTCACGTCCCGCTGTATCCAGTGGGAGCTGCCTTATTGAACACACAGGGATGGAGTACGGCGTATATTTCAGTCCCCCTGACGGAAATGGGCTGTCACAGGGATTCAAATCTACTTGGATGACCTTTGAACGAGTTACAAAGCTTTCCAAGGAGTTAAAGTAACTCCGACGTGTACTGACTGATTTTATTTGACACCATGCTACACGTCCGGCGTATCTGATCGAACAAAATCGAACCAAAAACCAATGGAACTCAATCGAACTTTCGGTGTTCGATTGCGTTCGGTAATTGAAGAGACTACAAACAGTCTATTTTGCTGTGAGTTCGATTTCCGAACCAATCAAACAAAATCAAACAACTGCATCTCTTGTCACCTGAAACGTAGGAGAACACGCAGGAGTAGTCATAAAGAACGCCCGGGGCGAATGGCTTATGCTGATGAATGATCATGGGGCGGTGTGTCACGCAAATGTACACTAGGTCGATGCTATTTAGGCCTTTTTTTTTTTCATAACCTCAATTTATCAACATTTATATTCAAATGAACGAATAGGAGTTCGGTAATCAAGCGTCCGATTGAGTACGATAGCAGACCATTCCGTAATCGAACGTCACTTCGATTGAGTTCAATTACCGGACCGTCCGGTAATCGAACGTTCGATTGTGTTCGATTGACAACATTTCACTGTGAGTTCGATTCTGTTCGATTACCGAACCCAATCGAGCGATTGGTTTCGATAGGGTTCGATATATTGCCGAACGTAGTCTGCCTTAGGACTCCCAATTTCTTATCTCGCTTTTTCATCCACTAAAAGATACCTGTTTTACTGTGTTGATGCGTGTACTGCAGTACTCACACAGGTGTGCAGCCTCAGCTACACTGGTACCATGTTTTAGTCGAATAAAATGAAATCCACCTGTCACTCTTTTCCATTTTTTCGCTGTTCACCTCCTCAGGCAAAGTTGTTTATAATCTAACTCCCAGAAGTGATTAGCATGTAACTTCTCCTTATACATGTAACAGTAGACAGGTATGAGAAAAGACAAACTTGTCAACCAGAGGATTTTAGTTTGATATAACTCCAAATTCTCTTCACTAATATACAAGGAACTGTCAGTCTGCCAGTGTAAAGCAGCTAGAAAGGAAAATAATTTAATCAGATCTCGGTAGTTAAAGGGTAAGCTTGATTTACTACTATTTATGCCAGTTTTCATGGTTAGATGGCACTCGGAAGCGATTGATTTGAGTCGTAAGCCCAGCCCCCGCACCTGAAATAGTTTTTGTGCCCAACCTAAAAAAGGTCCCGTGTTTTTGGTTTTCATGACGTGTTCCTTTCACACGAACCTACCTCTAAAAACGCAATCAGTTCAAAAGCATCTTTTGACAGCGTGAAAGCATCTGTGAAATCGTGTAAACTGTGAAGCATAATTTACTTTCAATGAAGCACTTGAACTACGTATATTTCGATTGCAAGTGCGCCACGCTGCTGATTAGACAGGGGCACCCAACGAGCAAATTAAGAAAAAAAACCTTTAAAGGAATATTTCTAGGCTCCTTGTAAGACTGTTAAAAGAGTTGTTTTAATCAGCTAGAAAAATTTGATCTGTTCGGATTTCTTAGCTGAAAATTGAAGTGCCCGAAAATTTTAGGGAATGAAATCCGCTTTCATTTCAGAAATTGCTAGCTGAACGTTACCTTCGAAGAACTTCTATGCGAACTATTTGCTCACCCGAAAATGCTGGACGACCTTTTTAAGAGCGAAAAATTGCAAAAATATCCCTTCCGAAAATCTAAGGGACTATTTTCCCCTGGATTTCCCTGGTCGCGAATCTCAGGGCTTTTAGGTGATGTTTTAAAAAAAGGGATCAGTAGCTTTTTGGCAATGCGTTATCCGAAAGTCTTAGAACGGGTGGACTCTCCCGAACAGATATTGCATCGAAGATTCTTGTTGGGTGCCCCTGATAGGACGCTGGACCAAAGAGGGAGCGAGGCGCGGAAGGACAAGGGGAACAGCAGGCGAGGGGAAATAATAAGATCGGAAGCGGGCATCTGGAAAATAGTGACAACAACTGGATTTTCCGCTTTAGAGTTTCTAATACAAACAGCGCAAAGTCACGGAAACCACTGGGAAAGGATGGGAAATTTTGAATTGAAACGTAAGAGAAGCAAGAAGAAGCAGGCACCGAAAGAGAAGGAAAAGGGGACTCATCCATACACACCTCACGTCTCTGCGCTCGCTTTCATCGGCGTTTTTTCTTCTTCAATCCTTTCACGCATGTTTTCAAATGGTGCCACAGAGCGTCTGTTTTAATCCACAATCGAGCACAGGAACATGTCACATCCTTTCGTGCATGGAAGCTGGGGGATGGATACTCCCAATTCCAAGTGACAGGAATGATCGAATGTCTGCAAAAATCAAAACACAAAAAATTCCCTGGACCAAAATTTTCGATGTCGAATCTCTGAGCCCTAAAAGTTTCCAGATAGGATTATACTTTATCCGCAGAACTACGCGGCCGGGATACGCGAGGACTCGTTACCTCCGGAGTTCTCCCCCCCACCCCCCCCGCCTTCCTTCGTCTCATAGTTCAAGCTTTGTTCTGCACCCGGCACTGGAAAGAAGATTTAATTAAGGTGTCAGTGGGTGGAAGAGTGCTGATGTTGCCACTCCCTACCACTGTTATAATAGTATATTTGTAAGGAGATTGTAAGTCACGTAGCGTTTCACCAGTTACCTTAATTAATTGCAACCGAAAGCGTACAAATAACAAGATAATAATTGGAGACGAAAGGATTGACAGTGCAATGACTGTTCAGTTTTGCACGCTTAGCTTCTTTGAGCAGAGCGAACGAGAATCGAGAATAAAGGAGGGAATCGAACAAAAAAAATCATTTCCTTTAAATTCTAGTGAGGGCAGTCGTATCAACCTGATGTTGTTTGCCTCAGCGTGCGTCAGCACCACATAATAGCACTTTTCGACAGCTTTCCACCTGAACAGTCTCACGTTAGGATCTTTTTCTTACATAAACTCAAGTCGGGTACTCAAAGAATGATGGCTGTACAGCTGTATAGGGTAACTCTAACATTTGCACGATTTACAGAATTATACACAGCTTTCTGTTATCTTTCTTTTCCTTTTTTCTTTTGTTTTGGTTTTAGTTAGCTTGGCCTTGGGCCCTAGCAATTATCGTGACAGTGGGGGCTCATTAACATTGAATGAAACGTTAAAAAACGAGTTGGACGCTTCTATCGCATGACGAGTTTGACGGATTACATTCCCTACCGCTTTCATTTGTTGTAAAGTTCAGCAAACGGCGGAAATACTTTCGAAAAGAGGAATCAAGAACATGTGCTTTTGATTGTCCTTGCAAAACGCCTTCGTGAAGTTGTAAACCGCTGATATTAATGGGATAAGCCTGTTAACTAGAATTCCCAATAGTGCTCTATGTTGAAAATAAATATTTCTTTGCGGTTTTCACTTTAGCTGCCCTCAAATAATAAAATTTTTGTTGGTCAAATTTTATAAATATTTCGAACCAAAAAGCTCAAAAAGCATTTACAAACAGAAAAATAACTTACCTACCGCCGCAAATAAGCTAGCTTTATGGAATCCTGTGTTATGAGTGATTTTATTAATTTATGAATTACTTTGGGGAGAGTCTGTCTCCGGAGGGGAAGGGGGGGGGAGCTGTACTTCCAGAAAAATTTGGCGGGGGTGTGCGACAGGTGCCTTCTGCAAATGCTGCAACCCTTACCCTATTTCATACCAAAGTCGGATTTTCCCTACTCAACTTCAAACCTGATCAAAAATTTGATACCCATTTCAGACCTGCATTATAATCAGTTCCCTAGGTCAGACCAAAACGGCTGACAAGCATACTCTTTGGCGCTGCACATACCTATAAAGCCCTTATAAGGGAGTACCCCCCCCCCCCCCGGGAATCTGTCTCCCCACGCTATAGATTTTATTTCTTCACTACATGTCATAACGTTCGAAAAAAAGGTATAGCAAATTATGCAGTACTGGCAAGTTTGCCAGAAGAACTTCAACTGCTAAACCGGATCTGTTGTAAGCTAAGGCAAATGTACGTATCTGATAATTGTCTAGTAATTATTATATCGCGGTACTTGCACAACCGGATGTTGCGAAAGCTGTCGTTAATGTTTATTGTTCATGTAGACAAAGCAATTTTTCTGTACCTAGTCAATCTTGATTTTGCCAGAAAAAGAAAGCATATAGATGTACCTTTCTGAAGCCTTCTTCGTTCAACCGATCTTAAAAGAAGACCCACAAAACGTGAAAGAATTTTCCTGAGCTATATCAAAATAATGATTATGTTGTCAAATGTTGTTTATATTACAGACCTATTACAAGACAGCACTTTAACGCTGAAATATAAAAACTCGATCTTTCCTTTATGTGCCTGAGAACTGAGAAGCTGACGAAATAATTAAGTTACTGACTATACAATTAAAACTGGAAAAATATATTTAGAATTAATTTTAAATAAGAGATTATCTCCTCTATAAAGGGATACGCGCTGCTAATAAACTACTGAGGTTTAAAATTAAATGTTATAAATACATTTACACATAATATTTTTACTTAAGTTTGAAATTTAATCTTTGCTCTGTGTGGTTCATTAATCCTGAACCTTGTGGCTTCATTATCGCTTCTAATAAAAACTACTTGTAGTCTGAATTATAACAGAACGAACCATTGCGGCAATTTTTGTTTTGTAAACAGGAAGGGCTTCGTTTTGGATTTTGCTGATTCCTCTTCGAGCCCTTTTCACCCAGTATCCGGTTCACTCTTGATAAAAATGTGAAAATTGTCAAACGTTCCTCTCCGGAGATTGATAAAACTGGAAAGAATACGAAAAGATCAGTACAAAACTGCTTAACTTAATCTACAGGAATACCAGGAATCGCACCACATAACACATAGGGTGCCATCGCAACGTTAAAATTCCTGCATATAAACGCCCAAGTTCATTCTTACTTTGCCACAATTTTAATGGGATTTCGTCCCCTGACTCTAACTACAAAAGCAATGTTGTTCTCACTGAGTGAAACTGAAGACATATAAATACATCAGTGGTATACGTTTAACAGACTGAAATTTCAGTTTGCAGTTCAGTTAGTTCTGACGCAGTAAATGCGAGGCATTTACTTCATCCGGATTTCCAGGTCACTTAAGATGGAATTGAGTGTTCGCCTCTTTTAATTCAGTAAAGTCGTAATCCGCAAACAGGAAGAGCCGAGTATATTTCCTCTGTTTGTAAACCCTTAACCCGAGTTCTAAGGTCAAAACTTGTTTATAAGAACATCTTTAATTTGACCACGCAAAACCTTTCAAGAACTAAAATGATCAGCTCAAAGTACTACACCACAGATTTCATTTGAATAGTCCCACTTCAGAATTTCGCCCTTAGAATGATGATAGAGGGCGAAACACGAAAAGCTCTGCTCCGAAGACGTAGTAGTGTCGTCTGAGTAGTGTGGCATTTCAGTGCATATTTCATCCACAAACTAATTCGCAGATTATGATAAACAACACCACAGGAAAGTACTACTCACTACCTTTCATTTGAACTGAAACATCCGCGCCTTTTAAACGTACGCGTTTCACCCAGTCTCAAAAGTTCGAACTACTGCTCTCCACTATTTCAGTTGGCAAGAATGGTCACGTCTTAGCATTGTAATTTTACAAAATAGACAACTAATCTTGCAAAATACAATAGACATCACCACAGGGAAGCACTGCTCAGTAGCATTCATTTGAATGGTTACACTTGACTGTCGCTTTCACCGCCAAAAGTCGCTTTGACTTTCCGTTTCAAACGCTGTTGGGACTTTTGAGTTTGTATCGTAAATCCAAGCCCGGTTGGCGGTTCATGCCTCAGTTACGTTTGGACAGCCGGCGTTCTCATTAAAAAAAAGAAGAGTTCATTTTTATCATGACAGATAAATTAGGACGTCGTTCATCTAGGATTTCATCATTGCAAAAAGGCGCTGCCTCAGAGTGCTGTTGCAGTGACTTTGTGGTAAAAATGCCCCTAAAGTGACCGCTAATAAAAAGCTGAAAGTGGATGCCTTGTTCGTGCATCATGAGAGCAAATGGAAAAAACGGCTGAAACCAATAAGAGACCACGTAAAATCATTGTGTTTTCGGATTGTTGAAGATTTCAATATCTAACATGCAAACAGTTATTTAAGCTGTGACTGTTCAAATAAAATCTTTTGAGAAGTACTTTCCCTAACCCTGGCGAACCAGACAGGTTGCTCTACCCTACCAGGGTACACTTTCCTGAGTTAAGTGGTGAATAACATGTTTTGTGTGGTGGTTATAGTCAGCGAGCAATCTCTCCTGGGGCAGGCTATGGTGGTTATGAAGGCCTAGCTCGTGTCTAACACCCATCTGAAGAGACCTCCTTTTGTGGACATCAATCTTCGGCTGGAGAAAGCGGAGTTCCTCAAAAATGGGCACAGTTAAAACAAAAGAAACCTACATCCTTCCCCTTTTCCAATTTCACTGTACATTGCCGAAACTTGTCAATTTTACACTTACACACTCTTCTCTTCTGTCTGACACTCATGATCGAAACATTCGAATGTTGGAAATATAATGAATAAGGTATAACACGGTCTTTGCCCAATACCTTCCAAAGGCACACCATCTCTATCAAATTCCCTCAAGAGTAGTCTCGATAAAAGAAGTATCGTCCGTCGCTGTATTTGTGTTTCTTGTATATGCCTGCAGGAAAGAAGCGTTCGCCTTTCACCCGGCTTTGAGGCGAATGCTGATTTTTGATGAAATCATGTGGTTTTTACTTAAAGCTTTCAATCGCCAGATATTATGCACCGATGCGACCATTGAAATGAAACTTAGCTGTTTCAGGTATGAAGTGACTGTATACAAGTATACAATCAAAATACCAAGGAGTCGCCTTGTTTGTTCGATACTTGTCAAACGTTAAACAACAGAAAACCGGTCATAACTAAGTCCTTTACCCCATTAGAGCACGGAAGAGAAAAAATGCAAAACTTTCCGGAGTCAAGGTTGTCAAGAAGCCCAAACATTCACAAGAACCCTCCTACGCTAAGAGGCGCATTTCAATCATATTTGCATTCACTGACAATAGCTCTCGAATCAATGAATTGGGACACATATGAGATCACATAAGAACCGACCGATTGAAAACAATTCAATGGTTTCGGCACAAAACAATCCTTGAGAGTAATATGCTAATTATGTCAGTTCTAACAACCTGCTCTTTAAGAAATTGAAAATTGCCCAGACCTAGCCAGAGGCTCTTGAGTCGCTTCGCCAACATGAAAGCGGCGCTTACATTTCTTACACAAGAAGTAATAGTCGCTGGGCCATGACAGATTAACAAACGAATGTTTGCATATGTGTAATCTGTTTTGTACTCTATTGTGCGTGGCGTTAAGAGGCGAAGTTTAGAGAATAATACAGCAATACGCGGTTTACGTTCTTCCAGGCTATCCATTTTTCAAATGCCACCTTAAACCACGCACTTCTCCAGTTTGATCCGAGCTTCTTTCAACGATTTCGTCATCCAGAACTTTCGCGGAACCGTACGTGACGATACAACACAATTGATGTTTTATCTCTCGATGTGAAATGCTTATCTCGTAAAAATTACCACTTGATGCCTTCCGTCAACTGGGAATATTCAAAGCTAACCACCATGTAGCGCCATTTTGTGACGTTATTAAAGTTATTCGAGCTCCCGAACAATATAAAATTTAAATCTCGGTTTCTTGGAGGACGGAAAACTTGGACCAGTCGCAATTACCTTCGCGATCGCGGTCGCTGTTACATGCATTACCAACTTCTATGTCAAGTTCTTGCACAGTCGAAATGCTAAGGGTCAGAGTTTCCGTTTCCAGTGTCTTGCAACTGGCAGCAAAGCTTACATTTTCACTTAGTACTTCTTCATCAACCTCGGGTGGTTGCTTGACCGATGTTTCGCCATCTCTAAGAAGACATTCTGTGTCGCAGATGCAGCCAAAGGTTTCTCCACTTGTCGAAGTTTTTTCCACGTCGCTCTGTCTTGTGTCTAGCGAGCTTTCTGTTCGTTCAAACTCCGAGCTTGCGCCCAGATGACATGACTGGTTGCTCTGTTTGAGTCTGTCGGGCGTCCGACCTTTCGGTCGAAAATCCGAACTGATTGCACTAGCCGCTGAATTGCTCCTAGAATTCTTAAAAGCACTCATGTTGTAATACATTCTATTAGCCTCCACGTTCGATATCGCGTCAACATGAAGATGCGGTATGCTATTTTCGCCGAGTACTTCAGCGTGAAGCTTTCGACTGGCAACCTCTTGATGGTGAAGTTCGCTGCGCGCGTCTTGGAAAGCCCTCGATATCACCTTGGCAAGGCTCTTTGCCTCGCTGTTGGTCTTACACAAGACAACGTTGCACTCTACCGACTCGGATTTCGTTCCCGGTTGATAGGTAAAGAAGAAGATTCTTTGTTGCGCTTTAAAAACTCCGCTGAACCTGATCCGTCGCAACAGAAAAACCTTTTCCTCATCCTCCGTGCTGTCTCTATCCCGCAAAGATAACTCCTGTTTGGTCAGTTTCAATGAGTAGTGGTCCATATATTTCAATGCGGACTTCTTCGTCGTGAAAATAACTCTAACGGTGTCGCAAATTTCCGAATGACCCGGGCTCCACAGCTTTTCGCATCCCAGGTATTTCACAGTATAGGTCGGCGTGTGAATATTGAAGTCGACTCTTTGGTAATCCCGATCGGCTCCTGAACCGGATTGTGATCGCAGAGGGCCACAAAGAAACCTAAACATGTCCCGAAGTCGTCGTTGTTTGTAGGTATTTTGTCAGTAGAGGAAGCTTAATCTTGCTGCTCTCGGCATGTTGCGTGTTTCATCTCAAGAGGGTTCCATCGTCATCGCCAACCAAACAAGACCCAAGTTGATTCCATGTTGCGTCGATCGATCAGCACAATTTTTGTGGTCGATTGTCGTCCTCTTGGACTTCTGGAGCGGAATGAAGCCGGCGAAGAATTATTATTACCTGGATCACGCACTGAAATCGAGACAAGTGACGGCGGTATGATTCGTAAACTCGCCACTCAAACCAAAAACCTTTTCTCGCCTTCAAATCGACTACGTCCGCTTCCGCAGACAAAACAACGAACGTTCTGATAGCGCTCTCGCAGTCCTAAGTATGTCCCGTGTATATTTTCACGCAAGTTTTGTTCCTTCGTGATTTGTCTTCAGAATTCCGTGTAACTATAATCGAATTTCGCGACAATAAGCGAGAGATGCCGATGACATGACATGGCTTAAATTAATAATAACATTTCGCTCCAGTGCGTCCGTTCTTCGTGATTGCATAAAAAGTATTGTTTACGGCCAAAAATTATTTAAGCGCCGATCGCTGAGTTTATGCTCTGGATGTCTAATCCCTTGGGACCTGAAAAAGGATACAGTAAGCTGACCTTCCTTATGACCGTCCAGTTGAAAAAATCCGCTTTCTTGTGTTACATTGCGACGCAAGTGTCGCTCGTCTGGATTTGTTTTCGAGCAAATCAAACAGACCCTAATCATTATTTGCATTATATTTCAGCTGTCAGACTGAGTTTGTGCGCGTGACAAATCCACTCCGCCTGTGTTGAATTTACGTCAACTGTATATCGCCTTACACGCTTGAGATCCGGTCAGAATTTCCTCTGTCACAATGATAGGGAGGACACTTGAATTTTCAAAGCTTCTTGATGACGGGACAAACAATCAACACGGATAAAGCGACCGCGTCATTTCCATATATTTCAGCATATTTGCAATGAAATAACATCACCTTAGAAAGCGATAGCCTGTTCCAATATTTCGAAGCGTGACCAGAGAAAAAGGTCATAAATAGCATTTTCTTTTTATTGACCAGGCGTTAAGTACGTTATTTACCCATTTCTCGATGACAGACATGGAACTGATTAGCGAGTAAGTTTATAGACCCACGCAAAATGTCCGCATAGATATTATATATAGGTTTATTAGTCGAAATTTATGCAATGCAGGGATAAATATTAAAGCTTGGAGTTCCAAAAGTGATATTTCCTGTCACAGGTTTTTTGTGACGTGATTTTATCCCCGTTACAAAAACCGCCGACGAGGGACAATTCAACAATCTGGTAAGGTATTTGTTTAGGAGTACGTTTTACATGAAATCACAAAGGGGTTCATCCCGGCTTTCATTTCGGGATTTTTTTTTTTATTACATACGTGGTTTCATGCCAATCATGCCATCTCTTGATGGACTAGGTTTTTTTTCTATAAGAGAATCTGTCTGCAGTTTCCTTGTCAGTCATTGGTGCTTTTTTTTCTTTTCTTTGTTCTTTTTTTTTTGGTTTGTTTGTTTTTTATATTATTGTCCAAAACATGATATTCTTTGTTCTTGTCAAGACCGCCGGGTTTATCATGGTTGAATGACCGATAATTGTCTAAATTCTACTGATCTCAGGGTTGAAAAGCATGGTTTTGGTCTTGTTAAAGAATTGAATTGGCTTCACGTTTTATTTATTTCCGTTAGCTTGTTTGTTCACTCAATAAAGCAAAGAGTTGGTTGTACGTGCTTTTTACGGCGTCTCAACTCTTCGATTTTAAGAAGTTTCCGTCACAAATATCAACTGATTACGTTTACTGTTATTCATTTGCCCGAAAATGCAAACAAACTCGCAACTTTTTTCTGTTTTGTCAACGTTTTGATACTCAAGAATCAACGCAAAATCTATCAAACGAGGAAACTTTCAAAATTTGCGTTTTAAACACATGCAATAAATAAATATCTCAACTACAGAATCTTAGTTCTTTCAGATTTGAGGTTTTTGTTACTGCGTTTTTTCTTGAAAGTGAATGCCACACAAGCGCTGACATTAGAGACAACCACTAATTGATAAGCTGCCCCGCTAATAAAATCAGGGAGATGATTACATCAGTCACAATTGAACATCGTCAACAGCTGAATATTAAATGGCTTCAAAGTACTGTTTCGTGTACCTGGCTGTCAGCTCGAGGTTCTTATATCCCTTGTGGTTTCTGTGTGATTCGTCTTATTGAAGAGTCTCAAATTCGACAGACATGCGATATTTCATACTGATAACTGAGCTATCACTCATTTTCCTCCGTCTTATGTTTATCTATCATGATTTACTGTGGTGGTCCGATCATGAAAAACAGTTGAATACCAGCCCAGTTTTATTTCGTGCCCCTGATCCGAGACAGATTCTGTTTAAAACACATTCATTTTAATCAAATGCGATTAACCGGACATTTTGACTCGAGGCCCGCTATTTTAGGAAAATTTCATCCACCTTGACACTCATCCTTACGTAGGACTTCATAGGTGGTTCTAGTATGAGGGTATTAGCTGCTTGAGAAATTTCTGTTGAGAACATGAATGAAGCTCTTAGTGACAAAGACTTTTCCCACCTGAGCAGTTACTGAGCAGCACTTTGGTGTAGTGTGTTTATTATACTTTGTAAGTTAAGACAAGTAAGCCGTTGACCTTCTTATGCTGAGTCCCTAGAAGCTTGAATCCAAAAACCTTATTACTGATTTTAAAAACATCTTACCCTGTTAAGGATACGGTACGTGTTTGCTGTAGCGTTTGAGCCGTCTTGGATGAGTGTTGAAGCTTATACATGGACAAATAAAGCCCGATTCAGAGGGTCCCCAATAGGTTTGGCGGGATGCGGGATTTGGCTTTTTTTCACGGTGATATTCAGGATTTGAGCTGAAAAAAGGGGTGGGAAGCGGGAATTTTAGTTGCTAGTGGGAGCGGGAATTCGTGTTTTTATAGGGTTGGGATGCGAGATTGGCAAGGGAAACAGGGCGGGATATGGGATTTAAATTCCAGCGTGACTTCTTCATAAGTTGACTAACGCAAAACCGGAAGCTGGCGAAAATGAACCGTTGTGCGTATAGCTGTGTCCGGTTTCAATTCATGAAGGAATGGGCACAAAGCTTTGGAGCCGCAGTTCGCCAGAGAACCGTTAGACAGGAAACGACAATGGCTAGAGCTGAAACTTTGCCCAGTTTTCTTTACCAGAGAGAAATTAAGCCTGGAGAAAGTGTTGATATTACAGGAGAGGTTCAACACTCTGAAGATGGAGACGGGTATGAGACTTGCAGAAGTGCGGAGGAGGAAATCGACCAGGTGGACGATTCTCAAAGTGTTTCCACTGACTTTAGATAGGGAAGCGAACTTCTTGCTAGGGAGAGTGTCTACATTCGGCCGTGCTGTTCGGTTCAATAGCAGGCTAATGTTCAGTTAAAATGCTCAGTTAACCTTTTTTAAAAATGTTTCCGACAATTTGACGATGCTTGTTTATACAACTCGATGGATGGAGCTAGCATGGACAAAATCTTCCTATCTTAAGAAAACAACACGATACAACAGAACAGGACTAGGGACCATTGAGCTAGTACCCGATCGAATGCCAGACGCACAAACTAACACATATCTTCAAATATTCAGCTGATTGTCTTCTAAAAAACCAGAACTAGGAATATGGAGGTAAACAATCTCTTTCTTTTACTGATACGTGAAAAAAAAAAAAAAAAAAAAAAAAACAGTGAAACGTTTAAAGAGGGAAACGCAACAATCATTTCTGATTACTTATCTGCTACCCATTGCATACAGGTAGGCCTTTTATGATCGTTTCTGTAATGTTTATTTTTTTTTGTTTCTGCGTTAATTATTATTTAATATATTACTAATTAGCGCAAAAATGTCTTTGCAAAGTGGGTGGGATCGGGATTCCCAAGTGAAAAAGGGCGGGATGGTGGGATTAACGGGAAAAAATGCGCGGGAAAGCGGGATCTGAGAAGCCTATTGTGGACCCTCGATTCAGACACCGTACTTTTCATGAGCCGAACCTCATTCATAACATTAATGCCCGGTTCAGACGCCGTACTTTTCATGAGCCGAACTAAATTCGAATTTGGAAGGACCCAAATTGACAAACGTACGCCTGTTGATTCAGACGTCGAACTTAATTAGCCGTTCCACAGCCGTTTCTAATACAGTTGCAGGAAAACTAATAAATATTGTCAGTGGTTTTGAAAATATATGCCAAATAATAATTTATGTATTAAGTTCGGCACATGAAAAGTTCGGCGTCTGAATCAAGACTGTTCCAAACTAACTTCTGAATCAATTAGGAACGGCTGTTTTAATTTGGAACGGATCAGGCGTACTTTTCGCCTGGCTTAGCCTGTTCCAGGCTCTCGGTCAGTGAGGATATGATCAAAAATGCGGTCGGACGTCGAGCGGAGTCTGGTAGAGAAAGAAGGGAGGAGCAATTCCTTGTTTCGAATGATGTTAAAAAGCGAAACTCTGGGAACCTTCGTTCCTTGGCAAGTTACATTTTTCTTGCAAAATCTACAGCATTTCGAAGGATGGACATTCGAAGATATTTTAGTCCACAAAGAAGACATATAAAACGAACGTAAGAAGGTACAAACACGCTTTGAAGTCGTGATACTCGCGCGGGTAACTCGACACTGTAGTTACTGACATTTTGACATTTGACATTTGACATCGCTGAAATGGTGTCATTTTAAAAGTGGGCGGAATGACCTTTTTAAAACAATGCTTACAGGCTCTCCTCCCCTCTTTCTATACCAGATCCCGCTCGACGCCCGGCCGCATTTTTATCGTATCCCCACTGACCGAGAGCCTGGAACAGGCTACAATGTAGCCTGGCTTGGTCGGGAATTTCGACTTTGGAACGGCCTTGATTCAGACGCCGAACTTTTCATGTGCCGAACTTAATGCATAAATTATTATTTGGTATATATATATATAAATGCAGTTAATGTTCACCGCTGAATCCAGGATAGTGCTCTACAATAAAGGAGCTGTGACAGTAATAGTAGATGAGCTACTCAATATGAGTACATACGGAGTTTAATACAAATTTGTTTCGTAGACCAACAGAGTTAGTCCACTCATCAGTTAATCCCCGGGACTATTGAAATGTTTATAAATAAGGTCGTCCCTCTCCTTATCACTGTTGGAAAGTTTCACGTAAGCTCTAAGACGGCTCTTATGATTATTAAACCTCAATCGGAATTTCGTCGACGTAGACCCAACATACTGGATGCTGCATACTCTACAACACATCAGATAGACAACATTTTTAGAATTACAGTTTAACTCATAATTGATCGAAAAGTTACGTCCAGTGGTCTTAGATGTAAACGTATCCCCTGGGCATAGGTAGTCGCATACTTGGCATCTCTCATTCCCACACTTGACAGTTCCTTTAGGTATTTCGCCTGTGCGCATCGTCTTCAACTTCGCATGCACTAAGTAGTCTCCTAGGCTTTTTGGTCTACGAAAAGCCATCATTGGAAGGTCCATTTCAACAGTCCCGGTCATAATGGCCTGGTAGACGTTAGTATTAAACTCATTGACAAAGTGGCAGAGGAGGCAAAGCTTCAAGACAAAGAGGGCCAGTGGGCGTACAGACTTAAAACTTTGCAGCCCCATGGACTCAATGAAAGTGACTTTTTCTTTAACCAAAACAGAGGGACAAGAGTCAGGAGACGTTAATTCATAATTTTTTTGACGCTCGCGCGGGTTTTACTAGCGCGAGCTCCAAAAATTAAAATTTTGTATGCACTTAACTAGCGCGCGCAAGGCAATCTATCGGTTGTAACGCTTTTTTTTATAGCGCGTGTCGCGTCATAACTTGTAAACTTGTAAACTTGTATTTAGATGGCGTGCAACGTTTACAACGGCCATTCACCCTGAGGAAGGCCGGTCTATCCGGCCGAAATATAGGTGACAAACAAAAACAATCTTGTCTTCATTTATGTCAAACATATTTTTAGTAGGAAGTCAAAGGTACAATTATTGGATGTTTATGAGAAGAATATATATATATATATATTAAGTAAGGCCCGGTTCAGACGCCGTACTTCAGCCAAGCCGAATCGAATTCAACGATAGGCCGACCTTAATTAATTAATCCCGGCTGAATAGACCTTTTAGCTTGTAGATTTTGTTTTCCCATTGTAGCCCACGTGATGTTACCCGAGAGAACTGTTTCTTTGAAATTTCGCCATATTGCCATATGTACGCATAATTTATGAAAAGACAAAAAGCAAATTCCTTTGGGAAGATCACATGGTCTACATTGGGAAAACAAAATCGACAAGCTAAAAAGGTCTATTGATTCAGACGCCGAACTTTATTCTGCCGAAGTTAAATCACTGAAGAAAATTAAGATTCGGTCAACGAATTAGCAAGTTTCAAGTTTCAAGTTTTAATTTATTGGCAATAAAAAATGTTTTGAATGAAAAGATTACACTATCCCGCAAATAGCAAGTTCTAATCTAGGCGGGTAGTGTTAAAATCATCGTGTCTTGTTACAAAGAAGTCGTGAAGGCAGAAAATAATAAAGTGAATATTAATATAATTGAGCTGATAGAAATACTGTTTGAAGGAAAGTAACCATTAACTATTAACTTTTGATCATCTACTTGATTATTACATAGTTTTAGATTACAGTGCACAATAATTATATAGTTGCTTCAACAAAAGATGGAAATTTCTGTAGTAATGCCTCGTGCTCTAAAAACTGCAAGAGCGTTTGTTGAAGGTGATTTTTTAAAAAAATGTTTTGTTGGTGGTTTGAAGACATTCAGGGAGTGGATTCCATATTTCAGTCCAATACGAGAGAAGGAGTTGGTTTGTTGTGATAACCTTGAGTGCCTCACAAAAGCAGTTGTGGATATAGTGTTATAGGAGTGGGTGGAATTAGTGTGGGAAAAAGTTCTAGCACTGGTTTGGAGGTGCGGATTTACAGTAAATGTCATGCATTAAAATTGATACAGCTTTGCAATAAAGCATATACAATTGTAAACATAGCGCATGCCGAGATTAGAGCCTTTCTTGATCTTTGGATCAAAATGCTAGAAAACAGAGCAAAAAGAAGAAGAATGCAAACCACCTTAGCCTATTTTGCAACCAGAAGAAGACAAGTGATAACCGTATGTGTACTCGCTCTTCTTTTGGATACTTTTGGTCATGCCTTATCGAGAGGTAGCGATGCGTTAGTACAGCCGTTCTTGTATTCAAGTATATTTAGTCAGAAACGCAAACTATACACAGTTAGAACTACACGTTTAAAGTCGCACCGCAAATTTCGGCCCGCCAAGACGCCATTTTTCTCCTTCAACACTCCTTTTACGCATGCTCTCATGTAAATACATTAAAAAAAATTTATGCATTTGATTGGGCTCATGTGAAGTACGGCGTCTGAATCAAAGCCGGTCTACAGCCGTCCTTCCCGGCTGAGCCAGGAAGGATTAATTTACTCAGCTGATCTAAATTAAATCAGCCGTTCCCAATTGATTCAGACGTCGTGCTTCACATAAACTTATTCGTTGAATTCGATTCGGCTCGGCTGAAGTACGGCGTCTGAACCTAAAATTATAATAAACACATTATAGTAAACATATGGACTAGTCATGGGATCAAAATCCCACCTGCGATGAAGTAATAGCTATGAAGACTAAAAATGTCAAAGTAGAAATTGCGGCCTGGCATGCCAGTGAGGTACAAAAGCACCGCTAATTTTACAATTTCTCTTGAATTTTCTCCAGAGATTTTTTATGCTGGCACCTACAGGGAAATTGCAATACCGTTGCGACAAACAGTTTCTGTCAATCACCGAGTCAACTAAGCCGACAGAATTAACTTCCACTATGTCGCCAGCTATTTTCGATGAATACTTACCAAGAGATGCTCGGTGGGGACGTGCTTTTACTATTTAGCTGACCGTCGTGATTTACTATAAACTAGATATCCAGCAACCAGACCAGCCCAGACTATCAAGCTATCGACTCAATCGTTGATTACACCCAGTGATACTCAACAAATCAAACGCACAAGGAACTACAGCTGGGTGACATAACGACGCATGGGTGACAAATCGTTACAGCAGCTGCGGTTGAATTTCAAGATGCCTTTTATTTTACGGTGAATTTACTGATTCGGTGAATTGAATATATGTTCGTGTCCTACTTGTATTCAATAAAAAGTTAAATCCTTACCTAACCCGGGCCCTTCCCAGGGTCAGGGGTTTCTCCTAAGAGATCAGTTTTAATTTTCAGTTCTAAAGTTTGATAACAAAACAATGAAATGTAAAATATAGTTTTAAGTATGACTTTTTCAGCCGTGGATGTTCTCATGCAATTAATCAAACGTTTCATGAACGGGACTGATTAATGTGATATCTTCCCAGAGCAGGCCAAGTATGTAAGAACTAAGTACACAAAAATGTAATAGCACTGAAGTGTGTGTGGGCTACACCCTCACCAGGACATCAACAAAAGCAATATCCATTTCCTTTGCAGGGTGTTTTAACCTGCGTTCGCACGCCTTAATTAAAATTACGACTAAAATGAGGTCGCGGGCTTGTACTAAAATGGATCCATCATGATTTGACGAAGCAATTAAGTCCCAAGACGAATTTTTAGACAATTGCCAGTTAATTGTTGCTAACTGAGTAATGAGAAAATTAATGATGATAAATGAATCAACTGCACTCAACGGCAGTAGATCGCAGGATCATGATCCTTCACAAACTTCAGAAACCTTGCCTTGGGTACTAGTGAAGACCTACTTATGTTTCACCAAACTGCTAATTATTCCCTTCTCCCTCTTCCTCCTTTCTGCGCATCCTCCAGTTTCTAACCGGTTTCTCCAATCCCATTTATGTCTGAAAAAGAATGTCTATCTTTTTAGTCGTCTTTAAAACTTGACCCGTTGAAAACCACACGCATTTGAAACCAAAATACCGATGCCACTAATTTCTTTGAATAAATTGCAAATACGATGGTCGTTGAACTTGGGCAGGCTTCAGTACAAGTCTTTTAACAGAAGGCTACTTATTCCCACTTCAAAAATTAGGAAGTGTACGGCAGGAGTGAAGTCCATCAGCGAAAAATCCTTTCTCGCCTCGCTTATTTTGAATCATCAAAAGTTTGATTAATTGATCTCAACTGGTTCAAAACATATTCCTTGCAAACTCTATTACTTGCACAATCCAGAAATGAAAAGAAGGAGGCAGGTAAGAAAGGAAGCAAAAGAAAAGCCGACTTGGTGCTACCTACTTCTGGTCGGATACAAGTGAATTGAGACCATGTCCACACTGATGCGTTTTTGTTTGAATGCGTTTTCGATAGGTGTAAAACGCATCGATTGATCTGCGTCCACACTGATACGGATGCCGTAGCGTTTTCAATACGATTCACTTTCAACAGCGTTTTCAAAAGGATCCGTTTTCGATGAAAACGCCCAGCGTTTTCGAGCGTATCAGTGTGGACGGGAGGCCAAAACACGTACATATCAATGCGTTTTCAAACAAAAACGCATCAGTGTGGACATGACCTGAAGGTACTTCTCCGGGCCGGTGTGAAATGCCAAAGTCTGCTGGTGCTAAATAATAACTGAACAGGCATGATTCATCACCATTTTTTTCAGTTGTGTTCATCGTCATTCTCACCAACCGGGAGCGGGCTCCTGCATCAACAGATCATTTTAGAAACCTGAGTAAGAAGCCATTTCGTCACGATTTGTCAAAGGATAGCAAAAGCATCTTTCGTCAGTTTTGTTTAAATGTTTAATTTGAAGAACTGCAACCTTTATTCAGGGATAGAAAATAAAACTCCATGACTGAATGAGATAACCAAGGTAGTGATGGCATGACCACCCGGAGCGTGTTTGGGTGTCCTATTCTTGCAGTAGCTATAGTAACAATTGATGCTGTTCAACGTTTTTCATTCTGACCGAAAGGGAACAATGTTGAGTACAAATGTTTAAATGCTTTTTGTGAAGAAAAACAGATTATCTCTAATGAGGATCTCTAACATGCGTCACTGATGAAGATCAGTAATGACACAAAGTGAGGTTAAGTAACTCTCAGACAAGGCTTCTCTCTTTCTGCCCGCAGGCTTATTTCACCCCGTCTGGGACTACAGAGACTTAACAGACTAACAAAATCTCATCCAACACTCCAAGTTAAGCTTACTGGCAGCTGGAATTTGAACCAAAGGTTTGCATTTCTGAGCTTTGAAAGACGGTCATGGAAGCATTATGTCATCCATGTGGGTCACATCCTCGAGTGGGTTTTGGATACTCAGATCGCAGCTTTTGAAAAGGATCTTCTATTGATTTTGTCTCTGGAAAGACGGTCTCAGTGCCAACACACCTTAGTGGACATTCATTTTACGTTCTTCTTTTGTCGATATTTCCTTCACTTGTTGATAACTGGGAGGTTTCAAATTATGCTTTGTATTTTATGTGAACAGTCTCGGGGTAAAACGCTATCCAGCCATAAATGAGGGCCGGATGCCAATTCGCTTTGTGCTCCGATCTAACAGAGATTTGTCGGTCTGCTCACTTAAAACTCAGATCGCTCCTGATCAATTTTTGACGACTGTGAAACAGTCGTCAAAATTTGTATTAAATCAAAACTGTAAGGGGAAACATGGCCACCCAAAGATTAGAGATTAAGTTTAAGACACTTTTAGAGCTTTTTACAAATATTGCACAACTCAACTGAATTCATAACTGATCGCACTGCAAAGAGTAGGGGACGTAGTTCTTGGCGGTGTTGGGGTCTAGGTTTTGTGTGTATAATGATGGTTTGGGTGGGTAAATGCTCAGAGATATTAACTGCACAAGCTACTCTTTAATTCAAGGGGAAAAATTGTGATGATGATAATGATGATGATGACCTTCGCGCAGCTTCTAACATTTTTGTTATTTTTGCAAATCCACGCCACTTACCACTATCAAAATCACCATGTTTGCAATTTTTTTCCAGACAGCGACCAAAATGATGATAATGTTTGGAATTTGTAAGAATTTGGGAGACTATATGTGAAACAGCAAGATAATTAGAAACATTTGTGTTCATTTGCTAACCTACAATAGTTTGACACAGTCTCCAACTTTCTTTCCTCGACCCTTGACATTGCTTCAGTGGCCGTCAGATATCACAGTAGTTAATAAGTATGCTTATCTCTTTAGTCTTAAAAGCGTCGAAAGATAACAGTTTCTGGAAGTTTCAATATTGTTATCTGCAAGAATAAGACACGTCTTCATTTCCTTTCAGACAAAGCTTCACTGAAAATAGCAATTTTGTCAGCTGTTCAATTGATGATTGATCTTGATAACCGGTTTGGATGAAATGCAATGATATTCTTGAATGACACTAAAAGTTTTCACCAAACCCTTTGGCCTTTGGCCAATGGCTCTACTATCCTTCCCAAAAAAACCGCACATATCAGTGAAAATAAGCAAGGTGTATCTACTCCATAGAAATCGATCATCAGATAGCTTTTCGTTTAATCGATAATAGTTGATTACGGTACTCGATATTTGTCGATTGCGGCAGCGGATTTTTTAATTTAAATTATGAAAATCGATAACCACAAATTTTTTTTATCTAATCGATGAAAATCAATTGTTAAAAAGCTGAGCCATACACTTTTTTCCTAAACCAAATAGTGGTTAAGGCTGTTCTAGAGAGGAATGAAACGCCTTACCACGGGGAACGTCAAATCTTACCTTCAGTTTACCTTGGAATTGACTTTGAAGACAAGAAAAATTGCAATCCACTTCAATCTCTTAAGTTTGCTACTTTTCTAATTTTCTGCCTTGCCAACTTTGAGACTAGAAGCTGCATAGACAGCTTTGCAGCTTGCTAATCTGTTTTATAACTGTTACAGGGAGCATGGTTGCTGCAATGATAAGAGCGCTGACCTTCCACCAATGTGTCCCGTGTTCGCGCGATTCCCGGAATCGGCGTCACATGTGGGCCGAGTCTGTTGTTTCTCTACTCTGCTCAGAGATGTTTTTCTCTGAGTACTCCGGTTTTACCTTAGATCGCTGGACACCAGTTGATACCAGCTGACTGTATTGTCAGCTGACTGGACTTGACAGGATAAATAAAACTTATTATTATTTTAAAGGTTATTAACGTTGAGCGGCATAGAAATAGAAAAAGCGGGTTCCGCGAGAGGTTCGCCTTGACGAGCGTGAATTATCAAGACGGAAATGGCAGTTGCGTTACAAGGCGCACTATGTTATTCCTGTTCATGTTAAGTCTTTTAGCAACATTCAAATGTTATAGTCGATCTCAATAAAGTTAAACATCACATGTAAGTGGTTGTTCATCGGTTCGAGCGAGTTGTGAATCAACACGGTCATCGTCTATTGCAATGTTTAGAAAAATGTCGATAAAAATCGTTCAAAATCAATAGCTTATTGCCAAAAATCGATTAAAATCGATAATTACTAGAAGTCGACCAATCGATTTTCATCGATTTCTGATATTACTCAAGTGATACTGTTGATTACTTTAGATTTTTGTCGAGTATCGAACGTATCGATTAGAGCACAGGTAGCCCAATCTAACGTGACATTACGTAACAGCGTTGTTATAAGAGTTTGTATGGGAATATAAAGATTGTAGAGAATAGTTCAAAATAAGGGGAAAAATACTAAAATCGACTTACCTTTTCTTGTTGTATAACTTGTGTTTTTATGGCGTTTGGAGGCGTTTCAGAGCGATTCTAGCGAGTTTTAGCGTCTCTGTATTGCTTATATATAAAGATTTTGAACTATTCTGTACAATCGTTATATTCCCATACAAACTCTTATAACAACGCTGTTAGGCAATGTCATGTTATCTTGGGCTACCTGTGATTAGATAAGCCCTGCAGTTACTCATTAGCGTCATACTTCCTTAAGAATTGATACCAAGGACCAAGGTGCATAGCCTCACAAACTACTGAAGGGAGACTTCACAATATGCATGGTATATTATGGTAAACACAGAAAGGGTAATATAACCTAAACAGTCCAGACGATCCTTGGCACTTACGCGCATTGGTGGTTAGACTGTCAAGTGGTGCCTAATCAGCATCCAGAGTTTTTCCTAAGGTGAACTCGAGCATTATTCTTTCACACCTTCAGCCAGTGGATACTATGAGCTGTATCTGGTCTCTTTGAGATTTTGATGCCTTATTGCTTGCCTGGGGGTGGGGGGAGGGGGTTTTTCTCCAGATCGTGAGCCGGTGAACCCAGTTTAAGTTATTTTCATAGAGTTACGTAGCTCTGAAACAAAGCTCGATCCTTCCTGTTCACAAGCTCGGCTGTTATCTTACCACCTATCCTCTATGAAGTTGGAGATGATCTTAACAGTTACCCTGCCTTTAACAGATGGTCCACAAAAACGATCTTTACTAACACTTAAACAAATTCAGAACATGTAAGTTTCACGGTGGCTGGAATCTGTCAATAGAATTATTGTCAAGTTTCATCCAACAGTTCCTTTATCTATGCTTCGGAACACGGTCTTGTGACGATATTGTTAGTCCCAGGCCTCAGGGGCTCATGCAGGTGGTGGAAAATTCCCGGTTGAGCTCCCACGTTCAGTTCTGTAAACCTCATGTAGTCGTCGAGAGTCTACTGCATTCAATGAATTGTGTTCTTTAGTTTCGTATGAGCTTATCACTTTACAACTACGTTATAGGTCTCGAAGGCATTGTGCCAAGATTGTGCCAGACAAATATCAATACTCAGCACCCTTAAATATTGACATGTCATATGTTAGCAAGCTTTGTGCGTGATTGGATCTAGATTTTGTGGGTTAGGGGCACCAAAGAATTTTGTTTTTACCCATATGACGGCTTACTGAATTCCGATACCGAACAAGAGTCTCTCAGAAGGGATCTTGTGGTTGAAGTTTTTCAACGTATTTTACTGTTGAAACCTGAGTGCCAACCAATCGTTGCGGCGCCAGCTAACATATGTATTGAGAGTTTTAGTCCCAGAAATTTCTGCAGCTTTGCCGGCGATATTAACATTTTGGCTCGGTGTTATAAAATATGTGTTTTTTTGTTCAATATCCGTTGTTTGACAAGATCTGGCAGAGGTTTGTCTGCGACTGCCCACTTAAAATTCGAAGCACTCCTAACTATTCTCAAGTCAAATTAGTACTACTTAAATCAAGTTTTCACTGAAAAGTTACACCATGACCACCCGAAGATCACATTGTTTTAAATGAAGGTTTCTATAAAACAAAAACTTACTTAATGATACGCGTTCAGCGAGAGCAAAATGGCCCTCCTTCATTTGGTACTTGACCAGACATCTCTTTACTTTCTTGAGCCTGGTCCACCGTAGCTGGTTGTGCAAGGCTTTCTGAGATGCTCTTTGCTCCACCACCCAAAATATCCACATCCTGGTCAAAAAACTTTGAAAAGAAGAACTCCGCTACTTGATACCTCAGAGTATTGTTGGTTATCAAGAGCATTAAACTGGTCACAGCTTCGATATCAGGTGCATCTTCAGTGTCAGCAGTATTTGGCACGGTTAAGACTTTGTAAACAGCAATTGTCGACCCAAGAATGGCCATTGTGTAACCCTCGAGTGCATACACCAACAAAGCTGCTTTGTAAAGCCCCAGCCTCAATGTAAAATTTTGTTGAGACAGAGCATTTGTATCTGAGGGCAGAAAATTCAAGCAGAGTGCCACTACCACCGCCGAAGACTTTTCAACCATGAAAAGGACGTACGATAGTGTTTTGAATGTTTCTGGCTTGTTTAAAATTGCCAGAAGATCGTAGATACACACCAAAACTAGTGTGACAACGAGTTTCCAGAAGTATTTTTTCCTGATCAGGTGCTTCAGAACCACGAGAAATCCAGAGAAGTGGTTCAAGCGGCGTAAATAGAAGATCAAGAACGAAGAAGTTGCGGCACACAGGAAAAGCCAGGCACTCTCAAAGATCTTCGGGCGAGGAAAAAGAGAAAATCTCTCACAAACTGCTGTGGTGTGAAATTCTCGGAGGAAACAGTCCACTGCCCAGATTATGAACATGGAGAGGCCAGCCAAACGAGCCACGAGAACCAACACAGCGCATGTCCACTTGAACGGGACGAAAACTGCTGAGATGACATTTGAAAAGCGTTCAAATCTCGCGTGGACTTCGTCAGCTCTCACTAGAAGAGTTGTCTGCAATGTCGGAAAGAGGAACGAACGTTATGGTGGCTTGCTTCATTTAGTGTTCTTGTCTGCATAATTATAATTGCTATGTAGGAACATTATTCTTAGATTGTATTGACGCATACATAGATACAAGTATACATTTATTTTTAACACCCAGTAACAAAAACTACATTGCAGAAAGTTTCATTTATTAAAGGAATCTATACAAAAAGCGATAAGTTCCTAGAAAACCGTTATTTATTTTTTTCCTGCAGGATGTGGTGTATATATTTGTTGTTAAAATGTAAATCCAATATTACCACATTTCTAGCATTGTATATACGTAGTCGAGTTATCTTTTTCACTATTATTTTATTTTTTATCTTTCTATTTACCATTGTTAGTGGCTCATAGCCACTTGGCCGGATTACGATTCAAATTTCTTAATTAGTCAGTTGGGCTTGGGAAAACCGGGCATCCTCCTTTTCGCTCGTATCAGGATGCGAACATAATTAAGTCGGGACAAGAAACAGCTATTAACTTATAATAACGCTTCTCGATCTTAGGAGAGACATTTAGAAGTTTCTTTTGGACTGATTCCATCGGGGAGTTTAATTTCACTTTCACTGATTTTGACTGATCTCAATACACACTCGAAAGAATCAAATAATATAGGGGTATACAATCCTGGATCCAGGTATACAAAATCTGGGAAAAGCTAAAACAAGATTAATATCAGCTTGGCCCGTACCTCCAACTGATACATGGGAATCAAGCGGCTGTCAAAGCAAACCTTAAAAATCATCAATGAAACCCTCTTCAAAGAGTACATCAAAAATCAAGGTAAAAATCTTGGGCTATCGTAAACAAGTGTGAAGAGACTGGTGAAACTGGTTTTATATCAAAAACCTCGTTATAACGAATATGCTGGAAAACAACCGGCAAAATATTCGTTATATCAAGGTATGGTTAATATTTGTTTAGTAACGGTGATACGTTGCACCATATGCATACAGCGATAACATTTTGTGCTTTTAGACTTTAATCAGTGAATTTATAAGCTACACCATACACTGTACATAGATACCGTACTGGAAAATTGAACAGCTGATGGCTGAGATTATTAACAAGTAAATATCGAGATGAAGAGTTGCCATAAAAGTGAAAGAAACTGTGTGTGGGATTTGCTCAAGCGGGAATAAAAATCAGTTGCTTTTATCCGTACACTTGAACTAGGATCAAAAACTAGGACCCACCTGTTCTTTAACTTTCGGTTGGCTCATTTGTCTTCTCTGTCTCTGGTCTCTCGGTTGAGATTACAAATACGGACTCAATTGAACAAATGTTGCGTTTGATAACGAACGGAAGAACTGCACCGAACGCGATGGAAATTAACAAAAGGATGCTTTCACTTTCGAAGAACAGAAGAAATGGATCATGACCTTCCGCGAGATTGCGTGACGGCTCGGGCCGTTCGCAGCGGTCAAACTTTCCCAAATGGCCTTTATTTCAGCGGACAGGCAAATTATATCGATCGCTGAATTTTGGTTTTTGCAGCTATTACTGGTCTCTCGGCTTTTTTCTGCGATCGCAGCGACTGTAACGATCGTGGCGATCGTAGCGATCATATGGAAACCAGGCATTAGAGTCAAAAGGTAGCTTACAGGCATTCTAGCTCCTGTAAAAGCGAAATATATAAATCAAGGCCGAAGCGAAATGAGGAGATTTTGCTGCTTCGTGTGAAATTCGCGAACATTTTCCTGTCGCTTTCATCCCTTTCTAAAGGTAAAAGACGTCTGATTTTATCTTCACAACTAAAGTTTATAAAGTTCGCAGATAAAGTACGCAGTTATCACTTCACTGGAATAATTTGACAAGAAAATTCACAACTTTATAGCAGAGCTCCGCCGCGGGGAGCACCATTGGTAAGAAAATATGGCAACCCTTTTGGTTATGACGTCACCGTACGACCGTCCTTGCGTATGTCCACTCCTCCATATAAGCCAAAGTGAAATCTGATACCCCAGTTGTGTTGCAACCTGCGTTTTTGTGGCGTAAAAATAAAATAAATGTTGAAGAGAAGAAACTTACGATCTTTTATCGGTAGCGGTGTTGGTTTGAGCCTTTAAATATTTTATTGGAGGCAGTGAAAAAGCCCATCAAGTTCATGTGCATGTCTCAAAATATATGACAGTAACTTCTCACAAAGCTGCTACGAAAACGTCACGCCTCATTGAAAAAGTTTGAGATCTTCGTCCAAAGACCGTAAACAACATTCATAACCTACCTTGACTACTTCTCAGTTTGGTTTTGTTTGAACCCGTGAAAATCAGCATTTGGATGTTAAGAGCAGCGAAATGGATTGGCTGTCTTTGTCAAGGTTCTAATCAGGCCATGTCTTCGGACGTTGCTGTGTAACTGGAAGATGTTTTTCCGCTAAAAATCCGGCTAATTGAAGAAGCTTCCTTGGTAGAAGTAAGAAGAAACACAGGGTAACAGGGAAGAACTATCAAGGCCCCTAAGGTTTTGTATCTGCTTAGTAAAGCGGTGATTTATAATGGCAATTGAACTGAGTGGAGTGCAATTTGGTCTGAAATCATACGGGTGATTTCAAAATCGAACGAGCGCGCAGGGTGAGTTCGATTTGAAATAACAAGTAGGATTTTAGACCAAAATTGCACGACATGAAGTTCAATTACCACTTTATTACACCCATTTTGAAATCACAAAGGTTTTTGTCAATATAATATCTATTTAAAGTTCACTCCAGGAAAACCAGTTTTGAGTTTTGATGGGCTTAAAAAAGGATGTGATTTAGAGCAAAAAATGATGCAATTTGGGAATAAATTGCTCTGTTGAGAGCCAATCAGATTTCATGAACGACGAGTGATTTCAAAATAGGTGTAATAATGTGTGAAATGACGGCTGTTACTGTAAGTTATGTGTTCGGAGCTTAAACTGTCCGAAGGTTAGTACGCCTGTTTTGTCTTTTATACGGACACTTATGCCAAGAAAACTCGCACTAGCGATTTGTCTACGTTGATAGGAGTTATTTTTGTTACTAGTGATATTTTTCCAATTTCTACGAGGAACGTCAAAGAAACATTAGCATCGTTCTTTGTTTTCTTAAGTTTTGTTTTGAAGTTTTCAATTATAGAAAATTGGTTTGGACTCAAAAATACTTTTCCAAATGTTTTCTATCGAATCAACCCGTCGTTTTCCATGCTGTCGCTCATCGTTTGGACACAAAATAGGTCGAAGAAAAGCCAAGCGATGTCTGGACGGTTTATATCCTCGGCTCCGCTTGGTAAGTTAACAAGAGCCGGATTGACATTTTGAAAACTCTCGCAAACAACAACAACTCCTTGCCAAAAGTAAACACGATTTTTAACAGCTGTAGCATTGAAAATGCCAGCAATATGTTGTCCCTCACAGCAATCCTCGTTGTTAGTTAAAAAATCGCAGACTAAGGCTAATTGCAGTAAAATCTTCGTCTTTAATTCAATGTTTATTGACAAATGTTTTTCTGAAACCGATTTGTTTGTCTGTTGTCATTGCCAATCAGATCTCTCATTAACAGTGATGTAAAAAATAATAGGGACTTTTAGCACCGACGGTTTTGTGGACGGCTACGGAAACCGGAAATGAAGTCAAACACTTTTGCGCACGCGCGAATGTCGCCTTCGTTGGGTTGCCGCCGTAGCGGGCTTCCCTAGTACGGCAAACAGAGTATTTTGACGTAGTACAGACTACGGGAGTTTTTGGTGAGTGTTTTTTAAACATTTCAATCGATTTTTTGCCTTTCCATCGAGAAAAGTAAATTCTTCCAACTTTAAATCATACGTTTAGGCAGTAAAAACCGCTTCGTCTTTTATTCAATGTTTACGGCTGACAAATGTTTTTCAAATTATTTTTGGGCGCTAGAGGATTGCAGCGGGGACGCCTACTTTAACAAATCAAATACTTTACTTTGTAAGGACAAGCCAGTTCAAACTCTCAGTTATTGTAAGCACGATGAATTTTAAATATGCAAAAACAAAAGTTTATTCTAGATTTAATTAAGTAACAAGATCAACCGCTCAGAATGCGATCACCTCCTCCAATTCCCCACTATAGGAGGAAAAGGAACGGTCATCAATCGCTGCCGACCGATTGCCATGAAGACAAAGTCAACAACGTGCTTCGCGTTCAGAGGTGAGCGCTTCGCATCGTCATCACGGTTGATGGAGTTGTCTTTGTTAGGGAACAAAGACGGGACGCGTACTATAGAAATGATCCTAGTAAGTACGGTCTTGCGGATAATCAAGTAGTCGGAGATACTAATTTGCACCAAAACTTGCATCCATGTGGGATAACACTGGCTTGAATTCCAGCGCACGCATCAATTGTAACAAACGGAACGTAAAAAATCAGTGATACTTCGTTTGGAAACACAACTCCTTTAATCGTCGAAACCACTCGTGCTTGAAACAACACTCGAAAACTGACACACTCTAAAACCTATCTCGAAACCTACTCTCGAAAAACTTCATCGCTCGCCTTTTTTTGCGCGGTAAAAACCTAACTTACGGATCGCGTGACCAAAACTGCCACTCAATGATTTTCACATAAGTTACGCGAGAGATCCGAATAGAAAGCTTTCTCTAAAGCTAAAATTCGAAAACCTCTCATGTTATTTTTAAGACCTTCATGTGGAGGTCGTTGTAGTCGAAAGGGAATAAATACAGACTTGCATTAAGAGACGTATGCAAAAAGATACTAGAAACCTTTCAGGAGGATAAAGCATCGGGAAAGGATGGATTCATCGTGGAGTTTTACAAGCATTTTTTTGAACTTTTGGGAAATGACTTAGTAGCAAGTTTCAACGAAGCGCATGAGAAAGGTGAACTTTCAATTTCACAACGAATAAGGCGATTAATTACCTTGACACCGCAAGACGACGGGTTACTTCTAGACCTATCAAATTGGAAAAGCAATAGCTAAAAGAATCGAACCGATATTACCAAAAGTAATCTATCCTGACCAAACAGGCTTTGTAAAACGGAGATACGCAGGGGAAGATATTCGACCTATAAGTGACATAATGGAACATACAAATCTACAAAATCTGCCTGGCATCCTGACGTCACTTGATTTCCGTAAAGCATTTGATTCGATTGAATGGCCCTTTATTATGAGGACGCTAGGCTACCTTATTCGTACTAATTTTCGCGGGCACTTAATTTCGCGAATTTGGAACACGAATATTTCGCGAGCATTAATTTTCGCGATTTTGCAAAAAATGATAAATTTAGGGCATTTAATTTCGCGAAAATTGACAAAAGACAGACTTAGAAAACCGTTTTTTTATTGACTGATCACTTAAATAACGATTGATTTACAATCGTGATTTGCAATTACGTAAAAGAAATAGCGTTGATAATCAGACAAAACAAGCAAATACTGCAAATCAATCAGATGCTACTGCAATATTGTACTAATAAAAGTCAATTGTAAAAGTCAATTGTAAAAATATAATTTCAAATGCCTATGCCATACAGTTCTGTGATGATTATAAATGCTTAACACCCTTGAAACAGAACAAGAGCTTGTGTTGGCTAATTATAAAGAGCCTGACCTAAATGGACATTTTGATCACTGCACGAAAGATGTTTTAAAAGAGCTACATGTACAAGAAGAAGAAATGAGTGATTCGGATAAAGAAAGTGCTGAAGTAGATGATAAATAGACTGATGACAATTACCATGTAGCTGTGAACGCAGTTAATCATTGATTAAAGCAATTATAGAAGTGTATTAAATTTCGCGTGTTTAATTTTCGCGTATCCTAATTTTAGCGTGTCTTTAATTTCGCGATTTTTTTTTTAGTACGAATAAGGTACTTTGATTTTGGTAGTGACATCAAATGCTGAGTTAAAATATTCTACACGAGTATAGAGAGTGCTGTGCAAAATAATGGACTTATAACTAATTGGTTAAGGTAGGGGTAGAAGGGAGAAAAGAAAGAAAATTATTTTGGGACACCAACAGACAGTTGCCCCCAACCCAAGAGCACACCTGATTGGTAAGAGACTGTTGGGTGTCCATATATCAATTTTTAACTTCAAATTCTAATTTTTAAACTACATCAAATCTTAGCTATTTCTTATTTCTTCAAATTTACTACTCTTTGAGAAAAACTATCTCCTCCCAAATATACCTAAAAATCATCCGGAAGACATTGATTTGTGAACTGAGCATAGGGATTTTGTATTGCTTGAAACGCGAACGAGATATTTCTGTTAAACCGATTTTAAGCGGAGTTAAAACGGCTTTCAGGTGTACCCCAGCCCTTAAAGCCGTCAAAAGGAGAACGACAGGGATGCCCCCTCTCCCCCTATCTGTTTATCCTGTCTACAGCGGTCCCCTCAAATGAGATTCGTCAAGAACCAAACGTTAGAGGCATTCACATCTTCGGTGTGAAATTAAATTGTCTTAATTTCCTGACGATACTACTTTATTCAATGCCGATCTAGAAATGGCTTTGAAAATTGTCGAGGATTTTGGAAAAATTGCTGGCCTGTCTCTTAACGTAAAGAAAACGAAGGCGCTTTGGTTAGGGAGATGGAAATTCAATAAGAACAAACCTTTAGATTTAAAATGGTTCCACAGCCCTGTTAAAATACTTGGAATGTATTTTTCATACAATATTAAGGAGAATCACGAGCTTAACTTTGGCAAAACAATCCAAAAATTGCAGACTAAACTGGATATGTGAAGCTCACGCGTTCCGACGATTTTCGGAAGGGCAATGTTAATTCAAGTCTTGGGTGTATCGCAATTGGTCTACTCGGGTTCTAATCTAAATGTCCCCGAGGGAAGTAAAAGCAAAATCGTTTAAGTTCCTCTGCAAGAACAAAAAAATACAAAATTAAAAGATCAGGCCTCTACCAAGATTTAGAAAACGGGGAAATAGGCATGACCGACTTTGAGATTATGCTGAAAACCCTGATGTTTGCTTGGATCCTAAGAATGTTACGGTCCTCGAACAATAGTAATTGGTGTACAATTCCAAAACATCATTTCAAAAAGAAAGGAGGGTTAAATGTTTTACTTAGGTGCAATTATGACACCAGATAAACTAATTGAAAACCCTTTATAATTATGGCCAAGGACAGGAGTTAATATTGTTTAAGAACAAAGAAATATTAGTCGACGGAAAACCTATTTTCCTTAGTGAATGGTTTAAAAAGGGTATTCTCTCTATAAATGACCTACTGAATGAAAATCGGAAATTTTTTAACATTCCAAGAACTTCATGATAAATATTCCTGTGAAATCAGTGTTTTGCAGTATTATCAAGTTGTCAGTGGTATTCCGACACACCTGTCGTCTTTAGCCAGATGCTCAGACACTATCAACAAACCATTCTTTACTACTGATAATAATATCTTTTCCATGAACGAATCGATCCAAATTAATCTGGATAAAGCTAAGTCAAGGAATTTCTATAATTTGCTTAACGCCAAATTTGCATCCGAGAACAAAAGGACCCTAAGCGCTGGAGCGAAAAACTTTCATTAAACAAAGATAGGTGGACTAAAACTAAAACTAAGACTAAAACTGTCTGTAACGCAACTAAAGCCGGTTTACACGACAAGCGTTTTGGCACCGTACCCATTTGAATTTGGCACGCGTGTCTCAAATTTAAGGCCCGGCACCCTTGATTTTCTGGGCACGAATGCTCAAAAAAGCCGGCGGGCCGAGACCATGTGGATATGTAGTCTCGGCCCGCCGGCTTTTTTGAGCACTCGTGCCCAGAAAATTTCCATTCACACGACAAAATCGAGGGTGCCAGGCCTTAAATTTTAGACACGCGTGCCAAATTCAAATAGGTACCGTTCCATGACGCTTGTCGTGTAAACCGGGCTTAAACTAAAAGAGTTTAGTGTAACTGCAACCAGTTTGTACCTTTGACCAGACCCCCGGTTTTCGCGCCATTTTAGGTCACATGACCTTAGTGTTTTGGTTAGCGTAGTCGGTGGCAAGACTTAGCCTTTCGATAAGGAAATTTAACTACACCACCTTTTTGCGCTATTATATTTATTCCAACAAGTTAACTAACATGGCCATTTCTATTCACGAGTTTATCGGTAAGATACTCACTAAATACAATCTTGAAAATTTGTTTTAATTTTGTTTTATTGTGATGTACCACTCGAGTCCCTTTATTAGTGTTGTACAATAGACTGACTGTATAATACACTGATATACGTACTCAATTATATTGTAAATAGTAAGATACATTGAAGGTGGTGTGCTACCTGTGCCCGGGGAAAAATATTGTAAAGTGTCGAAATCGGATAAATAGTTGTTATATAAAATAGTCTAGTAACTGATCACAAAAAAATTACGAAACGTAATAACAACTTTTGCTTCTCTCGTTTAAACAATACACTTGTTACATATCAACAAATTAATCTAGTGAGAATGATCACTGCCGCAAAACCAGTACTTCGTCAACAAGTTGGCGTATTGCGCGTGCAAGTGCGCTGGAATTTAAACCAGCGATATCCCACATGGACGCAAGTTTTGGTGCAAATTAACATCCCCGACTTCCTAAACATCGGCAAGACCGTACTTACTAGGATCATTTCTATAGTACGCGTCCCGTCTTTGTACCCTAACAAAGACAACTCCATCAACCGTGATGACGATGCGAAGCGTTCACCTCTGAACGCGAAGCACGTTGTTGACTTTGTCATCATGGCAATTAGTCGGCGGCGATTGATGACCGTTCCTTTTCCTCCTTTAGTGGGGAATTGGAGGAGGCGATCGCACTCTGAGCGGTTGATCCTGTTACTCAATAAAATCTAGAGATAATTAAGTGGAGTACGATCGTCCGGGCCGGTGACTATAGTCCTGAGAAGGACTGTTTGTGGTGACATTGACTGACCTTTCGGCAACCTGTCGGAGTCAAGTGATTTGTGTAACGTCGTTAGATGGTATAAATACTCTGGTCGTTGATGTAATTGGTCAACGAAGTCGTGATGTTATTGGCCGACTGTCATTTAAGCGTAGTTGTCATTGGCTGTGAAGACTGTACACAGCGATTGGTGCGTTTCGATCCGTCTTTTGTTAGTCTAATGTCTGTACGTGTATTGTTAGTAAAATGTCGGTCTGTTGTTTGTCTGTTGTAAGACTGACCGACAACAACGCACGTACAGACACGGATCGAAACGCACCAATCACTGTTTACAGCCCTACACAAAGACGAAATCGACGAGTTTCACGAACACCTCAACAGACAGAACGACCACATCCAGTTCAGCAAGGAGATCGAGGAGAATGGTAAGATACCTTCTCTAGACTGCTTGGTTACCCGTGACAACAAACAAATACGAACTACGGTTTACAGGAAACCTACGCATACTGACCGACTACTTGACGAATGCTCTTACAACCCTACTTCACACAAAGCAACCACAATACGTACCCTAACTAGACGAGCGCAACTAGTTTGCGACTCACACGACAGTTTAACAGACGAACGCGAGTACCTAAACAACGTTTTTCAGTAAAAACAACTACAACCGCAACTTCGTCAGACGCAACACCTACCTTGCAGAACCTAACGTTACGAACACCAACGCGACAGCTGTCACTACAGCTACGATACCTTACATATACTGTAGTGTACTGCTGGGAACTGGGACGAGTACACTGATCCGGGCATAAGGAGGAGGCGTAGAGACGTGGAAGCCATGATGGCCTACTTAGTGTAACGTAGTGAGCTTAGTGTTGATTGTGTGTGCCAAAACACTACATTGGCGACGAGGACCGGATAAAATGTCAGAGAGAGCTTTACCGCCGCTTGATCTAACGGGATCATCATCTCAAGTTGCCCAGAAATGGCGAAAGTGGAAAAGGGCATTCGAATATTATGCTGAAGGGAAGGGTTTGGAAAACACGCGAAAGAAAACTTCACAGCTTCTGCACTTTGCAGGCATGGAAGTCCAGGATATTTTTGAAGATATCGCAGACCCCAATCCGGGAGCCGACCAAGATCCGTATGCTGTGTGTATTAGGAAACTAGATCATCATTTCCGTGCTGAAGAAAATGTACCGTTCGACCGACATGTATTTCGACAACTGGCGCCAAACGAGGGAGAAGCAGTGGATAAATTTCTGGTGCGTCTTCGCCAGCAGGCGAGACATTGCAATTTCGGTACTTCGTTAGACGATAATTTGAGGGACCAGTTGATCGAAAAGTTAACCGATATGGAGCTGAAAAGAAAATTGCTGGAAACTAGAAATATCACTTTGGCTGAGGTCTTGGAGAAAGCGAGAGCATCGGAAGCAGCTCGTCAGCAAATGCAATTTATGATCAGTGGAGCGAGCATCAACGCCGTGGGCAAGAAGGAAGACAGGACAGGAGACCAAGTTGAGAATTTGTGTTACAGTTGTGGAAAGAAAGGACATTTTTCCCGTGATCTGTGTTGCCCGGCAAAAGGTAGGAAATGCGCCAAGTGTTCGAGATATGGTCATTTCGCGGTTTGTTGCAGAGGAAGTAATCCTCCCTTACCGAGAGCCGGTGACAATAGAAGAAGTGTTGGCAGGCAGACGAATCATGTGGGAGTTGGTTTGGAGGAAGAGAGTTTTGTTAGGTGTGATGAGAGCAACCCAGCCTTTTCATTTGCTGTGACAGAAGAAACGACGGAGGAGGTATGCATGGTGTCAATTTCAAGTGAGCCAACTATGGATGTGAGTATTAATGGCATTGTTAAAGAAGTATTGATTGATTCGGGGTCGGTGAGCAATTTAATTGGTGAAGAAGATTTTCAAAAGTTGAGAGGGTCAGGTTTTAAGGGGAAGGTGGAACATTGTTCAAAGAAACTGTTTGCTTATGGGGGGAATAAGGTTGACGTGATCGGTCAATTTGAGGCTGATGTTTCTGCGGGACATTCTACAGTGTCCACGAATTTTATCCTTGTTAAGCATGGGCGGTGCATTCTGGGAAATGCAACAGCAAGAGCACTAGGAGTCCTTCATGTTGGACCAAATACAAGCCCTGTTACAGATTGTAATGCTCTCCAAGATGACATTGTGGGTGAACTCAAAGCAAAGTATCCTAAAGTGTTTGAGGGAGTTGGAAAGTTAAAAGATTTCAAGTTGAAGTTGCATGTAGACCCAAATGTACCTCCTGTAGCACAAAAGTTGAGGCGAGTCCCATTTGCACTTCGTGACAAAGTAACTGCCAAGATAGAAGAACTCCTAAGGGAGGACATCATAGAACGAGTCGAAGGCCCTACCACGTGGGCAAGTCCTGTTGTTGTGGCACCAAAGCCCTCTGGTGAGATAAGACTTTGTGTGGACATGCGCTGTGCTAATGAGGCTATTGTCCGTGAAAGGCTGCCCATCCCCACAGTTGACGAAGTGCTTGAAGAGTTAAATGGCAGCACGGTGTTTTCTAAACTAGATCTTCGCTGGGGTTTCCATCAAATAGAGTTGCATGAGGATTCGAGGGACATAACTACCTTCATTACCCATGAGGGCCTGTTCAGGTACAAGAGGTTGAGTTTTGGGGTGAATGCGGCACCTGAGAAATACCAGCACGTTATCCGTCAAGCAATTGCAGGCGTAGAAGGAGTTGTTAACATTGCGGACGATTTGATTGTACATGGGAAAAACACCTCAGAACATGACGAGAATTTACACAAGCTGTTAGCCAAGTTACAAGAGAAGAATCTGACCTTGAGATGCGATAAGTGCACGTTCAGAATGAATAAAGTGGTTTTTATGGGAATTATCCTTTCCCAGCACGGCATTGGGCCTACCGAGGAGAAAGTGCGGGCAGTGAAAGAGGCAAGTCGTCCAACATCAGCGACAGAGGTGAGAAGCTTTCTGGGCCTGGTTGGTTTCAGCTCCAGGTTTATTCAAGATTTTGCAACTATCGCTGAACCCCTGAGGGCACTGACTAGAAATGGGGCCACATTTGAGTGGAAAGAGACACAAGAAAAAGCATTTCAGAAGCTGAAGGAGGAACTGGTAGGAGCGACCATGCTAGCCTACTTTGACAAGACTGCACACACCAAGGTCATAGCAGATGCCAGCCCAGTAGGACTCGGTGCGGTCCTGGTGCAGGAAGTAGGGGAACAGAGCCGTGCTGTGTGTTATGCCAGTAGAAGTCTCAGTGACACTGAGCGTCGGTACAGTCAAACAGAAAAAGAAGCTTTAGCACTTGTTTGGGCTTGTGAAAGGTTCAATTTGTACTTAAATGGCTTACCTGAATTTGATTTAGTGACTGACCACCAGGCACTCAAAACCATCTACGGTCCAAGATCCAAGCCATCGGCTCGCATTGAACGATGGGTGTTGCGGATGCAACCCTACAAGTACAAAGTGTGTTATGTTCCCTCTAGAGAAAACACTGCTGATGCACTGTCTCGGCTGACGAAGATACCAGCATCGCAAGGGTATGTTCACGATGAGGAGTACATTCGCGAAGTAACACTTCAAGCAGTACCTGTGGCCTTAAGGATCGAGGAAATAGAAGAAGCCTCCTCGCAAGACAAGGAATTGAAGGTTGTTCGTGAGTGTCTGCAGAAGGATGACTGGAGTGAGGCACCTAAAGCCTTTGTGATGGTGCGAAATGAGTTGACCTCTGTTGGCCAGGTCGTGCTACGTGGAACTAGAATTGTCATTCCAGGAAACCTGCGGAAGAGAGTCCTTGATCTGGCTCATGAAGGCCATCAGGGAATTGTCAAAACTAAAGAGCGTTTGAGGTCTAAGGTTTGGTGGCCCGGTATCGACCAGCAGGCAGAAAGGAGATGTAGAGAATGTTTTGGGTGTCAGATGGTTACCAAACATGTTCCGCCCCCACCAGTCAAACCCACAAGACTACCCGACACAGCGTGGCAGGAAGTAGCCCTGGATCTGCTTGGACCAATGCCTGGAGGAGAATATCTATTAGTGGTGGTGGATTATTTCTCTAGATGGATGGAAGTTGATGTTATTCGTTCTACAACAAGTGCCACAATTATTAAGTGTCTAGACAACCATTTTGCTCGGTACGGGACACCAGTTGGTCTGAGAACTGACAATGGCCCCAACCTTGTGTCTGATGAGATGGAGAAGTACCTAGAGGAAATGGGCATTGTTCATCACCACACTACGCCTTTGTGGCCAAGAGCTAATGGTGAAGTAGAGAGAGAAAATAGATCTCTTTTGAAGGCCATGCGAGTTTTCCAAGCTGAAGGGAAAAATTGGCGTTCTGAGCTTAACAAGTTCTTACTGGCCTACCGATCTACTAATCACACTACCACTGGAGTAAGCCCTGCAGAATTGTTTTTCAAGAGGAAGTTGACAACCAAGTTACCAGAGCTCCAGGAAGGTGATGGAAAACAGAGCGCCGTGGTGTACCAACAAGTCAGAGACCGAGACGCAGAGAGGAAACAGCTGGCCAAAGATTATGCCGATAGAAGAAATCATGCTAAAGACAGAGATGTCAATGTAGGGGATGAAGTATTGCTAGAGAGAAAGAAGGAAAACAAGCTATCCCCGTCTTATGAAAGCGAGCCTTACAAAGTTACAGGTCGTCATGGTGACCAGGTTGTCTTGCAGTCCCCTCAGGGAGTGGAGTACAAAAGGAACCTACAACATGTTAAGCCACTGGTAATTCCTGACATTAATGGCAGTGCAGAAGTAGAACCAAGACCCCCTGATGAAGCTGCACCACCGGAACATGTGGACCGCCCGATTCAGGAACATGCGCCTCCGGAAGTGACGCCTGAAAATACGCCACGTCGTTCCGGAAGAGTTACACGAGCCCCTAGAGCACTGGCTGACTATATATTGTATTGAACTTTCAGGGAACTGCTTTGGATTGGCAACTTCGATAGCCAGCATCATGACTTTAGTTGATATTGAAACTTTAAGAGAACAGTGAAGACATTGCTTTTATCTTCATAGTTTTTAGACGTTGAACTTGCGAGACATTGGCTGAGTAAGATCGCTTCTTTTGTTCATGTTATATATATATAAAAAAAAGTTGTCATGTAAGAGTTTATTGCCGGAGAAAGGGAAGGATTGTAGTGTACTGCTGGGAACTGGGACGAGTACATCCGGGCATAAGGAGGAGGCGTAGAGACGTGGAAGCCATGATGGCCTACTTAGTGTAACGTAGTGAGCTTAGTGTTGATTGTGTGTGCCAAAACACTACATATACCATCTACTGACGTTACACAAATCACTTGACTCTGATGATGACTTCCGCTCAGGTTGTCGAAAGGTCAGTCAATGTCACCACAAACAGTCCTTCTCAGGACTACACTCACCCGGACGATCGTACTCCACTTAATTATGATATGACTCCTGGGTTCAAACCTTTTAGGATTTTACGTTCACTTGAACGACGGAGCGAACGACTTGCTAACGACTACATCACTTACACAAGCAACGTCAGACGTACGATTTTTACGATTTTAAAATCTAGAGAAGTAATAATAATTTTCTTAGTTCAAAGGCAACTACAGGGCTTGAAATAAGGGCCGGTCAACGGACAATGTCCGCTCAGAATCGAGCGTTGTCCGAGCAAATCCTTGGATGACCGGACATGTTGTCCGGTCATTTGGGCTTTCAAAATGGAGCCTCTATTGCAACTAGTTAAGATATATTAAATTTGTCCGGCCAAAAATGCCTATGTCCAAGAAAAATCACGTTTGACCGGACAATGTGTCCGGCGCCTGCCCAATAGGTATTTCAAGCCCTGAACTATGTAACTCTTCCAATTCTTTGAGACTAAAAGTTTTTAAACTTTATACGTTTGGCAATTTTATACCAAGTTTAACCCAACTCGGCCTACGGCCTCGTCGAACACCCTTTGTGTCTCAATATACCTTTTGGGAAGCGATTTAACAAATTGACGTTAGTTTCAAACGAGCCGCAGGCGAGTGATTTCCGTCAATTTGTTTTTTTACAATAACAAAACCTTTAAAATGATTAATTTACAATAAAATGAATAAAATACGAACGAAATCGTTGAAAAAAGTGCGTGAAAAAAGCGCAAGCAAAAGCCAAAAAACTTGCAAAGTTGTGAATGGATTTATTCTTGACATCAATTTGCTACAAAAAATTGTAAACGACAAATTTTGACTGACTCCAAATGTTTGAAAAACTTTTGTGGGCCGTACACATCGAACAACAGATGAACAATTTCACTGCAATTAGCCTAAAACATAGAAAACATGGCGAATGTTTACAGAAAACAAGAATAGAATCGAAGGGAAACATAATGTTTGAGTTTCCAAAGCAAGAGATGTAAAAAAAAAAAAAAAAAAACCCGTGTTAGTTGGCACGGTGTTGCTGCTCTTCGCGACAGCTGCCGGCCAGCTGCGATTTTCGGAGAGTCAATCTCTTGTAAACTTTTTCTTCCATTTCATGGACATGTGAAAGCAGTTTCTTGTCGGAAATATCTTACCGAATATGCCAACGCAGATTTGGAAGTACTTTGGACTTAAATGTTCATTGCGAAAGTGCAAACAAGTTCTTCGTGCAGCCGACAAATTGATTAATTTTCCATGCCTTGCGTTACGTTTTCAATCAGCGAGGGAGAATTTTGACAGTTATTGTTAAAAAATGAGATAACCTACTTCACCGTTCGATTCCAATGATCTGATGAAGACGTGAACACTGTTGCACAGACTGCACTGTTCAGAGCCTTCATTGAGAGGTAAAGGTTGGTTGGAGAATCAGTGTAAAGTGGGAGATACTTCAGTCGAGTTTGATTTTAAAACTACACAAAGAAAAGGGCCGGTTAGACGGATCCTTACGGAGTTTTCCAGAATCTGCCTTGGACTGTTCAAAGGCTTAACGAGTCAAGATTATGAGACATGATAAATTTCAATTGCTTTTAATTAATATAGGTAAATCACAGACGACGATCGAATAGTATCCCATGATGCACCTCGTTTAGGCTTATATTATCACTGCGTGCGTGACGTCATCATTTACTCCACGCTCTAGCGAAGAAACCATGCTTTCGGACTTGTCTGAATTCCGTGGCTTCTGCTTTCAAGAGTACCAATTTAGTTTATTTTCACTATGTTTCCAAGGAGAATTTTGCCGTTACAGTAAAGGGTTTTACTTGCGTTTCGTTGATCTGTCGTGAAGAACATATGAGCTATGTGGAAAGCATGGGCAAACGAAGAAGTGCTCTCATCCCTGCGGTTGTTGCGAATTCGCTCGAGACCGCATCTTGATCTCTGGACTGACCAAGCCATCACTTTCATTTTCAAGAGGTACATTTTCCGAATAGAAGCTAAGGGGTTTTCTGATTTTTCTGTTGACATCTCTTGTCCGCTTCTTAGCAGGTTTGTTCGGTGTTATGCCGCTTGCTACATGACATCTCTTTGAAGATGATGGTTCCATTGAGCTATTGAAATTTACGAACTTAAACACTCCGTTATTAAGGCTAGTTATCACTGCTGAGCATTTTGCAGTTTCGGAAAGAATAATAACCAAAACACCTTCGAAAATAATCATTTTGACTCTAAAAGATGACCCAGCGTGGGAATAAAGCGCCAAACGAACTGAGACAGACATCCACACACGCAACACTGTGTTACGAAATTTCAGTCAACTTCGATCGTTCAAAAGGTCATAAAAATGTGGGTACTTTTCGGTACTTTTTGGCCAAAACTCACTATTATGTCTATATTCTGTGGCGTGATGCTCCAAAATGGAAGACATCAACATACTATGCAAAAAAAAGCGAATATTCATGACCTTGTTACGGGTCAATGAATGCTTTGTGATGCGAATAGTCACATAATACAATCAAAGACGAGAATATTATAATAAGACTGCCCTCTTGAACACTTACAAATCATTATAATTGAGCCAAAGAATTAAGTAATGCACTTTTCATACCTTTTACTACAATACAAATAAGAAATAGACCGCGGAGAAAACCACGTTATTTCACGCTGAAATCCATGATAACTTCGATGTCGCGTCATGTACGTAGCAAATTGCATCATGGGATACTATTCGATCGTCGTCTGGGTAAATCACATGATTTCGAGTGCAATTTGTAACAAATAAGCACGAGTAAATTTTTCAAAGACGAACAAAATTGCACGAGCCCGTAGGCTCGTACAAATTTTTTTATGTACAAAAATTTCAGACAAACAGCAAATAGTTTGTTTTTATTTTGCCTTGCAGGGTTAACACGCTCCGCCTACAAGAACCCTATTGGTCCAAAAAGTGACAACGCAGAGTTCTTGACAGGTTTGCGGAATACAGATAAAAAATATCCGCTAAGGAAAAAGAACAAGTGTTAAAATCTTTTAAAATGCTTTTCGCTTTTAGAAGTTCGAAATAGAACAAACAGTGAAAAGTCCAGGTTTGCTTGTTTCAACAGTTCAACTTTTTTGTGTTGTGATTCGACTCCAAAGGAGAATCGACTCTCAGAAATGATCACCGGCGTCCTCGCCATGCTTTTGCGGATGATTCTGTGTTTGTTTTGTTACGGTTTTTCGAGGTACCTGTTAATCATTATTAATTTCAACCTTTTGCACTAATTTCGTGTTTCTGCACTCAAAAAAATTTCAATTTTTGCACTGTTTGGGATTAATTGACATGCTCTCTGCCAATCAAAATGCAGAAATTTTTGTATGTATATTATTACTGCTAGAACAAGGTGCTTACAATTGCAAATATACACTGGAAACCAAAGAAGTTATGTAAATCAGTTTGAGTTTATTCATCCCACATGACAGTAGTAAGCTTTCCTTTTTTGCGAGCTAGCCCTCTTGACGGACAAGTAGATCATATCAATGATACAATTAAGAGGGGGGAGGAACAGAATAGGGAGGAGGGAGACATGGCCCAAAAAAAGTTTGGAGGAGGGAGAAACAGGGGGAAAAAGTAGGGAGGAGGGAGAAAAAGAAAAGTTGGGAGTGGGGAGAATTGAACTGGATAGAGCTGGATGAGTAGGGAGGAGGGGGAAATTGGCTCAGAAAGTAGGGAGAAGGGAGATTTACTCCCCTGTTCCTCCCCCCTCAATTAATGGTCGATAAAACTGTCATTCCAAGGAGAGCGAAGACGGCCAATGATATGTAAAAGGGACCTGTAAAAGAGAAAAATAATTATGAGAGGTTAGCCTCCTATGCAGACATTTTTTTGGCTCGTCACGTTCCTCCCCAACGAACGTCTGCTGAAACGAGCGGCCACTTCCGTTCACGGACCAATCATAGGCCGTTTACCGCTATTTAATTTTGGAAACCGAGACTTTGACCCCAAGTTCGTTTCGCATGTGAATGAGGAGGTCTTAAAAATTTTGTATTTAGGCGTGAAATGTTCAAACAGAAGCCATAGTCCAATTTGTGGAAAAGAAGACGGATGTTTTGATTAACCTGCCTACGATTTGCCTGCCTAGGAGAAAAGGACTTTAGTAAGCGCACCTCATGAGATTATGGAAAAAAAAAAAAAAACTAGGGGAGGACATGGAGGGTTTAAAACGACGAATTTCCAAAACACAACCTTAAGTCTGCTCAAATTTTCAAGCCGAATCGCGGACCTGAAATCGGTGTTCTTAAATTTCGATTTTCTTCTTGAGATTTGTTTGACTGAATCAGTGTAACCTTTGTTTTTTGGTGTGGAGAGTCGCCCTCATTTATTTGCGATGAAGAGATCACTTTGAACAGGGGTGAAGCATGTGTAGGGTCAGCGTGTTTGTGTCCACGCTCGCAAGAAAATCGAAAGTTTTTAGCTCCGAACAACAAAATTATTGTGGAATTCAATAAACAGTTTGGCTGGAAAACTGTTTGTCTGTGATTTTGTCTTTATTAATTTGTGATTGTCTTATAAGAAGCGAAGTTGTGTTGACATGGACTATAAATTTGCATGTACATGTTAGTGTTGTTATGTGATATCCGAATGGTTGCGGTGAACATGCGTGAAATTTTAGCAATCATTGCTTTCAAGATGTTTTTTGCATTCCTTGATAGGTAGCTATTGGAAAATGTTTCCTTAAGTATTTCCGTTTAAAAAGAGTTTAATTTGAAAAGCCTTGCTTGATTGTGATCTTGACTAAACCTACACGCAATGGGTTAATATTTGAAAGCGGTTATTAAGGACGACAACATCTTTTTTACACGAGTTACGATTGGACATTGAAAACACAATAGATGAACACTGATTGGTTTGTTTGAAAGTGGCCGCTCGTTATTGGGGAGGAAAGGTTGCGTGACGAGCCAAAAGAATGTCTGCGTAGGAGGTTAGAGAGAGGCGTAAATTTCAATTTTACATTCTTAAAGGGGCAATTTTGCAGATCTTTGACTGCTCTTTCCAGCCAGAAGCCAGCTATCAAGTAAATTGCTGTTCAAAGATCAGATCTTTTGTTAATAAAATGTAAACTAAATTGTCGTCGCAAACGTCATTAACTCATATCTCTTGGCCCATCGCTTGTACCTAGGCCCTCTCTAAGGGAAACTACATCCTGGCTACCCGGAGCCCGCGGTTGTTGTTGTTGTTGTTGTAGCAAATCCCTCGTGGTTGACTGAGGAATAGACTGTGTTCATTCCAGTGTTTATTGAGTTACCAGTAGTGCCTGTATCGCCGACGCCGGCGAACATATCCACTTGACTTCTTGAGACCAAAAGAAACTTTAGTTTAACACCAATAAGTAGCGAATAAGGTAACTGAAAAAATAAGATATTACAAACAGAGATAAATAAAGGTGATGTAAAAAAACGGCTAGGTGCACAGAAGAAGAAGACCGAAAAAGCAGCGAAAATACTTACAAGAATGTGACGATAATGTGGAAAGGTGAAAACTAACGAACATCAGGAGCGAACGGAACTGCACTAGCAAGTTAACGAGTATACATCCATATACAGCGGATTCAGGTTGAGCGTTTAATGGCGTCAGTTACCGCGTTCGTTATCACTGTTGATTGGGTTGCATTGCGAGGCAAATTATCAGACGTTGCTAGGCGGGGATGATAGCGTTCTGTCAGAGAACTGACAGAACGCTATCATCCCCGCCTAGCAACGTGTGACAATTTGCTTCGCAATGCAACCCAATCAACAGTGATAACGAACGCAGTAACTGACGCCATTAAACGCTCAACCTGAATCCGCTGTATAACAATATGCAAATTAAAACTGTCGAGTACGAAAACAACCTGAGTAAAACAAAGGACAAACAAACAAGACGTAGAACAAAATGAAGACAATAGACTGATTAATTATTTTAGCGCCTACATAAATTATTTTCGACGAGGTCAATATATATAACTTTCCATTACAGAACGTACGGTAGAATGCCATAAATTACTAATGAAAAGACCAAAGAGTGATTGCTCAACTTTTGACTGCAAAAAAAAATTAGGTTGATAAGTAAACTTAAGAGAAACATCTGATTCTGTGATAAATTAAAAGGTTCACTATATATGTATTTGTCATTTTTCCAACCAAGCTAAATATCAAAGTAAGTCGATATAGCCTTTTTCGCGTTTTAAAACTAATGAAATTGGCCTATTGAATAATCGCAATTTTACTAACGCCTCACAATTGAATCCCCCTTTAATGTCATTTCAAGGGGATCACTGCTAATTGTTACGTTTCTTTTCACCAGTGGGTACAATTTATTATGACTGCTGACGTCACGTCCCTTTCTGGGTTTTTTCAAATTACACAGCTCTATACACATTTATAACGTAGCTACATTCTAACGCACGCTCTGAGAGGCTAATATTTTATGAAAAAAAAATTTATGGTTCATCGAGATGGTTCAGGCTGACGTCAGTGTCGGTGAAATTTCTTGCCAGCAAACATTTTTTCACAACTTTACATGTGCTTCATCAATACAATCAGTTCTGGTTCATCCGCCATCTTGTGTGTGTGTACTTCACTCTTGCGTGAACTTCCCTTCGGGAACATAACAGAAAAAATACTCGAAGAAAACAATCAAACAAAACCAAGAAAAATACTAACTGGTGTGTTTCTACGATCAAGGGTGAGTTTCACATTATCGTGTAATTTGGACTCCATTTTCATTAACTACATAATTCAGAATGTGCAAGTCCTGGTCTCTTCGGCGAGCCCTTCAAAATAACTCCTAAGGCCCAAGACGTTTTAA
>OX419343.1:18373203-18375703 GCA_948470475.1 Galaxea fascicularis | reverse complement strand
TGCGTCGGGGGATTCATCGCTTGTGGAACTCGTGGGGGGTTTACTAACGGCTGTGGAAATTGTACTCCCGGCGCTGGAACCTCAGCCATAACTGCAGAATCCGCGTGGGTTAAAGAACCAGAGAGAGATCCTTCCTTCACTGCTCCGCTGGCTGATACTAAGCACGAAAGGAGTGTTATCCCGCTTGAAATCAGTATTTATAGTCTTCTAGCACCCTCGTGTACACGCCTGCATGTACTGAATCGCCAGGGATGTGTTAATTTCACGCATTTCAGTTTCGCATATAATTATGAGTGTCATGAATAGTATGACAGAAAGATACACTTGTTAATTAATGGAAAAAAACACAAAAGGCTGAATGCAGGTAACCAATAGAAAATTTAATGAGAGTCCGAAGGTTTTCAAAGCCATTTATAAGGTGAGGCCAGATTACATCATCGCGTGGCAGTTACATCGCCCTTCATGAACAATGAGTGAATTTGATACAAAGAGACGTCGTTGTCACTGATGTGATACAGAAAAATGGACTTTTTGTGGCCAATCACAACTTGTTAGAAAATAGGCCCCGCTTCCACATGAAGTATATAAATAAGAGGAACACAAAGACGCAGAAGTTTATTCTGTGGTTTTGCGTAAGCGAACGCCGACGGAATTGGGAAATCAATTCGCCATGAATTTTGTGATCGTACTTGATTTGTTGCTTTGTTGTACCCTGCCTGCATTTGGGATGGGTCTCTTGCCCGAAATGGACCCCAGAAATGACACGCTTGTCATGAACCAAATGGAAAACGTTGATCTTCAAGAGCTCACAGACCAATTCGTGGAAACCTACGAAGGCGAAATGGAGTTACCGAAGGCCACCCTCACAAATAATGTTGTTGACGATCTTGAAGGCGAATTAAATGAACTCGTCGTCGAACCTGGCAAGGGCGAAAACGTTTTGGCTGAAAGATCATTAGGTGATGCTTCTGGATCTGGAGGTAAAAACGATTTGTGTAGGGTTAATTATGATGCTCCGAAAACATTACTCGGCACTGTAACCTCACTCCTTTCTCCGAGATTCAACTTCGCCTCATCCAGTACAACATCTATAACGGCTTTTTTCAAGTTCTCTGAGATAAGAATTTTTCAGCAGAAACAAAGTGAGCCTCTTCCTGTCCACAATGAGTGTTCTCGTTATACTGGGACATAACTTTAGATCTTGAGATAGAAAGTGTTATGTCTAGTCAGTTTGCTGTGTAAATCCTGACTTGTGATCTACTTTGCCTTGCAGAGAATGGAACTTCTTGTTCCAATGAACCATGCCAGAATGGGGGGACCTGTAGAGTGCTTGCTGGTAAAGCTTCCTGCCAATGTCCTGGACAATATTACGGAAAAAATTGTCAAAACGGTACGTTCAGTTACTTAAATGCGTTTAATTTTGCAGATGAGAAAGCATAAGAATATTTAAAAGCTTCCTTACAACAGCCCCTTGCTGTTTCTGTTTTGTTCCAATGATACTCGGGAGTTACTCTTCGGGTAAATGTTGAGAAAAAAATATTAAGTATATTTGCTGCAATACTGTCATAGTCGGCTAACAATGATTGTCATTTTACTGTTATTTCAAGCGGTTGAAATTTTAAATTTTAATCGAAAACTGACAGACGAACGCAATCTTTTGTTAGTTGTTAAATGCATGTCATTCAAGTGGCACTGTGAGGCAATAATTTTAATTCAGTTGACTGATAGTCTTTTCTGAAACGCCAAGATTTCGGTGTAATGTTTACTAACCCGTTGCAACATTCGAAATTCAAGCCTTTTGTATAATCATAATCATTTTATCCCATTGACATTGGCAAAAACACCATCCGGAATTTCTCCGAAAATTACAGGGCAACTTGAAAGTTTTACTAAAACTCTAGAAAATTTTAGGGGATAGCTAGGCGAAAATGTCGAAAATTTTTAGGGAACCTGCCATCCGAACAAATTTACCGAAATATTCTGTTGAGTGTCCCTGACAGCTTGAGTGGCAAAACTATAAAGAAATAACAAATAAGTGCTACCAGGTTTTTCTACTTGCATTTAGCAAGGGCTACCAAACAACAATTTAATGGACGCTTTTCCTCAGCCGTCGTATAATGGGTGACATCAATGGCTGCCAGGCCAATCCAGACTATGCAATCGCATTATCCAATATCACCTTCTTTAACTCGGAAAACAGCTGCATGCCACTTTCGAGTGTGAGGCTGAAATGTAAATCAAATTTCTTCTTGATACTACAGAAGACTAACGAAAGATAAAGAAGACGGCGAACTTGATTTCGATAATTTTTTTGGGCATAAAAGCATCAGATTTTAAGGGTCTCTTCATATGAGCCCGGTTGACCGGGCTGACCCGGTTTCCGAGATCTCGCCACACCGCTAAATCATTTGTAAAAATTTCGATGTGTTCATATGAGAGGGCGGGCTGGCTCGGTTGCCGAGATCTCGGTTTTTCCAACCGGGATCTCGGGAACCGGGCC